>OX454525.1:9221970-10435821 GCA_949715645.1 Portevinia maculata | reverse complement strand
TTTTTCTACAATCATCTGTGCATTTTATCTTTAGGAATATGTAGTTTTAAATCATCTGAATACAATAAGCATTGGCTGAATTGTATACACTGAAGAATATCGTCAATAAAAATAATGAAAAGCAGAGGGCCCAAATGACTACCTTGTGGCACTCCAGAGATGCAAGAAATTGATCTGGAATAATAGCCATCCAGGTAGACCTTTTGGACCCTACCAACTAAAAATGAACAAATCCACAAAAGCATAGCTGAGTGAAAACCAAACTGTTCAAGTTTACCTAATAAGATATTGTGATTCACGGAATCAAAGGCTTTAGTGAAGTCGGTGTATATTGCATCAACCTGACATCCGCTTTCAACTGCATTTATTACATAGGAGGTAAAATGAACTAAATTAGATGTCGTCGAGCGACCTGAGACGAAACCGTGTTGAAACTCAGATAAGTGTTCCTTTATATGGAATTCTAATTTGTTCTTGACAATGCTTTCAAAAAGCTTAGGTATAGCGGATTGTTTGCATATTCCACGGTAATTTTCAACATTATTCTTAGATCCAGATTTGAAAATAGGGATAAGATATGACGTTTTCCAATCATCGAGAAAAGTACCAGAAGAAAGAGATGCATTAAAAATCGTATGCAGAGGCTTACACAATGATTCACAACAACCTTTTAAAACAATTGCGGGAATACCATCCACTCCAGGTTTGGAATTCGGCTTGATGCTACGCGCTGCCAATAGAATATCATTAATGTCCAGAACTAGGAGACAAAAATCAATTTTAGATCTGGAATTTAAATTGAAACTCGTTGGCGCATTACAGTTTGAATAAATGGTCTCAAAGAATTTGGCAAACAACTCAACTGATCCTTGAGCATCATTGGAAATAGCATCCTTATAAGTAATTGTTTTGGGAAAACCTGTATTTGTCCTTTTATGCTTTATAAATGACCAAAAACATTTAGAGTCACTTTTTAACTTATTTTCCATACTACCTATATAGTTATTATGAAGAAATTTGCTCAGAATATTAAACTGACTACGTAGATTACAAAACACTTCTTTGTCGATTTCGTTTCCAGAAATTTTAAAGGTTTTGTGAGCCTTGTTTCTCAAATTCTTTAAATGTAGAAGGCGCCCATTATACCATGGGGGTTTCGAAATGCTTTTCCTCAGCGAACATGGAACAAACATAGAGAAGCTAGACTTTAAGATACAATTAAAGCGATTATACATTTCACTAAGACATAGATTTTCAAATTCACGGTCCCAGTTAAACGAATTCAAATACGAATTCATACCAGTAAAGTTACATTTAAGAAAGTTAAATGACCTGTCTGTAATCGAGTTTCTCTTATTATAATTATACATTTCAATTTCAATACAAATTTGTTCATCATAAGTAGAATTATTCAAAAGAGAAAATGGTGCCTCAAAAACGTTACATTTAAAATCATTAATATTAACAAATACAAGATCACGAGCTCTATTTTGGGAATTCGTTATTGTATTAACTTGACATAAACTAAGTGAAAACAAACAATCAATAACAGCCAATTCATAATCTTTAACCACATTATGTGGAATAAGCATTTTATCGTCATCAGACCAAGACCATACGACATCACCAATATTAAAGTCTCCCAGAGCACATATGTATATAATTTGAATATGAACAACGATTATTTATAAATTCAATATTTTCAATGCATTTTTCATAAATATCAAGTTTACTATGTGATGGTATGTAATTAACAATAAAGAAAATTAAATCATTAGTACCTGGAACATTAACAGAAACACAGATCTGTTCGACATCTAAAGTCGGCAAAACTATCACATTGGAAGAAAATGTTGACCGAACCGCAATCAGCACACCTCCACCACGTTCCTCAACCGATCTACAACGATCACGGCGAAATACACTGTACCACTTGCTGTCGAAGATTTCAGATGATAGAATATTTTTATAAAGCCAAGTTTCCGTAATTATTATCACATCATAATCCTTGTGACTTGAAGCCATGAACAAATCCAGAGTTTTCGTTCTACACCCACTGGCATTATGATAAAATATTTTAATAGGTTGAGTATCCTCAATGGTTTGAGCCAGTTGATGGTTATAGGGTGGCTCAAACGATTCATTAACAATAGCACGATTTAGTTTTTTGGATTGTGAATGAAAGATCGAATTTTCACCCCATTGGGCCAAAAACTCGCATCATTAACACTGCTTGCAAAGTTAGCAGGAACACCAATTTTAAAATTCACAAATTTTAGACTTTGGCTAGTTTCATTTGCTTTTAACAATTTAAAGCACGAAAAACCCGCATTTGTCTGCAATTTATTGGAGATATAAGCAGTAATACTGTCCGTAGATGTATCGGGGTGGAAACTTGAAATATGAAACCACTTCAATTTTCGGACGACATGGAGATTAGAAACATTCTCGCTAATGAACTGCTTAGCGTAGTGTTTGACGTAATAGGGTGTCATGCTTCAAGGAAGGATTAGGAGAATTGACCAAATGTCTTCGATTATATAAATGATCATCGGTTTTTATCTTTTGCGTTGTCATTCAAAAAAAAAAAATATTAAAAATGCTTTGAAATCTGTTTATTTTGATATTTTGAGTAGTCAGACCCAAAAACTCTTATATTTCAGAAATACATACATTTAACGGGTTATTTTCTCGTGTTGCATATAAGTAAGTCTCTGCCAGTACCAATTCCAAAAGACTGTCATGAAAGAAAAGCTTGAAGAAATCATGGGGCGACTCCAATCAAATAAAAGATTTTTTTAGAAAATGACAAAGAAAAAAAAAATAATGTAATAAGTGACCTAACAGCATGCAACTTCGCAGCAGCAACACAACATCGTCGCCCCAAAATTGATTTCCCGTGTTCGCCAAAATGCACTTTCTGAGCTGAGTGTGCGATCTTGCGTTTTCGGGGCAGTCTTTTTAATTTTGTTATCTGTGTTGTTCTATTTCTTTCCATTGCTGAGATATTCCGAAAGATTTTGACGTACATCCGTCAAAATCTTCAAGCTCACATATTGTTTTGACTTAACGCCAAATTTTGGCATATACGTCAAATTTTTCATACAATTTGCAAAAATAGTGTTTTAAGAATTGTTTTGACGTACGACTTACAAGTTTTTCTCCGATACCTAATGAAAAGTATACATATCAACCCCTGTTTATAACAATAAAAGACAAATTAACAATAATAATATAAAAGGATTGATGTTTCTAGTTATAGGAATGCATGGTGGTGTGCAGCACATTTGCACAATCGGCGGTCGAAGGTACCGTTTCCATTGGTTCGCAAGTTGCGCTCGCTCGGTGATTAGCTCTAGTAGATTGTCGTCTGTTTTTCCTTCGCCAGCCATTCCTGCGTCTGGTAAAGCTGGTTCCTCGTGTCAGACTTGGGTTTTTTCTCTCGAATTTATAACTTAAAATTCTTTATCGCCCAAGCAAATAGTCGGTGAAGTTAGGTTTAAGTCTTTGCCGTTAATGCCTAACATATTACTTTTTTTAAATGACACCGGTATCGAGTCGTTACTTTTTAAAAATTTAACACATGGAAAGGCTACAGTCTGCTTTGGTAGACTGTTGGATACTCTATTACTATTCCCATCCCCCAATAAGTGGGTCGTGCAAAAAACTTGGTATGAGCGAATTGTTAAAAAGGAAGATTTCCCCAATTTTGGATTTTTTTAAAGGATTTTATCGAAAAAACAATGTTTGTAAAGTAAAAAAAACGGCCCCTAAAAGTGGGCGTGGCAAAGATATTTGTTCACGCGAATTGTTAACAACAACTTTGTCCACATAATCTTCGAAGAGCAGTTCTTTTATTTCCATTGACTTCTCCGATAAAAAGTTTTTTTTTTTTTGTAAATCCTTACACAAAATACTATTTTTCAAAATGCCACTAACAGATGGGGTTGAACCATCCTATCCGACCATGCTAAACACCTCAGCATCATTCTGGATAGGAAATTGAACTGGAATCTCAATATACAGGAGAGAATTAAGAAAGCTTTTCACGTGAAAAAGGGCAGTGGGAAAAAAGTCCGGTCTAAAACCATCGATGTACTGGCTGTACATAATGATACATACCTCACATATGGGGCCTTTCTGGTCTGGTGAAAAGCCACAAACAGGAAAAACATACAGGCAAAACGGTACGAAGAACGGCCAGTGTTGCTATCACGGGTGTCCTGCAAACAACGGCCACAGCGGCACTGGAAACGTTTCTGCACCTACTGCCTGTAGATATACAGGTTAAATTCCAAGCAGGAAATAGTGCGATACGTCTCACTAACTTCTGCCTGTTGAAAAGCAGTCAAATTGGACACTGCTCTATTTTGGACAATTTTATTATCGGAAATTCAGTAAAATCGGATGATATTCCCTATAAGCTTGACTTCGAGATACCCTAAACAACACTGATTCATGTGACATTGCAGTATTAACGAGTGGCAACTATTTCTTTGATAGTTTAGAAGAGTTAGCGTCGATTGACTACAACAAATTGGTGAGTTTTTGTAGGGAAATAAAATGCTTTGAGGAAGAGGTTTAGGATGACGAATTTATTGATAGTTGGTTCCCCCATGGATCGCGATGGACCTGGTGTCCTATGTGAGTAGTGTCATGACTAACCTAACCTAACCTAACCTAACCTAACCTATGAATAAATATTTTTTTTTCTACCTAAACAAGACTAGAAGAAAATAAAGTTATTTTATTGACGTACGTGTGTGAAGAAAATAAACTCTTGATTTTAATGGCGTATACGGCAAACTCATTTTTGACGAAAATTGAATTTTTTTCAAAACTAAAACCGTTTAAGGATATCTGATAACATTTATGAAACGAGGACTCCCAAATAGATATCCTGTCAACAATTAAAAAAAATCAGCGGTTGGTTTCATGCAGTAGACTGCAAAACCTTTAAATGCGAAAAAACATGAAAATGGCGTATTCGGCAAAGCAATATAAGGGCGACGACATATCAACATTTCATTTATTTGAAAAAATTATGATAATATTTATAAACAATTGAGAAATGTTTTTAGATGAAAAATAATCACATTCGTACACTTTTGCAAATAATTATAATTATAAAAAGTTACGGCTTCCCATTTTCCATTTTCGTTTCTTGTAATTTTTGAAAATGCATCGCGTTTCTGATTCTACGAGGGCGGGTCAATAAGTCCGTGACTTTTGGAATAAAACACAGATTTTTTGATAAAAAAAAAAATTTATTTTTAACGTAGTCTCCCTTGAGCTCTATACACTTTGTCCAACGCTTCTCCAATTTTTTTATCCCTTCCAAAAAAAATGATTTGTCGAGGTCCTCAAAATAGGCCTTTGTTTGCGAGATGACTTCATCATTGGAGTCAAATCTTTTTCCACCAAGCTATTTCTTCAGGTTTGGGAACAAGAAGTAGTCGCTCGGAGCCAAATCTGGAGAATAGGGTGGATGAGGGAGCAATTCATAGCCCAATTCATGGATTTTTGCCATGGCGACTGCACATGTGTGCACCCTTGCATTGTCTTGGTGGAAAAGAACTTTTTTCTTGGCCAAATGAGGTCGGTTTTTTTTTCAAATCGTCATTGAATCGGTCCAATAAGTTAGCATAATATTCCCCATTGATTGTTCTTCCCTTTTGAAGGTAGTCAATGTGGATTATCCCGCGTGCATCCCAAAAAACAGTCGCCATAACTTTATTAGCTGACAAACCCACCTTGGCCTTCTTTGGCGCCGATTCACCCTTAGAATCCCACTGTTTTGACTGTTGTTTGGTCTCTGGTGTGTTGTGATGGATCCATGTTTCGTCCACGGTTACAAAACGGCGCAAAACTCCTCCATATTGCGATTAAACAACGCCAAACCTTCCTGTGAAGTTGTTACACGATTGCGTTTGTGGTCGACTGTGAGCAAACGCGGCACCCATCTTGCGGAAAGCTTTCTCATGCCCAAGTGATCATTCAAAATTGAAACCACTGAGCCATGCGAGATCCCTACGGCTTCCACAATCTCTCGCACTTTCAATCTTCGGTCGGCCAACACCATATCGTGAATTTTTTCGATTGTTTCGGGTGTAGAGACCTCAACTGGGCGTCCAGGACGTTCGGCATCTTCAGTGCTTGTACGGCCACAACGAAATTCAGTAAACCACTTTTTTACCATTGAAATCGATGGTGCAGAGTCCCCATAGTATTTTTCAAGCTTAGCCTTGGTCTCGGTAATGGTTTTTTTCGCAAGAAATAATGCTTAATAAGCACACGAAATTCACTTTTTTCCATTTTCTCCTCAAATTAGTGAGTAGTCTGATAAAAATAGCTGTCAAACACAAACTAACTGACGCAACAAGTTTAAATTTTGACAGGAGTCAACTGACAGATGCCTGTTGACAGGAGCAGTATTGCCGTTTCAGTAAAGAGGTCAGAAATTCAAAAAGTCACGGACTTATTGACCCGCCCTCGTATCACTGATTTTGAAATTGAAAACTGTTATCCCATTCCGTTGGAAAATGACATTTAGAGGACATCCGTTTTAACGGCCATGCACTAAGGGGTTAAGGGGCGATGATATGAATATAATTTGCTTAGAAGCGAAAACAACTTTATTTGACTGTTTGACTCATCTTTGATAAACTTATTTTGCAGGCAGACGAAGAAACATGGGACTTACTAATGTCTTAATCAAGGATGGAGGTTTTGCAACCCAATTGACGGTTCATGTCGGCAATGAAGTCGATGGTGAACCTCTATGGAGCGCGAAGTTTAATGCCACAAACCCACAAGCGATCATTCAGACACATTTGGATTTTCTTCAAAGTAAGCATAATGGCAGAAACAGATCAACACTTCAACTTTGACTTTGACTTTGACAAGAACGAGAACTTCAGCGTTTGAAGTCGAGTCAAATACATTGAAAAATGCAACTTTTAAAGCGAAACAAAAAATGGTTGTAAACAAAAGAGAAAGTTATTTCAAAATACAAGCAAGAGAGAAAATTCGCTCAAAATATAAGCATTTGCATGTTGGAAAAACTGAAAACATCATTGATGGGATTTTCACTTCAACTTTGAACTTGGGATTTAGGTCTAACGTTGAAGTCGAAAATTATGTTAAGGTGCTAATGTGTTTCATCCCTTTAAAAAGCATTGGTCTTAAAACGTGCGGTCTGGTAGTCAAAGTTGAAGTCGAAGTTGAAGTGTTGATTTGTTTCTACCATAAATTATTGATGTTTTATTTGTTAATTCCTGTCAATGGCATCCACATTTGCTTTTCTAAACAAATAAAATTTCTTTCAAGGCGGCGCAGATATCATCCTGACAAACACTTATCAGGCTAGTGTGGAAGGTTATGTCGAGTACCTAGACTTGGACGAGGAACAGAGCATTGAACTGATAAGACGTACAGTGCAGTTTGCTCACGTAGCAAAGGAGAAATATTTACAGGAATGTTGTAATTCCAATATTATAGTACAAGAAGGTTAGAATGGAAATACATTTTAGCATGTTGTAAATTAATGCATTTAAGATATTTAGGTCATCCAATGATACTTGCATCAATTGGACCCTACGGAGCACATTTACATGACGGCTCAGAGTATACGGGCTCCTATGCCGATTATACTGCTCCAAAAGATATTGCCCAGTGGCACAGAACCAGGATCGATGCGTGTCTTGAAGCCGGCGTTGACGCCCTGGCAATTGAGACAATTCCCTGTCAAGCTGAAGCTGAAGCCTTAGTTGACCTGCTCTGCGATGAATACCCCGAAGTAAAATTCTGGATTTCATTTCAATGCAAAGTAATATTGATAATACTGTGAAAGGTTTTCAATTGCTTATTTAGTATTTTTCTAGGATGGATCAAGCTTAGCACACGGTGAAAAATTCAGCGATGCAGCTTTGTGTATTTGGGAAAAACTGAAGAAACGCAAGGCTCTTGAAAACTGTTTAGCTCTAGGAGTCAACTGCTTACATCCAAAGGTAAGACCTTTGTAGAAAGTCAGTAACGGGTCTTATAACAGTTTTTTTTTATTTCACTCTACCGCAGTTTGTAACTCAACTATTCCAAAGTCTGAATGGCAACCGCTCCGATAAGGATAAAATACCACTTGTAGTATATCCCAATAGTGGTGAAGTCTATGACGTAAGGAAAGGCTGGACCGGCAAGGAAGACTGTGTACCATTGGAAAATTACGTGACTGAGTGGCTGCATTACGGTGCTAAAATTATTGGAGGATGCTGTAGAACTTACGCCAGAGATATTCGTCGAATTGGAGATAATGTTAGAAGTTTAATGGCAAAGAAGTAGTTTTAGATAAAGTTAAAACGACAGTCAGAAAAATTCACTCTCATTTTGTTTTCAAAATATCAAATAAGTTAGTCTTAAAATTTAATGAAAAATTCATTGTTTTGATACATTGTTGAAAATAAATATTGATAGTAAAATATAGTTTGAATGTTTTTGTTGTAAGTCAATTGTTTTTTTTTATTAAAAGTCTAAAATGTTCGATAATTAAGGGTCTCCCATTCCGATAAGGAAATTCGTCTAAACGTCAAATGATGTTTGCTTTCTTTTTTGACATTTCGTGGTAAGTTCATTACAAGTTGCGCCATGAACTCGCGCACAGGCGAACAAAGCGTAAAGGTTATCCAAACCTATTGAGCCTTATTGCGATGATCAATCGACAATTGATAATTGACTTTTTTCAATGTGTGCTATTGTGAACGAACGATTCATTTGGTGTTATTGTCAATCGCATTTTTTTAATTGACTGCGATTGATAAAATCCTTTAGAATCGTTCGTTCACAATAGCACACATTGAAAATAGTCAATTATCAACTGTCGATTGATCTTCGCAATAAGGCTCATTATGAAAATAGACGTTCAAACAAAAAATGTGCGGTCAGCATATTCGTCCAAATTGTGAAGAAATTCAAGACAACGATTGCGTCTTCATACAGTTCGTTCTCTTCGTCATCACGCTCAGGAACTGCATATCTCATGGAGCTCTTTGCAGCGAATTTTGACAAATTACTGGAACTTGCTCGCTTACAATTGACTCACTGAAGCCCACGGACGATTAAAGGCGTCGCCCACAGTGGATATTATCATTATCTTCAGGATAAGGCCCACTCGATGGATTCGTCAACAGAAAGAATTGTCGCATCTCTGATGGATAGAACACAAGAGTTATAGTTGAGAAGTATGCAAGAAAATTGACTGATTGGTGCAGTTTTTGGAGTGACGGACTCATCGGGACGTACTTTTTCTGAAAACGAAGCCAGCCAGCTGTAACCGTCAATGGGATTTTTGTGACCGTATTAAGGCGCTAATCGTGCTATATATCTCTCTTATTTGAACTGTCGACACTAGGTCTTTCGACAAAGTATGTAAGAATTTACGAAAAAAAGTTGTCAAATATGACTGCAGCTGTGCAAAATGGCAATAACAGATACAAAAAACCTTCATCACAAGTTTTGGGGTTCCGCAAGATTACATAATAAGCCCGATTAACGTCTCATTGTGTAGATATTGATGCTATATATAGCTATGATGATGTAATTAAAGTAAAAATTTTATGCTGATGATTTGGTAATTCTTTCTCAAAGTCAATTAACACTCCAACTTCAAATAAAAAAGGTAAAGGAATACTGCGACATATGGAATCTTAAGATTAATACCAGAAAATCCAACGAAATGGTGTTTAGAAAACAAAAGCGGGTACATGGGTACATGGACCCTGAAATGTTTATAACATCGAACTAGTTAACGCATTTAAATACTTTGGATTCTAGCTTACCTATTGTCTAAACATCAATGCACATATAAGGGGAAAAACTGCTACAGCCAAAGTGGTAAATAAAATCCTTTGGTCCAAGTTCTTTTCAAGATGTTATGTCGATCCTGCGTCCAAGTTTCAAGTTTAAAGTGTTCGATGCTACCATTAACAGCTGTTTTTGCTATGTAATCGAGGTGTATAGATACAAATACTTCGAGGAGATAGAAGCACTCCAAGGATACTTTTTTTAACGTGTATTTATACTTCGTGTTAATACAGGGAGTTTTTTTTTTTTTTGGGCTGTGCCAATGGATGTGGTAATCTTCGAAAGATGGCATGCACGATTCGCAAACCCGAATAATCGATGCCAGGAATGCGCCTACTTACTAATCCACAACCAACAGACTTCTACCAGTCTCCCCGCGGGACTCCCGTTAGGTATTACTTCGCGGGGCTGGTAATCATATCATGCTATTCGTCTTGTGGAGCTATTGTTGTTACTCCTGTTACAGCTTGATCTGTTTCCATTGCTTCTGCTGCTTTGCGAATTTTCTCAATTCTTCTCAGCTTACTTTGCACATTCGTTACATATGCGCCAATCTCTTCCCAACTCACTTCTGATGACAGCATATGGTAGATTATAGACGATGGGCTATGTAATTCTATTCTCCCGTGTGCAAACCGCCCGCAGTGGAATATTGCGTGATCCGTTGTTTCTTCTTCTTCTGGGCATTCAGGGCAATGTGGTGAGGTATCGTGTCCAAATCTGTGCAGGTACTTGCGATATCCACCATGACCGGATAGGAACTGTGTAAGATGGTAATTACAGTCTCCGTGTTTGCGACATATCCAATCTTTTATAGAAGGTAAGTCTATGTCCATCTCCCTTTTGCGGTATTGGTCCAACGAGTTTGCCAAGTAGCTGCTGACGCTGCTTTTCTTCGACCTTTATCCTCTGGATGGTAGTACCATCGCATTGGTTCGGCGATATTCTGCTATATATCCTGGACGTCTCATCCGCTAGAATGTCTATGGGGACCATTCCAGACTGGGGCGGTATATAACAAAACGGATGTGATTACTCTGGAGAGGAGCATCCTTTTAGCGTAACTAGGTCCACCGATGTTAGGCAGTATGCGCGAAAGAGCTGCCTGTAGTTGCTCTGCCTTTTTGGCTAGATAGTCAACATGAGTTTT
This sequence comes from Portevinia maculata, assembly GCA_949715645.1. Taxonomy (NCBI): domain Eukaryota; kingdom Metazoa; phylum Arthropoda; class Insecta; order Diptera; family Syrphidae; genus Portevinia; species Portevinia maculata. The sequence goes on along the minus strand of OX454525.1, from coordinate 10,424,816 downwards.
AAACTGCAGCTTATTGTCCAGCATTACTCCTGTTATGTATCTATGTAGTTAACGTTAACAATATGTACAGTCTCTTTAACGTTACCATCACACCATGACAAGTGACAAGCGGGTGTTTTTGCTCACGGCCGTCACTCACGTTTAAGTCGTCGACTAGGTAACTACTAACTAGCATAAGCAATCCACTGTATATTTTCATGAAATAAATATTAATAAGTGAATTAATAAGTCCGCGTTTTATTTCGTGCACCGAAAGACAGAATATTAAATTGGCGACGAGGAAAAAAGGAAATATAAAAAAAAAAGAAAAAGAAATTTTAATCTCTTTGTCATCCAGTCATAAAACACGTGTGCCATCAAATGTCAAAGTTAATTGGTTTTGTCGAGTCCTACGAAATCAGGGATAATTTTAAAGATTACGAAAATCGTTTAATTAATTTCTTTAAATTAAACTCAATTAAAGATGTGGACAAAAACATATATTTCATTGGAATCATGGGCAAATCGATGTACGAACTGTTAGCGAAGCTCACCTATCCCGCTAATCCAAGTGATAAGTCGTTTGCGGAGAATATTGCGTTGTTGCGCAGCCAATTCGCGCCAAAGGCAAACAAAAGAGCAGAACGGCTCAGATTCCATCATATTGTCCAACAACACGGCGAGTCCATCAGTGAATACATAGTGAGACTAAAAGCTGCGTCACAGGAGTGTTGCTTCGGTGACTTTGTAGATAAGTTCGTCAATGTCCCCACCCCCGCTTCAACCACCACTGGTCAACCACAATCCGATGAGTTCAAATTGGGTGTCTACAAACTTCAGATATTAGACGATCAGTTGTCCGATCGTTTTATAGTGGGTCTCAAGCACGAGAAAATTCAGCAATCGCTTCTGGAGCACGACGATCTCAGTTTTGATCAGTACTGTGACAAAGCCTTATCCATCGAGACATCAGAGAAAGCGGCATCATCGGTACATCTACCGGTATCAACAAATGCTGTCTACAAGTCAGACAGATCAACGTCCAGCAACAAAAATCCACCGTCGAAATATTCGCAGTCAGGGAATTTTCCATCACGCATGTCATCGTCATCACACAGCACAAATCGTCAAAAACCCAACAGTCAGGGGAACAAATGTCAGCGGTGTGGAAGACCTGCCCATCGAAATTGTCCAGCAATCAATTGGGAATGCTTCGTATGTGGGAAAAAAGGTCACACCTCTACCATGTGTCATTCGAGAGCGAGTTCAAGCATAAAAGTAGTGAACAGTGTCAACGCAGTTAGTCAGCCTCAGCAGTGTACCGTCTCAATCAATGGCAAAGATGTTTTAATGGAAGTCGACACGGGAGCCGCAACATCAATAATGAGTGAAGAATTATATAAATTAACATTTTCTAACCATAGTCTTGTAAATACCTTTGCTAATCTCGTATCAGTTACAGGTAAAAAGATCGAGGAATTAGGAGTCATGGAGTCCGAAGTTGAGCTTGCCGGTCAAAAGTATTTTTTGCCAATTGTCGTCGTCAAAGGTGACAAGCCGAAGTTATGCTTAATGGGTCGTGATTGGATCGATAGAATGTTTCCAAATTGGAGAAATAATTTCGTGAATATTTTCGCAGTAAGTCAAGTCAAAAATGATTTAAATGTTATCGCTGAAGTCAGGTCCAAATTTCCAAATGTCGTGGATTCAAATTTAAAGTCGACTATAATCGGGTTTGAAGCAGACATTGTTTTAAAAGAAGATGCTGTTCCTATCTTTCATACTGCATATAGTGTTCCGTTCAAGCTTAGAGACAAAATTGCAGCTGAAATAGATCGGTTGCTCAAGGAAGAAATTTTAGTTAAAGTCTCGGTTAGTCGTTGGGCAAGTCCCATCGTGATTGTGCCAAAAAAGACGGCGCAATCAGAATTTGTGTTGACTGTAAAGTCACCCTCAACAAATGCATTCATACGACCCACCATCCGTTTCCAAAAATCCAAGAAATTTTTGCCGAACTGTCAGGTTGCTCATGCTTTTGTGTGATTGATCTAACCGGGGCATACCTACAAGTAAAAGTGAGTGAGTCATCTAGAGAATTGTTAGTCATCAACACGTTTTTAGGCCTTTTCGCGTACACACGTCTTGTACTCGGTGTAAGTAGTGCACCAGGTATTTTTCAATCCATCATGGATAGAATTCTGTTGGGTTTAAAAAGGGTAAAGTGCTATGTTGATGATATTTTGATTGGAGCGTCATCAGTTGAAGACTGCAAAACCATGTTATTTGAAGTGCTTCATCGTCTTGCTGTGCATAACGTGCGAATAAATTTGCAAAAATGCAAATTCTTGTGTCCGTCGGTGAATTTTTTAGGTCATACGATTTCTGGCGAAGGGTTGAGACCAAACGAGGAAAAAGTAAAAGCAATTCTTGAAGCGCCTAGTCCAGCTAATCTACAACAATTAGAATCTTTTCTAGGCTTGTTGAACTTTTACCATCAATTTCTCCCAAACTTTGCAACGGAAAGTTATCCGTTGAATTGTCTTAAGCGTAAGAATCAAAGATTCGTTTGGTCAATCGAGTGTGAGAATGCATTCATTAAGTGCAAGGAGTCTTTAGTCAACAATGGTCTTTTAGAACTTTACGATCCCGAAAAAGAAATTGCCATTTCAACTGATGCCAGCCCAGTTGGGGTTGGGGCCATCTTGGCTCATGTCGTTCAGGGGGTCGAAAAGCCAGTTTTTTTTCGCGTCGTGCACTTTGAGTGCTTCAGAGCGCAACTATTCCCAGTTGCATAGGGAAGGTCTGGCAGTCATTTTCGGAATCAAGAAATTCCACACCTATGTTTATGGTCATGAATTCGTCTTGCACACGGATAACCTGGCTATAAAAGAAATCTTTAGTCCAGGGAAACATAATTCCGCCGTTGCTTCGGCCAGGCTACAGCGTTGGGCGATAATTTTGTCTCAATACCAGTATAAAATCATTTATAAAAGAGGAGCTAGCATGGGTCATGTAGATTTTCTTTCACGTCATCCACTGTATATTTTCATGAAATAAATATTAATAAGTGAATTAATAAGTCCGCGTTTTATTTCGAGTACCGAAAGACAGAATAACTCCAAGATATTTAACCGCCTCTTTTGACCTGATGGTTTGGCTACCCACCTGAAAATTAGCGAACTCTACGATTTTTCTACTTGATATAAGTACGGCTTTTGTTTTATGGTCGGCCAGTTCTAGCCCGGCGGATAAAAGCCAATTCTTTATCTGGGAAATGGCTTCGTTTGTAGCTGATTCTACAGCACGGATATGTTTAGCCACTGTCACGACAATGTCATCGGCGAATCCAATTATCGTTACTCCGCCAGGTAGCGGCAATCGAAGGACTTCGTCGTACATAATGTTCCACAGCAGTGGACCTAAGACTGACCCCTGTGGGACTCCCGCGGTGACTTTGTAGTACTTGACTCCTTCATCAGTGTTGTACCTAAGCTTCCTATTATTGAAATAATTCGTCACTATTCGCAGCAAATAGTACGGTGTTTCCATTCTGGCGATTGATCTTCTGATGAACGACCAGTTCGCATTTTTTACATCCAATGTTACTACGGCACAGTACTCTTTTGTGCCATATAGCCATCTATCTCCTTCGATGGCATTTTCTGCGATATCAACTACCGCTTTTATGGCATCCACAGTAGATCGCGCTTTTCTAAAGCCAAATTGACGATCTGAGAGGGCTCCTTTCTCTTCTGCTACAGCGAGTAATCTATTATATATTATTATCTCGAGTATTTTTCCCATAGTGTCCAACAGGCATATTGGGCGATAGGACGATGGTTCTTCTGGAGGTTTCTTTCCTTTTGGTAACAGGGCCTGGTGTTGTGTTTTCCATTTTTTAGGAAAGGTTCCTTCTTCGAGGCATTTCTGCATAGTCGACATGAAGAGGTCTGACCTCTTTTTTAAAGCAATTTTTATTGCATTGTTCGGGATGCGGTCCGGACCAGGCGCCTTGTTGTCGCCTATCTTGTTACATGCCCTTAGCAGCTCTTCCAGGGTAATTCGTGGGATATCCTCTGGATTGACCTCTCTTAAATATCTGCATAAAGTATCTGGTCTTTTGGGAAAAAGGTGCTCCACTATGGACCTCATCAAGGACATCCTATTGGAGGAGTTCTGTAGCCCTTTAGTTTTGTCATCACCACTTTATAAGCGGTACCCCATGGATCAACGTCCGCTTCTTCACATAGCCGTTTGAAACATGTTGTTTTGCTCTCCTTTATAGCTCTATTTAAGCTGCGTCTGAAGATGTCCAATTGTTGCTCGAAGTCTGCTCTCCCTCTTGATCGTTGGACTTTCCGGCGGGCATTTAGGCGTTTTGCCCGTAGTGAGCTTAATTCCTTCAGTCCACCAGTAGCACGGTTTTGCATTCCTGCTGTTTCTTCGTCTAGCTAGGCATTGATGCGTCGCAAGCTGTAGTAATAGCGCCTGTCAGACGATGTGCAGCGGTGTCTGATGTTCCACTCAGAGTTACAGCACCGTTCAGCATCTCCTCGAATGTATCCTTATCTAAGGATCTGTCATTCCATTTTGAACCTGTAAGCTGCGGGAGGTGGCTGGGTTCTTCTTCTTGTCCCTAATTTCCATTATTATCGCCTGGTGGTCGCTGTGTGAGTATTCTTCACTGACCCTCCACTTCATGTTTTTTTAAGATGGAGTTGCTCGTTAGGGTGATGTCGATGATTGAGCCAATTCCAGCCTTCCGATAAGTATTTGCCCGGCCCTTATTAGCCACGCTTATCGCTAGGGGTGCAAATGTTTCTAGTAAGGCCTGTCCTCTAGTGTTAGTGAGTCTGCTGCCCCATTCTGTGGCCCATGCATTGACATCGCCTCCTATAAGGACTGGGGCTCTCTGGAGCGCGTCCGCCGTTAAATTGTCCAGCATTAACTGGTATTCGCTAGCCGTCAAGCTGGGTCTTGCATAGCAGCTATAGAAATTTATCCCGTTTATTTTCGCCCGGACGAAGCCTTCTGCTTCGTCATTCATATCTTGGTAGGCATAACGTCCGCATATCCATATTGCCGCCTGTTTTTCCTTATCACAGATCTAATTGTTGTTCTGTTTGGGACATTTATAGGGCTCACTGATCATGATGACATCCGCTTTTTCGTCTTTGGCCGTTTGTGCTAGGATGTCCTGGGCTCTTCTACAGTGATTTAGATTTATTTGTAGTATCTTCATGATCTTTTGTTTGTGATAGCCCTCCTGAAAACTGGGCATCTGTTACTGCCGGCTATATGCTTCGCATTATCTGCGTTTTCTCTCTTGCAGAACATGCAGGATGGCTCCCTGTCGCAATTCTTGGCTATGTGGCCTTCAACTCCACATCTCCGACATAGCTTGGAGCGGTCTTCTGCACAGGGAGTAATACCCTCTATTTGGAGTCCGGGCTTCCTTACATCTACATACAAAACCTGAAAGCTAGTGCAGACTATATATGTAAAGTGTCCGTAAACCGACTTGCAATCTCCAAAAAACAAAATGGAAGCAATTATTTAACGACTATGTGTCTGCTATTGGCACGTGGTTGTACCAAAGATGCCTTGATCGAGCCAGAGCATCATAGGCGAGATTAATTTTCAAGCAACTCAATTATTCCCTAGGCTCGGACAATTACTTCAATAGTAGATTCACACTTGCGAAAATGAGTCTTATCGTTAAGAGCTGAACTACATCCCGCATAGGACTGACATAGGCCCTAGCTGCGTCCTTTGCAATACTCCAAGAAATCGGAAGACTGTATTTTGCCAGGAGCTTTCTAACATCGGATGAGTGTCTGCGGCCATTGAATGGAGGAGGCGGTTGGAGGTTGCCCATTCGTTTCGTCGCATATGCCATCAACTATCGCAATATGTTCATTGATCCACACGAATTTATTAAAAGGTCTGAGGTCTGATCAAATTGCTTTTTCTACCATCATTATAAAAAGACTATTCCTTTTTCTTTGCCTAAACTAAAAGCCCTGATGTATAATATTGCATCTCAGCTAGTTGCATCAGTTTTAATTTTAATTTTTTAATTAAATTTTTAGTTAAATTATTCCTTTTTATTAAGTCATTTTATTATTATTATTTTCGATTTAACTAATCTTAAAGGTTAAGTTTTTAAATAAGTATAACTCTCTCAAATACGTTAAACATTAACTGTCCAATCGGCAGAACTATTGATTTTTTTTGTAGAGAAATGTAAATAAAGAATTATCTATCTATTTAACTAGAGGCTGTGGATGTGGATACTATGTGTTTTTTTCCGCAAAAGTTTGATGGTCGCATTATTTCCCGAAATGGTGATCTCAATTGATTGATGATCGGGAACAAAATACAAGTAGCGACTGAGGAGAAATGGACCATGCTAGAATCTACGAAAATGTTGCCGCTCTATAACAAACGACGAATCGAGAGATTACTAAAAATGGTCAAAAAACTTTATGCAAGATTTTACTTTCTGGGCAACAAACAAATAAAAAGTTCGCTCTTATTTAGTTTAAGAGTTATAAGCTTTTTAAAGTCCCAAATTTTAAGGATAATAATATAGTAGAGTATCACAAGTACATCCCATAAACAGTAATATGTAACCCACCTGTGAAGGGAGCACACTAGCGCCCATTTAATTAATTGCATAAAAGCAATTAACCCCATTAAAACCTACTTCGATACCTGATACACCTAACCCAAGGCCACTTAATTGACAGCATTGCTCCTAACATCAGAGTGATATGATTCATAAAAACACTTTACGAGTGAACAAAAAAACAGAAGAATCATATTACTCTGATGGCACGATCGGTGCATGGAGGCAATGCATATTGACGACACAGGCAAAAGGGCTATAGGAGCTAGCCGACGTTACATGGCGATCCTGCCAGGAGTACAGTCCCTCCGAACATCGCAGACCACTGGAGTGACCAGAACATTTTTGGTTGAATCCAGTTAGAACCTTAAATCAAACCAAGATTTGATTCTTAGTTTTGCACGTATTAGCTGCTGCAGAACACAATTAACATCGAAGCAAAATGCAATATTTGCAAGGAGTACCAAATTTGGTTTCCGCTGCCGTTATCCGAAACGTGTTGGCACAATTGGTGTCAAAATGTTTCTTTTTTTTTTCATCGAAATGCTTAAAAACATAAGCAAAGTCATCCAATGCATCAGCATTGTACACCGGCTACGTCAACAAGACGTAGGAAATTTCACAAAAGCATTAAAAACAAATTTAAAAGTAGAAAATACTTTGACGAAGGCTAGTTATGTACCGGAACGTGATTTATTAGAAATGCCCGCTGACATGACCGCAGAAACCTAATAGGAGATACCATCCAAGAGCTGGACTGAAGATATGTTCAGCAGGACCAATACATTTTAAGATTTTTTTTTTAATTTAAGAGTATGAAAAAAAATAGAATTTATAATAAAAAAAAAATATAAAATATATATATAACCATTTCTAAAATAGATTATCCTTTTTCGTCTGGTCCTATAAAGATGTTATCAGCAAACAGTTTCATTTTAGTCATACCCATTCACGCCTAGTTTAGAAACAAAAATTCCTTTAAAGACAACAACCATTCCAGAAACTGACACCATGACAGAATCATTCAACTTCAGTTTAGCCCAAAAGTTACCAATCCTTAGGTGTGACGAAGATAGGAATAGAACCGAAGACATTCGAGATTTCATAAATAATGTCGAATTTTACCACGACACCCTCGACGCTGCCTCAAAAGTTATCCTAGTCAGATTTTTACTGAAATGCAAAATTCAGGGAAAGGCTCTCACCGAGCTAGGAGGTGCAACACCAAGTAACTTTGCATCTCTGAAGAAAACTCTCATAGAAAAATGTGGACCTAAGGAAACCATCGAAACCATTCAGGCAAAGCTAAGCAGAGCAAACCAAGGCAACCGTCCGTTACGAGAATTTGTAACCGATATAGAAACTCTGGTAACCAGAATGACAGAGCTCGAAGTTTCGTGCCATGGCGAACCAACTAGAGAAACTCTGGCTAAAGCTAACGACAGACGAGGGTTAGCATTTCTAAAAAAGGGGGTAAATGACCGTTTCAAAATCATTCTGGATAGCGCCCGCCATACAAAACTTCAAGACGCTATCGACCATCTTTTAGAACTAGATCAGGGATCCACCTCTACGACAGATACTGTTAGGTATATGCATAGCAGAAATAGGAATCCTAATAGGAATCCTCGTAGACCAGCTTACACTAACCAACCAACCAACTATGGACAACGTCCCCAAAACAGAAACAATAACAGGAATAGGTATTCTGATAACAGACCCAGGTATATAAATCAGAATACACAAAACTACACTCCAAACAGTTACAGACCCAATAATTACATACCAAATAATTACACTCCAAACACTTACACACAACATCGCGTACCAAACAGTAGTCACCACACAAATACGAGTATGCAAGGAAATTCCAATCGTAACACTAACACCAACTCGAATAACAGAAACCCACCTAACAGTAATACCCAGAGAAATAACACTAACAATGATCAAAGGGTACTTGCACTGGGAAACGAGCAACCCACCGAGGGACTAGCCGGCCCATCGGGGGGAAATCAATAAATCCACAAAATGCTATTTGCACTGCTGGAATCGCTAACGGCATTTATATACAACTATGGTTGAGCCACGATCAAAATATACGTTTTCTTTTAGCTACCGGAGCTTCACTCTGTATAATCAAAATTAGCGCTTTAAATAAAAAGATTCCCATATGCAAAAACAATAGCACCAAAATTATCGGTGTACCAGGAGACCTAAAAACCTTAGGAACGTGTAATATAGAGATCCATTTTGGACAAATTATCATACCCTACGAATTTCACGTAGTAGTAGACACATTCCCAATTCCAGTTGAAGGCATAGTAGGTGCAAATTTGCTTACGGAGTTCTGTGCGAAGATTGATTTGGAATCATTCCTACTAAAGATCAAAGCAGACCAGCAGACGGTTTCGCTACCCCTACATACCCAGCTCAACCCAAACTCTGTTTTAATACCTCCCAGATGCGAAGCAACTTATTGGCTAAGCACACAACATACAGGAGTAAGAGTATTTCATCCACAAGAGCTATGTGAGAACGTATTTATGGCAGGCTCACTATCCACTGCCATAAATGGAAAGATACCAGTTAAAATATTGAATGCGCGAGAAACGGCAGTAACTTTTAAATGGGTTGAACCTATATCCCAACCCGCCTCAGAACATTACATTCTACGTTACAACCAAACGGATAAATCAGAAAACATACGAGTAAAGAAGATATTAAGCGAAATAAATTTTGATACACTGAATAGTGAAGAACAATCAGAAATTGAAGCAATATGTTCCAAGTACCAGGTCATTTTTCACGTAAATGGTGACAAACTAACGTACACCCATATTGGAACCGCAGATATCACGCTTAAAGAAGGATCAACACCGAAATATACAAAACCGTATCGTCTGCCACATACGCAAAAGCAAGACGTGAATGAGGAAATTCGAAAAATGATAGCGGACGATATCATAGAACCATCCATTTCCCCTTGGAATTCCCCGATACTAATCGTACCCAAAAAGAAAGACCCTGTTACCGGTCTACAGAAATTCCGAATGGTAATTGATTATCGTCACGTTAACGAACGAATCGAGGATGACAAGTTCCCCCTTCCAAACATAACCGACATTTATGATATGGTAGGAGGAGCTATTTACTTTTCATGCATAGATTTAAGTCAGGGATACTACCAGATGGAACTAGACGCCAATAGTAGGCCAATTACAGCATTTTCAACTGAGAATGGTCATTACCAGCTAAAACGCCTACCCATGGGTTTAAAGATTTCACCCAGCAAGTTCTCAAGAATGATGTCAATAGCGATGTCAGGACTAACATACGCACGATGTTTCGTCTATCTTGATGATCTTATCATCTTCGGTAGAAGTTTACAAGACCACAATAGAAACTTGATTCAAGTTTTTGAACGTCTCAGAGAGGTAAACCTCAAAATACATCCAGGAAAATGTTCTTTCTTGCGAAAGGAAGTATTGTACCTTGGACACGTAATCTCCAAAAATGGCATTCTACCCGATAAAACTAAATCTGATGCAATGAAAAATTACCCTATCCCAACCAACGCGGATGAAGTCAGAAGATTCGTAGCTTTCGCGAACTACTATCGTAAGTTCATTCCTAATTTCGCAACCATTACCATCCCATTGAATAAGCTACTAAAAAAGAATGTCGAATTCAATTTTAATAGCGATTGCGAAAGATCATTCAATATGTTAAAAGGGATCCTCACTAGTCCAAAAATTTTACAATTCCCAAATTTCAACGAGGAATTCATTTTACGCACGGACGCTTCAGGTTTCGCTTTAGGAGCTGTGTTGTCTAATTCCGACGATAGGCCAATTGCCTACGCGAGCAAAACTCTCAACAAAGCAGAGAAAAACTATAGCACGATTGAGAAAGAGTTGCTTGCCATAGTGTGGGCAGTTAAGCACTATCGACCCTACCTGTTCGGAAGAAGATTTAAAATCTTAACAGACCACAGACCTTTAGTATATTTGTTCTCGTTAAAGGAACCAAGTAGTAGACTAACCAAGTTTAGACTACTGCTCGAGGAATACAATTTTTACATACAATACTCTCCAGGCAAAGAAAATTGTACAGCAGACGCACTTAGTCGCATAGTAGTCGACTCTGACGATTTAAAAAATGTATACGTATGTGTTGTAACAAGAGCTAAAGCAAAAGAACAGAGCCAGAAAAAAGTGGATAACAAAACTGTGAAAACCGACGAACTGCTGGCCACAGAGTTATTAAAATTACCAGATACAGGATTAAAACTCGTGGAACTAAAGATTGTTGACAATTTTACGGAAGATCTAGTTAATTTCAAGGATATCGGCGACATAATAATCGGACCAAACAAAGTTTTGGCATATATTCCAAATGGAAATTGTTTACTCCTAAACAGGCCCAAGGACAGCACTACCACCCAATCGACATTGTTCGGCAGAACTCTGTCGAGGGATGTGAAAAGACTCTGCGGACCATCAATTGAAAGAATATATATTACAAAAAATGAGTTAAAGAAGCTCACAGGCGGCCGCCAACAATGTAGCATAAATGAACTAAAGATAAAACTAGGAGAAATGTTTAAAGAAAGTAACATTAAAGTACACATTATAGACAAAAGTGTTGAAATAACCGATCCTTGTAAAAAGAAATTAATACTGAATGATTACCATATACTTCCAACCAGCGGACATGCAGGAATAAACCGCATGATCCAGAATATTAAGGAAAAATACTTTTGGACGGGAATGCAAAACGATGTGACGACATTTGTAAAGCATTGCCCGATATGTCAACGAAACAAACACGTACAGCCAAAAAAGCAACCAATGACCATAACATCGACAGCCGAGTCAGGTTTTGACAAAATATTTTTAGATCTCGTAGGTCCTCTAGAAGAATCCGAAGATGGATCAAAATACATCCTTACCGTACAAGACGAATTAACAAAATTTGTCGAAGCTATACCAATTCCAAACAAGGAGGCTAACACAGTCGCCAACGCACTAGTAATAGGTTTTATTCTTAGATACGGAGTACCGCGAAAAATAGCTTCTGATCAGGGAACTGAATTTTTAAATCAGGTATTTAAGAGCAGTTGTAAATTATTGAAGATAGAACAGTTACGTCTACAGCCTACCATCATGAAAGCATCGGAGCACTCGAAAACTCACATAAGGTTTTAGGAGCGTATCTTAGAAGTTATGTTTCGGAAAAGCATACAGATTGGAGCACCTGGGTGCCCTATTATGTTTTCTGTTACAATACCTCTGTACACTCGGAGACAGGTTATACACCTTTCGAATTAATATTCGGGAAACAGTGTAATCTGCCAACAAATTTAACAAAACATATAGACCCAGTGTTGTACACTATCTAGTCTACCAGGATTACGTAATTGACCTTAAACATAGATTACAAATTGCTCATAGAGATGCTCGCGAAACTCTAATACAAAAGAAAAATATCAGGAAAGGAAGATATGATACAGACGGACAGACAAAAGCTACTAGTTTTGAAGTAGGAAGTTTGGTATTGCTAAGAAACGAAGCTAGAAAGAAGTTAGATCCGATATTTATAGGCCCATACGAAGTTTTGTCAGAAGATGGCGTAAACTGCGATATTAAATGTGAAAATAAAAGAATAACTGTACATAAAAATCGTTTAAAACCATTTTACATATATTTAACATTGCTGCAAACATATTAATAACGAAATAAACTTAGACACACAACTTATTTAATTGTATATAAATCATTTTAAACAATCGTATGTAAATTTAAATTTAACTAAAGTTTTAGATTAAAGAACCTTTACTCATAAGAATACTGCGGATAGGTTAAGAAGAAAAAAAAAAAAAAAACTACAAATTAATTTAAAAGTAATAAACTAAGAAATAAAATAATGCAAAGATATAATGTAAACTAAGTAAAGAAATATATTAGATTAGAAAATAAAATAAGATATAATGTAAACTAATACAAAGAGAAACTGTAAGTTAAATAAAGAAATGTATAGTAAATATCAAATTTATACGAATTATAGGATGTAAATATAAAACTGTAAGCTAAATAAAGAAATGTATAATAAATATAAAAATAAACTCATACGAATTGAAATAAGGAAATATATAGTAAATAAAAAATAAATTAATACGATTTATAGAATGTAAGTAAAGTAGTAAAATAAATTGTGAAACAAGTCCTTTAAGTTTAATATAACGTATAGAAAATTAACAAACTTCAATAACTTCTTTAAACCTACGATATAGATATTAAAGCAAATATAGTATAAGCAAAAGAACAAATTAATTATGTAAAGAACTTTTATAACCATTTATATCATTTTTTTTTTCAAAAAAAAAAAAAAAAGAAAAAAAAAGGGGAGAGACCCTGTATTGTACATAACCCCAGAACACCAATAACCATGTTAACAAAAAACTACATAAGAAATACATAAGATCCCGAATTGTACGAATGGAGCGCAAAAGAAGAAATCACGACATATCATGATTTCTCCTTTTCCCCCAGGAAGGGTGGTGTGAAGGGAGCACACTAGCACCCATTTAATTAATTGCATAAAAGCAATTAACCCCATTAAAACCTACTTCGATACCTGATACACCTAACCCAAGGCCACTTAATTGACAGCATTGCTCCTTACATCAGAGTGATATGATTCATAAAAACACTTTACGAGTGAACAAAAAAACAGAAGATTCATATTACTCTGATGGCACGATCGGTGCATGGAGGCAATGCATATTGACGACACAGGCAAAAGGGGTTTCACTCGTGTATGAAAATAAATATGCAAAATCAGAATAGTACGCGAGTGAACCCAGAATAATTGTCGGCAGGCAATTAATATTGCGAATTAGGCGAATTACGGGATATTCGGGTATTGGGCGATCGGAGTAGGTATACAAAGTCCATCTGTAATATTTAGTATAAATACCAATTATTTTGAATCAATAAATGACTTGTACTCCAACACCAAAACTACCCAGTTCTTATTATTTAGCTTTCGAGCTGTGTTCTAACTGGTCGGTTTACAGTTGACAAGTTGCCACTTCACCTCTGCGCGCAGTTCCACTGCCGATAGGTTATAGCTAAGGGCGTAATAGCCGAAGCTAGAAGTTGAGCAACAGTACGTTGGCTATAGGAGCTAGCCGACGTTACACACCTACTAAGGCTCACTATTGAATTTAGAGTAGGTGCGAGCTTGGATATTTGCAAAGTTGGAGAACGCCAATTTTTTTTTTAATTTTTGGGATTAACCTTCTGCGACTGACGAGGTAGTATGACAGATACCACAAAATGCTGAAGCTTGTGTTGCGTTGTTATTTTTCTAATATTGATTGTCTCGTTCTCATCAGTATTATGTTTAAAAACTTCAAATACAATTTTTGTTTTTCGGAGTTGTGGTCCGTAAAATAAAATCCAGCCAAAATATCTCGTAGGTGTTTTCACCAGACATGCTTAGGATATGAAAACTAGCAAGAATGACATAATATGCAGAGGTTGTGGCGATGAGCGTGGGAATATACTCCGCACTTTTTCTGCCACTGCCCAACACTCTGACACAACAGAAATAGATTCCTTGGAACATTCTTTTTCCGGGAGTGCCTCAGAATCGTCCAAAATGTAGACAACCGGATGGAGGTCTGTCGCCAGAGTGCTGAATATTCGGGTGACATTTTGTTACATACATGATATATGATTGTAATAAAAATAATATTTAAAAATGTTTTAAAAATTAAGTTCTGAATTTCTTTTAAGACTGTTTGTTTTATTCACAGTTTAAAGATGGTGAAATTCCTAATGAGACACTCTTTATTGGATTACGTATTTTCGGTGGAAAATATTGCTTAATGTTATAAACAGTGACCTCTTATTCCAAAATGTCATTTCACCAAAATTAAGTTTTTGCTTAACGCTTAAAAGTGTTTTGTTCAAATCCTTGATTTGTTCACAATGCTGATTGTGTTTCGTATCTATTTGTGTTCACAGACATGGTGTTCAAATTTGCTAATATAAACGAGCACGTATTTGCACAGATTACCAGATTAGATAATACTTAAAGCAATACGTAAAAAGTGGAACAGTGAAAGGAAAGATTTGTATTTTTTTTGCAAGATTTTCAGTTAAATTCAATTCAATTTAATTCAATTTATTGGGAAAGTACAAGTAAGAAAAGCCGCCCTTTTATAGTACATTAAGGATTTAAATAGAAGAAAATACATAGGTACTAAGAAAAGTTAAGCTTTAAAAAATTAAATGAATATGAAATGAATATACAATTTAAGAAATTTTAAATACTTTGAAAAGGGGCTGTGTTAACAAGAAAAAGAAAAGACATTAGGATGGGCGATGAATATTAGAGTAAAGTAAGCGCGAAAAGAAGAATAAAGATGTGCATATAGAGCTCTTTTAAATTGTTTACCTCCTTTTATCTGTTTGATGGTAACAGGTAGAGAGTTCCAAAGTGTGACAGTGTGCACAAGAAAGGCAAGCACTGATTTATCAACTCAAATATGCACTTTTTCAATTCTCCTGCCCTTTTTACTACCAACAAACTGCTAACTTATTGTGTGTTTACCGACATCAACGGTGTTAATAGTGTTGCATGTTTGCTTGAACTGTGTCATTCAGCATTAATTAGTCAACTACGCCATCTAGTAGAAATTGGCCATATTACCGATTTTGGCAGCATTGGAGAAGCAGTTTGAGTAGCTGTGGTATAACTTGGTATGTTGTTCTCGAACCTTCTGAACTTAACGAACCTTCTCAACGAATCTGGAAATTTCGAGAGGTGTCACTAGGAGATATAAATAGATGTCGCAGGAGCACCCAAGAGATTCGAGTTGTGAACCGCGATAAAGAAGGGCGAGTAGTGAAAAGTATAGAGAATATTGAATAAGAGAAGTGATTGTTTATTTAAAGTGATTAATTGTGAAAGTGAATTGTTGAATTAAATAAGTGAATTATTAGAATAATAATCAAGAAGTAAAAGACATTGAAAGAGAACTAATAAAGATTAATTAAATAGAATTACGTTTTATCTTTTCGAATCCTAGCCTGGATGTAACATTGGTGTCAGAAGTGGGATAAAACGTATTCAGTGTGAAATTAAAGTGAAGTGAATTAGTTAAAAAAAAAAAAACGTATTTAGTGAAAAAAAAGGAAAGAAAAATGGGCCGCACATTGAAATTACTACAGCTCAGTATACCGCAGTTAAAAGCTGAGCTAGAAAAGCGGAATCTCTCCACAGCTGGAGGAAAAAGTGATCTGGTGCTTCGACTGCAGGAAGCTGTTGAAAACGAAGGAGAAAATCCCAAGTCCGTTTTGTTCGACGTAGCAGAAGAACAAGTAAGTACAGCTATGATGGAACTACTTCTGGCCAAGTTCGATCAGAAATTCGACTGTATGGACTCTAAATTTGATGAACAAAAGAATTCTCTAGAACAACAGAAGAATTCTCTGGATTCGAAATTGGAGTCAATGGACTCTAAATTCGAAGAACAAAAGAATTCCATAGTTGCCGCCCAAAAGAGAGCTGTGGAAGATTTTAAAAATGTTCTCGAAGGAAAACTCGAAGAAATTGACCACAAGTTTGAGAAGGTTGAAACCAAATTCGACGAAATCCATCAGACGTTTTGCAAGCATGAAACAAACTTCGAGAACTTGGCTAGAGAGCTGGAGAAAGTGAAGAAGCAGAAGGCTCGAGAAAATTCTGCGGACTGCCCGAGAAGGAAAGAGATGCAGCCTCCTGTTTTCGACGATCAAACATCATGGCCAATTTATAAGAAACAGTTTGAAGCAGCTGCAATGGCGAACAGCTGGGACAACGAGGAAAAGTCGATTGCGCTAACGCTCGCACTAAGAGGTACAGCTGCGGAGTTACTCCAAACCGTCTCAGAAGAGAAGCAACACGACTACGACGCCCTGGTCAAGGCTATAGAGATGCGCTTCGGTGATGAGCATATGCAGCAAGTGTACAGGGTCCAGCTACGCAGTAGAGTCCAGAAGCGGGGAGAAACACTTCAACAGCTGCAAGCAGATATCGAACGTCTGGCACATTTGTCATATCCTAATGCTGGTGAGGTTCTCATCAATGAAATGGCTGTGGAGGCGTTTATCCAAGCCATTGAAGATAGACAACTGCAAATGGCCGTAAGAATGGCTGGAAAGAGAACTCTCGCTGAGGCCCTAGCATTTGCCTTGACAATGCAAGCTGCTGATCAGGCATCGCATGTGTTCCACCGCGTAAGGGAAATGACAGCCGTTGAATGCTCATGTCAAAGAACAGACATCGTAGACCGGAACAGAGATAACAGAGGTCAAATGCGCTGTTGGAACTGCAACAAAATAGGGCACCTGCAGAGATAGTGCAGAGCTCCACCCAGACAAGGCAGTTGTCTACATTGCGGACCTAGGAGGCGCAACGAAGAAGCATCTGGCAGATATAGCTTCGCAGAACCAGCAGTCCGGAAACGTGTAAGGGGCAGCTTCTCGGAGCAGAAGTGGGTTTCCGGAATCGATGACTCCAGGACCACAATTCAAGCCTCCCAAACCAAACGAGGAAACCAGAGTTTAACAGTGGAAGCCTATATCGGTCAAAATAAGTGCGTGGCAGCCATCGACACCGGTGCCACCGCTTCCATTATAAGGAGGGACATCGTCCGTCAGTCTTGGTTGCACAACACCAGCAGTTACTGTCTGAAAACAGCAACAGGAGCGACAGCGAAAGTGTACGGAGATATCATGCTAAGAATAAATTTGGCAGGATTAGCATTCTCCCATGCTTTCTTAGTAGCTGATATATGTGACGAATGCATCATTGGAAGCGATTTCATGAAGGCGCATGATGTCGTATTGGACTTTGGTATGCAAGTACTCAAGTATCGAAACGTAGAGATTCCGATGGTGTACGGGAAAGAGAACGCCGCATCCCTGAGGACAGTCAATAGTGAGGACGATGTCCTACCACCTTCTTCAGAGACAATGATTCGGACAAAGCTGGAAGGTGATCCTATGAGCCACCGATTCTCTCTAGTTGAGCCAAAAGACAACCACTACCGAAACTGCGAGGTTGGA
This sequence comes from Portevinia maculata, assembly GCA_949715645.1. Classification (NCBI taxonomy): domain Eukaryota; kingdom Metazoa; phylum Arthropoda; class Insecta; order Diptera; family Syrphidae; genus Portevinia; species Portevinia maculata. The sequence goes on along the minus strand of OX454525.1, from coordinate 10,407,083 downwards.
AAAGTGCTTGTCGAGCCGAAGAACAATATTGTTCCCGTACGAGTTCTTAATGCGAAACACAAAAGCGTCAAATTGAAGCAAAGTGAAGTGGTTGGAAAGTGTGTACCGGGTACTGAAATCCACCGAAATATTCATCCGATATCCAGCGACAGCATGAAGACGAGGTACGACACAAAAGCAACCACCACAGGATTCCAGGAAGGAGATCTGGTATGGCTATACAACCCTCATCGCCGAAAAGGCATGTCACCTAAACTACATCAGGATTGGGAAGGACCCTATAAGATAGTGAAGTGCATCAACGATGTTGTCTACCGGATCCAGCGAGGAAGAGGCAAGCTGAAAGTTGTCCATATGGATCGTCTCCATCGCTACCATGGGGAAAATATTGACGTGCTTGTTCGGGACGAACAAGTTTAAGAGGGGGATATTGTTGCATGTTTGCTTGAACTGTGTCATTCAGCATTAATTAGTCAACTACGCCATCTAGTAGAAAGTGGCCATATTACCGATTTTGGCAGCATTGGAATAGCAGTTTGAGTAGCTGTGGTATAACTTGGTATGTTGTTCTCGAACCTTCTGAACTTAACGAACCTTCTCAACGAATCTGGAAATTTCGAGAGGTGTCACTAGGAGATATAAATAGATGTCGCAGGAGCACCCAAGAGATTCGAGTTGTGAACCGCGATAAAGAAGGGCGATAGATGACAGTAATGAAAAGTATAGAGAATATTGAATAAGAGAAGTGATTGTTTATTTAAAGTGATTAATTGTGAAAGTGAATTGTTGAATTAAATAAGTGAATTATTAGAATAATAATCAAGAAACATTGAAAGAGAACTAATAAAGATTAATTAAATAGAATTACGTTTTATCTTTTCGAATCCTAGCCTGGATGTAACAATAGCATAATAACATTTTGAAACCGATCAATAATCCTTGACCAAATGGAATTTTAAAAATTTCATTTCTGCACATCTTTAGACATATAACCGATGATTTATTTTCTACTAATTGCAGGCAGCGCCTCTCTTATAGAGCTTTTTAAGCACTGTGAAACCTGTGTTCACTCGAGACTCGCTGATATGACACATAGTAAAATGACAACTGATATTTTTTTCACACAACTGTCAAAGAAAAATACGAAAGCGGCATTTTTTCTGAAAAGTTATTTGGAAAACTAAATTCTTTAAAAAACTCTTATTTATTTTATACAATTAAACACAAAATAAAACAATATGCTTATCAAAGTCAAGGTTAGTATTTGCAAAAATGAATCATCCCACTTCTCTGCGTTTTAACTTAATTCCTGACGTTTTTATTTTTGAAACTCTTCAGACCCTAACTGGAAAGGAAATAGAAATTGATATAGAACCAACAGACAAAGTAGATAGGATTAAGGAACGCGTTGAAGAAAAAGAAGGCATCCCTCCACAACAGCAAAGATTAATCTTTTCAGGAAAGCAAATGTAAGTAAAACGTTTGAAGACAACATGGACCACAAGAATGGTTATTTTCACTTTTCACAACTCGGTCTTTGTTTCGATACAGGAACGATGACAAAACTGCTGCGGACTATAAAGTTCAAGGAGGCTCTGTCCTCCACTTGGTGTTAGCACTCCGTGGTGGCTTCTAATTTAATTTATTTAAGTTATTTTTTTTTATACAAAACACATGTAATGCGGATGCAGGTTGAATCATGAATTGATGGTTATTAAAAATGAATAAAATTGATTGTGGAACAAAAAAATTTGGACAGTTTTGTGGAATCGATGTGCGTAAACGTATGGGCTATTGATTATTTCAGAAAAGATGGGCTTTCTTGTATGCATGGAATCACATTTGTGGATATCGAGACAATAGTCGACGGTCTGCAATCAAGTTTATAAAATCGATGTAGCATTCGCAAGGCCGTTTAAAACTGCCTCTTATGATAAGCAGCGAATAAGACTTGATAACCGTACAGCGATGGAACCATGCTTACCAGGAGTGTAGAACATTGCCAATCATTGGAGGATAGAACCATGCTAAGAACGGAACTAAAAAAGTCGTGCTTATCAAAGAGCGATAAACCCATGCTTAACATATGGCGATATGAACATGGCAGCACAGTAATGAAACAAAGAGCAAATTGACATCAGTGGGGTTTTAGGTGAATAAAGTAGTTGTACCTGGGTGAGTTCCAAATCGTCAAAAACTTTGCATCGATGCAGTATTCGTACTTCACGATCAATGCCGGCTCCAGACAAACAAGCGTCCTGTGCAAGATTTACAAAAAGCGCTCTATTTTGAGTTAGATTCTCCTTGAAGTTGCAATATTGGCATAAGAGGATGTCAATGGTAGAGAAAATATCTCGCACGTCAATGGCACGCAGACGCAAAGACTCTCATGATATTGTTTTGCCGGCGTATGGCATTAAGTTTGGGAGTTCCCATGCAGAGACGGGCTTAGAATATCTTTGTAGCGCCCTCCAAAGAGCGCTTGTCGTAAAAGGCGAATAAGGGCGCAATCACATCTAGGCAATTTTAACATACAAAAAATCTAATCTAATCTAATACAGATGAAACAAGCGACACATTTTACATCTTAAAGCTGTCGCACCAGTGTGTATGCGAATCCGTGTGTTGACACGACTGTAGATAACAATTGTCATAAAAGGAGCATGCACTTGTCGAAATCGTAGAAAGATGTAGGCCTAAAAATTCCTCGATCACAAATGCAGCATTTGATTAGCCTCATTGATGAAGTGTTCCGAAACCAGAAGGACTGCCAATATTTATTTAGGTCGAACAGGTGAACCCCACAGATTAGGAGCGATGCAGTAAAGTGACAGGGTTATGATCTCTCTAATCATAATCATAACCTCTACGTAAAGGAGGAAAAATATGGCAATAAGGATGGAGACAAGCATGCCGGCAAAGACCCACAACAAAAAAGCATACACAACACATTTAACTATTTCTTACATAATTTTGTTAGCTCAAAATGCATTTATTACAAGATAAATCACTTTAAAAATTATAACATTTTCAATGCACGTCTTTTGTATGCAAACTGTTATAAAACAATATTTTTCCATGAAATTTAATGCATCTTTCTCGATGTAGTCCGCCCTTTACAACTGAAACCCAATTGTAAAAGCTCTCTTCCAAACACTTTCAAATTATATGCTCATGGCGAGTATCGATATAAATGTCATCAGCACAATTCCATTGGATTATAAATTTCAGTAACTTTTTGCAAGTTTATGAACGATCGAATTAATTCTACAATGGCCAATGTTGCTGAACATTTATTGATTTTGGAATCACTTTTTCTAATTCCAGAAAAGATATATGGTAACTATAACCGTTTTTTTTGTTCACACGGATTTTCTGATGGTCACTTAATTTTTAGATATTGATAGAATCAGCAATAATGTAGACATTCTAAGGAGTAATGCCAATTTGACTACTAAATTGGATTCTTCAATACCAGTTGAAGATATGAACGATCCGGAATGGGCTTATACGTTCATCATGCATCAAATTGTTCTCGCTGTCATAGATGAAGTTGATTTTAATAGCGAGTTAAAGGAAGATTTGCTATCTGCCAAACATATAAATCTGCTAATAAGCTCCATTCAGGATCTGTCTGTGTATGGTTTGCGTAATCATCTGCATCCGGTCTTCCGGTCACACAAGATCTTTGATATTCCGACTAAGGCCGAACCAAATTTACTGCATTTGCAATATTCGCTTGACATGTTCCATAAAATACTTGCTATTCGTCAGTTTCAATCGGGTGGTGCGCTCAATGAAGTTATCCGTGACTACATTGCTGGAATCTTTACAATCATCGAATGTGATCTAACGAACGAGTTAAATCTCTCAGAAGAAGAGAAGAAACTTTACCAACGCCGTTTGAATTCCATATGGGAGCAGTCCTCCAAGTGTGAATACTTTAGAAATATTCTACTCTTCAAGGGACTACCAAATATTCCACCAGCTTTGCAGAAGCGACTTCACATTGAGTTGCTGAATAAGTTAATGTCCAAAGGCGGCTTCACCAATTTTGTCACTACGCTACTGACAAAGCGGACAACAGCTGACTTGCCTGAGAGTGAATACTTTGAAGTCATTGCCAACATCGTTGCTCATAAAGGACACTCGATTAAGTTTTATAACTGCCTCGTTGAACAAATCTTCGAGTTTCTTAATATTTGTATTGAGGACCAGAATTTGGCTGTTTGTATGGGCGCGGGGTTGCTTACGCTTAAAATGCTGTACGAGCTAAAAAGTGAAACAAGACTGGCGATTGTAGGGCAAGTTGATCTACTCTTTCAGAAATTGACACAACCTGAAGACGTCATAGCTGGCCTCATTGTTATGGAACCCTCAGAATTCACTTGCTTGTGTAATTTTTTGTTTACCTGCTTTTGCACGTCGTCCATGGAATGTCTTCCAAGTGAGATTCTCACGAGGTACCTCCCCTTGCTCATTACCATCTACAGCTATATACCCGACAAGTATGGGGAAAAGATTCACGTTCGAGGAGCTATAATTCGCTGCCTGGCCAACAGGAACCGACCAGAACTTGACAAGATCGTCAGCAGCCTTGTTTGCAAGCAGTATCCGGACACATGGCTGAATTTACATCCGAGAGTGTCTATTCGTTCCGATGAGCATATTTCTAATCTCACTGTGAAAATTACATCGCCGGATGCGCAACCGGACGCAATTAGTATTTCAAATGTTCTGCCGGAACTGCTACTGTCATCAAATCATAATATTCTTAAGTACATCGTTTTCATGAGCCTCCTCAGCATGATGGAGGAAGAACTTTATACACTAGATGACTCTTATTTCGAACAATATGATTCGATGCGCACCAAAAAAGAACTTTACGCATTCTTGAACAGGAGGTATCCCGTTAAAGTAGAGATCATCCTCTGCCTGACCACCTTGGTGACCGATCCCAGTCTAAAGAGTCAAATTAGTGAAAATTCCAGCGAATTTCTTGACTTTCTTAAGACTTTCTTGAAGCGAAGACGTGGCCTCAATTCTGCATGCAGCCAAGAAAGCACCACTCTCCTCCTGATGTTGACAATAATTCAAGAAATTATAGAAAGCTCAGAAATTCCTGAGCAGTACCGAGACTTTATAGAAGACCTGGAAGAGCTGCGCAAGTACAAACCAAACATAGTGGTCATTCATAAGACCGATCAACTTATACGCTTGTTAGAACGCGGTTTGAAAGCAAAACAAGACAGTACAAGTCAGTACAATCGCGCAAGGGATCTGATGAAGGAAAACGAGTCTCATCTAAAGGTTTACGGCATCAATTTAATGATTGAAATGCTGCGCAGGAAGGAGAGAGACGCCCTGGCAAATAGACATATAACATTGGCGTTGGGACTACATGCGCTAAAGGAAATTGAATCGTATACATTTTTGAATTGCGTGAGACTACTTATTGAACTGGTTAATGTTATGGAAGAAGAAGTCTTGGAAACTTTGTGTGACGAGTACTTGAACAAAAACAATACAATGGACTATCGCCTGGTGGTTGGAGAGGCGATTCTCAAAGTGAGCAAGGAGTTGAGTAAGCTTTGGCGTTTGGCGATGATGAATTGATAATTTATTCGATGCGTTTTATAGGTCAGCTTGCCTACAAATATAAAGACGTTCTCCTAAACTGCTTCATTAATGGCAGTCGATCTGAAATTGATGAATTCCGATGGTCGAGCTTTTCAAATTTGGCCACACTATGCAGGACGTTAACTTTTCAGGTGCATAGTTTTTTTCAAGAGGTAAGTTTCCTTTACTATTGCGGACGATACTTATTGCTTTAATAATGGAACCCACTTCGATGATTTATTAGTTTTGCCTGTGCAGGGACGGGCTCAGAATATCACCGCTTATGATGTTCGACATTTCGACCATAATTTATATTGGCAGGCCTTCCTATTTCAGATCATTTCATTGCTAAGATATAGATCATTACATGAAAACAAAACAATCTGGATCATCAAACATTTTTACTTTGCAAGTTTGTCACGCGTGATTGGGGTTTCCCTGTATTGATTTTTGGCGTTGCCCCGTGTATGGGCGGTTTTGAAATACCGCTACAGCAACACAAGTCGCCCGAGTGTTAACCTGCTACTAGTTATTTGAACGCCTTGCTTAGCATCTGTTTTTGCTGTCAAAGTTTACATATGGAGTGAAAATATTTATGTCTTCTGCACATGGGTGGCTCATTATGAAGCGTACAAGATTCGTCCTATATCGAAGATTCCACTCCGCCTTATAATATGTACGCAAAACAGATCTTTTCGTGTGCACGAGACCTAAGAATACTACGAACAGTGACACAAAATGAATCAATATTTTTGACATCTGTATTACACTGACGAATTAAGGTTGATTTCTTTCTTTTGCTCGAAGAGGAAATTTAAAGTGATATTCTGGTGAGCTATTCATCAAATCACTGAGGGTTAACTATTGAGTACTAGGCACTCGTAGTTGCCTTGCGAATGGAACGCGCCTAATGTGTACACATTTCGTTAAAACTGATATTATTGCTTTTTATTGAATTAATCGAAAAAACAATGCTTATTAACGCCCGCAAAAAGTGAATAGAACAGAATAGTTGGCATAGGAGTCTACATTTTTATTGTACCACTCTGTTACGTCACTTTTGGCCTTGATCGCTGCTTCTAATTGTGGCGGCATATTGTCAACTGATTTCTGGCACTCTTCTAGCGTAAAAGATTCTCAAATACAAGTTATTCTGGCTCTTAAGTCTTGAAGACTTCTGGCGGGTTCATTTCGTAATTCCTGCTTCAATTTATGCCAAACAGTTTTTATTTCTGAAATGTCAGGGCTACTTGAAGGAGAATTTCACAAATGAAAAGCTTCAGCAGACAATCACGCCGTCGTGGATTTAGCCGCGTGACAGAAGAGCCATCTAGTTGAAATTAAATAATTACCCTCACTTGATTTAAGCCGTAGTATCGATGGAAGAAGCTCTTCCCGCAGTATGTCTTGATATTTGGCAACGTTGACTACTCCATCTACTTACTTACTTTAATTAACGGGCTGCCGACCCGTGAAAAGTGTCTGCCTGAGACACAGCAGCCTTCCATCCTCTACGATCCCGGGCACGTTGCTTCCAGTTGTCCAGACCAAGCGCTCTTGCATCCGCTATGTCCTGGTCTTTGAAACGGTGGTTCGGTCTTTCTTGCCTTCTTGAACCTGGGAGCTGGGATTCGAACATCCTCTTAGCTGGAGCATTATTGTCCATTCGCTCTATGTGGCCGAGCCAATGTAGTCAACGTATTTTGGCTTTTGGTACAGCTCATAGAGTTCGCGGTTGTATCTTCTCCTCCATTCGCCCTCCTCGCACACAGGACCACAAATCCGCCGAAGAATTTTTCTTTCCAAGGAGCCCAGTATCAGCTCTCCCTTCCTGCTTATTGTCCAGCACTCGCCGCCATAAAGCAGAACTGGCAGGATAAGAGTTTTGTAAAGCATACATTTCGTCCTAAGAGTTAGGAGTTTTGAACCCAGTTGTTTTGCCAAAACGAAGTAGCAGCGGTTTCCTAGGGTATTTCTTGCCGGAACTCCACTCGTGGAGTTCATGTTCACTCCGAGGTAGATGAACTCCTTAACTACCTCGGAATGGTTGCTATCAATAGTGAAGTTTTGTCCTAGGCGGTGGACATATGTTTGTTTGTTTGTTGATAGCATGTATTTAGTCTTGTCCGCATTTACTACAAGGCCAACAGATTTCGCCTGTTTTTCAATCGCCGTGAAAGCTTCCATCACGGAGCGCTGTGATCGGCCGAGGATGTCAATATCGTCCGCATAACCCAGCAGCTGAACGTACCTGCTGAAGATAGTGCCTTCCGTGTTGACACCTGCCCTGCGCACTATCTGCTCCAGTACGAGATTGAAGAAATCACATGATAGCGCATCCCCTTGCCGAAATCCGGTGCATGTTTGAAATAGTTCTTCGGAGCTGTTTCCAAAATGCACGTTGCACCGCGTGTTTTCCAGAGTCACGCGACACATCTGAATCAGTTTTGCCGGGATTCCGAACTCGGCCACCGCCATATAGAGCTCCTGACGATTTATATTATATCATACGCGGCTTTGAAGTCGATAAATAGGTGATGTGTCTCGACTTGAAATTCGTTGGTCTCCAGGATTTATCTCAGTGTGAAAATTTGGTCTATAGTCGATCTGACTGGACGGAAGCCACACTGGCACAAGTGTGTTGCAAAACGGTTTAAGACGTTCACACAGTACAGTACGTTGGATAGGATCTTATATGCGACATTAAGCAGGGATATGCCTCGATAGTTCTTGCAAGACATAGGATCACCTTTTTTGTAGATGTGGCATATAGAGCTGATAGTCCAGTCATCGGGCATGTTTTTTTCCACCCATACTTGGGTGATGATTTGTTGCATGCGCCCTACCAAAATATCACCACCGTATTTGAAGAGCTCCGCTGGTAAGCATTCAGAGCCTGCGGCTTTGTTGTTCTTAAGCTTTTTTATAGCTAAGCCAACTTCTTCTATACTGGGTGGTGGAACTGGTTCTTAATTGACTGGACGTGGGCTTTTTTCTTACCCTATCACTCTCTCTATATGATGCCCATTAAGCAGCTGCTGGAAATGCTGCTTAAACACATCTACTATTCCCTGTGCTTCGGTGACTAGGTTTCCTTTGCTGTCTCGAAGAGCCTACCTTCCGGTTTTGAAGCCAGCAGCCAGTTGCTTGTCTTTCTTATAGAACCTCTGGATGTTACGGATGTTACGATCACGAGACTCTTCGATCTCCTTGAGCTGGGATACTGCGTAGGCCCTCTTCTTTCTACGCAGGATCTTTTTATCCTCCCTTCTCCTGGCTCGATACACTTCCCTCGCTGCTCTTGTTGCGTGTGACTACTACTCCATCTACGAAATGTCAATTTCCCATTCCACGTCCAGACATGCATCCGCATAACTGTTCTTTTCAGACAGTCTTTCTGGTAAGCTTCATTAGATCTAATTACGTGTTTCCGTTCGTCGCCTACCTCTAACCTGAACTCATCGCTCAAAATACCGCTCCACCATTCACTTAAGACGTTTTCCATTGGTCTCACTCAATTATCCACTCCTTCTGGATTCCAAAGGAATATCGAAAATCGCCTTCTGCGCTTTTGATTATGTGTTGGTGAAATCTGAACAGGGAAAACAAAAATTTCTCATTTTTTCATGTTGTCAAGCCAACAAGTCTGATGTAGGAATTTATGTGGATTAGTGTTTTTCTCTGGATTCTGAAATGAAGCAAAAATCAGTCTAAAGGAGTAATCCGAGTGGTCCAATTAAACATTTGCCAGTTCTTTTTCTGTCCAGAAGATAGACAACTGTTTTCTTCAATCAAATCACCAGAATAACAGGATCTCAAATACAATCAATTTTAGGGGTAACGACCAATATTAAGGCATGTTACAAACCATGAATCCAAATAAATATACTATAATGTTTTTTGATACATAAATCCTAACATTGCAGAACAAAGGTGTGGCCTATCGCCCTATGCTGTATTAAGCACAGCACGCTTTTTATATTTGCTGTTATTGTAGCGCAGCTCGCTAATGAACAAATGGCATGTGAGTGCCGCTGTTAAGGATGAGTCGAAATTAGGATTAAGACTGATTTTATTCAAATCGATATCGCCCTTTTATACAAAAATCACTTACAACTAATTCACAATACGTATCGCTTAACAACTATACATGCATACCATAAGAATAAATATCATTCTTTTAACCTACATTATTCGTAAAACATTCATGCTCACATTTCATTATTACAATCAATTAATTGTCTTAACTTCTATTACCTGGGTGAATGAATGCAAATGAAAACAATAACAGACACATGAACTATGTTGAACTATTGCATAGCATGAATCACTGTCGCTATTACTTGGATGCCATTTGACACCTTCCGTATTCGAAGCAAAGCGCAGCGATTCAATGTTACGTAGTCGTTTTCATTGTTTATTTTGTGCCTGCATTGAGTCACACTACAATACCCTTAGGATAGTGTATACAAATAATCAATTATGGCTCGTCGAAATCATAAAAAACAGGCAATTCTAGACACTCCTCGATCGCACAAATAGAACTACACCAGCATTTAATTGGTCTCAGTGATGAATTGATCCTAGACCGGGAGGCCTGCATACCGCACCCTATAGGAGAGTTATGACGTCTTTAATTCTGATAACAGCCTCGTCATTATGGAGGAGAATCCCTTTAATCCTGATATTAGCGCCGCCATATTGGCGGAGTATGATTTCACAAAATACAATATTTGAAACGGTTTTTTAATTATCAAACATTTTTCTCTCCCACAGATGCTCTTGCTAATAGAAAATGAAGTTCAAAACGGCAAATATCTCCCTGCCAAGCGAGCCGCAGTGCTGGTACTCAGTGAACTTCTTCTGGGCATTGACAATCTATTGGACCACGAAGAATACCTTCTTCCAATCTACAGAGTTCTGAAAACTCTTTCAACTGACTCTGAAGATGAGAAGATTCGTGCGCATGCCACAAGTGGCCTAATAGCCATTGCAGGCAAATGCAAGAAGTTCCTTTTCCCTGACGAAAAGCAAGAAAAGGAAATAAAAATTATTGGAATCAAAGATCCGCTAACCAAAAAGTCTTCTGGACACATCTTGGAGCTTAATTAAGCGCATACAATTGTATATATTTTGTATTTAATTGTTTTCGTTTTTTATTTTGCTTCACTTAATAAATGTCTAATTATAAAATTAAATTAAACTTTTACATAGTTGCATTTGCCTTTTGTTTAGGAAATCTTAAATATCGCTAGGCTAATCTTATAATATAAAAATACATAATGTATCTTTAGAAGCACCTATGCTCAGTCATCTTGAGTCGAAGGTAGGGCACAACAATAAATGTTATTTCTTCGACAAGACAAATGGGCGTAGCCTTAGAATGAAAGTCTTGAGTAACCTTAATCCTATGTATTGAGAATGAGTACAAAAAAAGTATATATAGTTAACAATGTTGAATAATTCCTTGATTATGGGCTGTTTGAAAGCTGCTTTAGATTGCCTCGTGGTATTGTTTGCCGCCTTGATTCTCGGAATAGGACATAAACAAAAACTCCAACCATTATCACAGAAAGCGATACTGTTAAAACTATACTTCCCACGTTACCAGTAACGTTTTTGAGATCACCTGGAAGAATTAAGCAAATCAGATATTTAGGAATTTGATGGAGTGAGAAAAAGCATACTTCCATAAGAAGCCGTGCCCTGAGCCGTTCCTCGTTCATCGTCGATGGGACGGACAAGCTTGGCGAACTTCGCCTGCCGGTAGTAGTTGAGATGGCTGACGGTGACGGGTTCTTCTTCTGGCTGTTTACTGGGTTCATGCTTTATTTTGATTTCGTTTATACCGGGAATAATGCCCTCTACTGTCGCAACTGATGAATCAGTGTCAGTGTCAGCATCTTCATTGCTGGACTCCTTCAGCACCAAGCCACTTTTATCGACGTAATTCATCTGCCGATACTCTCTACTTACACGATCTGGCTCGAAAGCATCATTTTCCACTGCAGCTGCTACTCCACCCTTCCCGGGGACTGTGAAGCTGGCTCTGACAGTTTGCATTCCTGACTGGAAACTACAAACTACTACAAATCGCCTCGTACTGTGGGTGAAAATTCCCAGATTTTCTTGCACCGTAATGAATGTTTCGACTGTATTCGTCTCTTGTTTCACTAAACTGCCACACATTTTATGATCGATCCTCATGACGTACTTATCGGCTGCGTCCTTGGGGTTACCTTTGATGCCGCAATTAGCTCCATCAACGACGATCTTTCCCCCGAAATACGGACCTGTTTCAACTTCGATTTCCGATGCGTGTGGAAGGCACTTTGTGGCTTGTGCTGAAACTATTAAACACCTCAACTATATTCAATACCTGCTACGGTAGTCCCAATAAGCATACTTACACCCCTTGGTTGGAATCACTATGGTTTGACCTTGAAACAGATCATTTTCAATTTCATTGTCGAATATCTCCGATCGACCGGTAATCTTTGGATTCGTTCGCTTCTGCTGAGGCTTAATGTGAAAACTGTACTTGGTAGCCATTCTCAGATTATCAACTCTCGCTGTGTAGTGCCTAATGGGCCTGTAAATTAAGCACAATTAAAGTAATTACTTATTCAAATCGCCTTCGAACTCACTCATCCGTTTTCTCTAGTTCACTGTCGTCGACCACTTTCGATCTACATCGATGCGGTCCAAATGTCTGCATCTCACAGTAGAAAATCTGAAATAATTTCGGCGGCGGCAGAGCATCGCTCTCATTGTTTGCAGGTACGAATTCTACTTCCCACGTAAGGTTGATCGACTTGTAGTTTGGTTCTCCGGAAACGGCACGAACTTCTGAAATAATACAAAGGAAAACCAATTAAAATGAGAGATTACAAATTAGTCTTAATTATGCCTCGTACTGTTCGGATACTAAATTTGGTCACAAACAGGTCAACCCATCATTTACATATAGCAAAGCTTAGCTACCAATTAGGTCACTCAATTGGTTCCCACATAAGAATTCTCACAATTTCCTCGCCATTCATACGTCCGATTGGTGCCAACATCTATTGCCCAGCGCTGCTATGCGATGCCAATGTTTTCCCAGATCGTTAAAATATCGATTGAAATAAAGGGCTCGCCAAGATCTATTAGCCTGTATTGCGAGCGAACAAATTGAGGGAGGGGAAAACTGTAGCAGTTTTGGCTAGAGGCATGTTTTGCGTGTGTTTGTGTAGTTTGCGTGGAAGGTATCTTGATCGCATTGGGGGTATTTTACGAGTTCTTCATTTATAAATTTGTTGGCAAAGTTGTGTCAACGGGGAATGTAAAACATTGGCTTAACTGCAACCGTGCACGTTGGTAACGAGTAGTCGTAAAATTAAGTTGCAAACGATCGCTATTTAAATTTCTATAAAAATGTTTTGAGTTGAAACTAAGGAGTGCAAAGTTGAAGGGAAAAGAGTATAGGGAAATATATAAAATATGTTTAAACAAGAATAAAAGGTCCTCGGCAAATCACCCAGGCGGAACATTAGGAAAGCAGTGAAGTGGGAGGGCTATAATAAATTTAGCCCAGATCATAACCTTGTCGTAGAGGCGGGAAAAGAAAACAGGTTGCTATAACTCTCGCTATAACTTCAAGGTAACATTCCCAGATAGCTTGAAATGGAAACAGATATGGTACAAATGAAGGAGTAGGAGCTGGAGTATACGGTCCTTGCACGAACACCGATATATTTATATGTCAGTGATAGCGCCCCGCGTCACAGAGAATCTTAACAGATCTATAACCAACAAGACCATTTATCCTTTCTGATAGTAGATTTTGCTTTGCTTGCAATTAATATGTACGTCATTATATTAAATTTATAAAAAAAAAAGTGTGAGCCACGCTGCACTCACGGTATAGTTGATGTGTAAACATGTAGGCGCAGTTGCGAGTTAGCTACCTAATTTGTTATCTAGCTAACGCCACAACTAAGTAACTAACGTAGTTAAGTTAGCTGCGCTAAAAATGCAATCGATTTGGTGGTTAGCTATCATAAAGACAACTAATTTTTGCTATTAGCTATTAGTTGCAGGTTGTGTAACTAACTTAAAGTTGATTAGTTTTTAGCTGTAGCTTTTTAACTGCCTAGGTAATAACTCTTTGACGTTAGGCAAAAAGGTCTTAAGTCAGAAACTGCAGTTTTTCGTTAAACCAAATTTGAGTTAAACCCAATCAAAAACCCAAAATGCAATTTTTTGACTTAAGACCTTTTTGCCTAACGTTAAAGACTAATAACTAAATCAAAATTTTTTATTTTGCTATAATGGTGATAATTTAGTGGGATTTATTATGCATATTGCGTTTAAAATAAAAATTGATTGAATGTCCCTTTTATTTTACATCAGGTTATTTTACAAAGAGGTCCTTGGAGCCACAATAATTAAACCCGAAAAAGGATATTTTCCCAAAATGTCTTTAGAAACGGCACCGATATTTTACCAAAATGTTTGTTGTTCCTAGCACCCCTCATTCAAATAACATTGAACACAGATATACCGTGTGGATTCTAACGGCATTTTTAAGGACCTTTTTGTTGTTCCAAGGACCTCTTAGTCAAATAACATTGAACACAGATATACAGTGTGGATTCTAACGGCATTTTTAAGGACCTTTTTTGTTGTTGCAAGGACCTCTTAGTCAAATAACATTGAACACAGGTATACCGTGTGGATTCTAACGGCATTTTGGAAAAATATCCTTTCTTCGACTTTTAAGGACCTTTTTTTGTTGTTCCAAGGACCTCTTAGTCAAATAACATTGAACACAGATATACCGTGTGGATTCTAACGGCATTTTGGAAAAATATTCTTTCTTCGACTTTTAATTACCTTTTTTGTTGTTCCAAGGACCTCTTAGTCAAATAGCATTGAACACAGATATACCGTGTGGATTCTAATGGCATTTTGGAAAAATATCCTTCTTTCGACTTTTAAGGACCTTTTTGTTTTCCAAGGATCTGTTAGTCAAATAACATTGAACACAATACATATACTGCGCGGTTTTTTAGGAGTTTTTGAAAAAAATGTTTTTTTCGGGGTTAAGGACCTTATTTGGTTCTCCAAGGACCACTTGGTAAATAACCTTATTATGTAAAACTAAAAGTGACATTCTTAAATCGGCCATCGGTTTCCGAAGTACAAATCGATATTTTTCCTCTTACCTCCAACTGATGTACAACAAATTTCAAGCTATACAACCTGAATATTATTCAAAACAAATCTACTTTCACACAACTTTCCGGTGTTTCGTAATTACATAATAATCTCTAAAATTGAATATAATTAAAACTGGAAAATATATAACGAAATATGTATATAAAATAAAAAAAAGCAACGACACGCGGTTGTTCTCAAACGGTCACTCATCTACGTACTAACCGCGCCAAACGTCGTTTAATTGCGGTGATCTGTCGAGCAGCGATTAACTTTTTGACTTTGAAATTCATTTTTTTTATTCATTGATAAATATCTACTTACATACTAGACAAAAATGATTAAACCTAACTTAAAATTAACAGGATACTTATTCTTATTTATTGGTCCTTATGCGAACGCTCTAAACTTAACTATATCTTAGAATTATTGCCTTTCGGCCTACGAACTATTTTACGAACTAATCTTACATATATATTCCTCGAGAAAATTTATTAAAACTCGGTTTCATTATTGAGATTTTATATAAAACAAATTACAAACTACCTATTCTACTTACTTAAACTACTTAACGTATTATAACTATAATTAGGATTCTGAGCACTCGTTGCCTTGCGCAACAAGTGGTCAAAATCCCAATTGCTTTCCGAGCGCCTGGCAGTCGTCAACGTGCACACGCGCCGCCGTGAGCCGACTGAAGCCTTACAGCGTCAGTCAACTCCCAGAAGCACCACCACACGTTGGCGAGCCCGGCCTCTCCCAAAAACGCCCTAGCTGACTTAATCTAACTTATAAGCTAAGAGGAAGTTACCTAGAGTAACGCACCGTCCTGGGAGGGCATGTTGACCCCTCCCCCCTCAACAAGCCACCAAAATTCGGCGAATTGCTTTTCCGTGTCGAATCTATCCCTCTCCGATATTGCGGTACTAAAACAGAGGAGCTCATGAGCATTGGCGACGTCCCCGTAATGGAGGAGCCGCTTATCTCTCGCGCTGCGGTAGCGATGCTATAAGACCGGAATACCATCCCTCGTCTGTACCAGCCCTTTTGCATCAATATGGATAAATGCCTCTGGCGGGATAAAGCCAGACCGGAGTGTACTCTCAATGTACATTTCATTGGGGTAGTAAGACCCAAATATCAGACTATTGTCGCTGGCCATCGCCCTTGCAACGTGCCTTCGAGTGACCTTAATGAGGAAATTGTCAATCCTATTCAACTGAGCCCCATCGTATAGGACCTTGTTGGGATAGTATTTTATATAGTTGGATTCAGGCGTTCGGAACAATCGGAGACAGGTCCTAAGACATTGTCTCTCCAAAACCCGAATCTTTTCCATATAGCTGGGCGCTATATTGAACCACAATGGACAACCATAAGCGATAATTGGCCTTATAAGGGCCACGTAGCAAATGACCTTCACTTTGGAGTCAAGTTGACTGCTATGAAACAGTCTCCTTGTCAAAGCATAAGCCTTCTTGGCCCCAGCAAGACAAGCAACTATATGTCTATCGAAATATAGATACTGGTCAAGCCAGATACCTAGATATCTAACTACGCTTCTCACCGCCAATGGCTGCCCATTTTGTCCAATAATGGCCAATTTTTTCCAGTTTTTTCTGGTATCCCTAGAGGCCCCAGCCAATGGAGTTCTGAACAAGATTGTTTCCGTCTTCTGAAAGTTGATTTTCAACTTCCAGTCGTCGCAATATCGCTTAATTTGATCGAAGTCACGCTGCAAAAGGATATTAATGACCTCGATTTTAGAACCTGATCTGTATGCCACCAAATCGTCGGCATACGCTATAGCATGTCTGAGTGAACCCACCAGATCACTCGTGTAAATGTTAAACAGGATCGGAGAATTGACCGCCCCCTGCTGTAAACCGTTTTTAATTTGAAAGACTCTGCTCGAAGTCACGTTGCCACATTTGACTACGAACTTCTTTCCCATAAGCATATTATAAATTACATATAGCAAAGGTTTGTGCATCCCCCGCCTGGTCAACTTGTAGAAAAGTCCCTCTAACCATACGGTGTCGAAAGCCTTCTCAAAATCAACCAGACAAGCACCCGTGCATTGGTTCTTGCATTTATTCCACTGAATGTCGGAAACCAGTTTCGACGCGGCATGAATAGTGTCATGCCTCGCCCTGAAACCAAACTGGTTGTCCGGGATTATGTTATTGTCCTCGACCCACTTTAACAGGGCTCTATTGACAACCTTTTCAAAGACCTTGCTAATATTCGGAAGTAAGCTAATTGACCGGAGATTGGCAGGGTTCGTCCTATCTTTACATTTTTTCGGGATAGGGTGTACCACAGCTACCTTCCAATGCGCCGGATAATGTGCATTATTCAGCGCATTGTTAAACAGCGTGGTGAAAATATCTACAGCCTCCAAAGGCAGGTGTCTCAATACGACGTTTGGGACACCATCCATCCCCGCCGACTTTTTATTCTTTAGTGACTCGAAGATGCACAGAAGATCATTCTTCGACACGAACAAGTGCGATGCATCTCGGCCATTGGCGACAACTGCATTAGCATGGTTTTCATCAGTGAACACGGTGAAACCGTTATTCTCAGATCGCCAATTCTCAAGTTCGGTGCGCAGATAGAAATGGCTCACCAGAGCCCTATTCTCAATGTCGTGGTTACGGCGAACAGGATTGTTCACCGTATACACGGCCTCGAAACAAGCGCCCAGCAAATCCACTTTCTCCTGTGGGTCCTCGACCACGAAAAAATCGTCGTTTGAAGCGACACTTTCTGGACTTATTCCAGCAGTCAGTACTGTCTGTCTGTTCTCTGCTGTCTGGGAGATTCGAACACAAGGAATATCATTGTGATCTTTCCTCCTGAACAACTTATTTATCTGTGGGAACATATTCGGACTACAGGTTTTAATAGCCCGAATTTTATTGCCCCAATACAGACTTACAGATTTTCTGTAATTTTCTTTTATCAGCTGTTTCAGGATTCGGATCTCTGACTTCAGCATCCTTACCTCCGGGTCGTCGCGATCAGTAAATTGCCTGTACAGCCGTTTAAGCCTCGAGAGCTGTCTACTTTTCTGTCGGTATAGTGCGTCGATTGTAGGGTTTCTGTACTTTTCTGTCTGGTCGTCGTCGGAACGTCCTACCCGAGGAATAGTTCGTTCCATAGTTCGTTTGATGGCGTCGTTCATTTGCAATAAATGCCGATCAATTTCATCATTTGTCATGTTACTGTTTGTCGGTGGGTAGATCCCACTCGAACGTAAATCTTGCTTTAAAAATCTGGAGAAGCGCGACCATTGTGCCCTCCGATAATCGAATGAACACACTGCTTCGTACTCCTCCAGCAGCGTTTGCTCGTTTGGGATCCGTATTGCGGCGGCGAGTCCGTAGTGGTCACTATCGTACTCAAACGCACGTAAACAGTTCCGCGTGTATTGGTCTATGTTTGTCAGTTGAAGTCTTGCGTCCGTTAAGGCCAAGTCCAGGAAAGCACCGCTTCTTGGGAAGGAAGGGATATCCGTCGCGTACAACTCGAGTTTGTACTCAATCATATTGAGGCGCCACCAGTCGTGAAACTGGTTGCCCCTGGGATTTGCAGTAACATTTCCCCATGCCGCATGTTTGGCATTAATATCTCCGGCCAAGAAGTAATAATTCTCCTCCGAGTTCAGCTGCAGACTACGAAAAAGTGTCTCGAGCTCTGTCATAAATTGGTTGGGTGGAGGTGCTGCAGGTGCGTAAAGCGACACCACATACATTCTCCTCCGGCTATGGAGAGGAATGCATATGATGCATGCTTCCAACAACTGGAACCTACGCACGTCCCCGCTATATATAACCCTATGGCGCAGGCCTTTTCGAATTAAGATTCCAACCCCACCACCTTGAGTGGAGTGAGGCCGGTCTCTTCTTATTAGATGATAGTTTTTGTATCCCAATTTGTGCTTCTGATTTAGCTTAGTTTCGCTAACCAAAAGCACATCCGGGTTTTCGGTTTTCAACAAATTGGCAAGTGACGTTCTTTTCTCGATCCTGACTAGTGAATTAACATTCACAGCAAGGATCTTTAAGTTTCCCTCATCCAGCGCAGCCATTAGACTTATGGCACACCAGACCCCACAAACAGCTCCGAATATATAAAGTCAATTCGGGCCGCTTGTTCATTTAATTGTTTCTGGAACTTATCGATCTTTCCATGCAGAGACAGAAGGATCGATTTTAAGTCCAGATCCACCTCTGGTGCCTTTTGGGCTACCATTGGTTGTTTTGATGTCATGTGGGCTTGACCCGGTCCAGCTGCCATTTGGGCAAAGGACACGTTGGGTGCCACAAAATTTGCGAACGAGCGACTCTTCTGACGCCTATCATCTTCAGACTGCTGTTTGCGGGCCTGGACTCTCTTTTTCAATTCTTGGTACTTTGGACAACCCCTGAAGTTGGCGGGATGTCCAGAGTTCCTGCAGAGCACACAGGAGAGTACACTCCGGTCTTCGACTCTCTCCTTACCTAGAGAGCATTCACCATGTATGTGGTCCTTATCGCACTTCACGCATCTAAACTGCATGTTGCAGTTAGCTGCGGCGTGCCCGAACCTTTGGCAGCGCATACATTGAAGTATGCGATCTGACCTCTTTATTTTCTCCCACCTTACAGCATGGTAGTACAGGAAGCGGATATTTCGCAGCCTGTCGATTTTGCTGTCGGGAGTAAGCTGGACTAGGAAGAATGGTAAGTGACGGTTACCACCCCTTGCCACAGCGGAGGAAAACGGCTTGACCCCCACGAAATGGAGGTCGTCGCTTTCAAAATTCTTTAGCTCTCTTTCAAGCTCCTCCGTTTTAATTGAGGGATCGATTCCCTTCAGTACCACGGTTTTTAACTTTTGCTGCCTTGGGGTGTACGTGAAGTACTCGGTTTTCACCTCTCCCAAAGCGGCGCGCACCCTCTGGTACTCCTCTATTTTTTCACATATAATTATGTGATTGTTAGCAGAAAGCCTTTTCACATGGAAATTTTTTGTTATTAATTTACAAATCCTAATACTATCTACAATGTCGAAATTACTCACGTTAATGGGTGGTATTTTGTCCTTCCGTGACTGTTTAGATTGTTGTTGTTGTTGTTGTTGTTGTTGTTGTTGGTGTTGTTGTTGATGTTGTTGGTGTTGATGTTGTTGGTGTTGTTGTTGTTGATGTTGCCGTTGTTGTTGCTTCACCTCCAGTTGTTGTTGCACTTGCTGCTTGAGCACAGCTTGTTGTTGCTGTTGCTGCAGCTTCTTTGTGCGCAACTGGTCGCGCTTCTCCAGCAGCTCTTTTATGAGCTTGTCCAGCTGCGCCTCCTCATCATCCTCTTTTTCGTCGTCCATTTGTACGACTTCCTCGTCATCGACCGGTAAGTCCTTGAAGGAGTTTCCCTCTCCGACGTACCGGCCCTCTCCTCCATCATACTCATAAGAGCTGGAGTGTGCTCCGTCATCATCGGATGCAGCCACCGATGATGCCACACTATGGCCTGCCAAGTTTAACCTTCTTTTGGCTGAAAGGTTCGGCTTCGGATTTAACTTCCGCCGGCGTTTTTCCACTGTCCTATACTCCTCGCTTACAGTTACTGCTGGCGTTGTAGCGAGAGCTTTTATTGTTGGCGTTGTTGTTGTTGCTGTTGTTGTTGTTGATGTTTTTGTTGCTGGTGTTGCCTGCGAAGATCCCCGCCTGGGCAACGCGGAACACGCTGTTGGGCTTGGTGTCATGGCATTTAAAGCTGCCTTTGGCATACAAGCTGCCGCTGTTTTTGTGACTGCTGTTGCAGCTTTCGTTACTGCTGTTACTGCTGTTGTTGCTGCTGTTGTTGCTGCTGCTGTTGTTGCTGCTGTTGTTGCTGCTAATTTTTTTGCCGGCTCACGTGTTCGCACCACACGTCGCAACGGCACACCCACACCCGTAAGCGGGACCACCGATTTTCCGGGGTCCATCGCCTGATAATGCGGCACTTTTTTTTTGTTTATTTTTGTGTCTCTATCACTATATTTCCGATAAAAAAATAAAATTAAAAAATTGAAGACTGGCCGAGAATCGAACCCGAGTCTCCGGCGTCAAAGTCGGACGCCTAGCTTACTAAGCCAACTTTGGACTTGAAAAACACTTGGCTAAATCGCTGTTATAATCGATACACTATCCTTTTTCCCGCTGAACACTAACTAGCCGACCTATCTCGATGAGAGCTGCGGAACGACTGCAGCGATTAACTTACGTGGTAATGACAATCTAGATATTTCAACTAGCCCCTACCGAGAGCAAAAATGTTTACACATTAAAAAATATGTTTACGCTGATTTTGAAAATGACTAAGTAGTGAATTTTAATAATATTAAGTATGTATCGTGTTTCCAAAATTGGCAACTCTGTATATTTGTAGTAAGTGTTATGTTACGATATTTTGTTTCCTTTTAACGTGTACTAAAAGCAATGAGAGTAAGATCAATTGTCGAATTTCACCCACGTACTTTTGACCATCAAACTAATTTTAAAAGTTAAAAAAAGACAGTCGTTCTAGTTTGGATTTGCTAGGTAAATTTTAGAAATCTAGAATTTTATACATCTTAATTCAAATTGTTTTAGATTTAGATTGTTTTTGGTTGCTCTGGACTTTCTGGATTTATAAATACCTTTTGTTTATTCAAATACCAATTTGTAAGTAACTACACTACACTATTTATGTAATTTATGCAATATTGTTGTATTTTCAATAAAATCGAATCAATACATACGAAAAGAAGTGCTAGTGTTTGTAGCGGTCGCCTTGAAAATTTTACTCATCGCTATTCCTTCAAAATTAATTTTGACGTCCCTTTTGACGTGCTATCATCAATTTCTGAACACGGATGGTAATGCTTCTCATATACACCAACCTTCTAAGCCGCTGTGCAGGTTCAATTTGAACTTTACACCACACTTTATCCACCTTACTTCGCGGCTACCCACGAGTATATAGTCTGTGTAAGCCGTGTGGTCGGTCTTTTTTTCTTTTGGCTAGTGAGAAGTAAAGTGATAGTGCGCGCATTTATCAAAAGGATTTATTGGTAAATCATTGGCGTGTTTTATCGTAAAGTTTTTAATTCATAGCAATTTTCTCCTTATAGTGACCAAAAACTAATTAAGCCTAAACTACAGGCATTTGGTGTAAATTTCCATCCTTAACCTATCACGCTTATGATTCTGTTCGCAAAGCATCTTCAAAATTAAAATCGAAAGTTTAATTAAGAGAGCCCGGACGAATCATTTAGATACATAAATGAACCAAATGCAACGTAAATTAGAGGTAAGAGTAAAATTAACCTGCTTTCAAAGTGTGCAAATTGTAACACATTTTCTTCACTAGAGAGTGTAGGCGAATTTACACGTGATTTTGATACGTGAAACTGTCACTACCCCATCGCCTTTGTGAAACCACGAGGCAGCTAAGTATAATTTCGCGAAATGAAATTAACTGATGCCTACCAATTTAATGGGATAAATCGCATTATCACATATTAAAACCAGCAGAAGCCAAAATCCAAAAGCATTTCATTTTCACCACGTGCACCTACTTGCCAAAGGAACCTAACCTATTAGAAGTGTAACCTATAAGAGGTCTTCATAGGAGTACCCAAACTCGTAGCCGCCACGTCATTCACCTAATAAAACACCTGCATCACCTTTCAAATAGCCAGGCCACATGTGATATGAAGCAAAAGCGCGATCATTTGAGCAGCAACACAAAATTCCCCTGATTTTGGTGCAGATCATAAGCACAGCAAACAACAAAAAAAAAAACACGTTCCAGTCATCCCTACATTTCATCATACTTAGTGATCTTATTTTAGGAGTAAAAAAAAAAAAAAAAGCAAAATCTTTCATATATTATATGTTCACATATCAGTAGGTATTATTATAGTGTACATTTCATCGAGGTAAGAACCGCCAAAAGATTTTTATGTATTGCTCCTACCATAATTTTCAATTTTTCCAAACAGTACCTTCAGTGATCTTCAGAACCGATGTGCGCACAACGAGTCTGCTGTCAACAAATTTCGAAGGTATCACCATAATCATTCATCAATCATCAATCAAAAACAAACAATTTAATTAAACATACATCAACAGTGAAACCGTAAGTTCTTTTGGCTTTTCTAAAATAATTAAGTGATAATATTCATGCATTTCTCTTAACCTAAACTTAACGTAAAATTCAAAATACATAAAAGCAAGTGTACAATTATGCCACTTGATTCTTGATAATTTGTGCCTTTCGCAACAAGTACCTCGAATAGATATATACATTTTTGAATTTGCTATACATTTTTGAATTTGCTATACATTTTTGAATTTGCTATACATATTTACATAATTCATAAACTAAGAATTTGCTATACATATTTACATAATTCATAAACTAAGAATTTGCTATACTACCTATATATATTACCTAGACATTTACACTTACTATGTACTTGCTAAAGCACATAATTGACTTATTGATTTAACTTATATTATACTAAGATCACAATTTTATATCTACATAAAATACCTAAACATTCGCTACCAACATATACATTTCTCTTAAATTCTCTTTAATTTCTCTTTGTGATTGACACTCGGTCATAAATATTCGTCAATGACTTATATACATATATTTACCTTAATAAATTTGTATAATGAATTTTGAAATTAACGGATTTTTCACTATGGATTAACTTATTCCTAATGGCGAATGAAGGGTGATAAGCGTGAGCATTAACTAATGGGTTCCTAAAGTGTGAGCATCTATGTAGAGTATTGTTAGGGACTATCATAAATTACATACAGGCACATGATAGTCAAGGCGTCTTGACTTCGGTCATGCATTAGGGTGGGAAAGCCTCATGGTTGTGTGTTCGGTTCGGATTCAAACGATCACCTTCCTTATGTGTCACCAACAGCTGACATCAACTCTCTAACTTCAAATTCCTTCATTCTGTCTTTTCTTCTATTTCTCTCTCATCTTCATTACGATCTTGTCATCCCGTAAGGTTGGCAATACACTATTTTAAGGCGCGTAGATCAAACAACATCTACATATCTAGGCAATGCATCAGATCGATATAACGATGCAATTATATGGCACGATTTATTTTGTAGGTAGGTTAGTGGCAGAAAGATCCCCCCCTCCGACGAGCTGTCGCCGTGCGACCACCAGCGTGCCACCTCTGCTACCAGGGAAAAACAACACCCAAATTACCCCCTGCCTTACATGTTTTGTTTATTGGCATTTGGTGGTGTTTGAGAATCACATATACATATGTATATTATATTTATTTGCATTTGAATCAACATTATAAATTCTATTAATTGAATTCATTCCATGGACTATATCGATTTTGTCTATTTGCATCGATTTACCAAAGTTCATAATTTACCCTATTTTAACAACAGTTCACTTTTTTCTACCATTATTGTATTCCAGTAACGTTTGCTCTCTTACACAATTTACATTAAAGCTTTCGCTCTTCCAGCAATAACATTATAATAACATTTGTAATGACTAACCGTTTGAAATTATAAACCTCTTTTTGGCTTCTCGTTCACTTGGATCTCAGACACACCACTGGTAACATCAAATAACATGGAAATATTCGTTGACACTCTCGTTTTTTCTTGACACGTTTTTTTTGGGAAATCGTTTTGAGTTTTTGTTTGCCTGGTTTTTTCGTTTTTCGATTCTTCTACAGGTGGTTTTTCGGTTCCGTTTTTGGTTATTCGATCATTATTATTGGAAATTTGGATTGTGGTTATTTTCCAGAGGAGTCTTGCGGCAACATAATTTTATTTGAAATTGATTGAGTCTTGTCCTGTTACGACATCTTTTGAAATCCAGATCACCTTTGTGAATTTCGCTGAGTTTTCAAATGGAGAAAGCTGGACAACGCGAGTTGTAGAGATGACGATGACCCCTTGGTGTCTGGTGAGAGATGTAAGCGTTAGTGGCATTATGACTGTCACGAACTTGATCCAGATCAGTTTGATACGATTACTCCTTGGTTTTGTGAGGAGAACGATTACACCCTGATTGAAGACGAAGGTGCAGAGTCCAGGCATGAGGAGTGAAGAACTTCTGTGC
Organism: Portevinia maculata; assembly: GCA_949715645.1. NCBI lineage: Eukaryota > Metazoa > Arthropoda > Insecta > Diptera > Syrphidae > Portevinia > Portevinia maculata. The sequence goes on along the minus strand of OX454525.1, from coordinate 10,382,130 downwards.
AAGTGAAAAAAGGAAGTAGGAGACCATGTGGACATTTTGATAGAAGCAGCTGCGGTGGCAGAAGCCACAGTTGCCCAACGAGATAAGGAGCTATCGAAGTTGCGAACTGAACTTTCTAAGATGAAGTTAAAGTTGTCGAAAGCCTCCATTGTCAAGGAGCAGCCGGACATTGCAGTAGCCAGTACATCTAAGAACAGTGAAAGTGTTTGAACGGCCGATGAGAGGTTGGAAATAATAAAGAGAGACTAATCACACTAATCACAAGTCATTGTTGGAAAGATTCGCGCATCCTTTTATGTCTACTCCCGTACGTCAGATGCCCAAACGGGTTGATAGCAATCATGAAAAGTCGATAAGAGATCAGATGTGGAAAATCTAAGGGTTATGCAACTATCGCTTCGCAGGAAGAAGAACTGGCCATGAGTCTGGTACGCTCCGACATTCATCGTCGAAAATCCTAACAAGTTTGGACGGAAACCCAGACAGTTCACGCAGACCTACAGTCTACATTATGGAGGTCATGATGATTGGCCCCAGGTGCTCCCCCCACGTGTGCACAGTTCGTGAAAATTCACCATGCTAATCTATTTAGGGCAGAATGCCCCCGTTTGTAGCAACTCGAGTAGGGGAGATTCTAGACTCAACTTCTCCTCGTCAATGGTCATATCGGCTCCAACGATAACGTAGCTGATGATGGCACCAAATGGTTCGAAGCTTCAATGGGAAATCAGGAAACGAAATGGTTCAAAAGTGTAGGCTTTCTTAGTGGTCCTGTAGGTGAGTGGCCCGTGAAACCAGGTAAGACTGCGGTGGATCCTTCGAATAACGAATTTGTGGAAACTTCATGTTTACTTCTTGAAATGTTTTCTGCAAGGTTTCTGTTGAGGTGGTCGTCGACGATCAGAGTTATTGCTTTTTTGATACGCTTCAGAGACAAAGCCCATCGACAAAGAAATTTCATCACTCCCTTCGAGTTCTGTTAAGCGGAAAACTAGTTGTTTCATAGAATTTAAGAGGATGCTTTGCCAAACTGATGTCGCCATTTTGAAAGCTATCGGAAAGGTAAATTCTTCAAGCTCATTCAAGATGGTACATTCCTTATGCGTCTGCCCAAAAGCCATCCGCTGGTCGATTTACTCATCCAACACCACCATGAGAGACACTTCCACAGGGGCCGCTACTGTCATTTCGGACATTCGAGAGCGCGCTTGGATAATAAGCATTCGAGGAGCAGTCGATAGAGTGAGGTTCAATTGCTACATATGTAAGCGTCTCAAAGCTAAGCCGGTCATGCCGTTAATGGGTCAGCTACCTTTGGCTCCTTTAGCTTTTGTCTCGAGACCCTTCACTCATGTTTGGGTTGACTGTTTTGGTCCGTTGCTGGTGAAGTTCGGTCGAGAAACGGTGAAGCGATACGGCATGATATTCACATGCCTCACTTTCCGAGCAGTGCAGATTAAGCTTCTCAACGATCGCAGCTTGGACCAATGTACCATGGCTGTTAGGCGCTTCGTGTTCAACCGTGTCGTCACCCGCTTTCTGTATTGTGACAATGGTCTGAACTTTGTAGGGACAACGAATTTGTTGGAAAAAGACGTAAGGGAAATGCAGACTTCTCTCAGCGAATACTCTTCTAAATACTGCGCCTGGGCTCAGTCAATCAATAAAGAAGAGTAAAAACATACGGCTCCGGAAAATAACCCGGAAATTATTCCCCAAATCAAAGATGAAATAAGTCCCCAAAATGGTATGAAATAAGTCCCCAAATAAGTATGAAATAATTCCCCAAAATGGCTTTCAAGTGTTCAAGGTGTTATGACTCAATATGACTTTCTGAAAGTGAAATAAGGCCATACGAATTCATTTACCCAAAGTGCAATAAGGCTAAGTGCTAAAATAAAACCTTGCACCTACTCCAAATCAAACAGTGATCCCAAGCAGGGGGGTTGCAGGGGGGCAGCATGCCCCATACGCATTATGAGATGGGATCCCATAAACAGTGCAATGCGAATGGGGGCGGGGGGATCCTGCCCCCTGCAACCCCCCTGCTTGGGGTTACTGTTTGATTTGGAGTAGGTGCGAGGTTTTATTTTAGCACTTGGCCTTACTGCACTTTGAGTCCCCAAATTCGTAAAAGAACGAATTAACTCCTGCGGCTACGGGTATAGCACAAGATAATGTCTATAGAAAATGCAACAAAGATGAAGAAACCACGGGGCATGTACTATGCGACTGCAACTGCCTTGTCAGAACAAGTCAGCGTTACATAAGTAAGTTCTATCTTCAAGCGGTTATAGCTGCCTGCTTACCCAAAGTATGTGAGCTGCTTTAATAACAAACTGCGGCATCATGGATGAGCTTTAAACTAGGGGCCCACTTGAGGCCGCGGTTATCCGGGTTTTATAACACCTCTACTCTACAATCGGATACTCTCGCTAGGGCCGCTTAAAATGGCATAGTCAAATTGTATGCTACTTACTCCTCTTGTTGTTAGTGGCTACAATAAGAGGAATTTAGTGAACTTTTTCCTGTAATTAAATCAAAATTTCCTTTTTATCTTTCCTAGCCCTTAATTGCGATCTATGTCATTCAAAGCAATCAAACACTTTTGCCAGCTCCTTTATAAACAGACCATGGTTTCCTTTTTCTGCACAAATGGAATTTCTTCTAACAAGCTGGTGGTGCACATTTCTGTGTAACGATCGTTTATATCAACTACTTTATCCGTACCAGCATTCATCATCGCTCAAAGCAGCTACAAGCACTTAGCACTTAGGAGCACAGCTGATGCAAATGAAACAGCGGCTACTTTGGTATGATAATCGCCAGATAATAGCAGCCGCTTTGCAATCGACTTTCCACTTTGTTGATGTTCGAAATAATGGCTATGGATGCTATGATTTAGCTAAAACTAAAGCAGCGCAATGTTGTTTTCCTGCACAACCATCCCAGTTCCATATTCAAACATTTTTGATCCTCCTCACTCCCTCAAATGCAAAAAGGTATCTTCCTAGGCAATCACGAACTTTCAGACGCGATTTGAATAACGCAACAAAAGTATAATGTAGAGCACCGTTCTCTTCACTGCTTCCTACATCCAACTGCCTGAAATATTCCCTAAAGTAGAACAAGTCAGAGTTTATCTAGATGCACATACCATCACAGTAGTTGCTGCAGATGGCACAGAATAAGGCGAACAAAAAAATACAAATGGAACTGCAGGCGACCACGAAAATCGTGCTGCCACTGATTGATTGCACATAGAGAAAGAAAAGGAACCTTCGCCAATAAAATGAATGTCTCTGCTGCTGGAAACGACGAATCTTTAGCTCTTACATATGAAATGGAAATTTAAGTGCCTGCAGACGAAGTCATAAAACTATGGGAACGTCAGGCAACTAGATAAGAACTTGTTAGCTAGCAGTGGAGTTTTAATTTGGCCATAACACAGTTGACATTTGACATAATTACTTTCTCACTAGAAGCTTATAAGTAGTACCAAGTTTGAGTTCTAAGACTGGGTCAATAGTAAATGGAAACTAAGCATGCGTTGACGTTAGTCTGCGGTTGCATAAAAATGTGCGGTACCTAATAGACGAATAAAATGTACATATATACCTATACATAAAAAAACATCAAACGAGTGCTATGGACCGAGAGGCCAGCAGTTCACTGGCAATTAGACCCAACGGACCTCTTCACTGTAAACAAGAAAACGAAACACATGTTGTGGTAGAATAGAGAGAATTTTTACACTTTTAGTAGTAGAACCGGAAAGTTGCTCACCACTTCAAGGAATGAAGTCGATTGAAGAAAAGGGCGGTGGACAGTTCAAGCCGGTTATATGACTTAATTCATGGATGTTTATTTAGTCTCAGTTTGGACCGAACAAATTTACTACCTGATTTTTTTATATTTAATCTCAAACCATTAAAGACAAGCGAAAATATCTTTTTTTAAGAGCTGCATAATTTGACATTGAAATAAAACACACACAAGTTAAGCAAGTGTCAAGGTTATATTTAATTTAGAGATTATTTTGTGACATTAATGACAATGATGACTTCGGGCATATGACTACCGCGGGGTGCCTCAGGAACTCCAAATCAGGTTGTCTGAGGTGGAAACTCTGCTGGTTATTTCGGTCTACAAGAACTGCCATGCGCCAAGGGGAAACATCTTGCACGATTTGACTTTCATCCACAACATGTGCAACACACACACCTGTTGTGTGATTGCAGGGGACTTCAACGCCATACACCAGTTTTGGGCAGACGACGAAATCTCAACACAAGCGGCGTCAATAGTGAAGTGGCTGCATGGTGATGCACATCTAAATTTCCTAGCGGTGATTTCACAACTACTAAAGACTATTCCAAGAACACCATCAATACTAGACTTTTTCTTGGTTTCGTCGAACTTCGTAAGAATCCTACCGGATTCTCGGAATTACTCCTGCCTTACGCATATAAGTGATTCTGATTATCTGGCCGTGGAACTTCGGATTCGACTGAGTCAAGGAATAATAGTGAAAACTCCTGTACCAACCGCATCAACTGGAAGCAATACCAGTCGGATATCGGAGCAAATATGGTGCGACCAGCAATGGACAAAAACCTCAGCAATAACGAGATTGACAGAGTCATCAATCAGTTTGAAGCCGTAGTCAACGCAGCTGTAGACTGACCAAACACAACCCGAACTAGCAAAGACAGAAATGGCAACCTACCTAAGCAAATCCAAGTGATATATGCGCACAGACAACCGTTGCGGAATAGGCTACAGAGGATTTTCCACAGAACTTGGAACACCCACAACAGCGAGTAAAGAAGTGAAAACTCCCAACTCTTCATGGAGAACGAATTCAGGCAGAGGCTGGAAGACATTAAAGCAGGCCCCGACGCGTTCAAGAAAATCAACTCACTGGTTGGAAAATCGCGTTCAATGCCTGAAACCATTGAATACGGACATACAGCAATACGCCGAAGCATTCGCCATCCACATCGAAATTAATTCCACGGATCGACCACAGACGCACCTTCCAGAATTCCCAGAAGCAGTGGAAGCACAAGTTGACGACTTTCAACAAGGAGAATCCAGCAGGTGACCATATAAGCGACGAAGTCTTCGCCAACACATCGGAGGTTGGTGATATTATCCATAGCGGCAACTCAATGAAGTCATCCGAAAATGACCAAATTTAGAAGTTTTTGGTTTAAAAGTTACCAAGAATGGATATCCTTTTACTGGCTATCATATTTAACAACTACATTAACAACACTATTGCGGAAAATAGCAAAAGTTGTACCAGTGCCCAAGAAGACACACATAACAAATGTCAATGGATACAGACCGATAACTCTCTTGTGTTGCGGGAGTCAAATTCTGGAGTCATTGATGCTGCGAAAGATCAAACACCTCTGTGTGGAGAGAGGCATAATCCCGACGTATCAATTTGGATTCAGAGTTCAGACATTCTAGGATACATTCTCTATTGAAGCTTCAGAGCGACGCCACTATGGGACTTAAAAAAAAGAGAAGGCATTTGACAACGTCTGGATTAAAGGGCTGATCTTCAAACTAATGGAGTATGGTTTTCCGCTCAGACTCACTATACTAATTAATAATAATAATTTTCTAATAAATAGAATTTTCTTTGTACAGGTACAGAATGCGTGAGCATCAACGCAGGTGTACCCCAAGGATCAAGACTCGGTTCGATCTTCTTTTACATCTACACTGCTGACCAGCCAATTAATGAAGGCCGACGCAAGACGCTTCTGTCCCCAGAGATAGTTGCCGAAGAGTTGAGACCCTTATCAGGAAACTTTGGGACTACTATCTTAAGTGGGTTTTGAAGATAAATTGCAGCAAAACGGAGCTAATCTGCTTCCGCTCTCCAGTGACAGCAACCAGAGGACGACAAACATTCGTGGCCAGCTGCCGTAACATCAAGCTGAAACTCCCAGATGATACCGTGGTTCATACTAGAACATCGACGAAATATCTGGGAATCAACTTCAACAGATGATTCAAATTCAACCCGCATGCTGACATCACCCTAAAAAGCGAAAACATTGTACTCATCTAGTGCACCCGCTGCTCAAGATGCGCAACGGGCTTAAAAAAACCCAAGATGCTAACTTATGGCAGTCAAATCTGGCTCACAATATCACCATCCACAATGAAGAAGATCCAGCTTCTGGAAATTATAATTCGGATCTACACAGGACTTTGGCGAAACCCGGCAGCTATGAAGTAGCACTCAACAATAAGACTCTTCGAGGAGGCAGGAATCGCACACTAGATCCACAAATTTATGATGGAACTCTCAGGAAGACTCATCCGAAACCTTGCAGACCACCCAAACACAGAAGTCAAGGAATTAACGTATCAACAAATGTAACCAAGTCATCATTACCTAAATCCTCGTGCCATCACGGATGCGAGATTTGACGACATCATCCACAACGAAGATACTCCGTTCTACGAAAAATCGGTAAGACATTACAGGGAGTGACTAACTTGCTATAATCAACACTAATGCTTTATTTTCTTTTATATCCCAGGAACAATTACCTATTAAATAATTTTCTATCATAAATAGGTAAATCTAGCCATAAGAAATTCGTCGGGCCGCTTATGTCGAGCCGACATTTCTAAATAGTTCACAAATAGTTTCCTAGTCGTAGTTTCAGGAACTGCATCCCGGACTTATAGATTAGATTGTGTTGCGGTGGAGGTGGGACTTAGTACCCTTATCACCGCGGCCACACTGGGCCTATTGCGATGTCATCGTTTTGGTTTTAAGCTCACTCATGAGGCCGGACTTTTTGCGAAATTTGGCTAGGTCTTTGGGTGAGCTGACAGATATGTTCACTGTTTCAAGGTAGGGTTTACCCAAGACGCACAGACGTGTTTTTGTTAGGTAGTCACAGTGGCATAAAATATGCTCTGCTGTTTCTTCTTCTTCATTGCACATTCGACAGATATTGTTTTGAGCAAGTCCAATGACTCTACAGTGCCGCGTTGGTGACTGCATGTATCTGCCCTCTGGGTAGTTGTAAAAGTTGTTTTTATTCTTTTGGTGGTTCGGATTGGTAGGAATTGTTTGGCCTGTCTGTTAACTTTACTAATTTCACAGTAATGAATTGCTTTTTTCCAACCATTTGTTAAGCAGCTTTAAACGGAACTGTTAGGTATGCCAGAGAATGGTGTTGGTACCATGAATGATGTTGCAGATCCTTTTCTAGCAAGCTCGTCTGGTCTTTCATTACCGTCAAAGCCGCTTTGGCCAGATTATGTGAACTCTATTTGTACTGGCTAATGTCTTGAGTAGCATGACGCAGTTTCAGACTAGTTTTGATTGCTATCTGCTGCCAGAGAGGATGTAAATGAACTTGATGATGATGTTCCTGATCTTCGTCACTGAGAAAAATTTGAGGTAAATAATTAAATGGACTTCCAACTGTTCAAGCGCCCTGCTTTTGCGCATACGAATCCTTTCATCGATTCATCAAGACTTGCCGCAACGGCGCCGATATTTTATTTGCGTACACTTTGCGCATTCTCTCAGTGAGTTAAAGTAAAAGTTAATGGTAGAAACAGATCAAGGAGCAACTCCGACTTCAACTTTGACAGTAGCGAGAACTTCAGCGTTTTAAGCACTGTTGCCACTTAGGGAAACCACCAAAGCGACCAAAACTAAAAAAAAACATTTACCTAGACATTCCACGTTAGTAAAACATAAAAACATATAAATTACGCCTTGAGCAATTCGTTATAATGCATTATGCCTGGGTATCCTCATCCTTAAGCCTTTCTCCGTCTGAGATACTCCAGCCTCCATTCAGCACGATCTTCCAGTTGTCTAGACCAAGTGCCCTGGCAACCGCGATGGCTTGGTCTTTAAAACGGAGGTTTTTGTTGTCGTCTCGAACACGGCGGTTCGGAGTGTTGAACCCGACGGTAAGATATAGCTGAGCTTTAAAAACTTTTGGAAATCCCAATAATTATTTATTTTTGTTTAAGACTTTAAACGAGTGAATGTTGTCGAGTATCACAACAACTAGATCACTTAAAGATAAACAGTAATGTTAATTGGGTGACATGATGTCGCCCTGAAACCTTCCTGCTTGGGTTCACGATTGAATTTGGAGTAGGTGCGAGATTTTGGGGGTTTATTTATGGTCCTTAAGAACTTATTTCGCCTGTCATTCAATCGCCGTCAAGGCGGATATCGGTCAATGATGTCGAATAGTTCACAAAGTACACATTGTACTCCGTGTTTTCCAGCCTCACGGAACCCCCGTCACTAAGAGCTCCTGACGATGAATGCTATATCATTTGCGGATTTAAATGCGATGAAATATGGCGGGTCGCGACTTGCGATTCATTGGTCTTCCCAGTGTGAAGATTTGGTCTATTGTCGATAAGTGTGATGCAGAACGTTGAGACGTTCACACAGTACGTCGGTAGGGTAGAGAGTTAAAGCTAAAATAAAGAGCGCGTCGAAGTAGAATCATTTCATTTTCTTTTAAATCAAATTGTTGAAAATTCAAGTCGTTTCAATGCAATTAAATATGCAAACTTGGGTCGGGTTATTGAATCTTTCGATTTGGCTTTTGTATAAATTTAGATTATGCTCATTATATACTTTATATGCTATCTGCATATTCTCCGCCAAACGTTATGCCTGTAACAGTAATGCATGCAGTAAGGCACATTCAGTACGCTGTTTGCCTGACCTAAATATCACTGAACGACGAAACAGACTAAAATGCTAGCTACGTAATGTGGTAGATTTTTTCAAAGCACGAAACGTCAACCCGGGAATGTTTTACCCAATAGTGATGTTCTACTACAATCGGTGTAGCGAAATAAGAAATAGAGACAACTTGCAGCAAGAATTGATATGCAGTATGCAATGTGCCATTTTACATACAAAATTATATTGCTGCACGGTTTCTGCTGTGCATCTTTTTCAGCCATTAGCCAGTTTTAATCACAAAGTCTGTGGAAATATTTTTAAACCTTACTGTAGATTTTCTGCAATTCTACTTCACGGCTGCATCCTATATCGTCTCTCGAAACCATGTTGACAAGCAGACAGACAAATTGATGAAGAGATATTATTTCTGCACCATCATCCTACTACAAGGCAACATCTTCAGCTGCTCCAACTCCAACAACATTATCATCAGCGTTTTCTTCCTGGTTTTGTTCAGTCAATTGTATACGAGTAGTTGCTGTTAGTTGCTGCGTCTCTGCGTTGTGCCTAAGCAACGTCGACCTATAGCTGGGGTTGCGGTGAATTTTTGTAAAATAACTTAATCAACACAATTGGATATACCGCTGGGAATCACATTGCGCCTGTTGCATTGGCTGCACGATCAGCTAACATTGTCTCTTGCCTCAATGTTAGCCGTTGACAAAGATGTTGCACATGCCTCGTTAACAACCTTAACACCGGCGACATAATCACCACACATTTTGAATTTAGCTTTTTGTCATCATCTATCTCGTAGGCCGTCCGATGACGAAGATGACGGTTAACTGTTCCGGGGAAATTAAATTAGGAAGCTCGGATAATGCTGCTTGGATAGCGTGCTGTTATAGTGCGTCATTAGGGGAGAGATGCATTCGTTTGAGGTGTGATTGTTATGAAGTATGAGTTGTCAGTTCAAAGAATAGGTCGTCAGTCAGTGGATCATCATCATCTCATCATGTGCTATGTATGTCATGTGGTAGCACTAAAAGTGCCAAGTTCCTATGCATGAATTCGTTTGGCTAGAACAACTGCCCACTTAAGACAGAGAACCGGTAGCCAGTTGAAAAGAGGAAAACGAATCTCCTAGGGGCAAATTGCTCGTTGGCGGATTTTTGCAAACATTGGGCCACTATGAGGACGAACTCAACATCCTATTGCATAATGCCCGTAAGAAAAGCAATTATAACAAAAGTGATGATGGTTTAATTGCTTCGAGCCGAGGTCTTTCTTTTTTCAATCAAACTTCTTGGCCATGGCGTTGTTATTCAAGATAGATTTTGCACATAATTACAGTGTCTTAGCCGAAAGATGAGAAACCAGCCTTTCGTTGGAATTGTGCAGTTCGTCAAGATGTTGATGCTGCTGCTGCAGCTTGCTAAGTATATAAATCAATCAGATACAAAATTCATAATGGTTTTGTTACATTTTGACAGACTTTCAGAGAGTCTTACAAATGCAGGTGTGTCGAAGAATGGCCCACTTAACTATCGAGATTGTTAATTATTTGTTTGTATGGGTTTTTCATGGTCCCAAGAACATGATTTACCGTTCGAAAATCAACTAGAAGCTGTATAGCTTTTTTTTTTTTTTTTTTTTTTTTTTAAAATTCTGGCTCGCTAAAGCGATTTAATATGGGGCACTTCGACCTAAAAAGATCTTTTGTGCCGTGTGGGCCAGAAAAATTTAGACTAGTAGAGTTTCCACTTTCTGTATTCTAGTATAGCTAGTATAATCCTTGATCTATGTTAATGGCTTGTGCATGTAGATATTGTTAATGGTTCCTTGATGAAAGGATATGAAAAGGCATTATTAGTTGTGATGATGATACCACACATTAGTTGCTGATGTTGCCAAGATATTGCGCATTCTTCTCTATCGTCTACGTTAAAGTCGAGATTTTGATCTAGTTTAGGGGCATCATAACCCTCCCACTGTACTGTATAGCTATACTGATTCGCCGGCTTTGACCTCAACAAGTAAAAGCAGGCCCACGTATTTCGCATTATTTTGAAACAATTTTTTATTTAACATGATAGACAAAAATTACTAAATATAATTCGAAGCTAACATGCAATATTAACTTAACTAAACCTTAACAGGTTTACTGGTATTTACGTTTAACTTAAATCCTTATATTGTCGCATCAACAAACGGGCCTAAAATGAAAGGTTATAACTTTCAAATCGTGCTGTCTTTTTTGACAATTCTCCGATATTATTTTCAGTTTTTTCCTACAAATCGTCACAAATGCCGTTAAAATAATCCATCTGTATATGTTGTAATTTATAATGTATAGACGTTTTGTTGTGGATGTGAGCAACATCCGTGGGTTGAGAAAACATTTTGTTTCATTATATGCCCATGTCTCCCTCAATAAACCAACTGTTTTGGCACTAAGTGAAACAGAGGTTAGCGTTGGCTCCGATTTAATGGAGTTTAGTCTACCTGGTTGCAACTTAGTGACATTATTCTTTCCCAATCGCGGTCTCGCTGTTTATAAACGTAGTGACGTAGCCTATCAACATCAGCCTCAATATGGCCAATGTTTCAAACCAGAATTTAATTTCATTATTGGCTAAAATTCCATGTCCGTAGGCAATTAATCCACTGCTGTTTTTATTTACAGAAGTCCAAATTTGGACAGACATTCAACTTAGAATGACGCATCTAGGTTCGTCAGACCATTGTATCATATCAGCAAATTTCTCGTACTCCAACCACATTGTTAAAGAAGAAACTAAAAGAACCGTATGGCAATACGAGAAAGCAAATTGGGAAAAACTAAACGGTTTCTTTAAGAGTCGCTATGCTTCCTCGATAGCGACGTGGATGCTGCTGCTGATATCCCTAACAGGATAAAAAGTATCAAATCCAAGTTAAACGCGTGGTGTGACTCGAGCTGCAAAGAGGCTATCAGGTTAAAAGAGGTAAGCTTTCGGTCATTCAATGCCAACCCATCTGCGAAAAGCCGAAGAAAGTTTGAACGAGCCAGAAATGAGTGCAATGCCTACATTAATTGTATCAAATTCTCCTATGAAAAAAAGTTGAGGCAACAAATACTACAAAGTCCCACGGGTAGTAAAAACTTTTGGTCATTTGTTAAAAACATCAAGAATTCGGCCTTATTATCTATTCTGACACTAATTTACAATGACATTCCAACTGTCAGCTCCATAGATAAGGCCAATCTGCTTGCTGCTCACTTTGCAGTCAGCTCAACGCTCCCAGATTGTGCTTTGTCTCGCTCTGTAGTCGAGCGCGTAGAATACTCCATGGGACCAATCTAGCCGTTCACAAATCCAATCCGCTGATCCAGATGGTATTTCCCCTATCCTTATGAAGAGGTGTTCTTCCTTAGTGGCAACATTATTGCGCAAGCTTTTCTATCTATCCTTTTCTTCAGGGCTCTTCCCGACAAGTTGGCAAACAGCCTGTCCCCAAAAATGGCTAATCTTTATCTCCGCCCTCCTAGCGAAAAATTGCAATAACTTCCCTTCTTAAAAAGTTCATGAAAACGCTGATAACTCGTCAGCTCATGAAATATCTTGAAATCCGAAAACCTCTTAATGACCGGCAGTCCACTGGTGATTTGATGACATATCTAACCGAAAAGTGGAACCAATCTCTTCACCAAGGTGGTGAAAGTAAGATCGTTGCGCTTGATGATTCAAATTCAAAGGCATTTGACAGAGCTTGGCACCAAACTCTCTTGTCGCAAATACGTACGTTTGGAATCGATGATACCTTTCTTCACTGGATTAGAAATTACCTTTTAGACCGTTCAATTCAAGCTGTTTTGGACGGTTTCAAGTCTGCAACTCACCAAATGAAAGATGGTGTTCCGCAAGGCTCTGTTTTGTCTCCGATTCTCTTTTTTTTTTAATTTTTTATAAATGATCTCCTGTCTATTACTTCTAATTCAATCCACTCCTTTGTAGATGACACTACCTCAGCTTCTCACATTCGTTCCTTGGTTCACGCCTCTCATCTTCGGTTGTGGAACTGGAACGGCAACGTATGTTAAGCTCATTGAATTCCGATCTCGATACCATAACTCACTGGGGTGTAACTAATAGAGTGGAATGTAATGCTTCCAAAACGCAATGCTGTCTTCTGCCATTAAAGCAAACCCCTAACACCATGCCATTGTCCATGCATGGAACTTGCATCGTTGAAACCGAAAGGCTTTCGTTGGAATGACCACATATTCGATATCGCCAAGAACCCTGCGAAATGCCTAGGCTTCCTTAAACGCTGCAAGAAATATATCACGCCCTCCGATCTGGCTACTATTTCTAAGGCTACTATTTCTAAGGCCCAAAACTTGAGTACAATGTGCATATCTGGTCTGGTGCACCAAATTCTTTATTTAGAGCTACTTGACAGGATCCAAAAACCCGCGATAACACTCGTTGATGACTGTAACATCACGAGATCGCTTGATTCTCTTAGTCATCGTCGCAATTTCTCTTGTATATCCTTATTTTATCGCTATTTCCACCATAAGTGCTCAAACGAAATAGTCAGTTTCATTCCACTCCTACAACATTTCAACCGCAATACCCGCTTTGCAAGGAATGCGCATCAGTTTATCCTTACGTGTATTCGGACGTACAGTGAAATACAAGGAATCTTTCCTTTGCCATACAACACGAATGCGCAATGCTTTTCCACGTTCCGTTTTCCTACACATTTTAATCTACAAACATTTAAAACAAACGTGCATCGGAATCTGTTCCTACCTTCTAACCCTAACTTCTGAACGCCCGCGCTGTGTAGCTATTACATTATAAGGGTATTCAAAAATCCCTTTAGTGCGAGTACATTCTAAAAAAAAAAGCTCTTGCGCAACTTGAAGCCGATCCTTGTGTTAGTCGAAAAATCGTATTTAATGACCCTTTTGGCTCAATAGTGTTTTGAACAGGCAAGATTGCCATTTTTTGAGTGACGCAAATCCCCAAGAGACTCATGATGAGACTCAAAAGTAAAAGTGCACTGTTTGGTGTTTTGGTAGCGTCATTATCGGTCCTTGTTTTTTTTCGTCAAAAACTAACGGGAGCCTGCGTTGCAATCATTGTTACCGGACAATTATTATCAGTGATTATTTAAGGGTCCAGAAATGATTGTCATACCCAAGTGAATCGTTTTAAATTCCCTTAAAGACAAAAGTTGTGCTTAATAATACTAACAAGACCCACAGGTAGTAATAGATTTTGATCGATTGATGAAAACATCGAGAATTCGTTGCCGCCGTCTATCCCGAAACTCATTCACAATGAAAGTTAAGCTGTCGGCTCTTTGCATAAAGCCAATCTGCATGCGAATCACTCAACGCTCAACAGTCCCAGAATATGTTTTAATACTTATTGAATTATTGTGTCTGAATATCCAATTTTTATGTACTCATATTGTTAATTCTCTCGCTGCTGGTAAACGGCAAAATGTCAATGCCATGAATGAATTTTCATAGCTGATATATAACGAAGAAAAATAAAATAAAGTATTCTATTCTATTGTACATTCATTCAAAGCTAACGTGCATCCACATCTCCTGGTTCCCTAATGCCCTTGATGTGTAACTATTGACATTATAATGGTACAAACATTAATTTTGCCGTGAAAAAAAAACGAATAAAAAGATTAAGCACGATTCAAGTTAAATCAACCAACCTTATTCTGTACCTATCCGAACAAGACTAATAATATCGTACTTTTAACTTGCGACCTATCTTAACATTATATCTGCTTGTATTAATTATGTTGAGCCATCCGCATCCATTCAAGTGAATGACCGACGACGCACGTTTGTGTTACAGAAATCATCCAACAACCGGTTTTGCTTTTAATTTGATTTGGTAAGTTGTTGGGATGAGAGGTCATTGTCAAAGACAAGGTCTGCGTCTGCGTCCGCATTTCCAGTTGCTTTCGGCTTTTCGTATCTGATGTACGCAACTCACATGCTGAGGATTCGATTCAATCACAACATTTTATGGTCAGACATCGTGCGATTTTACGTTACTCGCAATTCTGGGAAGATTGACCAATAAATTAGACCTACAGTACACGGTCAGAAGTTGCCGAGGAGGCCGCAGGAGGAGGAGGATAAAAAAGTCAATCATGTTGCCAAAAGTATTTTTGTTTTATTTATGTATCCTTATGGTAATGTATTGTGTATTTATTTTTGATGGGTTATGTTTCTGAAAATAAACTATTTCGAGTTCACTTTATATTATAAATGCTGCATTCAGACTAAGGTATGTTCCGCGCAGTTGGAAGGTCGTGGAAGTTATCATGGTACCTACCCCATCCGATTCTAGAAGAAAAGACACTGATCGCAAACCATCAGTTTGGATTCCGAAATAAATACTCAATTATAGATAAGGTTCACAGAATAACTGATATATTAGAAAAAGCTTTAGAGGAAAAAAAAAAAAGCTCTACCATCTACAGGCTTTTAATAAAGTCTGGCATAAAGGATTAATCCGTAAGCTACAAAAATATCTTCCAAAACAGTAATATGAAATACTAGAGTCGTATATAATGCAACGATTATTTAGACTTAAGCAAGAGGATGAGTACTCCGCATTAAAACACATCAAAGCTGGAGTACCGCAAGGTAGTGTGTTGGGACCCATACTGTCCCTCCTATACACGAACGACCTACCTAGTGATTGCACGATTAATCGAACATTTTATATTAATCGGTTATTTTCTTTCGGTTAACGATTTAATTGTATCGAATTTTCCTTTTCGATTAATCGAACAAATAATCGATTAATTCAAAAACTAATCGAAAATAATCGAAAGAAAACCATCACTACTAAAGCAATACTGTATAGAACAAGACAGCGCAGATCATTGCGGAAACACCGCAATAAAACATTTGCGCGCACAAATAATCAGTATTAGACGACCGACGAGGACGACTCTAATTAATTAGTACCATACATCAGCCAAATTTTAATAAACTATTCTGATGCACCACTAATGATAACACAAAAAACAAAGAGGAAATTGTGGAAATGCTCACCTTTTTGAGAACATTGGAAGCTATGACTACTCAAATAAGTTGAGAGAAATACGTCACATTAATTCCACTTGCTGATTGTGGGAGTCAACAAATAATATAAATTTGTTGTACATCCGTGGTAGCAAACAAATTAAAAACAAATATTTTGAACCAGTTTGACCGCCGCTTTGGACAAATGGAATATTCGTTTCTACTGGCAGCATCATCACTCAATTCAAACAAATCCATTTTCAGTATCCCATAGCGTTGTCCAAAGTTATGAGAACGATCAGAAGCGAAATGGCTGAAATTGGACATGGAGACGACAGCATTGGGAGTGGAAGTGAATCGTCTTCCACGGGTTATAATGAATTCGATTTATGGGCTCACCATAAGACTTCGGCCCACAAACGACGAAGAACGGACAATGAATTAGCACATCCTCAAGACGAACTAAGCTTCTTCCTCAATGCTGTGGTTCTCGAGTTAAAACGATATGTGGTTGATGCTTGGGAAGAGATGAAATCCGTTTACCCTAAGCTATACACTGTCTTCGAAAAGTATTGCTTTTTGATTGGGACTTTCGAACCATCCGAACGAATTTTTTCCAAAGCAGGTGCAACTGCTACGGAAAAACGGAATCGTTTAACGACCAAACACCTGTCAGAACTCTTGTTTTGAATTCAGTTTTAAACAAATAATGTATTTTTTTTTTCTTTATGTATAAATTAAATTAAATTTAGTGAACTAAACGCTTTATAAATTATTTTTGTACTCAGCAAACAATTTATATTTGAAATTATTTTCTTTTCCATGACAATATCAAATTTTAACCCAAAATTTAACCGAAAAACCGATTAATCGGTTAATTTTGTTGCAATTAATCGCGATTAATAATCGCTCCCTTCGATTGATCATATGATGAATTAATCGATTAATAATTTTTTCAGCAGGTGCAACTGCTACGGAAAAACGGAATCGTTTAACGACGAAACACCTGTCAGAACTCTGGTTTTTGAATTCAGTTCTTAACAAATACCTAATGTACGAGGGCGGGTCAATAAGTCCGTGACTTTTGGAATAAAACACAGATTTTTTGATAAATTTTTTTTTTTATTTTTCAACGTAGTCTCCCTTGAGCTCTATAAACTTTGTCCAACGCCTCTCCAATTTTTTTATCCCTTCCAAAAAAAATGATTTGTCGAGGTCCTCAAAAAAGACGTTTATTTGCGAGATTACTTCATCATTGGAGTCAAATCTTTTTCCACCAAGCCATTTCTTCAGGTTTGGGAACAAGAAGTAGTCGCTCGGAGCCAAATCTGGAGAATAGGGTGGATGAGGGAGCAATTCATAGCCCAATTCATGGTTTTTTGCCATGGCAACTGCACATGTGTGCACCCTTGCATTGTCTTGGTGGAAAAGAACTTTTTTCTTGGCCAAATGAGGTCGGTTTTTTTTCAAATCGTCATTGAATCGGTCCAATAAGTTGGCATAATATTCCCCATTGATTGTTCTTCCCTTTTGAAGGTAGTCAATGTGGATTATCCCGCGTGCATCCCAAAAAACAGTCGCCATAACTTTATTGGCTGACAAACCCACCTTGGCCTTCTTTGGCGCCGATTCACCCTTAGAAACCCACTGTTTTGACTGTTGTTTGGTCTCTGGTGTGTTGTGATGGATCCATGTTTCGTCCACGGTTACAAAACGGCGCAAAAACTCCTCCATATTGCGATTAAACAACGCCAAACCTTCCTGTGAAGTTGTTACACGATTGCGTTTGTGGTCTGTGAGCAAACGCGGCACCCATCTTGCGGAAAGCTTTCTCATGCCCAAGTGATCATTCAAAATTGAAACCACTGAGCCATGCGAGATCCCTACGGCTTCCACAATCTCTCGCACTTTCAATCTTCGGTCGGCCAATACCATTGAAATCGATGGTGCAGAGTCCCCATAGTATTTTTCAAGCTTAGCCTTGGTCTCGGTAATGGTTTTTTTTCGCAAGAAATAATGCTTAATAAGCACACGAAATTCACTTTTTTCCATTTTCTCCTCAAATTAGTGAGTAGTCTGATAAAAATAGCTGTCAAACACAAACTAACTGACGCAGCAAGTTTAAATTTTGACAGGAGTCAACTGACAGATGGTGTTGCCGTTTCAGTAAAGAGGTCAGAAATTCAAAAAGTCACGGACTTATTGACCCGCCCTCGTATTTTTTTCTTCTTTATGTATAATTTAAATTAAATTTAGTGAATTAAACATTTAATAAACTATTTTCGTACTCAGCAAACAATTTATTTTTGAAAATATTTTCTTTTTCATGACAATATCAAATTTTAATCGAAAATTTAACCAAAAAACCGATTAATCACGATTAATAATCGCTCCCTTCGATTAATCACATGATCAATTAATCGATTAATGCTTTTTTTTGCCATCACTAGACCTACCACAAAATGACGAAACTACTGTTGCCGCTTTTGCAGATGATACTGCTGTACTTGCAGTTAGAAAAGACGCACAGGAAGTTACAGAAAAACTGCAAAGGACAGTAAACGATATATCTAATTGAACCAAAAAATGGCAAATAAAATTGAATAAACTGAAGTCGGTTCATGTTAATTTTACAAATAAAAACGTACAACACATAGATAACTGTGTACATAAATAATAAAGTAGTTCTGCATTCGAACTCAGTATTTAGGCTTGACCTTGGACGCAAAGTTGCTTTGGAAAATGTATGTCAAAAAAAAACGAAATGAACTAAATATACGATACAATAAAATGCATTGGCTCACAGGGAGGTATTCAATATTCATGCCTCTCAATCTACAACAAACTGCTTCTCTACAAGCAAATATTAAAACCAATTTGGACATATGGCCTACAGTTATGGGGGTGCACAAGTAAGACAAATCTTCAAAGCATACAATGCTTTCAGAACGAAGTATTACGCAAAATTGTCAATGCGCCGTGGTACATACGCAATGCTGACCTAAATAGGGATCTACAAATTGAAATGGGGTAGGAGGAGGTTCGGAAGGGCGCAAGAAGACATTAAGTTAGGCTTCGCAACCATGCTAATTCAGAAGTAGTTCAACTACTTAATAACAACAATTTAGTTAGAAGATTACGTAACTCTATGTACTTTGAACTGGTTAACTAGGTAAAAAGGAAAGAAATATATTATTTAGAAACATAATCACAGGACCAAAGTGATAATGGATTAAAAAACAAAAGGTAACAAACCAAAGTTAGTTCCTAAAAACCGTACATAAGTACATAAGTAAATATTTGAACAAAATTGCTGATTAGTCTGACGACTAGGTGCGATTACTGAACGGATGGTAACAGCATGCCTTCCCTGGATGTTTTTAGTGGGTGTTTCAAGTCCCACACTATCGCAAAGCTCGCAAGCGATGTCTTTCAACGATTTTCACCTAGCTACACGCAAAAAACAGAAAAATCTGGGCCACGAAGTAACGTGCACTTACTACTCCCCGATACAACACCAACATGAGAAAAATGAATCTATATCAGAATGGCGCTTCTATAAATGGTAAATCAGTTAACAAAATTACCTTATCCCCGGATATTTAAAATTTCTGTGTATTCAGAGAGCTCCAAACTGACTCGAATTTGTAAAACTATTTTTATTGCAGAACGTGTGACCATTCCCGCAACCTACAAACGAAACATACAAATTGTCTGCCTTTTTTTATCAAATCCCAAAGACCTATATCACAGCCAGCATTATATACAACTCACAACTGTTTTTGATCAAAAAAGATAAAACAAATTAAAAGAATTCTGGAACGAACCACATTTAGCATTTGAGCGTCCAGATTTACGCTCACGACAATACGCGTTCTGCGTTTAAAATGAGCGCCGCCGTGTGTCACAAGCAAACCTCACCGCTTTTCATTTGGGTTTCGAACAAGACAATGCCTGTCGTGCAAAGATTTGATCTACCCATCTACCCACCATTATTATGATCTGGGGAATTGTCAAATGTATGGTATAACATAAGCAGGGTGGAAACAATTAAAATAATAATTTAACAACCGCTTAAAACTCCAATTAAAACGGTCGGTGTTGTATTTTAATTATTCCCAAGACAGCGTGCCTCAACTTCTAAATAATGAGAGCGTCAAGAAGGCTGACAACTTCTGTGCGTTGATTCATGGTACGCGGATTCATAATTCTTTTATAAATTCATGAGTTAAATGTTTGCAAAGTCCCAAAGTGATTAAGTGGGATGTGGAAATCCCAGTTCGAGTCCTCATTTCATAGCGACTGCGCAATGAGCACGGAAACCGGTTCAACTTAAAATTATACTCACTATGACCCCTGTGTGCGTTGGATGATTGAAACATTAGAAAGTTAAGACCACATCGGCAGGAATCCAATAATCGCTACTTAGCAAAGTATTCAGGAACCATCGATGCCATCACTTAAAGTTAATGTATTCAACCATCATCCCGCTAAGAGGTAGCTACTTCTATTTAATTTGAGAGTGCAATTTCGATTTGTAACGCGCAATCGGTTTGGTTTGGAGATTTCTTCAATGCTTTCTACGACTCGGATGATAAAGTGCCTTAACAGAATAGACATGAACATTGGCGGGCGACTTGATATTTAAGTGGTCAAATTGATATGTTTTCCTCTCAAATTAACTATCATTTGGAAACTGGGTTATTTTGAAGACTTTTATGTTATTTCAGATGTTCATGTCTAATTAGATCAAGCATTGTAGATGATTGGTTATTGAAACTGAAAATTTATTTTATTGCCCATTATATGCTCATAGCTTAAATGATTAACAGAATTTGGCGCAGTATCTAGAAGGGGATGGGAAAGGATGGAGAGTGCCTTAAGTCGAAAGAGTTTTGTGGTTAAATTTCGCCGGGATAAGAATGTCACTACAGAGCACACCGATAAACAGCACTTTTCGTCAAAGGCGACTAAAAATCACATGTGGGCATTTTCACCATTCAAGTGAGCCTTAATATCTGAAAGCTGTCCCGCAAGTGTGCATACAAATCCGTGGGTTGATACGACTGGAGATCACCGGTGTCGTATAAAGTTTGTATATAACAAAATAATAGGAGCATGCACGTATCCTGGGATGAGCAGAAATCTCGGGTCAGAGTTATTCGGATTCCATGGGGATAGAAAAATAACGAATAAGTTTAGGCGAAATTTAAGGTCCGCGAGTTGAATCGTTGGAGGTGTGAGTAGTCACAGTTGTTTGAAATGTTTAATGGCGAGAGGACATTTTGTGTGTTCAAGAAACGAAAGGTGAAACACTGGAAATTGAGAGAAGTTATGATAAATAGGATGTTCTACTATGGAACGAAATTAGATTCATCCTTGTGGCATAGCTACTTGGCAGCTTCTTGACCATTTCAAAGTCCAGCGTCCGTTTGAACACGAAATAAGACAGTTTTTTTAGGTACCTTCCCATTAGAAGTTCCTGCTAAGTCCGCATTTTAGACGTGGTTATTTGTAGCGCTAAGTGTAAAGGTTTGGTTCTTTGTAGACGGCGCAGTAAATTTCGTTCATCTAAAACTTGGAGGAATGTAATATTTACGTGACTTTCTAGTCGACTTTTATGCTTTCTCGCGTAGTTTTTGATTTCGTCTTCGATTGTTTTAATGCAGAGATCTTTGTGGATATTTCTGATATACCAAGGCGCGTTAACAATACCCGTTGGCACTTTGTTTTCAAAATTTTGTACAATATTAATTTTTTTATTTATAATTTACACGCACTAAAGGGATTTTTTTTAGTACCCTTATCATGTATTGGCTACACAACACGGGCGTTAGGGAAATTAGGATTAGAAGAAAAGGAAAGTTGCCGATGCACGTTGCTTTTAAATGTTTGTAGATTATAATGTAAAGGAAAAATAGAGCGTGGAAGAGTATTCCACATTCGTATTGTACGGCCGAGGAAAGATTCTTTGTACTTCACTGTACGTCCGAATCCAGGCTTGAGGGTGAACTGGTGGGCATTCATTGCATGGCGGGTATTGCGGTTGAAATGTTCAAGGGGTGGACTGCAACTTAATGTTACTTTATTTGGTACAACCACAGAGTTGTATATCATATGTCCACACTGGTTTTAGCACTTGCTTGTATAAAAGCAGTTTGTTCTCTATATTAAGCTTGTTTGCTTGCCTCGTTTTTAGACGGTATTCGAACCGAGTTTGAAAAGACCGGTAAATTACTTACTTTCTTCTAAGTAAAATATACATGAACAGATTTGGTTTCGTTGAGTGCGATTCGCCAAACCTTAGTCCATTCATTTACTCTATCCAGGGCTTCTTGCAGTTTTTCCGTAGTCTCTTCGACCGTTTTGCCTAATGCCATGATAGCAATGTCGTCAGCAAATGTAGCCTTCTCCTTCTACGTGTGGTATATAATGAGTGTATAATAAGTAAAAAACTGGACCAAGGGCGCTTCATTGCGGCACCTCAGCCATGATTTCGATAAAATCTGAATATTCGTTTCCACATTTGACGCGGAATAATCTATCGGTTATGTACGAGTAGGTAATTCTCCAAAATATTATAGAGATGCTTCGGCAGAACTTGTCATAATTTAAACGTAAAGCCTTCACGCCAGTCCTTGTCAATAGTTTGAGAGACGTAAAGGAATACGCTTGAACAAATTCTTTTTTCTTCAAGAGATTTTTCGATCACATGTGTTATTCTATGCACTTGTTCAAATGTAGAATGCTTGCTTTTAAACCGAATTGATGATCCGGAATGAGATGCCTTTCTTCTATTACCGGCTGTATTCGCCTAATCAATATTCTCTCGAACACGTTGGATATACATAATTGGAAGAAGCGAAACTGGTCTATAAGACGTTTTTTCATTCGGCGGTTTTCCGGGCTTCTTTTTTTTTATTTTTTTAAAGGAAATCCAAATCCCAGAGCACTCAGACTCGGTAACGGTCCATTGTACTACCAGGCAGAAATTCTCCTTTTGGTGTAGAGGCATGTGAATGGGTGGCGTATGTTGTTGTTCCCCATGGGCATTGAACCTGCACCGCACGGGTCACAAGCCAACACACTAACCTCTACACCGTCGCCACCCTTTCCGGGCTTAAGAACCGTTATTTCTTTGTCGACTTTCCATTGTCTGGGAACAAATTCGCGGCGTTTATAATAAACAGAAGCTTAATAAAAGCTTTTCTTGGAAGAGCTCTAAGAAACTCTCCCGTGATTAGGTCATATCCAGGAGCTTTCTTAGGCTTAAGTTTCCTTATTTCTTCTTTAAATTCGATTAGTGTTGCATTTCTTATTGCACTTTTGACCATATACCATATACGACGTGTTAATAGTTTGAATAAAATGTTGCCCATCAAACGGTTTATAAGTTTCTTCCAGGTGGGTGGCAAAAACATGAGCTTTATCATTATCATGCCTGGCCCATTCAACTTTATTTTTCCTAATTGGTGCGGCTTGAATTTGAGGCTTTTAAATACCTTTTAAAGCTTTCCAAAGCGAGTAACTAGAAGCTTTTTCTGCCGTTAAACTTTCTAAGTAAGTTTTTATTTCATTATTCTTAAGGTATTTAACAGATCTTTTTAGTGAGTTGAACAAATGGTTGAGATGTGCTTTATGTTCCGGAGCCCGAGTTTGTTGCCATTTAGTACACGCTTTTCTCTTCTAATTTATTATCTCTTTTTTTCCTGTGAATAAGTTCAAATGTAATTGACCGACATTTTCTTTGCTTTGGGAGAATTCTTCCACGCGGCATCCTGTAAGATTTCAACGAAGTAACGTTTTATGTAATACGTTCAGCTCAATATTTGTTTCGATATCTTTTTTTGAAGCCATCACAATTAGTTTTCGCGCAGGTTAATCTGGCCTTTCCTACTTTTTTAATCAGAGCTCCGCTAATCGTCATAATGATTGGGGAATGATCAGAGGAGAGATCAAAGCTTTCTTCAACTCTTATAGAGTTACCAGATATTCCTTTGACAATCAGGACTGTGATCTTTTTTCTATCAGTCGGCCAGGCCAGTATGTTGGTTTACCCGTCGAGTAGAGTGATAATCACAACTGTATTGCATACTCGCATTATAAAGCTTTCTACCTTCTGACAGGCATCCCTTGAACCCCAGAATGGGTGGTTCGCGTTGAAATCGCCACCAATAATAAAATTTGGTTTAAGAAAGTTGAAGATGTTTGTGAAATCACTTTCTTCAAGTTTACACCGCAGTGGACAATATATAGACGAAATGTTAAAAGCACTATATCTACTGTTTCGCGTACTGCGCTTACTTGCATTGCTTCTAATTCAATCTTTATATCCGCTGAGTGTTCGATACATTCTTTATAAATAAAGATGATCCGCCTCTGGCTCTTTCTGTTGGGTGGAAGGGGTGATACGCGCTATATCCACTTATCTTAATTTTAAAAGTTTTGTCAGATGAGTTTCACAGATCAAGCATATATCAATATCTTTTCTCGTATAAATATTTTTAACTCGTTAAGTCTTTGTATGAGCCCGTTTGCGTTCCAAGTAAGAATTTTAAATGTCTCTTTCATATTCTGTTTGAAGTGTCCATGGTATGGATGTTGTTTTCAAGGATTTACACTTGGTCTTCCGAGTTAGGAGTTTTGAACCCATTTTTTTTCACCAAACAAAGTAGCAACGGTTTCCTAAGATAATTCTCAGTCGGACTAAGGTTTCATATGTATAGTTGATGTTTACTCCGAGGTATGTGAACTCCCTTACTACCTCTAAGCTATTGCTATCAACAGTGACGTTTTGTCCTAGTCGAACAAATGTTTTGCCTGTTTTTCAAATGCCATGAAAGCCTCTAACGAGATCTGCCGATGATGTCCATATCGTCCGCGTATCCCACTAGTTGGACGGATCTATTAAAGATAGTTCCTTCCGGTGTGGAATAGTTCGGAAAAACATTTCACAATTTAAAAAGTCTTACACTTGATTATTTCGGGCCTCTAGAGAGTATATGGTGCAAATTTCAGCTTTCTAACTCGAGTTTTAAGGCCTAATATTTGCCAACAGACGGGCGGGCATGGCTAGACCGACATTACTGTCGGCGCGGTTCAGGAATATAGTAACTTTCAGTGGTCTACGGTCTAAGGTATGTTGCAAACTATGAGTAAACATAAATAAACCATTAGAGTAGGAAATAGCTGTTTTGTTGTTTTTAAATTAAAAAGGGTAGAAAATTTCATTGTGATCGAAATCAAGTACTTTCTATTTACTTTTTTTTCAAAAATGATGATGGCCTTCTGATTCGTATATTAGCAGGAGGCCTGTGAAACAATTTTCGTTTTTTGAGCTTGTGAAATTGGGTGTTATTCTCACGGTAACCTTATGCTGGGTACCAGGTCACAATGACATCTCGGGCAATGAGAAAGCGGACGAACTAGCAAGGAAGGGATCGGAGATGAGTGCATCTCTGGCCCTAAAATCCATAAGAACCCCGCTAAGCACATTAATGCTACGTATCGACACCGAATCCTTGAGTAAAGCAAACTTACGTTGGATCAATCTTGATACATGCAGACACACAAGAGAGCTCTGGCCAGCGGTCAACCAAACGAAATCAAAAACCATGATCGGGCTTAACCGCAAAGACATCCGAACACTGACTGGGGTCCTCACTGGACACTGTATAGTGGGCCTACACGCGGAGCGGCTGAGCATACTGCACAACGACTACTGCAGGAGCTGCAGGGACGTTGAAGAAATATAATCTATACGTCACCTGCTATGCGAATGCCCTGCCCTTAGAACAAAAAGATTGAAGATTCTCGGCAGCTATTTCTTTGAGGAGCTGGAGGATCTGGCTGCTTTAGAGCTAAAGAAACTCCTGAGATTCACATATGAATCAGGGTGGTTCTGTTAAAGCGTATTACCGAGCTGTTAAACAGCGGTTTCCTTTATCTCTCTTTTCAGGTTCCCGGAAATTTTAAAGAATCCCTAAATGGACACAATTGACCCAACTGTTGGTCTAAGTGAGCCGTGACACCCGTCACAAGGGCATCCATATACCTACCTACCTACCATTCTCATGAAGAAAATCTCAAGTACTTTTTATTAAAATAACAGCATTATTTTTTTTCAATCTTGTAGAACTGTTAGATAACTTCACCTTATACTGAAACTGAACTTACGCCAGAAAACACGATTTATTAACAATTTGCAAACTAAAGCAACGATGCTTTGATGCCATAGCCCATAGAATCCGTCGATCCGTTGCTGCGTCGTTTCCAACTGTCATCTAAATAGAAAAAAAATCATTCTTATGGAATATGACATATAACTAACGGATATATGAACCTCGACGGCTAAGTAACGGATATATGAACCTCGACGGCTAAGTAGATTTACTTGTTACTTTTTTATTAGTTGAAGTCGTCACGCATTCACACATTGAAGTTCACGCATTAAAAAATTGAGATGAAGCACATTCATTCACCGACACATTAAAAAATGACAGAGAACTGGCATTAGCGATTGACAGATGACAAGCGTAACTGCAGCTCTATCGCTGATTGGCTGAACTGGCTTTTTTGACATTTCGGTTAGGGATCATAGTTAAGAAATCTCAAAAATCGTACTGGTCCGACATTTCCAGATATTAGGCATTTGAGTCATGCAGTGATACTTTGGTAATGTAAGATAAGGCTTCATGCGGTCAATGTGTCTTCGGCGGTCAAAGTTTAGTTGGTTTTGGTGCTAGAATGGTGAGTGTCTTATTACTTATACTACTTATCGAGACACAAAACTTGCTTAGTAAATACACAGAGGAGAATTTTTAATCACAATTTAATTTGAAGAGTTTGCGCGTAAACGGTTATATGATAGTTTTGGAGATACACATACATGAACTGTGTGTGCAGCCTAAGGCCAACTTGCACTTTAACAGTGCATTTTTAATTTTGCCTTCTTCAATTATTCCCTTCGTGTTTTTATCTCTCTCATTAAATCCCACTCGTGGCGTATAGAACTTTTCATCTTCTAAAAAAACTTTTCCTTAACGTTTTAATTGTATTATCTTTATTTCAACAGATAGTTACTCGTATTTCACAGGTGTTTTACGCAAATCTAAATATCAGCTGTAAATTTCTAACTGGGCGAATGCGTATAAGTCTTAAGAACTCCATAGAATGGTCCAGGCGAGGAGAGTTAAAAGTCACTATAATACCGCGGGTTTGTAATACATTAAAGCTTCCATACAAATAGCTTTTAGCTTGCATGAATATATTTACAATGTATCGCTTTGATTTGTGCAAAAACATACATGCAAAAACTGCTCGAGTTACCAACAAGCGACTTTGACTGAGGGTTCATTCTTCCATATCGCGCTACCTTCTAAAGTCATTTGTAGCTTCTCCCGTCTCTAGTGTCAGTAAAAGCCGAAACTAGTGGCCCAATCATTCACGTAGCCATATCATTAAAAATAAATCTCTTTTCAAGCTACGAAAGCGTGAAGACTGAAGACAAATACGCCTTTTGCACGCAGTGAAACCTTTCTATTGTACCCTCCTCCGTCGTCATCACTCCCAAACGAGGTGACGTACTCCAATGTAATGTTGCTTTGTTTTCCTTTACAAAGAGGGTGAAACCCACATAATCACAAAGAATGACACTTAATTCTTTGTTATTATTCATGGAGGGACCGGAATGTTCGCAAAATCGAAATAAGCATCCACTAGAACGTTTTTAAGTATTCCTAGCACGAGTTTTTTACAAATTGACCATCACCACTGCCGACACTAGTTCCACGTCTATGACTGTAATTACGAGGGCAATTTGGAGTGGTTAAGTGAATTTGAGAGAACAACAGATAATCAAAGAACTCTGGGAGAAACTATAAATTAAGTGTGATGTGATGTGCCATTTTGTCCTATGAAAAGTTAAGATCGTTTTTAGCTCTGCTTGATAAATGTGGTCAGATTGAGAAATGAAGAATAATGAATCGTATGAATGCCAAGCCGAACGTCACAATTTATTTTTTCCAATCTGTGTTATACCGGAACTAGACATTGTTTTGGTTAATTGGATTAATGAAGGAGATCACACACATGTAGCTCATCAGTTTGGCAGTTGATTCACCTATTATTGAGTTTGAATGATGGATATTTGAAATCAAGCTACATTGAGTGAAGTGTTCTCGGTGGGTCCATTATAAAATTCATTAAGTTATTATTATTATTGCCATCAGTGGCAAATTTTTAATACGACGTGCAAGCTGATGCAGTATTCAACGGTCAAAATAGATATACAGATGAATGGATTTATTGATTCATAGCAGATTACATTGTTTGAAATATGTTATGACAATACTGCCTTCCCGTTGTCGGTAAGTACCTTGGTATTTATTAGTCCTGAATTATCAGCTTGAAGTAACGGATTCCAAACTGACGGTTAATTCAGGGTCAAACGTCTCTGCAAGGAGCTGTAGTATGTTTATTTGCCTGTCTAGACATTCCAGGTGTCATCTCGGGTAACGAGTATGGCTCGTGTGTTTTAGACTATCAATATCGTCAAGACTGGTTAATCTTACGACCAGATAATTTCCCAGAAAATGTTGCCATACCCATGCATGCATCCTCATGTTCCAATTCATTTTCAATAAGACTAATTTCTATTAATACAGAAGAAGATGAGCTTCTGATACCAAACCAAGAGCTCAAAACGGGAATTTACATTGCTAATAAAATAATAAACGTTAGAAAACCATTAGTGCGCATAATCAATACAACAAATGATAATGCAACTTTAAGCAATCCCAATATAAGAACAGAGAATCTGTCTAATTACAAAATTTTCATAAATAAAAATTCGGAAAAGAGCCACAAAGAAAAAATTCTTAACAGATTATCAAAAAACTTCCCGCAATTTGTTAAATCACAGCTGACTGACCTATGCAACGAATTTAATGATGTTTTCGCACTAGAATCAGAAAAAATTTCGTGCAATAATTTTTATACACAAAAGCTTCACCTAAAGGATGAATCACCAGTATATTTAAAAAATTACAGAATTCCTCATTCACAAAAGGATGAAATAGCCAAACAGGTTGATAAACTTATCAAAGATGCCATAGTTGAACCATCAACTTCGGAATATAATAGTCCAATATTACTGGAACCAAAAAAGTCTTTACCAGGAAGTAATGAGAAACGGTGGAGATTAGTGGTGGATTTTAGGAACGTAAATAAAAAATTGATCGCGGACAAATTCCCATTACCAAGAATAGATGATATTCTTGACCAACTAGGTAGGGCAAAATATTTTTCGTGCCTTGATTTAATATCGGGTTTTCATCAAATCGAGCTAGATGAAAAATCAAGAGATATAACATCGTTCTCTACGGCCAAAGGATCATTTCGCTACAAACGACTCCCGTATGGCATCAAAATAGCGCCAAATTCCTTTCAACGAATGATGTCCATAGCATTCAGTGGTCTCTCGCCAGAACAAGCATTTCTGTACATGGATGATATGGTAGTATTAGGCTGCTCAGAGAAACATATGTTGAATAACCTTAAAGTTGTTTTTTCTATTTGCCGTAAATACAATTTGAAACTCCATCCAGACAAATGCTCATTCTTTGGTCACGAAGTGACATATTTAGGGCATAAATGTACAGATAAAGGCATACTTCCGGATGATATGTAGCAAATTCAGCGCTATCCTTAACTATCCAACACCTCAAAATGCTGATCAAACGAAAATATTCATTGCTTTCTGCAACTATTACAGGCGTTTTATACCAAATTTTGCCGAGTATTCACGTCATCTATCACAGTTAACTCGAAAGAACATAACGTTTGTATGGACTAATGAGTGTCAAACTGCATTTCAATATCTCAAAAACTGCCTACTTAGCCCGAATATTTTGCAATATCCCAACTTTGAAAAGCAATTTTGTATAACAACGGATGCTAGCAAACATGCGTGTGGAACTGTACGTAGCCAAGAGTACAAAGGAAAACAACTACCAGTTGCATATGCTTCTAGAGCATTCACGAAAGGCGAAAGCAACAAGTCAACCATCGAACAAGAGTTAGCAGCTATTCACTGGGCTTTAACTCACTTCAAACCATATATATATGGAAAACAATTCTTGGTAAAGAGTGATCATAGACCACTTTCCTACCTTTTCTCAATGAAAAATCCATCATCGAAGCTAATACGCATGAGATTAGATTTAGAAGAATATGATTTCGTAATAGAGTATATTAGGGAAAAAGAAAATTATGCAGCAGACGCTTTGTCTCGCATAGATTTTTCGAAATCAAACAAATTCCAAAACTTTCCGGTAATATTTTGAAAGTCACTAATAGGCTTCAATCAAAAAGGGATAACTTAAAGCTAAACACGCCCAACACGTTACTTAATAGTCCTCAGTCTCAAAACTTAAAAATTTACGAAGCACTAAATTTAAAAGAAGTACGAAAACTTCAACGCCTTAGTCTCAAAGACTTTAATTTCAATATAAGAAAAGGCAAACAAATAATAAGTACAATAAAAAGGAACGACTTTATTGTCAATGGGAAAATTGATTTAGATCAATTATTCCCAAAGCTTGAAAAAATAGCTGGTAATAAAGGAATAAAGAGATTCCAGTTGTCACTTGGTGATGAAATATTTAATAAAATCCGGATTAATAAATTTAAAGAAAAAGGAAACGCGTTATTAAAGACGATAGAAATTGTGCTTACACCTAAGATAAAAGATATAAGAGACGAGGATGAAAAAGCAAAAATTCGAAAAAAAATACCACGATGATCCTGTTTTTGGCGGCCACCCAGGAATCACGAGGCTTACTAATAAGATAAGAAAATACTTCTACTGGAAAAACAAAGATATGTCAAAGCGTGTGATCAGTGCAAGAAGAGTAAATGCTTTTTGAAAACAAAGGAGGCTTTAGTACTTACCCCAACACCAATAAGTGCCTTTGACACGGTATTAATTGACACTGTTGGACCATAACCAAAAACTGAAAACGGTAGCGAATACGCAATCACGATAGTGTGTGACTCAACCAAGTACTTGGTTACAATACCAGTCCACAATAAGAGTGCCAAAGCGGTGGCTAAATGAATATTTAATGGTTTTATTCTGACATACGGGCTCATGAAGAAAATTCTAACGGATATGGGAACAGAATACATGAACCAATTATTCCAAGAATTGTGTGATCTCCTAAAGATCGAAAAGGTCAACTCTACTGCCTATCATCATCAAACATTAGGATCCGTGGAACGCGTACACAGAACCTTAAATGAATATATAAGATCATACATATCCCTCGATTAAAATGATTGGGATGAATGGGTACATTTTTTTACGTATTGTTATAATACCACACCCTCGACAGTTCATGGTTATTGCCCGTTCGAATTAGTATTTGGAAAGATACCTAATACGATCGATTTCTTACAGCAACCTGATATAGACCCCCTTTACAATATGGACGCATATGACAAAGAGGTCAAGTACAGAGTACAGGTAGCACAAAATAGAGCTAGGCACATGTTAGAACAGTCAAAGGTAGCCCGAAAACGACAGTACGATAACAAACTGAATGAAATAGATGTAAATATAGGAGATTTAGTACTTTTAGAAAATAATGCAGGACATAAGTTGATAAATTATATATGGGTCCATTTAAGGTAATAAAACTAGATAATAGGAATAACTGTACAATAATAGATGATAATAAAAAGAAATAGATGTAGTTCTTTTTTCTTTATTTACATATAAGTAAGTTTTAAAAAACTTTATATTGAAATACTTCTAATTATTTACTTTAATTAATCGTACATAGATAATTAAGCTTACTTAGTAATACCAAGGTTATTACTTGTAAAAAGGGAGGTGTAGTATGTTTATTTGCCTGTCTAGACATTCCGGGTGTCATCTCGGGTAACGAGTATAGCTCGTTACCCGATGCGATACTTGGAATGTGGAATGTCCATTTCAGCATATTACGCTTCCCACGTTTGTGATGACTCTACTAAATTGATGTAAAGTGGAGTCACACAAACGCAAGAGGACAGTGTAAGAATCAGTCAATAAAGATATATCAATGGAAACGGTGGTTTTACTATTTCATAAACACTATACGTATAAATAGATTACAGAGCACTGTTTTTTTTAATGTACGCGCATTAAAGGGTTTCGTTTAATAGGAAATTAGGATTAGAAAATAGGGAGAGATTCTGATGCACCTTGGTTGTGAGTGTTTGTAAATTATAATGTGAAGGAAGTCAAAAAGATGTCGGGATTCAAGATATTTCATGAGCCGACGTTTTATCAGCGTTTCCATGACCTTGGAAAGAATTTAGGTTAGTGCAATTGTTCGGTAGGAGGAGGGAGAAGAAGATTCGTCTTTGTTGTGGACGGGCTGGACAAATGCTGTTTTCCATCTTCTCGGGAAGAGCTCTGAAGGAAAGGATAGATAAAAAAGCTAACGCATTGGTTTTGTCAGCGTGAAATAACAGCTCTTCAGAACGAAATACCATCTGGACCAGCGGATTTGTGAACGTCAAGATCTTGAAGTCACGTCACGATAGACAGCTACAACTTTGAGGTAGTTAGGGACTTTGTCTACCTTGGCTTCGCGATAAATTCTGAAAACGACATCACATCAAAAATCAAACGAAGAATTAAACTTGCCAACCGCTGTTTCTTTGGCCTAAGAAGGTAATTGACTCTTAAGGCCTTGTCAAGAAATACTAAGAAGACTTTGTATAAGACCCTCATTATCCCAGTCCTGCTATATGGCGCAGAAGCTTGGAAGTTAACAAAGGCGGATGAAGATCTTCTTTGTCGTTTCAAACGCAAAATTGTTCGAGTGATTTTCGGTCCCGTTTGCGTTGACGGGCTTTGGAGGAGGAGATTTAACAGCGAACTCTACGAACTGTACAGCGACATCGACATGGTCAGAAAAGTACGAATCGGTCGACTAAGATGGCTAGGACATGTAGAGCGAATGCTCCATCCCGAAGAGTCTTCGATTCCAACCCCAAGATCGGGCTACCTGGAGAGGCGTGTTGGTTGAGCCCCAGGTCCATCCTGGACTGTAGCGCCAGTTAAGAAGACTTTTATTAGTTTGTTCTTTAACCATGTGGTTGGAGTACGCATACCTGATGTGGTGGTGGTTGTTTTGGAGAGGAATATGGATCGTTTTTAAACTCAGCAATCTTATTTGACCGTATAATGGCCAAGACTTTACAACCCAGTTGTGCGACCGGCGCTCACATACGCGGTTCACAGTGTTGGACAACCGACGGAAATTGTGAGGTAGATTTAAGGAAGTTGAGATGAAGATGCTTTGCAAGATAGCAGGAGTTAGAAAGCTTGATCGAATTAGAAGTTCAAAGATCCGAGAAACGTTTCACGTATCTGAAAAAAAAACAGCTTAGTTGGCACTGCCATATTCAAAGGAAGGGTCCTACGAACGCCACCGCCAGAAAATCTATCTATCAACGTTGCTATACAATCGCGTAAAAGAGGCAGTCTTTAAAACTCCTCGATCACAAAAACAATCACAACACAAGCATTCGATTGGCTCAGCGATGAAAACGTTGGATCCCAGAACGTCTGCTTTCAAGGTCAAAGAGTCGAACCTCACAGATGGACCAGTATGGATGCAGTGAAGTAGGGGGGTTATGATTCCTCTAATACAGATCAAAACCTCGTCGGTAAAGAAGAAGATGACCTATAATAACAAACATTCCCACTGTGTCGCCAATTGTGTCGCCAACCAAACAATATAGCCTAAACCAAGGACACTTATCTATAAATATATATACATCTAAAACTACATGCAACACCTTCTTTTTCTTGGACAAAGAACAAAAAACTTTCTATCCTAGGTTCTGTTTTCTTTTATGGAATCAGTCGCATAAATCACATCTTCATTCATTTCCCTGGCATATTGCAATTATCCCATTCGTAGCAAGAAATATAAACTGCTGTGTCTATTACTGATAGAAAGCAAAAAGGGACTGCTGTCGTTTTATACGATTTAGGACAGTGAAAATAGGCAACCAAATGAAAAGATCCACATACTCGTATACCGCCATCATCGGATGGCTGCCCAGATGGGGCTCTCACATCTGGATTACCTTAATTGGCCCAAAAAAAATCCCGGTCAGCACTCTGACAGTATACCCCCACCGCGCAATCTCCCACCAACATTGGAGCTCATCTGACTGTTGTTGCTGGTGGCAATATTGTTGATCACTTAGAACAGCACATGGAGACAATAATTGTGTCAACTAAGAAGGAAAATAACTCGCTCCAACGATGATGCTATATTGTATGAACTAGATCAATGGAATACATTAACGCCATTAGAAGGTTTAACACGGCGTAGTTTCAGCGGCTTCGGTGGGATAATTTGTGGTCAGAGACGCTGTGAATACGCAAAAAACCAGGTAGTTTTCACTTTTATTTCTTTTGATGGGTAATTCTATCCCTCTCTGACATGTTCTTGATTCTGGTTTGGGTCTAATTTATGAAACACAAGTCTATGTATACGTATTTGCATTTCTTTTGGTTTTAAACTATCAGAAGTGGGTCAAAGGCCCCAAGCTCAAGTTAGATTTAAATCTATTACCTGTACTGTTCGAATAAGGTGAAGCTATGTGAAGAAAGAGAGTGTGAAATTGCTTATCTAGAATAGACAATCAAATGATTGAGGTCGCTTTTCATAATATCTAACAAATTGATTGCGTGCAAGTTCGTTGTTCAACTCTTTTGTTTCGCAAATAATAGCATCAGTGTGTGATTTGTTTTGTTATTGTAATTTTTTACCATCTGGATTGTTGTTTGTTGACCCTATTCCATAAATGTCTTTACGGTTTTGTTTCAATTATGATTTCAACTGAATTCCCACATCATTCTGTTCGTTGATAACTACAGATTAGGTTGTCTCACTGGTTATTCAGAGAGTTTGAATTGAATCACATTGTCTTCTTCATTTCGCCAAGAAATTTATGTTTCGAAAGAGGTAATCTGTTCTTCTTTCTTTCTCTCTAATGACGAGGCAATGATCTAGACTAACGGGATCATAAACCTCCCGATATTTCACTGTATCTTTACTAATCCGCCTGCGGGGTTCCGCGTTTTGACATCAAAAAGTATCGACAGGCATCCCGAATTTGAAACACTTCGTCTCTGAAAATAATGAAATGCTTGTGTTGCTGCATGTGTGTAATCCAGGAGTTTTACTGCTTGTCTTTTGCGATTGTATGGGGACGCTGATTGATATGGCCTTATAGACATGGTTCGTAGGATCTCTCCTTTGAAGTTTGAACATGAAAATAGGTACCAACTACTTTACATCTTTAACTATATTCTTACCTTTTCCACCTACTCGTAGTCCTTTAAAGCGTCTAAGATTATAATATATGAGATCACACAAACTTAGTTAGTTAGCTGGTTATACCATTTATCTTAATTTTGAACAACACAATAGGCACTTCAACAGCCTTTTACTCAAGAGAGAGGCGATCGTTATCTGCAAGGCTTTTGTTAAGGGTGTAAGCCTTACGGCGCCTTATTTTTTTCGGTAATATCTCACTGCCAATATTTGTCTGTGGGCTCCAAGCCTATGTTAAGCCAACAAATGATGCAAACCTTAACGAGTTCTGTCTTCTCTCGCCTCACCAATTAGGTTTTGAACCGCATTATAGTTGTATGTACTAAACTTATAAATCGTGTTGAAATGAACAAAAATAATACAATTCGATTTTCCAAAGCTTTTTATACAGTAACCTTCTTCAGAAACTACTTCCATTTCGACTCAACGGTACTAAAATGAATGGAGATGCCTTACAGATGACACCCAAGCTGAGAATATATCAATTTAAAACTATCGGATTCTGTTCAAACCAATCCGTTTGGTGTCCCACAAGAGTCAGTAATGGATCCACTATAGCTTACGCTCTTTAAAAATTGCATCCCATCAGTCCTGAAAGACTGCGAACATCAAATGTATGCAGATGAGTTGCAGTTACATTTAAGCTTGTATTGGGACAAGTGGATAGTGGAAGAAGAAACTGAACTATTTAATGAGGATCCAAATTCAATTGTTTTGTGAGCGGGCAAGAAGAACTTGACCCTGGTTTCTGACAAAAGGTAATCGTTATAACCCGATCTCTGATAGATAACCTTATATATGTTTTCAGCATTAAAAGTTTAGGAGTTACGTTTAATCAAACTATCAAGTCGGAAGACCACATTATCAATACAGCTGGTAAAATCTTTGGTTCGCTGCGAGCTATATCTAACGGGAAACTGTTTGCCCTTTAATAGCGAAGCAAACTTAGTTAAGATACTCGTGTTTTACGTCCATTCAAATAGGTTTTTGTGATGTGGATAGTCACAGTTTACGTAAGTTTGAGGACGTACAGTTAAATCGAAGAGTACAGTTAAATACGAGTAGTACAGTTAAATCGACCACTTTTCCAGTCGTGCGAAAGAATTTCCGGAATCTATCTATATGGAACATTTACCCTCCTGTTTAATCTAAAAGAGAGCCAGGCCATAAAAATATCTGTTGCAAAGATTACAATTAACTTCTTTTGCTAGAGGCAGCTGCTTCTTTATACCCTATTCTAGGGGTATATTAATTTTGACGCATAGTTTGTAACATACCTTAGAATTGCCCGTAGACCCCTAAAAGTTACTATATTTATGATCAGCATCGATAGTAATGTCGATCTAGCCATGTCCGTCCGTCCGTCCGTCGGCAAAAATTAGGCCTTTAAACTGGACCTAGAGAGCTGAAATTTTAACCATATACTCTCTAGGGTCCCGAAATAATCAAGTCTACGAATTTTTGAAATCCGCCCACAGACACGTCCACAAACTCAAAAAACAAAATTTTGGAAAAATCGAATTTTGAGCTAGAAAGCTGAATTTTTTTATATATGAACTATGACTCCTAAAACTGCTCGGGATAAATTTTTTTCAAAATCCGCCCACTGACACGCCCACAAATAAATAAAACAATTTTTTTGAAAATCCAAAGTTTGACCTAGGGAGCTAAAATTTATAATATATACTCTCTATGGGCCCTTTATGCTCATGTGTAAATATTTTCAAAATCCGCCCACTGGCACGCCCACAATTATTTTTTTTTTTTTTTTGAAAATTCAAAGTGAGCTAGGGAGCTGAAATTTATAATATATACTATCTAGGGGCCCTTTATGCTCATGTGTTAATTTTTTTTAAATCCGCCTACTGACACGCCCACAATTAAATAAAACAATTGAAACACCCAAGTTTGAGCTTGGGAGCGTTTTTTTAGATAAAATCCTTTAAATGTTATATAACAAAATATGTAGAACGTTCTTAACAATTCAACCATACTTAGACTTTTGTCACGCCCACTTATGAGGGATAGGAATAAGAATAGGGTCTCCAACAGTTCGCCCAAGCGGACTGTAGCCCGTCCCTATATTTTTTTAACTTCTATTTGCACCGACCTAATCACACCATAATTGTGGAATACGCTTCCGGTTAAAATATAGGAGATCATCAGACTTCAGCGACTCAAATAAAACGGAAAATATATTTTTGCACATTATTTTTAACTTGTTTAGGGATATTCCCTTCAGTATCAATAATCAGATCATCATTTTCATTAAAAAAAATATTTTTATTATAATATGAAACAATTTGTATCGAAAATAATTCCACTTTCAGCTTGGCAGCACTGCCAAAGCAGAACTGTGACTGTGATCAGGAAAAATCATTTTCGAATAGTTTTGTATTTGATAATTTTTTTTTTTTTTTTTATAAATAAAAGGAAATCTAATCCCAGAGCACTCAGACTCGGTAATGGTCCATTGTTCTACCAGGCAGAAATTATCCTTTTGGTGTAGAGGCTGGAGAATGGGTGGCATATTTTGTTGTTCCCCATGGGGATTGAACCTGGATAGAGCAAAAAGCTAGGTGCTAGCTAAAAATAATGGAGGAGATGTTGCCTTAAAATAATGTAATTGTAGATTAATTAAGATTTATGGGTTCGAGGGTTAGGGGACAGAATGAAAATGTCGTTAAATACCTGTCTAATCATTTTGTTTTCTCTATAACCATGTATGTAAGACAGCTTGTGAGTTATAGCGTTTTTTAAAAGTACACAAGTACGAACATTTTCCCCTACAAAAGAGCTAGGGGTGTAGTTTTTTAAAAACAACATACTGAAATAGTGATTAATACTTTTTCACGAAAAAACTAATTTTCAATTGAGTGCGACTAACAGGACGTAAGTTACAGTATTTATAGAAATTATGGAAAAAAAACCCTTGGGGAGTCATATCCAAAAATCCTTTTTTAGTGCGCCACTACAACTAAAGAAGAGCTCTACAAAGCTTGCTAGGCGTATAGTAGTTATTGAGATACAGCTATGAGCGAGTCAGTAAGTGGATTGTTCTTTTCATAACATATTTTAATGGTTCGTAATAAACCTTAAAATTGCCCGTAGACCCTAAAAGCTACTATATTCGTAATCAGTATCGATAGTAATGTCGATCTAGCCATGTCCGTTTTTAACCATTTACTTTCTAATAGCCCGAAATAATCAATTTTAAGCATTTTAAAAATCCGCCTACTGACGCCCACAATCTCAAAAAAATTAATATATCGAACAAATTCAATTTTGATCTAGAGAGCTGAAATGTAGTTGAAACTTTTGAAATCCGCCCACTGACACGCCCACAAATAAGTAAAACAGTTTTATCGAAAAATCAAAGTTTGAGCTATGAAGCTGAAATTTAAAACATATACTCTTAAGAAGCCCTTAATGCTCATGTTGAAATAGACACGCCCAGGCGTGCGGTAAATACTAGCTAGTAATCGCAGAAAGAGCGCGTACCAGAGGGCCATCTTCATTCTGGGTAAGATTACCAAGAAGGAAGAGGCCGGCACGGCTACTCCGCAGGACCTAGCTTAAAAATCCAAGCACCAGCAGATTATTGATGAGTTCATCAAGAATCGCAGGGAGCTACCACCACGCAAGACGGAAGCCACTAAACGCAACCGCACACAAGAGGAGGTCAAGTCTGACCCTCAAAGAAGCAAAGTTGCTAAGTTGGCTACCACCAAGCACCACAACCCAATCTCAGCACCCCAGATGAGACGAGCTGTCAGTGAGGTTGTCAGAGACGACCTACAAGTCGCTTTGGTGGATGAACTCTCTACCAGAAGAACTACTTTGCGAATAGAGTCCTCCTCTATGACTCTGATGAGGGAGTTAAAGAGTACGAAGTTGATGGCGGTGTACCACAAGGCTCTGTCCTAGGTCCCTTGCTGTGGAACGTCATGTATGACGAAATTCTTCGCCTGGAGATTCCAAGAGAATCATCAATTATCGGCTTCGCAGACGATATCGCCGTGGTTGTTGTGGCGAAAACTATAGAAGATGTCGAACGAGACAGTCGCTACTGTACGAAGATGGCTAGCTAGCGCGGGCCTGCAACTCGCAGAACATAAGACAGAAGCAGTGCTTATTACGAGTAGGAAAGTAAGGGAAACGATAACGTTTAGAGTAGGAGAGCATCTAGTTGTTTCCCAACCGTTCATTAAATACCTCGGAGTGATTATTGATGCTCGTCTAAGCTTCAAAAATCACCTGGAGTACATATGCAGCAAGTCTTCAAAAACTGTTAGTGCACTTTCAAGGTTGATGAGTAACATCGGAGGACCAAGGCAGAATAAAAGACTGCTTCTTGCAAGAGCTGCCGGCTCAATGCTCATGTACGCAGTAGAAATATGGTCGAATGCCGCGAAAGTTAAGTCTTATGTGTGGGGAATCAAATCCGTCCACCGCCTTAGCGCATTAAGAGTCGCCTGTGCATTTCGAACTGTTTCGAACGATGCTGTACTAGTCGTATCTTCAATGCTACCTATCGACATACTTGCTGAAGAAACAAAAACTTTAAGAACCGAGCGAGTCCGAAATGGCCCGTTAGATTCCCAAACAAGGAAACTCGAAAGAAATCGCAGTATCGCAATCTGGCAAGAACGTTGGAACGAATCCTTAAAGGGAAGATGGACATATCGTCTCATACCAGTGATCGACGCATGGATTAAACGAAGTCATGGCGAAACAAACTTCTACCTGACTCAGTTCTTGACGGGTCATGGCTGTTACAGAGAATACCTCTTTAAACGCGGATATGAATCCATCCCAAACTGTCCACATTGTAAAACAGTTTCGGAAAACGCGGAACATATGTTCTTTCATTGCCCACGATACGAAACCGAGAGGATCACCCTACGGGATCAATTTGGGGAGTGGCCCACTCCCGATAATATCGTAGATCACATGCTTCAGAATGCTGAAAACTGGACCACTGTGAGTAACGTGGCGGTGCGCATACTTAGCGATCTAAGGCGTTTAGAGCGCCAACGTAAAGCGGATAATGCAAATCATAGAGGACGAAGCTAAGGCTCTATACCGACCCCCGTGAAGTAATGCCTAACGGCGGTTCCACGGGGGATATATAAAATCGGTCTGTTCAGGAAGGGAGGTGGTTTTAGCCGGTAGTAATCCGGCACTACCAGTGGACGTCGGACCATTGGTGCAAGGTTTCCACCTTCCACCGCAAAAAAAAAAAAAAAAAAAAAAAAACTCTCTACCAGCGGCAAGACAGTGGCTGACGTTTGGGGTGCCATTGAAAATAAACTTTCCGAGTTGGTGATGGACCATCTCTTAAATAACCAAAGCGGACCCCTCCCCTGCTTTGACTCAGCTGAAGTCATAAGAGGTTACAGGGTAATCAAATGTGAAGACGCTTTCTCCAAGGAATTCCTAAGCGGCTGCGTTCACAAGGTCCGTGACGAGTGGACCGGCTTAAAGCTTAAGCTGATCCTGGCCAGAGATATTCCGAGGAGACCGAGAATTCGCATTTGGCTGCCAAATATGACCATCGACAGTGATAAGTTGATCAACTGTCTTAAGCTCCACAACCCTGAGGTTCCCATGGATGACTGGAAAGTCATCAAGGCTGAGGAACCTCACAGCAACACCCTATCCATCCTAATAATGGTGACGGAAGAGAGCGCATATCTCATTGAAAAGATTGGCTGCAAGCTCCGCTTTTTAAAATATTTAGGTCCCCGTGTCAGGTCGACGACTTAGATGAAGTCGAAGATGCCAACAAGCTGTTGGAGGACATGAGGATCGAGGCGAACCGTACTACCACCCTAACCGAACAAACACCCGAAATCAATGCTGAAAGTCGTACAGATGAATCTGAAGCACTCAGTCTGTGCGTCAGATAACACGCGGTCATGAAACTGCGAAAGATTTCAGACCAATTAGTTTGACCTCCTTCGTACTGAAGACGCTCGAACGTCTCCTAGACAACCACCTGAGAGGGGCAATAGAAGCTTCACTCCTCTCCAAATCTCAACACGCATACCTCAAGGGAAGATCTACAGAAACAGCTCTTCACGAGGTAGTGCGTACGATAGAAAAATCCCTACATTACAAAGAATACACCTTGGCTACCTTCCTAGACATAGAAGGAGCCTTCAACCATGTACACACTGAAGCAATTCTAGAGTCCCTGAGGGAGCTGGGAATAGAAAACCATCTAAGTCTAATGGATTGCTTCCATGCTCAGCACTAGAATCATTCAAGCAGCTTTAGGAAATAGCAATATAACCAAATATGCCAGGAGGGGAACACCTCAAGGAGGAGTCATCTCACCCCTACTCTGGCTCCTAGTAATGAATAAAATCCTCATAAGTTTAGACAGAGAAGGAATCCAGGTAGTCGGGTATGCGGACGATATGGTGTCAGGAATGTTTCCCTCCGTGATTAGTGAAATCATGAAGAGTGCTCTAAGCAAAGTTAGCACTTGGGCAAAAAAGTGCGGTCTGGGAGTCAACCCGGAGAAAACTGTGCTGATGCTCTTCACCACCAAAACCAAATTACCTGACTTTACGCTTCCTCGCCTAAACGGCACACCCCTACCCCTTTCAACCAGTGCCAGGTATTTAGGAGTTATCCTAGATCCTAAACTCAACTGGAAAATAAACATAGAACAACGGGTAAAGAAGGCATGTATAGCCTTCTATGCCTGCAGCAGAACCTTCGGCAAAAAGTGGGGCCTGCAACCAAAATTGACCCTGTGGATGTACACAGCCGTGGTACAACCAATCCTCACATATGGGTCAATAGTATGGTGGCTGGCTCTAAACAAAAAGTACAGTTTAACCAAACTTAATAAGGTACAAAGAACGGCATGTATAGGAACAACGGGAGCTCTACGGTCAACACCGTCAGACGGACTCACATTCTTATTGCATCTTTTACCTCTTGATCTACATATAACAAACACCACAGCACGCAGCGCGATCAGACTCAGAGAGTCTGGATGCTGGACTGCGAAACCCTACGGCCACAGTAGTATTCTAGATTCTCTACCTAGAAAACTAGTTCCGCCTTCAACAGACTACATCATTCCCAGAATGTCTTTCACAAAACATTTCGTCGTTCAAATCCCTACTAGATCAGAATGGCAAAATGGACAAGTGACAAGGGATTTCGATCAAACAATCTACACCGACGGTTCAAAAATGGACTACGGCGTGGGTGCGGGAGTTTTTTCGGAATCCTTAAACATCGCAAAATCGTACAGACTTCCGGCGGAGCTACTGACTATCCGTGAAACCTGTCGCCGGATCAAACTTCACTCAAATATAACACCGAGGCAAAGGATCGCCATACTTATTGACAGCCAGGCTGCCATTAAAGCGATCGCTTCGGTCACTATATCCTCTAAGTTAGTACTAGAATACCGTAATGAGCTGGCCCTGCTTGATAAGTTCAAGGTTACCCTGATCTGGGTTCCAGGGCACAGTAACGTTTATGGAAACGAACATGCCGACGAACTGGCCAGGCATGGCTCAGCTCTCCACTGCTCTCTGGCGGAACTAGTCCTCATTCCGCTCGGAGCAGTTAAGGCAAATATCACCGCAGAATACCTTAAGAAAGCCAACCTCAGATGGAGCAGGCTGACTGCATGCGTCATATCCAGAAAAACGTGGCCAAACTACAACAAGGCAAAAACAACCGATCTTCTAGGTAGAACCCGAAAAGACATCACAAGAATAACAGCGATCATCATGGGACACTGGCCTATAGGTGACCATGCGGCCAAGCTCCCATACAATACGCACTGCCGCAGTTGCAAAGTGACAACTGAAAAAGAAACCCTAATTCACTTTTTATGTAACTGTCGGGCTTTAGCTAGAACCAGACTACGAACATTGGGAAGCCCTTTCTTCAATACACTTGAGGAAGTCTCCGAGAAAAGTATCAAGGAACTGATAACTTTCCTGAACTCCGCAGGTTGGATTTAGCCTCCCCCACCAATCAATAATACCCAGGTTTACGTGAGTTTGTGGTAACAAAACGGCACTCAGTGCTAATTGGGTTTGTCTTATCAAACCGCCACACCTACCTACCTACCTAGACACGCCCACAAACATGCCCACTATATATAAAAAAACCTTTTCTGAAGAAAGCATTGTGAATGAAAGTCATATTCTTCGCAAATTATGTAGATAAGGTCGTTTTGAACAATGTCTTCATATCAAGCCACTTTATGACAGGATTAGGAATAGGGTATCCAAGCGGGGACTGTAGGCCTTCGCTATGTTTTATATTAAGATAAAGATTGATAAGAAAAAAAAGTCTAAAAGTATCCTAACAAAATGTCCTAATCATTATTTTAAAGAATACTGAAAACGTATTGGTGTTAACTTTGTTTTAACTCTCGCTTTATTTTTTGTTATAACTTTTTGAATAAGATATAAATATTTATAATGGAGTACGGGTTTAGAGCTCGGCTATCAACTGAGGATGCACTATTTGATTTCTGTTGCATCATATACAAAGGATTAGAAGAAAAAGAAAAGACAAAGGAAATATTTAAATCGAAATCGATGGATTTATTTACCATTGGACCAAATGCGTAAAAAATAAGTTTTATTAGATGTGCGAGCTAAAAAAATCTCATAATTGTCGTGCTAGAGTGATTACTGTTTTTTTTTTTTTTTAAATATTGATTTTTTGTTGTTAGTTTACCCAAGAAAATAAATTGCTGAATAAACTAAATATGTCATGCGTTTTCTTTAAGTTAAAACTCTTTACATAGGTAAGAAAATGATCTCGAATTAACTTTTTTTTTCGAGATATGGTCTTTCGAGAATTTTGTTCATTCGAGATTCTTCTGCGTTCGAGATTTTTACATTCTAGATTAAAAATTTGCTTTTTCTAGATTTTTTGCATTCGAGATTTTTGTCATTCGTTTGATAAGGTCGATCACAAAATTCTTTTAAACAAGCTGCTTAATGCGGGTTTTCGTGGCTCGATACATTGTTGGTTTACGTCCTATCTGAAAGACAGAATCCAAATGGTAAAGATCGAAACTGAACTAAGTAACTCTACGGTTATTAATCTTGGTGTTCCTCAAGGTTCAGTTATTGGACCTATCTTATTTCTGA
The DNA here is from genome assembly GCA_949715645.1 of Portevinia maculata. Lineage (NCBI taxonomy): Eukaryota > Metazoa > Arthropoda > Insecta > Diptera > Syrphidae > Portevinia > Portevinia maculata. Next base: position 10,337,805 of record OX454525.1, on the reverse strand, counting down.
CTTATATCAACTCTCTATTCAGCCAAGCATTCGTAGGAAGGGTAAGAGCATTTGCTGATGATCTTGGTATTGCATAGAATTCCGTCAATTCCTTAAATCTACTAACTGTTATAAATAATGATGTTGAATTACTAAGAATCTAGTTTGCTAAACATAAGCTAATAGTAAGCGATAAAACAAAACTTATGTTTTTCAGTCTTTATAACCAGGAGTATCCAGAGTATCCAGAGTTCATATTCCATGCTTCTAGATGTGCAAGATACAATCTGTTTCATAGTTCGTTTTATGCTCCATGTTCCAAAGTATCTTTCAACGTGTGTGTTCCCTGTCAGGTCAATTGCTTTTAACTTAAAAACGTAAACCATTTTAAGTATCTAGGTGCCATAATTGACCGGAATTCGAGTTGGTCTAATCAAACCCAAAGTTTGAAGCAATATCTGCTCTCCACTATTCGTTGCTTTTACCGTCTGCAGAAGTTTTTTTTATTTATTTATTTATTTATTTATTTTCGTCTACCGAATACAAGATTCTTACAGACTACGCTAAACCTAGATTACAATAATAACTTACATCTAAATTAAATTTGAGCTATGTATTTACATTATTTAATTTCTTTTTTACAATAACTCTGGAATCAGAAAAGTCAATTTCATTACAAACACTATTAAATGACTTGCAGCAACGATTAATTGGCTCATTTTGACCGTAAACTGTTCTATGTGCTTGTACAAACAGTAAGGGTCTATCGCGTAATGATCTCTGTGGAGCGTAGAGACCAAATTTCAGTAGAAGCTCTGGGCATGTCGTTTTTGAGCTAAGAATGTCTCTTGCGAAGAGAATTTCAATATTTTTCCGTCGAACAGACAACATTTTTAAATCGATGAGAAGACATCTTTGCTTATAAGAGGGTAAAAACCCATCCCAATTAAATTTACGTAGCATGTATCGAGTGAATGATTCCTGGACTCTTTCAATTATCAAGATATGAATGCTGTAATATGGATTAAATATGACAACACAGTATTCCAAAATCGGCCGCACAAGAGAAATAAATAAAGACTTAAGAGTATAAGGATCCGAAAATTCCTTGCTAGTCCTCTTAATAAATCCCATCATAGAGCAGGCTTTTCTGATGATTTGATCAATGTGCATGTTAAAGTTGAGTTTTTCGTCAAACATAACGCCTAAGTCATTGACAAATTTACAAATGATAAGAGCATTATTATTAAAGAGGTATTGAGTGTGAATAGGAGAGCAATTTTTGTAAAAAGAAATTTGCTTACACTTTTTAAGGTTTAGCAGCAACTGATTTTTGTCGCACCATATAGAAAATGCATCTAAGTCATTTTGAAATAAGACTGTATCTACGGGAGATTTGATTTTGGCAAATAACTTAACGTCGTCCGCGAAAAGTTCTGTCATTTTAATGTTCTAAATATTATGGGATATTTCATTCGAAATTCCAGCTGTTGGAGAAGTGTCTATATGAGTAAAACTCAGCCTCTGATTGTACTTCAGAAGTGTGTTATACAAAAGATCTGCAATTCTTTTCGCTTAGCCCACTCAATGGTTATTTTAACGTATGGATATCCTCCTAGTTAGGCATCTGTTTTATTTTAAGGTCCTAAAGATATTTTTCATTAGAAGTGGTTACTTGCAAAGTCCGATCTATGGCGCTTATCGGTTGAGGAGCCGTCACCAACCTCTTGCATCCATTAAACCCTTTCGTACCATTTGCTATAGAAACTCATATTGAATTCTTTCTTACAAATTGCTCAATGACCTTCCTGAAAATATAAGATTCATAGCAAATTTATTAAAGTTTATGAAAAAAGTGAAACAATGGCTTCTTGGCTTTAATCACACTGAAATTAAAATTTTGCTGCACTACATTATGAAATATGTTATCTTTTGTTGTAATATTTTTAGTTTTTGTAATTCATTTTATTATAAGCATTGTATATGAACTTTATAGTATTCTCACTTCGTGTATACGACGATACGCCACCAAACGCCGTAAAAAAGAACCTTCAGAAAGCTTTTATGCATTTTTGTAGTTATTTCTGTTGTCTTTTCCCATTCTCGTTTATATTTGCAGTGCGTACTCTTTAGTACTCTTTCCTTTGATAATAAAGAAGATTTCCAAAAGTGTGTGTTTTGTCACTTTAATTTGTCTTTACTTCTCAGGATGTGAATATGATGTGTTGGTGAGAGGGGTGGGGTATATGGTTGGTGTATCATGTGTTGGTTTTGATGCAAGTTTGGGGTAGGTTATTTCATATTGCAAGCAGCTGTATTTAAAAAAAGAAAAATTTCCGCCGGTTGAGCTTCGTACTTTTGCAAAGCCACAAATTTTAACTTACAAAGTGAAACAAAGTGAATAAGAGTTTTTATCCAATTTCAAGACTTTCATTATGATAAGTATCAAATTATTTATCATTATTATACCCTATTCTAGGGGTATATTAATTTTGACGCATAGTTTGTAACATACCTTAATATTGCCCGTAGATCCCTAAAAGTTACTATATTTATGATCAGCATCGATAGTAATGTCGATCTAGCCATGTCCGTCCGTCCGTCCGTCCGTCCGTCGGCAAAAATTAGGCCTTTAAACTGGACCTAGAGAGCTGAAATTTTAACCATATACTCTCTAGGGTCCCGAAATAATCAAGTTTACGAATTTTTGAAATCCGCCCACAGACACGCCCACAAACTCAAAAAAACAAAATTTTGGAAAAAATCGAATTTTGAGCTAGAAAGCTGAAACTTTTTATATATGATCTATGACTCCTAAAACTGCTCGGGATAAATTTTTTTCAAAATCCGCCCACTGACACGCCCACAAAAAAAAAAAAACAATTTTTTGAAAATCCAAAGTTTGAGCTAGGGAGCTGAAATTTATAATATATACTCTCTAGGGGCCCTATATGCTCATGTGTTAATTTTTTTTAAATCCGCCTTCTGAAACACCCAAGTTTGAGCTAGGGAGCGTTTTTTTTGATAAAATCCTTTAAATGCTATATAACAAAATATGTAGAGCGTTCTTAACAATTCAATCATACTTAAACTTTTGTCACGCCCACTTATGAGGGATAGGAATAAGAATAGGGTATCCAACAGTTCGCCCAAGCGGACTGTAGCCCGTCCCTATGTTTATATTATTATTTCATTCTTTTTCATATATTTTATTATATTCATATTTATATATTTTGTAACGTTTTTATAAATTTTAATATATTTATATATATATCTACCTATACCTACTTCGACCTAAAAAGATCTTTTGTACCGTATGGGCCAGACAAATTTTAAACTAGTAGAATTTCCACTTTCCGTGTAAAGCGGACAATTTTACCAGTAGAAGAATTCTTTATGTCCTCGGGGCTCATATGTTCCCTGAAAAATATCTTCTTTCTAATTCCATTAAGGGATGGACATTCACATAAAATGTGTTCAGCTGACTAGTCCTCTTCAAGACAGAGTCGGAACTCAAGAAAGTCTGCTATTCTCATTTTGTGCAGATGATATCTTAAACCGTGGTGACCAGTAAGGTAACCCACTAAGTTTTTGATATCATGCCTGTTTAGGTTTAGGCAGTTGCTGGCATTTTGATTGAAGGGCCGAATGGCTCATTTCGCCTTAGACCTGGGATGCTTTCCCAAAGATAGATACTTTTTCTATGTTCCGAGCTTTATATAGCTGCCGTTGCTGCTGATATAGGAGTGCAGCAGAAAGGTTCGGGACCTATGAATGGTATTTCTGTACCTTTTCTGTCCAGTTCGTCGGCCTTTTCGTTACCTGCTACCCCAACATGACCCTTAACCCACCATAATTTGGTCTTGTTTCTTAATCCCAGTGTTTGAAGGGTATTGAAGCAGTACTGTGACTGATTTGGAGTCAATGGTATTCGAGCTAAGGGCGTTTATAGCTGCTTGACTATCCGTGAATATATGGATGATTGCGCCTTTTATGCCAGATGAATAAATCTGGCTGGCGCATTCTTGAATGGCCTGGAGCTCTGCTTGAAATACGCTGGGAGTTTTTCCCATTTGTAAAGTAAAGCGTTTGTTTGGTCCGTATACTCCCGCTCCTACCCCCGTTTCCATTTTATAACCATCCGTATACCACTTTCTGCCGTTGTGGCTATTTGGTGGGTTATTGCTAACCCATGGTTCTCTCTTTGGGAGTCTTATCATCACTGTGTACATCCAGTGGACGATCTTTGGAGAGATTCCCCAGGTTCTGCCATATGTGCTGCGACAAGCCTATAAAGCTATAGTAGCTTTAGTGATTTTGTTGTTAATGTGAGAGTTCCAGTTGAGCATCTTGTCTAGGATTACTCCAAGATACTTGATTTCGTCGGAATACTCTACGACCGTGTTGTTTATTGTGATCAGATCTAGGTCTTATTTCCTCCGTTTAGTGAAAGGAACGATGACGGCTTTACTGGGATTTATGGAAAGATGTTCCTTGATGCACCAGTCTATGGCTGTCTTTAGAGCATTTTTCATTTTTGATGTGACTCCAATTGAGTCTTTGCCCCTGACTATGATGAAAATATCATCGGTGTACCCAATTGTAGTGTACCCCAAATTGGTCAGCAGGTCATCGATGACCAATGACCACAAAATGGGTGAAAGTACTCCCCCTTGTGGGCAGCCCCTTACGGCTGTTACTGATACTGAGGTCATTCCATATCCAGTGTTATCAAAAGCACCCTCTATGCCAAGAAAGGCACATAGTGCGATCTCTATACACAGGTATGCGTTTTTTATCTCTGTTGTTAGTTTTAACTCCTTTCCATTGTTTTCAGAAAAAACGATGTCAAGCTTATCGGACGATATGATTTAGGTAATTCGCTCGGCTTGTTTCCCGGTTTAGGTATGAATACTACGTTTACCTCCCTTCAGGTAACTGGTATATACCCCCAGTTGAAGCTGAACCTAAATAAGGCAATCATGGATGGTAATAAAACTTCTATTCCATTTTAAATGAGGGCTGCAAAAATACCGTCTGTATATACGCAATACGACGTTCATCATTGACTGATCATCGGCTTTCTTTTATAGCATTTGCAAAAAAAAACCGTTTGAATTCGTTAAATGGTTAAAATTTCAGCTTTCTAGCTTGATTTTGAGATAGTAGATACACGTTACTATCGATGCTGATCACGAATATTTTACAAAAAAAAAACTGTAAAATGAAAAGTGACCTGCCTCAACATTATTGTAGGTGATCGATTCCCTAATAGATAAATATACCTATCCAACAACTATTTCTTTGAATAACGGCTGATACAAATAAATTGAACATTTCCGAATCAAATACTGAAGAAATGATAGAAATCGGTGCATTTTTGGACGAGATACAGCAAAAATAGCAAAACCCTAAAAAATCATAAACTCATAATTCCTTGTTTGATGGAAAATACCAAAATACCGAAATCAGCTTTTATTCAATATCCTGTAGAAAAATGTTTCCTTTCCCCTTACACCATCTGCCTCTCATCATACATTCCATTTACCAAAAAGTATTCTGCTGTTACGCTGTTACACAGAAAAATAAATACTTACACGTCCATGCGAATGAAAATCATATGGCGCGACCAGAGGCAGACAGTTGAAAAAGCGAGATATCCATATAGGTACAAGATAACAAAATTCCATACAATGATAGAATTCTTATTTTTGTCAGAAATCCTTACGAAATACCTTATCGAAGAAAAGAGTATCAAATAAACTCTTCGCTCTGTTTCCTAACCAACAGTTTATTTGATTCTCTTTTCTTAATTCAAAGCTCATACAAATATTTTATGCGTAAATGGAGAAGCAATCACTTCATCCTTTTGGTCTCCAAATTCGTGGAGGTTGAGCTTTTTGAAATCGTGTTGATAATTTTACTATAGAGTTTATATACAATGTTATAAGTACCTAATGAATTTGTCTTTGTTTTTGTATATTAAAATTGTTGTTCTTATTTGAATTTGTTCACCACACAATAAACACTTTTATCTAATGCGATATTTGCCTCTATTAATGTTAATTAATACAAAATGTCACTAACTATTCTCAAAAGTTTTAGTTCCAATATTTACTATTTAAATTTTATAAATTGTTATATGAGGATAATGAAATAAATAAAAAAATAAATAAATAAAGAAATAAAGGAAACTTGACCTGTCCTTGTGCGAAAGTTACATCCGCAAATGTGAACATTGCCTCAAACCTGTACTGTATACTCGTATGTTTGGAGAGAAGGAGAGCCAATTAATAAAAACAATTATTTGATTTACAACAAGCCCGCCAGCTATCCGCTAGTTATTCTAAAAATTGACATATTTTCGGCAAACTGTTTTAAGGTGCATAATCGAAGCCGGAAATCGATACGTGATATTTAAAGATTTACATATTAACCATGAGATCACTTAATTAATCGATGTGTTTAAAGACGATCATACCATTAATTTTATTAAGTCGCTCATTAATAATCTGAAGAAAGATGTTGCCTTACAAATTATCCCACGAGCAATCGGCATTTATAAATTAATAATATATTATTATACATAGAATAAGAAGAAAGAAACCAATTTGACTGCATCACGCATTTATCATTTGAGTTCCCAATGTAACATGATGTAAATGCATAAATGGGCCGCAGCCGGCATATGACCAGTCGCCTTCCAAAAAAAAACACTTACAAATATTTATTTCTTCATGTCTGGCTGCACTATACAGTTACGTAGACAAAATGTCTACATTGCATAATTTTTGGTTGTAGGCCCCACGTGGAGCCTACCGCCTTTTTGCAAATATAAAGAGCAGCTAGGGATTTCCTGGCACATTCTACTACATTTTCCCTCCAAAGTAGGTTGCGATCAAGCTTCAGGCCTAAATAGCAAGCGCTATTTGAGAGTGCCAGAGGAGTGCCTCTTATCTTCAGAGGAGTGAACTCAGGGAGTTTTTTTGAATTAAAAGATATTCAACTTTTGTTAAATGTTACTTTATTAATGTTTTTCGTTTTTATTTTCACAACTTTTTTATTTATATTTGTTTTCGCGACGCGTTTGGAAGCTTTTGCTTCATCTTCGGGCGACTTGAGTTCGTTACTCAAGTCGCCCGAAGATGAAACAAAAATAAATAAAAAAATTGTGAAAAGAAAAACGAAAAACATTAATATAGTAACATTTAACAAAAGTTGAATATCTTTTAATTCAAATTCCAAACACAACCGGAGACGAACAAAATATAAAAAATGGATCAGGGAGTTTGTGTCTTCGTGTGAACAGGACCAGCTCAGTCTTTGTTGGATTGAGGGACAGGCCGCATCTTTCGGTCCAACTTGTCAATATGTTGATAGCAGTTTGCATGACATTGGTCAGAGTCTGCGAGTATTTGCCTGTTGCAGGTATAGCGACATCGTCCGCATAGGCTTTAACTTTGCAATCCATAAACATGTTTACTTAACTAACAAAGTTTAACATTAAATTCAATAGACTATTCGTACAAATTAACAAACAGATCATCATGTCAAGAAACTAGTTCCATAGTTCTAACAAAGTGTTTTCTTCAAGGATTTTTGATGATTTTGATTTTGATTTATGCAATGAACTTATTTTTTAAATCTAACAAAATGAATACGTACAAGAATAATCCTAGCCCACTGAGAAGTAAATGCAGAAACAACAACTACTATTTCTTCTCAAAAGATTATGAAATATTATAATGCTACTGAGCCTTAATTCATTTTCAAAGAGAACATTTAATGCACAATTCATCTACGTATGCCAAGCAGGTTTACAAAGCATCTCCAAGTGCCTTAATCACCATTGCTATTTCACACATAATACAGGGTTATTGATACACTTTTGCATTCTTCACCATCATCAGCTAAATAACTTCCTCTTGTCTGCGCATTGCAATTCCTTATATCACGAATATTATCTTCATCTGCCCTTCTCCAGTTGTCTAGTTCCCTGGATAAGTGGCCTTCTCCAAAGCCTACGCAGTACAACGCAGTAAGTACCTAAACAATTATTATTAGCGAAAATAAATCATGCAATCCGTTGAAGTTATTTTCCGTGTTAAGTTCGCATTTGTTCGATACAACGAGTACACGCATCCGATTGCTATTTTTCACTTCGGCCACCACTCACCCGGATTGATGATGAAATCCCGCCATCCTACTGGGGGCTCTCCCTAAATAGCCACAGCATCTCAAGCATTCGGACGATTTGTGCCAAGAACACAACAGAACAGCAAACAAAATATAACCAAACGTTGATCGCTAATGCGAAAGACCTTGTGCACGATGATTACATAAGGAATAACACCGCGAAGGGCAATTCGCAAAGAGGAGAAGAACAAGATACAAGCGTCCGTGCATTCATCACAATGCGAGGCCTAAAAGTGCTGCAATATTTGCCGTACAATGGAATGACTGAGAACCCTCTGGGAATGATCGAGCACATGAAAGTCATTGTCATGTCACTCCTGCGGATGGAGGAAGCAAAAACAACAACACTGCTAAATAATTGTGTGGCATTGCGAATGACTACCGCGGAACATGCCAACTATTGTCATATTAGGAAGTATTCCGCAGAGGATTAACCGAGAGGAAGTCAACCATGCAACCAACTGAACATGCGATGTCAATCCGATACTGTGCGGAGCGATCCGTGAGTGCCAATGTATTGTTCTTAATTTTTTACGACTTCCCGGGGAATCAAATTGATTTTTCTTTTATAGCTAAGTTCGTACTTTCGCTCCCCGTTCACCCGCACGATTGTGATTTATTTGACGAATTCAAGTCACGCTTCTTTGGCGGTTGGTTGTTTAAATTTGTTTCCTTTCTGTTAGACCATCTTTCCCTGCACTCATCTTTTTGGATACAATTTAATGCCTATGATAAGCGCTCCGCATCTAAGGTCGAAAGAAAGCAGAGCACGAGATGCAGAAACGAGTAAACAAATTAAAGTGGCACCCATGTGTTGTCAGAGCAGACAAGCTACACATTGCATCGTACCGCGCTGCAATGATACCGGTTCTATTTCTATTCCCATTCCTATTACGAAGCTTCAGACGCTCAACTCGGTCGGCGGCGGTGTAAACAAACAACAAGAACGCTTTATGCCGATTCTAATGCGTTCGCGTATAACAAGAACACGTTTATTTTTCATTCGCGTACTTATTGTTTTTCTTTGTTTTTTGGGAGGAAACGGGCCAAATACCTTGTCGGAACCGGGAGGTTCGTCTTCACAACAGTTTACAATATTAAAGTATCGAACGGGACTTAATGGTCTGGTCTGATCAACAATTTATACATATCTGCTGGGGATTATTTCATATGCAAATCTCTCTGAGTTGGCCTACTGATATGGTTTTTTCTGCTTATGCGCATCACACAGATTGTGGGCTATAGCGCGTGAGTGCGTGACATTCAGATACTGTTTTTTCACGCTGCCGCAGGGAATCTACGCCCTTGTCCGTCTTTCAGTTCTTAAATAGAAAAAGATGACATCAGGAAACTCACCATCAATTATGTCCCACTGTTTGTATGGTAGTGGATGCATGCGACTGCAAATGTATGAATAACTGGAATTTGATAGAGAATAACAAGATGCATTCAAGATATGTGGAGAATGTTTCTTTTTTTTTTATTTTGGGGCTAGTTGGAGGGAATTAATGTTTGGTAAATTCCATGGACAGGTAGAACTATTGACTATAGGACTACAGGTAGGAAGAAGCGTTTTATAAACTGTCATACTTATGTACATATTTTATTAATGCCGTTAAATATTTCATTCAGAGGAACTTGATCTATCCAACAAAGTAAGCATAACATTGTATCCATTTGGGTATGTAATTTCAGCTGTGGGTTGATGTCTCGTTTTTCCAAAAGAATATTTACACGAATTCTGAATTGGACAATCTACAATGAAAGCAAATCCAGTTCGCTGCTGTACTCTTTTGTTTAAATAAAATAGGAACAAGAGGTGTGATTTTAAATTTCGCACCATTGTCGAAATGTTCACATACAGCTATCATTGCGATGAATTTTGAAAAGTTGAAACTATAAGGTTATTAAATATGGATCGATACACAGATTTGGCAAGTGAAAATATCGCGGAAACGTTTCGTAAAGTTTTTTGCGATCATCAAGCGCCTTCCCGCACAGCTATAGTGAATCTAATCGATCAATTTTAACGTCTCGGATAACTTAGTAATATAAAGACTCTTACTCGTGCTCGTCCGAAAAAGTCAGCTGAAAATATTGCCACCATAGGTGAGAGTGTCACTGAAATCAATTCTCGACAAACGATATAGCACGTACTTTTTTTAATTAATTATGAATGTCAAAGAATCAATTTTGCTACTGATACTGATGGAGGGTAAAGAAAAATGTTCGTTGGACAGGTGGTGATCGATCCACAGATCTCAAGTTACCAGTCTTCAAGAGCCACTCGCATAAACATCCACGGTATATCAATAAATCAACGCATACAATAAAATGAGCGATTTGCTACACAATGTCTTAGATACTAATCAGATTATTTCCCTTCTTTTGTTGTTTTCTTTTTTGAATTTGTACAACTGTCTATCTTTAACCGTTTCCCGAAGTCATTCATTTTTTTCCGGCTCCCATTAAAATGTTGCAAATATCAAATCTGCAATAAGCTGATGCTATAATTTCCTTCTTTATCTGCCTTACCATTCGAACAGGACCGACATAACCTGTGGTGGTAGTTTTGAGACGCGAATAGGAAATTAGATCCAATTACATCTGAAAGGCATAGATAGCGCAATAGTGGTCAATGTACTTTTCATTGAAACAAATTGCCAATAATTATTGCTGACAAGGTTTCTTCTCTGGGCATAGAGGAAGACGAAGAAGTTTTACTCGTAACGAAAGTGGGTTGTGCCACAACACAACTGACGATGATCGATGCACCCAACGGGCGACCCTTTTACGTGCCAATATCTTGAAAAATAAAATTATTAATCTGTAACCGTTTTCTGCACCTAAATAGTTGCAATTTGTTGCATCAGCAAAACCCAACGCAGCGGTAGCATTGGCCATATGGCACGTGTATCAGATATATCTATGGTATCGTAGTGATCCTCGCCGAGGGCGCTGAACGTGATGCTTGGCAGACCTACATAGTATCTACTGTGCTAAATTCATATTTTCCATTTTTCCTCAACAATATTCTACGTGAGAAGAATTATGATCGATGAGGCACAGTACAGAAATCGTCTTTAGATACAAGGAAGTGAAAGAGAATTCATATCTGGGGAGCGCTTCAGCTTTAGATATGTATCGGCATTTATCTTCCGCTTTCAAGAAATCTAATTAAATGGGCACTACATGCAAAGCTTCAGCTAAGAGATTCCCATAGAAAGACACTCCTCGAAAATCAAAATCTCACTTTCCGATAAGAACAATGAATAGAGTGCTCGCGAAAGAGGAATAGAAACACAATTAAAGAATGAATCTACATTTAGGGAATTTGAAACATTTTAATTGACTGATGAGAATAAGTTGTGAATGAAAGTTGTGCATTCAGATCACATTGGACGAAGAAGGAATTGACTTGTTTTGAAGCAAGTATTGCATGGCCTGATTCGCTCTTGTAATTTATATTTTAAGTTTCCATTTGAGAACTTATGTTAGTATTTGGTTTTGTTTTGTTTAGTTTTAATGTTTGACAAGAAAGCAAAATACATAGATAGCTGTAATTTAATCATGATTGGGTGGCAACAGAATAGGTAGTTCACGGAAATGCAGTAGAACACTATTGAATAAACTGCAAAGTATTTAACAGAGATTGGATAAAATCCGGTGACTTCAAATTCAATGTGCTCATTTTTGTCAAGCAATGACTGCATAATGAACTGTTATGTTCAACGAAGAGATTCTTTTAGACCCTGTCAATAGGGCAATTTCAATTAACAATCTTAAACAATCACGAAAGTGAGGCAACCCTTTAAACTCTTGGAACACACAAATGTAACCACACCAGCATTCGATTGACCTCGATGGCAAAGTGATTTGAAACCGGAAGGTCGGATGATGCTTTTTGAATTTGAACCGGGAGAGCCTCACAGGCGGATCACTAGAAATGAAGTGACGTGTTAGAATTCCTATTATCCAAATAATAAAGTCGTCTTTAAAAAGAAGAAGAAGTAAAATGACTGCATAGTGGTTGGGGTTGCAGTACCTCAGTGGTGCCACTTTAGGACGAGAGCCTCTGAAGCTAAATATATACCACTCAGAATTGACCTAAAAAAGAAAGGATGCCGTACATTTTTTGGGAAAATGTTCTGTTTAAAAGAAATAAGGATGCACATTTTTGAAAGTAATGCCCTGTCAACGAACCGAGTCTAAACACAACTTAATGAAGCAAGCGTACCCAAGCTATGTCAGTACTGCAAAATTCGCTTAAGTTATAGATAACGAATAACCAAAAAATAGATAAATTCCTTTTTAAGTTGTCAATTGTTCAGACGGTGGAGCCTTGCTCATTGACTTTTTGTAAAAAAAAACACATTGTTGTAATATTTAACTTGACTTTCCAGGTGTTAGCTCTTTTGACAAAACCAATCTACTTGCTGCGTATTTTGCAGCTATCCCAATGCACGACTGCACTTTGTCTTTTTCTCAGAGCTTGAGCGCATAGAACAGTCAATGGAACAAATGCACTTCCGCGTTCGCATGGTTTCAAAAGCACTCAAAGACCTTTACATTCACAAATCCTCTGTTCTAGATGGTATTTTCCCAATAATTCTGAACATGTGTTCTTCCAAGCTGGCAATACCACTGCGTAAGTTTTGTGCATCTATCATACACTTCTAGTCTCTTTGCGAGTAGATGGGAAACAGAATTTTCTTTTTTCAAGGGTCACCCCACCTACAGTTTGCTTAATTTAATTATTTATTTTTCATAATAAGCATTTAACACTATTTTATTTTAAAATATAAAATGTCTCATGTTTCTCTTTTTAATTAAAAATTTTGTATTAATCATGTCTACGCAATATTATAAATGTAACCTTAATTATTATTTGAACTGAGAAATACACTGAACAAAAAAAAAACTAAAGATGAACAGTTTTGTTTAATTAATTTGTATGGACACCCTTTGTAACTCATCAAAAAATGGGATCATATTTCTGCATTAGTTTGGTGAAACGAATGTTGCACTTGATATTTCAAAGGCATTTGGCCGAGTTTGGCATCAACCTCTTCTGTCGAAAATACGTTGCTTTTGGGATCGATGTCTCTCTTATTCAATGGATTAAAACTGCCTTTCTGGGCGTGCAATTTAAGTTATTTTTGACGGCCTTAAGTCTATATTTACAGTTTAAATTGTAAATATCCCTCGAACTCTGCTTTGTCTCCGACTTTTCCCCTCCCTGCTCTTCGCCGCTCGGTACAAATGGAAGGGCAACGTATGTTCATTAAATTCGGACCTTGACAGCATTGAAGGAGGGGTTCGGGGAGTTAACCGGGAAGTATGGAGCTAGGCGAAAGAATGGAAAAAATATTAGAGATGACCTAGCCAATTATTTCAAAGATGGCCGAAATCGAAATAACATCCGCAAGTTCTAAAACAAATCTCTGGCAGCTCTCTTCAAGCTTGCAAGCAATACAACCTCTTCAAAATAGTCACCCAAATGCAGGGAATAGTAGATATTAGCACTATTTTCAGCAGCTACTCTGTGGGCGTCGCGTATAGAAAGTAATGCGTGAGAGAACACATGTCCAGCCCATAAAGAAGCAATGCCACCTCCCAGACTCAGCCAATAACAACCTGAAAAACAACAAGTTCACTGGCTCGGATGGTCCACCAGCTTAACTATTAAAACGCTTGAAATACACGTTGTAATGCGAAATTTGGGACAGCTTTCTTGAATTATTCCAAACATGCAACGGAGTTCATCTCTTTGACGGATCAAAGACAGTCTTGGCTTTTGGAAAAGCGCGTAAACGATCAACGGCAAACTCTTCGCGCGCAGAACGCAAGTCGAATCATCTGCGTTAGCAGAACATTTTGACCTGCGGAATCCGTAGCTCAAACCAACTACAGTACGCGCTTCCTTTCCAAATGGCAGATATTTTAGATCTTCAGATCGAATTACAAGATGTCTGCAGAACTTTAAACCGTTGCAACGCTAATAAAGCTTCGGAAGAAGGTCGTATCCCGTACGAGTTCTTTTAAATCTGCAACAAACGAATTTCTTGAAAGATTAGCAACCGTATATAGTTATATATCCAACGTGGGTGAAGTGCCAAAGTGTTTTCGAAGGAATATAGTTTTCCCTCTATTTAAGAAAGGATATTTTAATGATCCAGGCAACAACAGAGGCATATCCTTCTTGAATTCAATAATTACTATTTTTTCGGGGATTATTCTGAGGCGAATCACAGTTTTAATAGATATCAACGGCTTCGTAAGCGAATTTCAATCTGGATTCAGAAAGAATTACTCCACAGTGGACAATATTTTCGCGTTAACAAGTATTGCAAGGACGTATCTGTAAAAGGGCAGGAAACTATATGCCTTCTTTTTGGACTTTAAGGCGGCGTTTGACTCCATTGACAGAAGGTCATTTTTTTTTTTTTTTTACAAAATTAGCAATCTTGGAGTGTTAACAAAAGTGCTGAAAGTAATAGAGAGCCTTTATGTGGAAAATATGTCTGCGGTCTTTGATGGAAAAAATGTCTCAAACTGGTTTGAGTCACATATGGGTTGTCAAGCAAGGACCTCATGAGTCCATTACAATTGTCTTTCTTCCTGGACGAGCTGTCGACTTTCTTACCATGAGGGATCGATTTTGCCGTTAGTAAAATAAAGCTTATCATATAAGCTGTCGTGGGTGGCGACAGTGTAGAGGTTAGTGTGTTGGCTTGTGACCCGTGCGGTGCAGGTTCAATCCACATGGGGAACAACAACATACGCCACCCATTCTCATGCCTCTACACCAAAAAGGAGGATTTGTGTCTGGTAGTACAATGGACCGTTACCGAGTCTGAGTGCTCTGAGATTTGGATTTCCTTTACTTTTATAAAAAAAAAAAAAAAAAAAAAAAGAGGGTGGCGACGGTGTAGAGGTTAGTGTGTTGGCTTGTGATCCGTGCGGCGCAGGTTCAATCCCCATGGGGAACAACAACATACGCCACCCATTCACATGCCTCTACACCAAAAGGAGGATTTCTGCCTGGTAGTTCAATGGACCGTTACCGAGTCTGAGTGATCTGGGATTTGGATTTCCTTTTTATTTAAAAAAAAAAAATAAAAAAAATATAAGCTGTCGGAGACTCCAACAATGTTGCAAATAATGATCAACAAGATACATCATTACTGTAGGTTATGGCACTTGAAAGTTAATACCAACAAGTCATAGGTAACACCATTACCGAAATGGTTCGGGTCGATATGCAAAGGATGACAAATTGTTCTGGGAAAATAAAAAGCTTGAGGTTATGAAGGAGTACAAGTATCTTGGAGTTATAAAACACCTTATGTAGATTTCTAAAAACGTCCAAACAGAGCACGAAATTACCAATAGAAACTACCAATAGAAAAATCTGCTCGGCAAGACGGAGATTGGCCTATTATGTGCTACACGGCGCAGGTTTGGGGTTTTCGTCAATACGATGAAGTCGAAAAGTTAATGAGGTCCAGGTTAAGCAACGAATTAATGATTAATATTGTTTTGACGGAATTTAACGAAACTACGTTGAAAGCCAGCCTCTGTCAACTAATGATGAATATCGAGTTATCCTCTCGTAACGCTTTCAAAGATAAGGCACACCAAAGTCAAACGGAATATTGTCAATACAATATCTACGATTTTTAAAGATATAGCCGAACTTCTGCAGTTAAAATACATGCCGTATGCAACCGACCAAAATGAAGAGTGCACACTGTGCAATTTACGAGCCAAAGAAGATGTACTGCAGTTTATCGGGATGCGTCCATCAATCAACGCAATAAGAAGAAACCATTGGGGGAAAATGTGCTATAGACTGAGGAAGTAATCGCGATATTAAATGGGCGAAGTTGGAGGTTGTTATACAGTTATGTTACATCGACAGCAAATCATAGATGCATCAATTTTCCTTTTTACTATTTATCCCTTTTAAGCGAATAAGTATGAATGGTTTCGGTGTGGTTAACTTGTTTAATATCCGACCCTTTTAAATGTTTTGCCCACTGACGACATCAGCGGATACAGATATTTGTTTGACAATTTCAAATCGCAAGGCAATGAAATATAATTTCTTATTTGTAGTAAATTGCACTCATTGCATTCTGTAGCATTTAAAGAAAAGATCTGAAGTCAAGTGTTCGCTTTAAAACCATTTAAACTGCTTTGGTTGTCTGCAAAATATGTAAATCGATGCGAGATGATACCTCATAACCTATCGCGCAAAAGCTTTCATCTCGACGATCGTGTTTTGACGTTTCGTGAGTTATGTAAAGCAGAAAATGAGTCTTCAAAACGATGGCATTGAGACGACAGCCATTTTAAAGGTTATACGAAGCGAAACCATCGTCAAAACAATATCGTCAGACGATCATAGCCTTACGTGGTGAGACGACAGATCTTGTTTACCCTATTGCCTGCTTGACTCTAATATAAAAAAAAAATCCCAAACTTCGCATTTTATCTTATACAAATTTGATTCGCGGAGCCATAATTTCTTATTGGGCCGAGTTACATTGGTTATACAAAGTTTAGATCCAAAAAAATAATTAGTCAGCACATTTTGCTGTTATGTGTCATTTTGAATTCATAGCTAAACACCCACTAACTGTCAGCCTATATACTTGAAGCTTTTATTAAGTTGACTCATATCGAATCATCTTGAAAAACACCAAACTATTAATACAGAAACTTCACAAAAGCAATATACTCGTATGTCAGCCTGCTACCACAGTAGGAGTCTTTAGCTTTTAACAAAATCGCAAAAGAAGCAAGAAATATCTAAAACGAGCCAAAATAAAGGCCCACATGAACATTAAGTATGCGATTAATTATCGCTGTTCAATACTTATACGAGTATTGTGCATGTGTGCAAATTGACCTTAAACAACAGTCAACTAACAACCAAACTTAACCCAATACAATCGAATCTCTAATGAGCCATATTAACCGAGAGAAACAACACAAAAAAACGACCTTCCACACCGCACAATATCCAAGAATTGGGTCAAACCATAGCGCAGACACACACGGATGGATAAAGGCAAGCAATCCGAAACCGTACAACCGCTTCTCGATGAATCTTTATGATACTCAAACGGATTGTATCTCTCGTAATTATATAAAGTCCACAGTGCATTGCAGGAGGAAAGTTGAACGCCACCGCGCTGCACCTTCATACTTAGGCACCTCTGGCTTTAACGTTTACCAATTGCAGGAGTCATAACTCAGAGGCGCAAAGTGGTGGTTCTGAGGTTTTTCCTTATGCCAATTAGAATTGTTAGACGGGCCAACAAGCAAATTACTTGAATATCGATTGAATGGGATTGTGCCACTGGATGATCACGACACCAGTGACGATGACACTGATTGTTGATGGTTATTTGTTGCCACGTTATCGGAGCTGTTCTAGTTGGAGACCACCAACCACTAACACCACCGCCGTTGTTTCCATAATCATCATTAGCGGTAGATTCATGGCAAGGTTAACGCTTATTGCCCGAGAAGACAGAAATTTGTTTGGTATCAGACTTGAACGCAGGAAGTTCGACAATACGGTAACGTAGCTTATGGATGAAACGCCGACTAGAATCTATTTCATTGTGGCATTTACGATTCCAAAGCTGATGAGATTACATTTGTCTGTGATATGTATGCACTTACAAGAGCGCTATCGAGTTAATGGGATACGTGTGGCGAAATGTTTAAAACAAAAATATAAAGGTCCTTTCATTAGCGACTCGACAACTTCAAACTTTAAGTGTGAACGCACCCTTAAACCGATTACCGAACTGTCAATGTCAAAATATTCATTAAATACTTTAAGAGCGTTAACGCCAATTTTCGGCCGTAATTCTCGTCCCAGTAGACAAGCAATTCATAGTCAAGTGAAAAACTTTGAGTCAGAATATTGGCTGCTTGATGTTGCCGTGCCAGTGAGACTACGTTTTGCCCAAAGTGTGGAGTATATTGTTGCCGTAGAGGCGTCCGTCGCAAATCAGCTAAATTTCACGGCGTTCTCAAGAATTGAAGTGACATACGTTCTCGAATTGGGCTCGTGACATGGTGGAAGAAAGTGAAGAATTTCATCGCAAAATCATCTTCAGCGATGAAGCGCAGTTTTGTTAAACGGCTTCGTTAATGCGCAAAATATGCGTTACTGGACAGGTGAAAACCCTCATGTGCTTCATGAAACAGCACTTTATCCGCAAAAAGTCACAGTTTGGTGCGGTTTTCATGCCGGTGGCGTCATTGGCCCGTTTTCGTCGATGAAAATGACCTTCACGTTACGATAAACGGTATTCGCTACAGAAACATGTTGCAACGTTATTTCTTTGAGCAATTGCATAGAATTTGACATCAGTGATATGTGGTTCCAACATGACGATGCCACAAGCGACGCAGCGGGTGCATCAACCGAGTTATTAAAGTCTCAGTTTAGTGAATGTTTTTTGTGAATTCAGAGCCAATATTGAACGAGAAATAGCGGCCGTATCGGTAGAAATGTGCGGCGGAGTGATCGAAAATTGGGTTCAACGTGTCGACCGCTGCATACGTTCCCATGGTGGAGATATGAACGAAGTGGAATTCCATTCATAAATGTTTTGATATTAATTCGAGCTAATACAATTTTTTTTCAGATATCTCAAGTAGTTTGCATTTTATTTTAAAAAAAAATTGTCAAGTCCTTAATGAAAGACCATTTATAATGAGAAAATTCATCTAAATGGAAATGGAATTGTGCTCGATGTGAGGAGCGAACTATTATGTCTGTCTCTTAAACTCTTCACTATTCAAGAATCTTTGAACATGCAAGCATCTTCCCACATCACTGCATCACTCTGCCTGTGGGGCTTGGCGGTTTGACCTCAAAAAGTATGGTCAGGTCTCCCGATTTCGAATCACTCGTCAGTGAGACCAAGCAGATGCTTGTGTTGTTGCATTTGTGTAATCCACGAGTTTAGCCCTGCCTGCTCTTTCGCGATTGTTGATATTGGCTTTTTGACGGAGTAAGTAAGATCCTTTGAAGATGGCAGTACCAACTTAGCCAGTGGCGCGCAATTATCTTTGAGAAAGGTTCTAAGACGTGAAGGCCGGAAGCTTTAAATAGTTTGAAATTATTTTATTATATACTAAATAGTTAAATGCCAATCATATAGTTACTTTTTATACCCTATTCTAAGGGTATATTAATTTTGACGCATAGTTTGTAACATACCATAATATTGCCCGTAGACCCCTAAAAGTTACTGTATTTATGATCAGCATCGATAGTAATGTCGATGTAGCCATGTCCGTCCGTCCGTCCGTCCGTACGTCCGTCCGTCGGCAAAATTAGGCCTTTAAACTGGACCTAGAGTGCTGAAATTTTAACCATATACTCTCTAGGGTCCGGAAATAATCAAGTTTACGAATTTTTGAAATCCGCCCACAGACACGCCCACAAACTCAAAAAAACAAAATTTTGGAAAAAATCGAATTTTGAGCTAGAAAGCTGAAATTTTTTATATATGATCTATGACTCCTAAAACTGCTCGGGATAAAAAATTTTCAAAATTCAGCCACTGACACGCCCACAAATAAATAAAACAATTTTTTTGAAAATCCAAAGTTTGAGCTAGGGAGCTGAAATTTATAATATATACTCTCTATGGGCCCTTTATGCTCATGTGTTAATTTTTTTAAATCCGCCTACTGACACGCCCATAATTAAATAAAACAATTTTATTGAAACACCCAAGTTTGAGCTAGGGAGCGTTTTTTTTATAAAATCCTTTAAATGTTATTCTTATTCTTAACAATTCAACCATACTTAGACTTTTGTCACGCCCACTTATGAGGGATAGGAATAAGAATAGGGTATCCAACAGTTCGCCCAAGCGGACTGTAGCCCGTCCCTATGTTTTTTTTAAATATTGATATCCGATTTGAACTTGGCAGATGATGTGAAAGTTTGACAGCTGCTATGAGACGCTGAACAGAGTTTTTGTGAATATTTCTGCGACTGACGTGGTATAGTATGAACGACACCACCAAATCGAAACATTTGTGTTACGTCCTTAGTTTTGGAATGTTGACTTTCCCGTTCTCAGTACCGTTTTGTCGTATGCTCAAGTGAACGTTAGTGTAACGCGAGCGGTTGTGCCTGCGCATGCATTGGTGTGCGGAGGAGCTGTATACGAGTCAACCACCTCAGTGTAATAGTTATATGTCCATAGTGTCTCCTAAGCAACATGTCAGTAAGATCTTTGACAATTTCAATTTGTTGTTTGTTTCTCGGACGGCTCACTCAAATAACAACCAAGGATCTTATAAATCTAAAAGAAGGTCGTCGGGAGTAATTGTAAGTCACGACCAGCTATTAGGACAGTGTTTTGACGAAGAAATCGCGCACGAATTCAGTGATTTTGAAGCTGATGATCAGAATTTTCAGGCAGAAGCCGACGGAAGTTCAAGTGATGAAGATTATCAAGAACCATCTAAATAAGTACTCGTACCATATGTATCCGCCACTAAAAATATGCATCAAGAAACGCCAAGAGAGTCATCGGAAAATTACAAGGCTAAGGATTCATTTGGAATACACAAGAGTTCGACAGGACATCACGAACTGCACGAACTTGTTTGGTCAACTGCCTTCGATTTGATGAATCCACTACCAGAGAGGAACGTCTGAAAGAAGATCCACTTGCCACAATATCAGATATGGTCAACAAGTTCAAAAAGCCAGCCTCCATACCTTTAAGTTCAAAAAGCCAGTCTCCATACCTTTGCATCGATAAAATGTTGCTGGCATTTAAAGGTCGTTGCAAATTTATTATTTACATGCCAAAGAAACCAGCAAAGAATGGCATCGAAATACTATTATTGGTCGATGACCGACATACTACATTTATTTATTTAATGCCTTCATCTACCAAGACGAAAAGTCGGATGGCATAGGCCTGACTGAACAAGAAAGAAAAATGGCCGTAACAACTATATCTGTTCTGAGACTTGCGAAAGTTGTCGAAAACTCTAACCGCAATATTACAGCTGACAACTAGTTCAGTTCGACTCCACTTATCGAAATATTGCTGAAAAGGGTAATGACCTACTTTGGTACGCTGAAGAAGAATAAAGTTCAGATACCACCATGCATCTTGCCGAACAAGAATAGGGAATCGGAGAGTTCCCTGTATGGTTACGAAAAAGACTATACATACATTGTTATCATATGTACCGAAAAAAAAACAAAGCTGTCCTGTTTATGTCTTCTCCCAGCAAAAGGTCAGTAGAGTTTTGGGTAAAGATCTACCGCCTCCAACACCAAGAACTCAATCGATGGAAGGCAACTATGCTCTATTTGTCCAACAAAAATAAAAAGAGTAACTAGATATTGTTGCCTTGATTGTTTGAAGCCAATTTGCTCAAAGCTCAAAGCCTTCCAAAAAAATGAAGACTTAAAAAAAAAAATGCGATTTTGAAGTTACTCAACCTTTAATTCTACCAATGAATGCAGCTTTTTTTTAGTCTGATTACCATAAGAGGTTGACTTTAATAAATTTATAAGTAAATGAAGAATTTTTTGTAACTCTTTCTACATATATGCGTAAGTTTTGAAAACCTGATTTATGTCATATCCATAAATGTTTTTTAACCTTATATGTCTTTTTAATTTTATAAAGTAGCCAACGAGGATCGGGTGACAACTTTTGCGCTACCATGCATTAGTAATTAAAAATAATAATTCACACTCTTAACTTTAAGGTAAGAAAGTTAAAATTTGGAATATAAAACAAAATTTTGAAAATGCAAGCTGTCAAAAATGTTTCCATTGTACTACCATGTCAGTAGTGCTAGGGAAACGGCACTGTTCCGCTTAAAGCAAAAAAAAAGCAAATATCAAGGCAGAATAACTGAAGAAAGCCAACCTCAGATGGAGAAGGCTGATTATATACGTCATATCCAGCCAAACTAAAACAAGGCAAAAACAATCGACCTCGTATGTAGAGCCCGAAAAGATATCACCAGAACAACAGCGATCATGACGGAACACCGGCCTATCGGAGACCCATCGGTCAAACTAAGCATCCCATACAAAACCCACTGCCGCAGTTGTAATGTTACAACTGAAAAAGAAACCCTAGTCAACTTTTTATGCACCTGTCCGCCACCAGCTAGGACCAGATTACGAACATTGGGAAATCCTTTTGCCAGTACACTGGAGGAAATCTCCGAGAAAAGTATTAAGGAACTAATAATTTTCTTAAACTCAACAGGTTGGATTTAGAGACTTCACATCATCAAACGATAATACCCAGGTTTACGTGAGTTTGTGGAAACAAAACGGAACTCAATGCTAATTGGGTTTGTTTTTGACAAACCGCCACACCTACCTAAAGGGTATTTGAGCTTTTTGAGGTACGAAACAGATGTTAAACAGATATCTGCGCCATCAAATTAGATAATAAGAGAAGAAGAAGATTTTGGCAGGGATTCAAAAACTAAACATGGCTTTGTATATCGTGTCTCTATGGATGCTGTCATATGCGGCTTTGAAATCTATGAACAGGTGACGGGAATCCCTGTGGACTTCTTAGTTGTACCTTCTCCATGATCTGACGTATATACGTTTGTGGACTTCCCGGATTTAAAACTGCCCTATAAGCGTCCAAGTAGATCGTTGGCAAATAGTTTCAGGCGCTTACAAAATAGGACAGACAAGATCTTGTTGCAATGTTTGTGAGAGTGATGCCACTATCCTTTGCGTAGTTTAGAGTATCTTCTCTCTTATGGATCAGACAAGGTTCCGATCATCTAGTGTACTTTCCTCCGACCAAAATTTGGTTATGCTGTATGCTCACTCTACCAATCATCTCCCATTCCTTAAACAGCTCAGTGGGTAGATCGTCGGGCCCAGCAGCCTAGCTGGAATACTGTTTAGAAATCGCTATCGCTGAATCATTTTGATCGGGTGGACGAAAGTCTTGGCTTTCAACGTCTAGACTGTGGTTCCCTCTCCCTGACAACGGAATTTGCGGCCTTCGGATAGCTGCGGAGCTCGCGATCAAATAAAATATAATTTTCGTTTAATTCTATATACAAATCGAAAAGGCGGGGCTTCGTAGTTTAAAAAAACTTATACCTTGATTTTCGTAAAGTCCAAAATTAGAGACGTTGAGTCGCATACTGTGGCCTCTTTAATCGGACGTGATTTTGTTCTCGATTTCATCGTAATGAAAATCTTATGAGAAATGGCTTTATGCAAAATAGATGCCCAGGAGAGCCTTAGTGTTTGCCTTGCAGTGATATACAAATTAAAAACTTGGGTCTAGAATTTCAGCCTAGTGGCCAAGGCTAGCAGAACAGCCCTATTTCCTCGTATCTCCCATAGCATTCTTAATGTTTGCGTCTTTTGATAATTTTTCAACTTCAAAAGTATGAGAGTTTAAATATTTACGGGCATAAATAATATAATCCCAACAAGCCATTTAAATAATTAACTTTTTTAATAACCGTGACATAACATTGCAGCCTCTAATCCGCGAAGGCATGAAGTCTATACTAAAATGCCTGAAGCGAATTACTTACACTTAAGTTTTAACGACTTTGCCTCCACTTGATGGGTCATATAACCTTGTAGGAGAACATCAAATTTTTGGGATTTACAGAAATCACCACTGAGATGCCATCAGGTACTATATCAATTCATCAATTTGGAAACCAATTTTGACAATCTTCAACCAGCATTAATCTCACTACGCCTTTCTTTTCTTTTTCCATTGTAGGCCCGCGGTGATTTAACTTTGAACCATTAGATGGTTTTGAAAACACACGAACGTGGAAAAATGTGGAACAACGAACGCATCCTCACTTGCCTAGCGAAAACGCTCAATCTATTAAGTCCACAAACAGTTACCTGTTTTCAGCGATCAATGGTCAAACGACAATCTTTTACGGACTACGGCTAATATCTGTCATAAATCATTCGAGAGGCAGGTCAACAGCCAACCAAACGAAAACAAAACAAAAGATCAGAACAGAATAGAATTTACGACATAACCATTTGGTCATAAATTTCCGCATCTTAAAGGTTCTCCTGAATTCTGATCAGCATATTTTTACATAAAAATATTAACTGAAAACTGGAAAGTGCAGTGCAGCCGGACGATGCACGACCAAAAAGATACGACGAACGTAACGTAACAAATAAAAAATATGAACCCCAAACGGGAATCACGTTTCACCCACCAGAAAAGCTAGAAAAACTGTGTGCCAAATGTTTTTAATGTCAGGGGCCGTCCCAAATTACTGATGACAACCATAAATGGCAAATACTGTCCGCAAAGCTTTTAATTACTCCGCCACTCTGTACATATTCCACTTGGTAATCCACCTTGGGCTTGGAATGTGTCGTTTATTTTTTAAGAGTTCGTGACAAAATGCAATTAGAGTCGCTGATGTCGTTCCCAGATGTGGGTACCTATTAACAAACTTACCGTAAGTCCCTGTATCTAAGGTGGTGTCTTGCTGTTGGTCCTGTTTCTTCTGATTGCCGCTCTTAACGGTGGCATTTGTTTTAGGTGTAACTAAACTGCCGACGATAGCAGCACCGGCATACTGCACGACAAGGATGCAAATTAAAATCGCTAAGTGTGAACTTTGCTGATTGCAACAGTGGTTTTTAGATCGTAGCATGGTTATTGTTGTACGTTTTGTTTCGCTATCTTTTACTACGTGTGCGGTGTTAACACTTTGTAATCCATTAATACACAGATCTTCGGGCGTATACATACATACGATCCACGACACTCGGAAAGATTGTTTCGCGTCGCGATAAACAAATTCAATGCGTTATTTAAACCGTCTTCACTAACGACTAGACTCTGACTGATTCAGGAGGGCTCATTTCGCCGCTGCTTGCAGCCAGGTGACGGTGGCGGTGAGTGTGCACAGCAGAACTTGCCTCATAAGTTGATCTCTCTTCGCAGTGCCCACTGTTGATGTTTGTGTGCTCGGATGTTCTTCTACGCAGTGTTGAAGGTTGGCTGATGATGATGATGATGATGGGTAGGTTGATACTCGCCTATTAAGCTCTGTACGTTTGCACTTTTCTGTCGAAATTCGTCGGTGCATCCTATCATGGAGCTTCTGCATGTTCATGGCCATGCATTTGGGTAGATATTTTTTCCAGTGGGACCGGTCAATCCAAAAAGTATAAAATTGTATGGCAGAGGTTCCGTTGAACTAAAATAAATAAAACAACAAACTGAGTTTGACGTGTATTTTATCTGCATGCGTTGACAATTTAGGGCGAATTCGGAAATGTCAATGAAATGCGCATCGGTGCGGCATCTCCTGGTTCCTCCTTTAAGGCGAGGCTATGATCAGGATAAAAGGGATCACAACCCACCCACTTTGATGCATCCGTACGGGTACGCCTTTGGGGCTCAACGTTTTTTTTTTATACGATGCTGATGCGCAACACTACTGATGCTAATGCATTAAAAACATGGACATTTTTCTTATGCTTTCTCGTTTACATTTGCGCATCAGCTTACGGTACGCAGCTTAACATAAGTGAACGTAATGCCTTTCCAGTGCTGCAAAATGTTTAAATTAATGAACGTGTGGCAGGGCTGTTTAAACTGCACAGTTGCAGCGATGGGAGTTTCCGAAATCATTCTTAGTTTGCTCTGGCGACAGAAGCGACACTTTATGGAGTTATTCCAACAGTCAGTGCTCTCTCTGTTCTCTGTTATCTGGAAGATTCGGACGCAGGGAGTATCATTGTGATCCTTCCTCCTGAACAACTTATTTATCTGTAATTAGTTCGTTATGTCATGGCATCTACTCGTATATACATATTGTTAAATATTATTATGTATGTATGGGCGCATTGGCGCAGAGGTTAGTGTGTTGGACTACTAATGTTAAGGACTCGTGTTCAAATTCCGCCGGGGCAAGGTAACACCACGTTCCCGCATCTTGAAAACGTCTGCCAAACCTGCAAGAGTATCAATTATCATGAGAAGCTTCTCAAATATGCCGTTCGTATTCGCCTCAAAGTTGTAAGTCTCTTCCCCTTTGCACAAGCAAATGGTTATAGAAGCTAGGTTTTAGGTCCTGTATGACACGTTAATGCCTAATTTCTATTTTTTTTTTTTTTTTTTGTCGGGGTGTGTGAGACTTTCTGCACTGGAGCACTCAGACTCAATACTGGTCCATTGTACTACCAGGCAGACACACCACATTCTACTGTGGGAATTTACTCGTTTTTCTAAGAAAAACGAGAAGGCGCTTCAATGATAAGGAGCTTAGGTTTACAGCACTCACCATATCCGCACCAAATACCTGCCACCTGATACGAGCAAAAGCAGGACAATCACAGAGGAAATGTTCCGTAGTGTCGTCGCTTTCTCCACAAGCTTCGCAGTTGGTGGTGTCGCTTAGGCCTAGCACCTTAAGGTGTTTGGCAAAAGCGTAGTGTCCCGTAAGAACGCCAGTAGTCTGTCTACAGTCTTTTCTGTTGAGAAACAACAAGAATGCCGCGGATTTCCCACAGACGTCGGGGAGCATTTGCTTAGTCTGTCTGCACCCTGGAGAGTCATGCCAACGGCGATTGTGTTCATAGGAAACCCAACCGTCAATGGAAGCCCTGACCGAGGACGCAGGCAGACAGATCGCTGGTTCAGGTCCTGAGAGGTCCCCCTCTGAGCCTTGTCTAGCAAGTTCATCGGAGATCTCATTTCCCGTGATCCCGTTATGACCCGGGACCCAAACAAGTTTAAGTGAATTCAGCCTTCCGACCGAATTCAGAGATATCTTGCATTCACGTACTATTTTGGGGGTAGTTAAGGGTTTGAGTAAGGCCTTAAGCGCAGCCTGACTGTCGCTACAGATGCAGATACTTCGCCCCCTCCACCTGTTCCTCGTAACATAGTCCATGGCCATTAGGATAGCATAAGTCTCTGTTTGGAAGACTGACGCATATTTGCCTAACGGAAAGAAAAGTCTAACGTTATCGCTCTCCACGAAGACACCAGCACCAGATCCTTGATCGGTTTTGGAGCCATCCGTGGAGATTCGACTGCATTCCCTTCCAGGTTCAGAGTCCGGCCAGAGCCAGTCCTGGACGCGAGGAAAATCGACCTCGTAGTTGCGCTTTAGCCGAAGTTCCGGTGTCATCGCATCAGACGGCATATCCATAAGACAGGAGTCGAAGGACAACCGTTGCGCAAGTTCATCAAAACTCCAGTGCGAGTTATACCAAAAGCCACCTCTTCTAAGACGTGAGATAGCCTTGATTGTGCAGCCCATGATGTAAACATCAAGGGGCGGAAGGTTCAATAGTGCATCTAGGCCGGAGCCAGGCGTGCTTTGGAAGGCCCCCGTGCAGCCGAGACATACCTGCCTTTGGAGTTTGGCAAAAGCAGCAGTGACGTATTTACGTGAAAGCTTATTCCACCAAACAACCGATGCGTATGCTATAAATGGTCTTATCATAGCCGTATAGATCCATAGGACTCTTTTCGGTGATAAGCCCCATGTCTTGCCGAAAATGCCTTTGCACTGCCAGAAAACAGACAGCGCCTTGGCAGTCTTCAGCTCAACATGTTTGGACCAAAGAAGTTTGCTATCCAGGATGACTCCCAGATACTTTGCTTCATTGGAGAGTTGGATTGTGACGCCTTTTAGCACTGGCTGAGTCAACCCGACCAGCTTCCTCCTACTCGTAAAGAGAACAACCTCAGTTTTAAGAGGATTGACCGAGAGCCCATTCCTAGTGCACCATTCGTCGATCACGTCAAGGGCCACCTGCGCCTTGGCGCATACAGTCGCTAGGCATGATCCAACAGAAAGCACGGCAACATCATCCGTGTACGCCTGAGCGTAAATATTAGAACTGTTGAGTGCGTTCAACAGAGAGTCGACCAGCATACACCACAGCAGTGGAGACAGGACGCCGCCTTGCGGGCAGCCTCTGTTTACCCCCGCCATAACATAGCGGCCACAATCCGCATCCGCAACCAACGTTCTATTCATTAGTATTGCTTTAATCCACAACACCAATGGTTCGTCTACGCCGTGTTGTCTGGCGGAGCTGCACATGCTATCAAAAGTCGCATTGTCAAAAGGACCCTCAATATCGATGAAAATGCCCATCGCGTATTCTTTTCCGTCAAGCGCACCCTCAATTCTACCAACTAGATTTTGGAGCGCAGTCTCGCAGGATTTTCCGCGTTGATAGGCATGTTGCATCTGAGATAGTGGGTGCAATCGCAAAGCAGCTTTGCGCACGTGAAGCTCGACCAGCCTTTCCATGCTTTTCAGCAAGAAGGAAGTCAGACTTATTGGTCTGAAGCTCTTGGCGAGTGAGTAGTCACTTCTGCCAATTTTAGGTATAAATGCTACTCTAACTGTACGCCAGGGTGTTGGAATGTATGCCAGTGCTAGGACAGCGATGAAGATTTTCTTCATAGTCGGTTGCAACTGGTTTGTACATTGCTGCAGCATGGCTGGGTATATTCCGTCCGTACCAGGTGACTTGAAGCCGTCAAAAGACGCAAAAGCATATTTAATGGCCTCGTCCGTCACCACGGCCTTCGCAATATACCAGCTACGCCGAGTTGTTTGTCTTGGCTCACTCATAGTCTCGGTAATCGGGGCTGGTTGTGAACCAATTGTAATCTGGTTACCCGGAAAGTGAGACTCCAGCAGATAACTAAGAGTTTCCGCTTTCGTCTCAGTGAAGGTGCCATCAAGTTTCTAAGTGAGTCCAGTTTGGCTGGTTTGCCCTTTTTCAGAACTTTTACCAAATTCTTATAAGAAGCACTTTTCGATACCCGAATTAGCCTCTTATATTCCTTCTGCTTCGATCGGTAGAGATTCCAGTCTGTCTCCAAATCAGTCTTGAGTGACCTATTTAGAAGCTTTCTAGCTTCTCTACGAATTCTTTGCAGTTCCGAGCTCCACCAGGGAACCGGTGCCAGGGGGTTTGCTTACTGGGCACGTCAGTTCAAAACAGCTAGTAATGGAACTATTCAGGTCTTGAACAGCTTCCTCTACCTTTTGTCTCGTCCTGAGTTTGGTTGGAGTTTTGAGAGTTTTCCCTAATTCCTCCCTGAAGCGTATCCAGTTGGTTTTTCTCGGATTTCTCCTCTCCTGCAAAGTTATGGCTTCGCATCCGATTTGGAATTCGATATATCTATGGTCTGAGAGGGACACCTCCGAAGAGACCCTCCAGTTAGTAACCGCCTTAAAGTATCTATTTGATAAAGTTAGGTCGATCACTTCCTGTCTTCTTGACGTCACAAAAGTTGGTTGCGAGCCAATATTGTTGATAGTAAGATCAGATGATAGAATGAAATCCAGGAGATGGTTTCGTCGCATGTTGCATTTGCTGCTGCCCCAAACAATGTTTTGAGCATTGGCATCACAGCATATAACTAGGCCCATCTTCCTGGTGTCGCAATAGTCAATGAGTTCAGCAATTGCCCTCGGTGGTGGAGGCACTACCGAATCATAGGGGAGATAAGCTGACGCCACGACGAAGGTCTTCCAATTTCCATTCGTTTCGTAGCTAATGGCTGCAGCAACCAAATCTTGGCCACAAAATTGTCCAAGCTTAGTCGCTGAGAGAAGGTTCGACACAGCAAGACAAGCCCTTGGTCTCTCGGACCGCTCGTAGTGCCACGGACACCTCCAAGGCCACAGATGCGATTTTTCCACACCCATGGCTCCTGTATGGATGTTATGTGGGCTTTTGTATTCAACACAGAAAGCTTCTTACTGATGAGTGCAGTAGCAGCCTTGGAGTGTTGAAGGTTAATCTGAGTAAATCCAATCATTGGAAATACATCAGCTGGAAGTGTTCTAGTGGAAGGGCACGCAGAAGGTGGGCGCGCAGTTCCACCGACAGGAGTGCTTGAGGTCTTCTTCCTCCGTTTTTTCCTGTTCGAGCTATTGGAAGGGGAGGCAGCGTTGGTTTCAGTCAGCTGGCTGGTTTCGGTTGGGATAACCTCTGCCGACCTGCATCTTTTTGCCGTCGCCGCCGGGGAAGTGCCGTTCTCAGCGCTTACGCCTTCAACTGGCGGTGCAGTTTCTTTGCGCCGCACGATACCCGCCTTTCTCCTTTTCCTCTTTCGCTGGCTCTTAGATGGACGCTGACCAGTGGACGCCGCCTCTGTGGCCCGATTCACCTGTTCGGTTTCACAGACCTCGTCGGCAGCATCGCACCTATCGGCTGTCTGTCTATTGGTCTGAAGATTAAGCGTATCAGGTTGAACCTCTCCGCCACTTTCTCCATTTTTCCAGCCCAGTCTACCGAACGTGTCGGAGATAGAGCTGCAGGAATCTTCGGAAGCAAACCTTTTCGCAACTCGAAGGTCAACGCCTGTACAGGCGGGGGTATAAGTATGTCGTTTGGGGCCTCCAGAATCCGTGCCCCGACCGTGGTCGAAAAGACTACGGGTGGATTTTCGCCCATGCGAGTACCACCTGGCGTAGTTATATCTTTTAGTTGTTCCTGCATACTTGTTTTTGGTTTGGTTCGCGATAGAGCTTTGACGGTGTATAAAACGCCGCTATAACTCTAAAACCTCGGATCACGAACGTATCGTACCGAGGTCCCCCTATCCACCACCGGGGGACGCGCCTGATAGGTAACCAACCCGCAGGTAATTTCTATTTACTTTATTATTTTCGTACAAGAAATAGTTACACATGTATTTATATACCCAACCGAATTTCCAAGCCTCGTAAAACTGTTAGCACTGTGCAAAAGTACATTTGTTGGGCAATCATAACCACATTAACTGCAATTTTAAATTGCGAACCTTCTTGGTAAGAACTGTAACAAAAACTGCTTGGTAATCTGTCAAGCCCAGCAGCGACAAAAAGATCCTTTGGTTTGAGTTATATTCATACCTTGATTTAAAGAACAATTTTATGTACAAGACAAGACAAGTCAGACAAAACGAAGTTCCCTACAGATGTGGTGAGCCTTAAGGCAGTTTCAACACTTAATGATCGGTTATAAAGAATATTTCGTATTTGCTTATTTGATTCCTGTGTAATAAATAATGTTTCATTCTTTACTGAAAAGAAAATTAATGCTTGAGTTATTTTATTATTCGGGATAAGTGGTAGAATCCTTTGGAACTTGTTCTCCTATTAACCAGATACACTTCACGTTCATTGTTGGCATGTGTTTATTAGGTGACTATCTACACTCATTTGCTTTCTTCAGATTAGCACATCAATCTCAGAGTAGATAGGCATATAATTTGCAGCGTAAACACAGTCTTAAAAGTATGGTTATACTAATTACTGTTGATCTAAATCTTGAGCTAGTGAGGTTGGTTTGATGTTGAAGCACTTTGAAACTAAAATACTTCTGAATTGATGCCAAGTGTAGTGACATTGTGCTGGAAGAGTGATTTGAAATAACCATTAAGTTGAGATGACCAAGGTAGACTCAGATCGTTCCCACCTCATGAATGTGCCAATTACATAAATTAAAGAGCGAAGACAGCGAAATCAAAGTCTTTGAGAATAAGCACTTGTTAATGCTGACATTATGATTAGCAGTTATTTGTGAGGAAGGATAAATGACTTTTTATTGCACCGTATCCTAAAAGTACGAGTATATTAATTTAAATACATAGATGTGTGCCTTAATATGAGACGTAGACTCCTTAACGTATTATATATTTGAGATCAGCATCGAAAGGAACGTCGATTCGTAAAAGGAATAACAAATAACAACCAATAATGAGGCAATGCATGTGTCGAAATTGTAAAAAAATAGACAGGTCTACAAACTGCTGGATCACACAAATAAAATACCACCAGCATTTAATTGGCCACAGTTATGAAGTGATGCGCAAAAGAGAGGCCTGTCAATATTCTTTGGGTTGGAAACGGCGAACCCCACGAGCTGACCAGTGGGGATGTGTGGATGGGAGAGTAATGATCCATTTTATCCTGATCAAATTTGCAGATACTTCACTTAGAAACTAAATAAGACTAATTTAAATTTAATTAATTGGCGCCAAGAATTGATAGTTTTTTTTTTGTAGAAGGGTCAAAAACAAGAATTTCTTACTATAGGAGGGGGGGGGGTCCATCTCGCCCCGTTTAGGAGGTAGGGACATTTTTAGAAAAAATGACTTAAATTGAAATTATTAAAAACAACGGCAACACTTAAAATAAAGTACTATACCTGTTTTGAAAGCCAGAAATCTGTTTATAATCCTAAATTTAAATTAAATTATTTATGTCAATAGTTTTTGAAAAATTGGAATGCAAACTCAAAATGTTGATAAAAAAAAATAAAAAAAAAACTTTAGATTCATTTTTTTCCAAAATTGTGAAATGAAGTCCTAAATTGGCTGAATTTTTGTGGTCAATGTTACTATCAATTCTGAATCGAACACAAAAAACCGAATGGTTTTATGTCTTCTAGTTTTGGAGAAAATTAAATGTCACTTAAACTACTTTTTTATGAGATTTTTGATTTTTGGTATTTACGGTGATGTCATTTTAAGGATTAATGTTAATGTGTTTTATCTTTGTAAGTAAAGTACAGCAATTCATTTAGCGTTACCCAGTATGCACCACGAGGAGGTAGAATTGCATGGCCAATTTAGCACTTATTTTATTTTTTTATTTTTATTTATTTATTTCGAGAATGCTTAATAACAGTAAGATACAATCTATATATATAAAAGAAAGTGTCCGAAGCGATGTAACTCGCGCATAACTCGAGATTGGCTGAACCGATTTTGATGATTTATACTTTGTTGGAAAGGTATTTTCTCAGCACGGGTTTTAGAAGAAAAAAAAAATCTAAATTTCAAAATGGCTTATTTTGACCACCCAGCGTGTTGCGACAGGTTTTTTTCGATTTTTTTAATTTTTTTTTCATGATGATGATGATGATGATAGAGTTTTTTTTATTCATTTCATTCCAACTTAATCTAATCTAACAATATTTATTGATAAATCAATGAATAAATAGTTAACGTTCTATAACTTAAGTACAATTAGTCTTAAATTAGTGTTGAACGCAACTTCAAAAAAAAAATTCTCAATAATTCTTCTGATGTGGGGTGACAATTCGAATTTTTTAATGAAATACAATCACAAGATAATCTTTTAAGATGTGTTTCTTATTAAAGACTCAACATTAGCATAATCCAGAGTACTTAACCATTTTCTTAATTGTTTAATGTAAGCATTAAAATTGTTAGTAATTCGGATGGAATTTTTTTTTCATTTTGTATTTATTTATTTTGGCAACAACCAAATAAAGAATCACATTTGAATGTAACATATCGTATCACAATTGAACTGTCAGATAGACACGCAACGTAACGCCATCTATTATCGATCAATGGAGAAGCCAATTTTGTTTCATGTTTGGTGGCGCTGTCGGATTCGGATTTCTTCATTGCGATTTTGTGAGTTTTTGTGAATTAAAATTGATATGAGAATATATCTATATCTATTTATATATATATGTATATAAAAATCAATCCATATTTGCGTTTGTTGCCGGTGTTTGGCCAAACGCGTTAACCGATTCCAATGAAAATTTTTTTTTAAAGAAAGGCGACGTCTATACGAAGGATGTTATGTATGTGCGATGTCTATATCTGCATCGGTGTGTAAATTATGTGTTTCTTAAAAAAGAAAAAAAAATTGACAATGTATTTATACACTGTGTGTTTCATATGTAGGTATCATGTGCTTTGAAAAAAAAAACAAATTTAAGTGAAATAATAAAAAGTTTTTTTGTGTAATATTTTCTATATATAAAAATCAATCCATATTTGTGTTTGTTGCCGGTGTTTGGCCAAACGCGTTAACCGATTCCAATGAATTTTTTTTCCATGAAAGGCGACGTCTGCACGAAGGTTGTTATGTTTGGCTATATCTGCATCGGTGTGTGAGATATGGGCATTTGAGTGAGTACACATGCATATGTGCGTATGCGTGTAAATTACGACGCAGATACAGAGAC
Organism: Portevinia maculata; assembly: GCA_949715645.1. Lineage (NCBI taxonomy): Eukaryota > Metazoa > Arthropoda > Insecta > Diptera > Syrphidae > Portevinia > Portevinia maculata. Next base: position 10,303,583 of record OX454525.1, on the reverse strand, counting down.
CGTACAGACGCCACTTATTTTGTTATCCGAACAAGCATATGAAAGAGGGAGACCACACGAACGTTTCAAGCTTATTGTGGAATTTGTGCGCACTTTCATTCTTGAGATATCGTGCGTTCAATATTTTATTCAAATAACTCTTATTGAAATTTTTTGCATTTTTTTGTGAATCTGACATCGGAAGGTGCTTTTCCAACATTGATAACAATCGGTGTGGAAGTGAATGAAAAGTGATTCAATCGAAGTTTTTTTATTTTCGCTTTGTTGTTTGATTCGCAGAAGTAAGGTGACATAGGCGCCTGCCAGACAACAAGCACCTACCCTAAACGGAACAACGAAGTTGTGTGAGCGGCCTAAGCCATGCGGAGAAAAACGTGCAGTCCCTTTCACCGGTTGAGCTCAAATCAGGCAATCTTCGGTATTGGCCTGAGAGTGTTTCTGTGAACTTTGGTCAAAATCGGTCTTCTTATTTTAGGCGCAGCAACATACGCCGGATACTCGCTATAGACCATTATAAGAAAGTCTACTCGAACATATTGGCCAATAGAATTCTCGGGCACGGGCAAAGCCGGGCATTTGCAGCTAGTATCTTACGAGTATAAGCTAGTCATAAGCTAATTTTACAAATAGAGCGAACGATGTATAAAAAGTATTAAAATAAAAAAAATCCAAGTTCCTACTTCAAAAACAATAAAATAATTTGAATTTACAAATTTCCTGAATAATATTTTTTTAACTTAATTTAACAATTTTGAAATAAATTGGTCTAAACTTTTTTTTACTTTTTTTTATGAAAATTTTTAATTTGCTGCGAATTTTTCAAAAACTATTGACATAAATAGTTTAATTCAAATTTAGGATTATAGAACAGATTTCTTGCTTTCAAAAGCGATATACACTCCCGTGCTCTTAAATAGGGACAATGTTCTTTTAACTACTTCGATTTTCCAATAAAAGAGTACAACATTTGTGGACGATAATATTTTTTATATATTTTGAATGACATTTTTTACTACAGAAAAAAAGATTCTACCTCATTCCCTTATTTTTAAGTCGTCAAAAAATGTGCATTTCCCTTGCGGAACTTGAGGGACAAAAAATTGAATCAAGGATAATTAACAAAATATTGCAAGAATTATTATATATATAGATACGAGTATTATCAACTGCGTTTCATTTTATTCTTTAGAACTTTATTAATAATGAGTAAAACGCGATTGGGAAGTGAATCGTTTTTTAGATCATTTTTTAATCAGATTTTAGGTAGTTTAAGAAAATAACACGTGCGCATACGCACAACGTACCAATGATTGGATATGTTTATAAATAATATATATGAAAACTAAAACAATATATACCTACTGAACTAATAAACTAAATCTAAGCTTTGAATATAGACTTTATAGTATTCGCACTTCGTGTATACGACGATACGCCACCCGACGACTTGAGAACGCCAATAAAGAATATATAAAATGTTTCTAAACAATGTTGGAGGACGATACAATACATATTTTTGTTGTCTTCCATTCTCGTTAATACAAGGTGGCGCAAAAATAACCTTCCGATGTTTTTTGGCTGTAATTTAAAAAAAAATGAAAAACTTTGATTCTTCTTGTGGATTATTTTTATTTGATCTTTTAATTTTTTTTACATCAAGTCGAGAATATGATATCATGTAAATGGCCGCCGCCACAGTTGATTGTCATTTGAGCCCTTTTTATGGCATTTTCCATCACTTTGGCCAAAACTTCCGGCCATAGGTCCTCACATTGTTGACGGATATTGTCTTTAAGAGCTGCAACAGTCTGAGGCTTGTTGACATAAACCCGCGACTTCAAAAAGCCCCACAAAAAGAAGTCTGGAGCGGTCAAATCAGGCGATCTTGCTGGCCAGTGCAAATCGCCAAAACGGGAGATTAGGCGCCCGGGAAATGCATCCTTCAGCATATCGGTTGTGGCACGTGCAGTGTGTGCCGTTGCACCGTCCTGTTGGAACCACATGTTTTCCAATCCTAATTCATCAAGTGGCGGCAAAAAGAACTCGTTGATCATTGCTCTGTAGCGCTCACCATTCACAGTAACCGTTTGGCCCGCGACGTCTTCGAAGAAAAAAGGTCCGATGACTCCTCCAGCGAAAACAGCACACCATACAGTGACTTTGAGCGGGTGTAATGGCTCTTCGTGGGTTACACGCGGATTTTCAGTGCCCCAGAAGCGTACATTTTGCTTATTTACGTACCCGCTAAGATGGAAATGGGCCTCATCACTCATGATTATTTTTGATGAAAAATCATCTTCCTCTTGGTGGTGATTAAGGATCGCTTGAGCGTATGTTAGACGCGATTGGCGGTCAGCAGCTAACAGCTGATGCTCCGTTTGGACTTTGTACGGAAACATCTTCAAATCTTGTACCAAAATTCGCTGTAAAGACCGTCGACTGATACCCATTTGCGTGGCACGTTGTCTAGTCGATGTCGACGGCGCTTCCATGACATCTTCGGCTACAGCAGCAATATTCTCTGCAGAACGGCTACTCCGGGGTCTGCCACGCCTGGCAGCATCTCGTGTTGTGCCAGTCTCTTCGAGGCGAGCGGCTAAACGTCGCAGTGTTTCACCAGTAGGCGTTGGACGGGTAGGAAATCAGCGACAAGATTCACGTTGTGCCAAAGTCACCGACCGATTATTGCTCAAATAAATAGTCACCAATATTCCGCGTTCTGGAGCAGCGTAGCGTAACATTGTTTATTAACGTGTATTTCGCATGTGTTTACTACACAAATGTCAAAACAGAACTGACATTAGGGGCCAATCGCAAAATTTATAGCATTTTCTGATAGGAGGATTACTTTTGCGCCACCTTGTTTTTTGATTTTTAAAGATACATAATACTCGTAGTTTATACTTATACAAGGTGGCGCAAAAGTAATCCTCCTATCAGAAAATGCTATAAATTTTGCGATTGGCCCCTAATGTCAGTTCTGTTTTGACATTTGTGTAGTAAACACATGCGAAATACACGTTAATAAACAATGTTATGCTACACTGCTCCAGAACGCGGAATATTGGTGACTATTTATTTAAGCAATAATCGGTCGGTGACTTTGGCACATCGGAAGGTTATTTTTGCGCCACCTTGTATATATTTACTAGCTGACCCGGCAAATGTTATTTTGCCATATAAATTATTTCTAGTGAATATTTTCGTAGGGAAATGAAAAATAACTAACTTATTGTAAGCGTGTTGGGATGTGGTCTATGACTTAAAGAGGAATTGAGCGCTGTGGACGTTTTGTCCCTTTCAGAACATTAGCGGATATTGGAGAACGGTGTGTATCAGCAATGAACTCAAGATTATTATTTCTTCTTCAAATCACGATTTGTCGCGTCGCTGTACGGTCGCCAACCATGATTCCAGCAAAGGCGTCAATAACAGTTGCATGAAATCCACGCATGTGCTCTCCAGCTGGTGTTTTATCAGGATTGATGACAATAGCGTGATTGTCAGTTTGTAATTTGTGCATGTGTGATTTGAATAATTTGAACAATTCATTGGGCTCATTCAATAGAGTACCTCACGACAACGTCAGTGGCAAATGAACACAAAAAAAAACCAACACCTGAATGAAATCAAGGAAAACAATGGCGAATTCGCATGGCAGGAAATACGTTCTTCGGAACTAAGAAGGAGTATCTAAACCACGTTTTGGAATACTAAAAATCTAACAATATATTAAGATTCTGTACGAAAAATAAAAGTGAAACCATGACAATCGCGTTGTGGCAAAAAAATATTTTTGTTTGGAAGCAAATAAGTTGAAAAGTTTTCTAAACAATCATTTTAGATATCTAAATACAATTGAACAGGGTTTTCGATCAACATATTAACTGTTTTTATACCCTATTCTAAGGGTATACTAATTTTGACGCGAAGTTTGATATTACCCGTAGACCCCTAAAATTTACTATATTTATCGATAGTAATGTCGATCTAGCCATGTCCGTTCGTCTATCGGCAAAAATTGAGCCTTTAACCATATATACTCTCCAGGTCCCCGAAATAATTTTTGAAATCCGCCCACAGACAGGCTAAAAACTCAAACTAAAAAAAAAACAAATTTATCGAAAAAATTGAATTTTTAGCTAGAAAGCTGAAATTTTTTATGATCTTTGACTCATAAAACTGCTCGGGAGATAAAATTTCTAAAATCAGCCCACTGACACGCCCACAATTAAATAAAACAATTTTATTGGAAAGTCAAAGTTTGAGCTAGGAAACTGAAATGTATGATATAGACTCCTTGTGTCTGATAGGAATAAGAACAGGATAGAGATAGATAGTTTATTGTTTGTTTTGCTTTAACATACTTTCTCACGTTTTTTCTGTATAATTTGTTATTTTTTACCCTTCAATAGATTCTGTTTGCACTTTCATATTCATGTTTCACTTCATTAACAATCACAATGATTATTCCATACGATTTGTGCAAATTTCTGCAATTTTATCATTCAATTTGTTTCTGTTGTTTAAGACAGGGATTCCGCACTTCAGAAAGAGATAGCTTGGTGAAAATGTCTATAGAGCATCCAGCTCGCCGACGATGCGTCTGGCATATGGTGAATTGAGGTTATTGTAGCCGCAACGTGCATCCACGCGATTGGCGAGTGCGTTTTCGGAGTCCCCACCACCCATAAAGTAAATTTGTAAAAAATTATGTGGTTCATTCGGCATTGGCAGCAATGAGTCCACCTTTGTGATAAACTTGGCCTTTGATTTTGAATTGAATTGTTGACCATTTGCAGCATTATTGTTAACTATTTATGTTGCTCCAAACGATGTAATTTGGAAACATGAATGAAATGTTGACTTCAGGAACAGGTTAGAATCTGGAACCGTACCGATAAGTAAGCCGTTCAATCCAATTGTCTTTGTCGATTTCGTTCAGCTCGTGATTGTGATTCACGAAATTGTGCCATGCTCATACGCACATCTGCATTATCTTGTTGGACTCGTTCGTCTGATCTTTGGGCTCTTCTATTTCGCATGTATGTCGTTCTATTCGTTCGACGGTCCAAATTGGTCCCTTTGCGTCTTGCTGGAATTGTTTACTACACACATGGACAAGGAATACGGATTGTTTCAAATTATACCTACCTAGGAGTCTCTCTGACTCCGAAGATGCCATTTTCCAACCATGTGGAGAAGAGAAACAGTGCAGCAAAGAGCAGCATAAACTCGACATGGAATAACTTTTTGGCAAAAAGAAATATCAGTCTCGCATCAAAGTGGAAATTGTTCCAAGCGGTCTGTAGAGCTATCTAAACTTATGGCGCTCAGGTATGGGGTTTCGGAATGTTCGAAGAAGTTGATAGATTACAACGGTACTTTTTGAAACGAATTTTAAAGTTACCTACATTCACTCCAAACTATGCTTTATCATTAGAGACAGGAGCAGAACACGGACATTACTATACCCTTGATCTTCACATGAGATATATAGCAAAAACAATGTTCGAGTATAGTGAAAGATGACTACCACACCAACTAACTAAAATTCTCTTAAGGAAACAACTGTTTTGGGTCAAAGAAGTAAACCATCTTGGGCGTAGTTTTGGTCTTCATTGGGATGAAAGAGACATTTCTCATAGCGCTTGGACACAAAAGAGCTTAGATCTACTGCGGCTGCTGAAATCGGAGGGTCAACAGGCAAAATTAAGGAGGGCATCGAAAAGCAGTACACGCATCTACAAATTTCTGGATCGCTCTAGAGGGGCAGCTTACATCACCGATGGGTTCGAAATTAACAAAATCACCTGGATATTTAAGGCAAGATGTGGCTTAATTCAACTTAACGGAAATAGATTTATGGAGAACGGAACATCTCTATGTACTGTGTGCAACTTAAGGAAAGAAGAGAACATCCAGCATTTCTTAGGCAGATGTCCGGGGTTAAGAGAGTTCAGGCTGAGTTGTTTTGGGAGAGCTTCGTTAACAGAAGCCGAAATTATTCTTATACTCAATGGAGAAAGGAGTACAGATTTTGATAGGCTCTTTTATTATATCACTGTAGCATTACCATATCGAAATGAACTTGTTAGAGAATTTAATCAGTAATTTCTTTCTAGATCATAAAACTTTGATTGCAAGCTAATTTATATATCCAATTACAATCCAACTACCCGACAGCCGACTTTTGTCATTGTCGTAAGTCTTTTGTTTTTATATGTAAACTTTTTGATATTAAGTTTCTTAGAAAAACGAGTAAATTCCCACAGTAAAATGTGGTGTGTCTGCCTGGTAGTACAATGGACCAGTATTGAGTCTGAGTGCTCCAGACAAAAAAAAAAAAAAAAAGTTGAAAATAAAAACATTTTACTACTACTACGAGTACTACTACTACACACATAAATAGATTAAATTGAAGAACTTAATGATGGAAAACAGTATAGGTACTGACAATGTATTCGTTCTTTTATTATTTTACCTTCCTTTCACAATCATAAAACACGTATATATGTCTCTTTTATTTTAAATTGTTCCCCTTAAGATTTTGCACGCACTGAATAATAAACAAACTAATCAGTTAGCGATCACTGAGAGTTGAAGATTATTACAGTACTTATATTGCTATTAAAAAATGGGGGTTGGTGGTAGAAGTTTAAAAATTAAGGGTTATATGTATTTTTGAATGGTAAATCATAAAAAAATAAAAATGAAAAATGTTGTCAAAAAAAAAAAATGTTTGTTTTAGACCACCATTATCACTCAGTGGTATAAGAATTAGTTATAAACCTATTCTCATACCTACGGAATATACAAGGTGGCGCAAAAGTCATCTTCCTATCGGAAGAAGCATAATTTTTGCAAATGGCGGCAAATGTAAATTCTACTTTGATATTTGTGAAGTTAACTGATACAGAAAAAACTTAAGACACCAATTAACATAATCCAAAAGCAGAACCAAAGTTTTTCATTCATAAAAAAAATTACAGCGAAAGAACATCGGGTGACAACTTTTGCGCCACCTGACAACTTTTGCGCCACCTTGTACATATAAAATTTCATCAAAATCGGTCAAGCCGTTTCGGAGGAGTATAAACACTAAAACTGTGACACAAGAATTTTATATATTAGAAGAAGATATTTACACCCTATTCTAAGGGTAGATATATTAATTTTGACGCATACTTTGTAACATACCTTAATATTGCCCTTAGACCCCTAAAAGTTACTATATTTATGATCAGCATCGATAGTAATGTCGATCTAGCCATGTCCGTCCGTCCGTCCGTCCGTCTGTCGACAAAAATTAGGCCTTTAAACGTGGCCTAGAGAGCTTAAATTTTAACCATATATACTCTCTAGGGTCCCGAAATAATCAAGTTTACGAATTTTTGAAATCCGCCCTCAGACACGCCCACAAACTAAAAAAACAAATTTTTCAAAAAAATCGAATTTGAAATTTTTTATATATGATCTACATATGACGCCTAAAACTGCTCGGGAGGTAAAATTTTTAAAATCCGCCCACTGACACGCCCACAATTATATATGATTTATATATGATCTTTGACTCCTAAAACTGCTCGGGAGGTACAATTTTTAAAATCCGCCCACTGACACGCCCACAATTAAATAAAACAATTTAATTGAAAAGTCAAAGTTTGAGCTAGGGAGCTGAAATTTATAATACATATATGTATAGGTATACTCTCAAGGGGCCCTTTATGCTCATGTGTAAATATTTTCAAAATCCGCCTATTGAAACGCCCACAATTTAAAAATAAAACTTTTTATGAAAATCGAAAGTTTGAGCTAGGGTGCGTTTTTTTTTACAAAAGCTTCGTTTTTTTTCGATAAAATCCTTTAAATATTATGTAACAAAATATGTAGAGCGTTCTTAACAATTCAACCATACTTAGACTTTTGTCACGCCCACTTATGAGGGATAGGAATAAGAATAGGGTATCCAACGGTTCGCCCAAGCGGACTGTAGCCCGTCCCTATGCTTTTATTTGTTTTTTGTTATAAAGGGTGATTTTTTTAAGGTTAGGATTTTCATGCATTAGTATTTGACAGATCACGCGGGATTTCAGACATGGTGTCAAAGAGAAAGATGCTCAGTATGCTTTGACATTTCATCATGAATAGACTTACTAACGAGCAACGCTTGCAAATCATAGAATTTTATTACCAAAATCAGTGTTCGGTTCGAAATGTGTTTCGCGCTTTACGTCCGATTTATGGTCTACATAATCGACCAAGTGAGCAAACAATTAATGCGATTGTGACCAAGTTTCGCACTCAGTTTACTTTATTGGACATTAAACCAACCACACGAATGCGTACAGTGCGTACAGAAGAGAATATTGCGTCTGTTTCTGAGAGTGTTGCTGAAGACCGTGAAATGTCGATTCGTCGCCGTTCGCAGCAATTGGGTTTGTGTTATTCGACCACATGGAAGATTTTACGCAAAGATCTTGGTGTAAAACCGTATAAAATACAGCTCGTGCAAGAACTGAAGCCGAACGATCTGCCACAACGTCGAATTTTCAGTGAATGGGCCCTAGAAAAGTTGGCAGAAAATCCGCTTTTTTATCGACAAATTTTGTTCAGCGATGAGGCTCATTTCTGGTTGAATGGCTACGTAAATAAGCACAATTGCCGCATTTGGAGTGAAGAGCAACCAGAAGCCGTTCAAGAACTGCCCATGCATCCCAAAAAATGCACTGTTTGGTGTGGTTTGTACGCTGGTGGAATCATTGGACCGTATTTTTTCAAAGATGCTGTTGGACGCAACGTTACGGTGAATGGCGATCGCTATCGTTCAATGCTAACAAACTTTTTGTTGCCAAAAATGGAAGAACTGAACTTGGTTGACATGTGGTTTCAACAAGATGGCGCTACATGCCACACAGCTCGCGATTCTATGGCCATTTTGAGGGAAAACTTCGGAGAACAATTCATCTCAAGGAATGGACCGGTAAGTTGGCCACCAAGATCATGCGATTTGACGCCTTTAGACTATTTTTTGTGGGGCTACATCAAGTCTAAAGTCTACACAAATAAGCCAGCAACTATTCCAGCTTTGGAAGACAACATTTCCGAAGAAATTCGGGCTATTCCGGCCGAAATGCTCGAAAAAGTTACCCAAAATTGGACTTTCCGAATGGGCCACCTAAGACGCAGCCGCGGTCAACATTTAAATGAAATTATCTTTAAAAAGTAAATGTCATGGACCAATCTAACGTTTCAAATAAAGAATCGATGAGATTTTGCAAATTTTATGCGTTTTTTTTTAAAAAAAAGTTCTCAAGCTCTTAAAAAATCACCCTTTAGTTATGTTAATAAATAGTTTATTTATTAACTTCCCAGTGAAAGTTGAAATGTTGCCGATTTTATGATTCGCTGATTTTGACATATCTCCACGTTTCAAAGTCACCAGAATCCAAATCAAAAGTTTTTATAGAGATGTCTGTCTGTGTATATGTACGTATGTACGTATGTGCGTATGTACGTATGTGCGTTCGGAATTATCTTTCGCCACGATTATCTGGAGAACCAAAGATGATGATATGATGGGACCGGGTTTATTCGAAGCGTAATTACGTAACTCAGAACTGATTTAGTTTCCAGCGAAATCGGTCCAGCCGTTTTTTGTTAGTAAATAAATATTTGAAATAATTTGCCTTTATTTGTACTATTTATTGTCATTTGTCATTGAGCAAATCATTATTACATTGTGCTCCGTTATTTCGTATACATGTAAATTCACAGGTCTCCGTGTTCATAACAGCAGTTGCATTAATATAATATCACACATCTAATTTCCAACAACAATATTAAACAGCATTTTTTAATATGAAATAATACTTAACCATATCTTATGGTTAACCACAATTTAAAATTTCCCACTAATTGCATAAATCATATTGTTCCCAGTGGGAAGTTAGTCGTGTGGACCTTGCGGGTCGCACCCAGACCACTTTTTTTATATATTATACTCGTAGGTATGAGGAAAAAGAGAAAATGTCATGCTTTTTTTTTTAAACCATTTCATTTCATTTATTTCATTTAAATGGTTTGTGCATTAAGATATAATTCTTTTAAGTACTTAGAGGTGTAGAAAATTGCAGCGATGGGATATAAAATTGGTGGTAGGGGTCGAGGGAGTAAAATTAAGCCTGTTATACAATTAAGACGGACTCTGATTAGTAATAATTTTTTGTAAGAATATACAGTTCCTGGCGTTTATATACTGATGCAAATCACAACCTAGCAAATTCCTGGTGGTTGCATATATATGGTCATATCAACGAATGCCGTGAGTGTACCGCACCGCGTCGTTGGAAGCTTCTTACAATTTACGCTGGGATAACGAGCAAACGTTATAAGGGACAAGATTAGAGTAGTTCCCAGTTTTCGTAGTGTTTCCAGCGGAGTAAAATATGCACCTAGCCATAACTTGCGAAGGCATCCGTAAATACGACGGCCACGTTAGTTGATTGTAGCCAGACAGATTTCGATTTATTGTGCAGCCAAGATTTGAAGTTGACTCTACAGCTTTAATTTTTGACGGTGACAAAAGCTTAAGTTTAAAAACAATGACGCCAACATTTCTGTTGCCAACTTCTATTGAGGTCGGCGTTTTTCAATTCGTGTTGATGATAACACTATAATACAAAATAATACAAAGACATTAGCCACGCGTGAGTACAGCATTCAACCAGTGCTCTGGGCTTCCTTTTTTTCAGAAATAAATATCAGATAAAATGCGTAATCTGCGCCATTAATGCCAGTTTATTCTGGCCCAGATCTCAATGGCATAGATACCTTGGTGTTGGGTCTGAAGACGCCAGCTCATACTCCAGATTTAATTTTTGATTTGTTGGTGGACCGAGTGTTGCGAATGGCATAACTATGCAAGCAATAAATGAAACCATTTAAGTCTTTTTCGTAACAAATATAGTGACCACATATTCTATAAACTACCTTTAAAGTAAATTCAACCTTCAAAAATGATGAAATTTGGGGATTCAGCTGCTCCGATTTCATTATTATAAAATTATTATAAACAACTTATATTTTACATAAGCTTTTTTTTCTAATGATTTTCAACTTAATTATTAAGTCTTTCTTCTTTTTCTCCTACCTCTACGGCGAAGTTATGATTAGGATTAAAAGCGCCATAAACCTCCCACTTTACTTCATCCCTGCTGGTCCGCCTGTGGGGTTCATCGAACCTAAATTATTAAGTTGATCTATTTGACATCTGCTATGCTCCTCATCTCAGCGCTTCATTTGCATTTTCAAATCGAAATCTACTTAAATAAATCTTCTTAAAGACATATTATGCTCATAACTTCTGAGGAATTACCATATTTCTCGCACATGACATTATATATGAGTTTTTCTATACTATCGAAGATATGATATGTATACATACTTCTGCTCCGCTCCTGCCATATCTGTCGCGAGGTTTGATTTTTCTTCTAGTAATACGTCCCGCGAACTACTTGTAGATAATACGATTGCCTCTAGAGTTGAACATCAATCTAACTACAATACTATCCGTGGTTTCAATAATTCAGATAAGTACGCAGTGTCAGGCAGTGCTATGCATTTTCAGCAGTTTTAATTTTTCAGCCGCGCCAACTGCTCAGTCAATTGAGTTCTTGCAACCACGGAATATACTCCTTAAGGATAAGTCTGCATCACGTTTGCATATTCCCCTTGTATAGCCTCTCGATTACATCAAAGATTGTGTGTTTTATTTAGTCACCGTTATCACAGATGCGTCCATAGCTTGTAGCAGAGGCAAATACAGGATTTCAAGCAAATTCAAAAGATTCACATTTTGGTCGCAATAACTAATTCATAATCATAAATCTTGCAGAAGTAGTCGCGTTCTATTAAATTAACGTTGGCAGAGGAGTGAAAGGGACTGCAAATCTAAGCCTCACACTAAACTTGTTATGGGCCAATGACCCAAAGTAAGTCCAACTTAATTCGCTATCCTCTTTTTGTTCGCATCTTCTTGATGGGTTTTCCAGCTAAGCCCGTTGTCTTCACAAAGACGCCAAATGAAACTGCGACATTTTTTACCGGCATTGTGACCTACAAATTGCGGTGTTCTGCCTCAGGAATGGAAGAAAACAAATTAATGACTTAATTTGAGTAACTGTTCTCTCTCTTTCTCTCTCTTTCTCCGATCACACATCACATGACATCACCTATCACAATCACACAGAACTAGGTGTGAACGCAATATTAGCGTCTTTAAATTCAGTGAGCCAGAAAATTACTTTCAAGTTAAAGTCGCGTTTGGCAAACACAACAGCTAGCACAGTATCTGTGTTCTGCAATGTTGTGTGTGTTCTGTCATTAGTATCTCAACAAGTGAGAATTCAACATTAACAGTGATGCTTAACAAATTGCGGAGCTCATTGGGTACGTTAAGGTACACAAAAAGAATCCATCGGTTTAATTGGACCGCAGCAAGTACATGCCTACTTCTGTAATTGCCTTTATCCTTTACCATTAAGGAAATTATGAAATGTCTTCTTAACAATTTGTCTGAAATTTGCATTTTGTTTCCAGGAAGATTTACAGAGGGTTTCCCTTTTTTACCAAGCGAAAGTGGGAGTGCGCAAAGACAATGGCAGAGCAATCTTGATAAAAGCCAGGCATACGATTATGCCTCTAAGAGCATTCAAAACTGAGAATGAATTTGACATGGCCACGCGATGGTCACCCTGTTAAATTCATAGTGCAATAATTGTACGCAATACTTTATGGCTCTTGACTCATTTAAAGGAACGGAAGCCCAAAGGCGTCCATGATCAGGAGGCGGGCAGGTTCTGATACATTATCTCAGCACCTGTGCATATCCCAACAATTAAACGCTAATTAAACAAACGCAAACAGTCGGGCATTCATGTTGAAACTGCTTTCGTTTTCATACCACAATCGATTGGCTTATACTGTAACAGTTATGCAATAAGACGTTGGTTATGGCCATTAATTCCAATTCGTTGTTCATAGGCTCGTTTTTTGGGCTTTATTGTTGTTGAAAAACTTTCTTCATCACATTAAACGGTTGTGAGTGAATATTAAGACCATACTCAGCTTCATTCGGATTTGAAAACGAATCTAATTGAGATAAAAGCTTAAGATGGTCACGCAATTTTGCAACATTGGTGGGTGTTATTGACTTCAGTGCGTTTAATAAAAAAGTGAAAATTGTTATTAACTTGTATAGTATATCAAAAGGTAAACAGATAATTGTGCTTTAACATTGAAATCATTGTTGCACGTAGGTGCTCTATTGCGGAGATAGGGGGACCCTCTTTGGCGTCAAGAAGGTGTGTTTTACAGGCTGGCGCACCAATTGTGCTACAATAAAAAATTCAAAAAACTTTTTTTTAATCAATGTATCTATTTCATTTTTTTTTTTATTGTATAGAAAATTCAATTTTATTTTATATAACAAAGTGTTTTTGAAGATGATAGACCGTAAATGACCTCCATGCCCTGCTCATCCAGGCATATGCGACTCCTGATCAGAAAATTATTCAATTCAGGGTTGAAGTCCGGATCGCTTCAATTATTGTTTTAATAATGGACTGATTCAATTCAGTAAAATTCCTTGGTTTCTTGGACAGGTGACCTTGGGGACCAGCGGAAAGTGGACTTTCTTGATATTAGTTTGTTTGGGAATTTTCGTTGGAGCTTCGCCATATGGCTATGTGTGCAGTTGCTCCATCTAGCTGGAACCAATTGCTTTTGAAATGGATACTTCTTCGGCACAGTTCTGGGTAAAAAACACTTCTCCAACATCTTTAAATAACGGTCCCCATTGACAGTTTCTGTTACAGCGTTTTCTTTAAAGAAGTATACGATGCACCTTGACGAAACTGCGCACCACACAGTGACTCGATATGGGTGCGGTACCATCTCATGGAATATTTCTGGATTAGATTCACTCCAAATACTGCAATTTCGCTTATTTACATTGCCGTTTAGATCAAAATGGGCCTCATCAGACATAAACAAGCAATTTATAAAGCTGTTGTATTCTTCGGTCATTTCAATAATTTTTTGGCAAAATTCCAGGCGAATAGGCAAATCCAGGCTGTAACTTATTTGCAATTTGGAGTTTGTACGGAAACTTATTTAAGTCATCATGAATTATCCATTGTAATGACCGTCTGCTAGCTCCAATTTGCGCCGATAAGTTTCGAGTCGAAATGCTTGGATTTGCCTGAATCGACGATGCTACAGCCGCGATTGTGTCTTGAACCAGAACATAGGGATATTGATGTTACGGTCTTCGTGCGGTGCTTTCAGATTCGACAAATATATGTTTACCAGCCTCATAGTAGTCTATCTAGTCGGGGGAGTGCCGCCAAACTCTCGCCTAAATTCCCTTTGGACGGAAATGAAGGACTGCAAAGCATGGCACCGCTGCACTATCCAAATACGCTTTTCGGTTCATTTTAATAAATATTAAATTAATAAATCTAACCTGCCGAATAAAAAAGAATTAAGCCGATTACTCACACAGAAAAAAAGTTCGTTTTGTTTTTGTAGCACGATTCGTGCGCCACCCTGTATCATCGATTAAGAATAAGATTATGTGAACAACTTTTTTTTGTTTATAAAAAAAACATATCCATAAAGTGGAAGCTGTGAGCTGAAAGAAATTCTGAAGAAATCTAGTCACCAAAGTAAAGGGAATGGATGGGTGCTTAAGCCGCATTTCCAGCAGCTTCATCTTCCAAGTGTTCTGTTCCTCAGTGGTATAGGATTACGCAGTGACAGAGAAAGTTGGATGCATCCTCGTGGGTTTCCTCATTACCGCAGCCTCTACAGATGTCGTCATCCCTGAGATTAAGTTTCATTGTTCTTTACTAAGTTGTGACCGGTAAGAGTTCCAATCAACTACGACAGCGATGTTCTGTCATAACGTACAAGTTTCTTGGTCCGGTTCTTATCATAGTTTGGCCACAGTTTGCGTGATATGTCACAAGTGGGTAGTGATCTCCGCCTGTTGTTGGCTTCCATTCGGATTTTGTATTCCACTCTTTCTCTGAGATTATAGGTTGGTGGTTTGCCCGACTGAAGTGCCTGTTCTTGGTCCATCGCAAACCCTTTCCTTACCAGTTCATAAGCTCGCTCATTGCCGGATATGCCCCTGTCTACAGAAACCCAGCAGAGATGAAAGTATGGGAAAAAAGCATGCCTGATAACTCGACTCTTCATCTTCTTCATCCCTAATAGCGAGGCTTTGATCAGGATTAAAGGACTCATAACTCTCCCACTTTACTGCATCCTTTCAGGTACGCTTGTGATGTTCGTCTGTTCGACCTAAGTGAATGAATATCATGTCAATTCACGAATTCGCATGCACTCTTGCGGGACATTTTCAAGATGTTAAATGTGTCGCTTGCTCACCTGAATGTTAAGTCGCCTTTTACAAAAAGCCATATTGTGCAGTGATATTCTTTCCAATTGTGGTGCACTGCGTTCCACAAGTGATTTTCAAATTGAAATTTAACGGCTCAGTACCCTCTTCAACTGTTTTTCTTAAAGATAATTTAGGTGTTTTCTTTCTTCTTTTTGAAGTAAAACTTCTTGACGGAAGTGTAGACAAACGTACACTCTTAAGGGTGGCGACGGTGTAGAGGTTAGTGTGTTGGCTTGTTACCCATGCGGTGCAGGTTCAATCCCCATGGGGAACAACAACATACGCCACCCATTCACATGCCTCTATACCAAAAGGAGGATTTCTGCCTGGTAGTACAATGGACCGTTACCGAGTCTGAGTGCTCTGGGATTTGGATTTCCTTTTTAAAAAAAAAAAAAAAAAAAAAAAAAAAAAAAAACCTACACTCTTTTGTTACAACTCGTACAAATTAAGTCGGCGGAAAGGTTCGTGAAATGGGTAAACACCCTTGAATCGAGGGCAATACTAAGCTCATCATATATCCAAACCGAACCAAAGGAGAAAGCTACATATATCTAAAACAGTTGCCGACAGATGGAATTTATCGGAAGTGAGTAAAGTCATTGTGTCCATGAATGGCAGTTCATTAGTTGGAAATATAGAGCGTCACCGTCATCGTCCGATTTTCAGGTCGGACGGCAAAAAACCAAAGTTTCAGCTAAGGACCTGAAATTTATAATATAGACTCTCCAGGGGCCCTTGATGCTCATGTGTAAATATTTTCAAAATTCGCCCACTGACACGCCCACAATTTTAATTAGATGGAGCGAAAGAAGTTTTACTTCAATAGTGTATTCTTAAGCACACTCATTTAATAGCTGCCTGGCTATCAATGAAGATGGCAAGGCAACGTCTCTCTTGGTTATGGGGAAGAGTGTGAGTATGGATGGAATGCTTCGTTTTTCCATTCCGTTCTGGATGGGAAGTAGACTTGAGCGGCTTTGTTGAGGTTATGTTTAGGCGTTGTGTAGTCAGTGGCAGTCGCAACGAGGTTCCTGGGTAATTTTCAATTTAATTTTCAATTTTCAAATTTTATTTCATATGACTTCAAATATAACAATAGAAGCAATAAGTTTTAACAATATATATATTTAAATACAGAATTCAATAAAATAATTAGTGAATTTTTTTATTTTTTTATACTTTAAGTATTAAAAATAGTGTCAAATGCCACTTCGATACCTCGAAATGCCTTCGATACCTTAGACAATAAAGATTACGGTGGGTAGCAACTCAAGCACCTTACTATGACCGTACGGTTTATATGACCAGAACCCGATTCCCTGAGCCTTACTCCGCTGCAAGGTGCAGTAAATCTGACGTGAAGGTCGAGAGGGATGAGGTTTATAAGAACACTAAGGGCGTCGGTCGGGCTCGACCGAAGTCCCCCTGTTACAGTGCTTTTACTGTAATTTGTTTTATGCTGGATAGATCACGGTTCTTGTACCGTGTCTATCTTGGATATTGCTGGTACATAAACCAGAATATCAATGACAAGTAATGCAGCTAGAGAGAATGAAACTCTTTGATGACTGTATAACAAGTGAGTAATATATTTTATTGAAAGTCAATATATACTTAAAATTAGCTTAGCCTAGCAATAATACAATTGATAACAAAGTCAACAAAGTGCTGACATCGGGAATTTGTGAATAATACAATAAGTGCAGACATAGGTAAATTGTGTATAAAGCAGTAAGTGCGGACATAGGTAAATTATGAATAATGCAATAAGTGCTGACATAGGTAAATGGATATTACAGTGCGAAAGTGAATAATAATAATAACAATAAAAAACATTAATGGATATTAGAGACCACAGTGCAAAAAATAAAACTGTGTCTGAAGTGAGGTCGTTGCCTCAGTGTTGTTTGCTGCAGAGCTGACATAGCAGAACTAGCATGCCTTAACACCCCCGGTTGCACCAATCCCAATCTGGACTCGATTGAGTTTAGTGATGTTGTAGGCTTTACTTAGGGCAGGCCACCAAACTAGTGACCCGTAGGTGAGGATAGAACGTAAAACGGCTGTGTACATCCACAGCACCATCCTAGGCCGGAGTCCCCACGTTTTACCAAAAGTTCTGCTATAGGCGTAAAAAGCGACACTTGCTTTGCGTACCCTGTGTTCTATGTTTTGCTTCTAGCTCAGCTTTGGATCTAGGATGATTCCTAGATATTCGGAAGACAGTGTTTCATTATTTGGTTTGGGGAGGTTGAAAGTCGGTATCTTGTACTTGGTGGTAAACAGCATGAGTTCAGTTTTACTCGGATTAGCTTGATCAGAGCCCTCTTAGTGATCTCACTAATTACTGAGGGAAGCATTCCTGATACCAGCACAACCACGTCGTCTGCGTACGCGACTGTTTTGATTTCAATTCGGTTGAGATCTGACAGAATTTTGTCAATGACCAGGAGCCATAGTAGAGGCGAAATAACCCCCCCTTTGGGCGTTCCTCTTTCTACGGTCTTGGCTATAATGGTATTACCCATCTGGGCCTGAATTATTCTGGTTCTGAGCATGGATGTGATCCATCTGGGAACAAAACCCTCTACGTCTGCCGCGGGCAAAATCGCCAATAACCAAGGTATAACCTTCTCCAAGTTCTTTTGGAGCATTATAGGTAAAATCCCGTCAAGCCCTGGTGTGTAAGGGGAGAAGCTGTCTATAGCCTATTTGATATTTTCGTCTGTGATGATTGACTTAGTACCACCCCGTGGTTACATTATGTGAGGAGTTTGCACATCGTTGCAACAGTCTTTACATTCAGGAAAGTGAGTGTTCATAAGGATTTCCAGGGATTCCGCTGATGAACCATCATCCCGTTTGATGAATGACGGGTTGGAGTATTGTTTGGACAGGCTTTAGCCTAGCAGCATCCTTTAGGGTTTCAATCGACGGTCAGTACTCTGCCCAGGCCTGAGACTTTGCCTTGCTAATAGTCTTTTTATATAGCTTAAGAGAGTCTTTGTAGGGTTTGTAGAATTTGTGTGCATGACAGATGTTGAAGATCTCTCTCGTCATTTTTCTTAGGTCAGCGAGATCTTCGTTCCACCAAGGTGGGCTAGGACACATACGAGCTTTCGAAATGCCAGCAATCTTCTGTGATCGAAAAATGCCCCCAAAGCTGAAAGGAAGGCTCTACACCGCAGTTGTGAGCGCAGCGCTCACATATTGTTCATAATGTTGGAAAGTATGAGGGCAAATTAACGGCAACTGAGATGAAGATGCATCGCATGACAGCAGAGTAACGAAGATTGACCTCTGTACAATAAGAAATCTTATTTATCACCTTTCCGTACAGTCCACTAGCTCGGAACAAACAATTAAACACTCTTTAGAATTATAGAATTATATTTCTAAAATGCAAATAAATTATGTGCAACTACTGTATATTTAAATTGATAATTTTATACTGATATAACCAAAATTTTGCTTTTTCACATACACTCATTCACTTTCCATTCTCCCATCTATTGCTTTTTTTGTCAAAAGTTAATTTCTCTCAAGCGCAACTGCACTGCCCCTCAGCTGTTATCTCGTCCACCATGCCATAGCCTTAAATAAACTCTAAGTAAAGTATCATCTCACTGTCTCTGAAACATCCAGGGTAACTGCATTCTAAATCGATTTACCGGGTAATTTCATAAAAATGAATCATAACAAATAACATTTCTTTGATTGCAGGCACATGTTCAAGCAATTCCAAACCAATCTGTGGAAATGTTTAGATCTCTTCATGCAGTGGGTCGCAGCGTTGTTCCCGCAGAAGAAAGAATATCCAATGTATGGTACACAACTTCTGTGTCTACTTGCAAAATGGAGCGAAAATCCTGACCTGGTAATGCGAAGTTGTTTAAAACGAGAACGCATTTGCGTTGCTTTGCTACCTTCTTGTGTTACATTTACTTACGTGTATTTGCATCCGACAAACGCATTTGTTAGTTTCACATATAGAAATAAACACTTCCAATATCTATACCAATGTGGTTTGGTATTTGTTCTTTGTTTAGATTCTTAATGAATTTCACAGTAACATGGTATTGACATTGATTTTATTGTATTTTTTTACTTAAGTTCGTAGATCAACTCTTTTGTTTTATACAAATTTGATGTTACGTAGCTGTTTCTAAATTTAGAGAGATTTGTTTTTTTGTTCGTTGTTCTCCGAATAACTTTAAGGTTCAATTTATTCACTCTCAATTAAATATAAATTCTCAATTCTTCTTCTTCTTCTTCTTCTTAAGTGGCGCTACAGTCCGGGGTGGACCTGGTCCTAGCCAACACACCGCTCCTAAGTGGACTACTGCGTTGTCTCTCCGGGTTGGAATCGAAGACTTTTCGGGCCGGAGCGTTGGTGTTTATTCGCTCTACATGTCCTAGCCATCTTAGTGGGCTGATTCGTACTTTTATGACCGGGTCGATGTCGCTCTACAGCGGGTAGAGTTCGCTGTTAAATCTAATCCTCCAAAGCCCGTCAACGCAAACGGGACCGAAAATCATTCGAAGAATTTTGTGTTTGAAACGACCAAGAAGATCTTCATCCGCCTTTGTCAACGTCCACGCTTCTGTGCCATATAGCAGGACTAGGATGATGAGGGTCCTTAGAGTTTCCTAACAAGACCTTACTAGTCAACTGCCTTCTTAGGCCAAAGAAACAGCGGTTGGCAAGTGTAATTCTTCATTTGATTTGTGATGGCATGTCATTTTCAGAATTCATAGCGGAGCCAAGGTAGACAAAGTCCCTAACTACCTCAAAGTTGTAGCTGTCTATCTTGACGTTCCGTCCGATTCGTCGATGTTGTGTATCCCTTCTTGTTGAGAGCATATACTTGGTTTTGCCCTCATTCACCACTTTTGCCGCTTCTGTGCTAATACTTACAAAACGCACCAGTGACAGCTCGCTGTGTTCTCCAAATGATGTCATTGTCGTCAGCGTGTGCAAGTAGTCGCACAGAATTTTGGAAAATTGTCGCAAGCCAACAGCAGGGGCACAATTTTCCAAAATTCTGTGCAATTACTTGCACACGCTGGCGACATTGACATCATTGGGAGAAGAATCATGAAGAATCATGTTGAAGAAGTCACATGACAGCGCATCACCTTGTCTAAATCCTTTTTTGACAACGAAGGTCCCGGTGAGATTGTTACCGACCTTTATAGAGCAGCGAGAGATATGGCTCTATATAGCTCGTCTCTATAAATGCTGCCATATGCGGCCTTAAAATCGATGAAAAGATGGTGAATATCGATCTGGATTTCTTGGGTTTTCTGTGGGATTTGCCATAGTGTGAATATTTGAATTTCAAATTCTCAATTAAGAAAGGAAAATTTACAAAACGTTTCAATTTATTCACACTCGTAGAGATTTTAATCGAGGCTGCCGCAGTTAACTACCGGTGCAGTAAACTTATATCCGATGTTAGCGTACGGTTCAAAATCCACCGTTTAAGAGGGATTTTTCGCGCTTATTGAGAAGTAAAAGAGCCTTCCTATTTATTCACTTTCAAACCTACAGTGGGTAAAGTTCTGGCAATTGCTTGACCAAATTTGGATTACTCTCTGGAAAGGTAAACGTTCACATGGCAACATTGTTCATATAGATATTAATTTCAATTCAATTTTCCGCATTTTTAGATTACGTTGCATTCGTCAATCGCTTAATTGCTGATTGCCCTACGTTTTTATGCGAATTGTTGCATGTATTAAAATGCAGTGCTGCATTGAAATTCATTTCTATTTCATTTCATTTTTCATTTCCGTTCATCTATTCGAGTTTCCTCTTAAGTTAGGTTAGGTAGGTGGGCTGGCATAGTGCCACACTCAGGTCAATGCGGACCCATTGTGATGCCCATTGGGGGAGGAGGGTTGTCTTTTACTCATTTTTAACCCTGTCTATAAACAGCTGAGATTAATTACTCACTGTGCTGTTCGATACAAACCATCCTGTAGATTTGATGAACTTTCATTATTCTGCCTATCGGTATGCTGGAGAGCTCGTCTAGGTCGTGGAAGAAGTGTCTCCCCAGGAATATGTATCTGATGTGTTGGAGACCCGGGCAGGGACACAGGAAGTGGGTAGTATTCTCCAGAGCTTCCTCGTCCAGCTTCTACAGAGTTCTTCCTCCGTCAAGCGTAGTTTCTTCTTATGGTACCGCAGAGTGTAGTGCCCCGTTAAAATACCTACGAGGGTGGATAGTGATGTTCTATCCTTTTTCATTAGACTCTCGGTTCTGGCGTCATTGTAGGTTGGCCATAGCATTCTAGTGGTGTGGTAAGTATCTAGTGCCGTCCATCTAAGGTTCGCCTCTTTTATTGCCTTTTTCCCTGCTTCAAGCCTGAGTGACCATGAAGGCATTCCGTTGCCCGGAATGCCTTCATGTCCCGGGACCCAGCAGAGCGATACCTTATGCTGGGTACCAAGAACATTGAGTTCTTCGCGACAGCATTTCACAAGCTTTGATTTTATTTCTGCTGCAGTTAAGGTTTTATTGCTGCCTGGCTGTCGATATAGAAGGTAATACCATCGGGTGGTATTGCCCTTACCGCAGACTCACGGGCTGCTGTTGTCACTGCCAGGACCTCTACTTGGAAGACGTTGCTGTGGTCGGGTAGGCGTACCGATTTTCTCTTACAGATTGCTTAAAACTAATATCTACTAAAGTTTATCAAATTTAATTTATGTTCACAATTTCGTTCAAATGTAGTTTAAATACATTCCTTGTAAGAATTAAGTTTTAATTACCATTAGGTTCATTAAATAATTGCATACACCTAGAAAATGGCTCGTTAGAACCGTAATTATATCTATGCAAGGGAATATAAAACAAACTTCTGGGTCGAATATTTCTTCCTAGAACATAGATATTCATATAATTTAATAAAATGGTACATTTTATGTGGTAAGACAATATATCGGAAACAAACATAACACAATTCACAAACCGACGGCTTTCCAGAATAACCAATGAACGCACGTCTGGTGAAGTTACTTGGTGGTTCCAGTAAATTTCATTTTAATTATCGAACCAAAAATCTTGTAAAGGATTTTTGAATTTTATCAATTCTATTTTTGGAAACAGTGTAGAGATGATAAGAAAGGAGCGTATTCCAAATTGGGGTGAGGTATATAAAAAAAATATTACGCATTAACGGCCCATACAGGGCCTTAAACCTAGCTTCTCCAACCATTTGCTTGTGCGAATTGGAAACGACCCACAATTAATGAAAAGTTAGAATTTTTATTAAAAACAACCTTAAGATCTTTCACTTCCGATAGTATATCCAAAGAAGTTTCTAAAGTAAAATAGTCAAATATAATAACAGTTTGCGATCTGTAAAGTGAAAAGACATTACATTTATCACCAGTCTACTATTTACATTAAGGCAATACCTCGTGCATTTTTTTATAGAACCGTTGAAAATCATCTGCACATAACAAACCAGTTGTGTATTGCAACAATGTAGGTAATTCATTTACATAAACTAAAAATAACAAAGGTCTCAGATGGCTGCCTTGAGGAACACCAGATGAAACAATTATTACTTTCTCAGTTTTTTGGATGCATATGAAATGAAAGCATCCGGATTTGTTGTTGGTGAGAAGCGTGATAAATGTATCAATTTCAAAGAAGGCACAACTTCTACAGTTGTTAAAGACTTATCAATATCAACTAGATAGATAGATATGTACATTCATTTCGCACATAAATTTACAAAGGTATGGGTACCATACATTTTACAGTACACAGATATGATAATTCTATCTTTCTTGTGAAATACGAGGGCGGGTCAATAAGTCCGTGACTTTTGGAATAAAACACAGATTTTTTGATAAAAAAAAAAAAATATTTTTAACGTAGTCTCCCTTGAGCTCTATACACTTTGTCCAACGCTTCTCCAATTTTTTTATCCCTTCCAAAAAAAATGATTTGTCGAGGTCCTCAAAATAGGCCTTTGTTTGCGAGATGACTTCATCATTGGAGTCAAATCTTTTTCCACCAAGCCATTTCTTCAGGTTTGGGAACAAGAAGTAGTCGCTCGGAGCCAAATGTGGAGAATAGGGTGGATGAGGGAGCAATTCATAGCCCAATTCATGGTTTTTTGCCATGGCAACTGCACATGTGTGCACCCTTGCATTGTCTTGGTGGAAAAGAATCGTCATTGAATCGGTCCAATAAGTTGGCATAATATTCCCCATTGATTGTTCTTCCCTTTTGAAGGTAGTCAATGTGGATTATCCCGCGTGCATCCCAAAAAACAGTCGCCATAACTTTATTGGCTGACAAACCCACCTTGGCCTTCTTTGGCGCCGATTCACCCTTAGAAACCCACTGTTTTGACTGTTGTTTGGTCTCTGGTGTGTTGTGATGGATCCATGTTTCGTCCACGGTTACAAAACGGCGCAAAAACTCCTCCATATTGCGATTAAACAATGCCAAACCTTCCTGTGAAGTTGTTACACGATTGCGTTTGTGGTCGACTGTGAGCAAACGCGACACCCATCTTGCGGAAAGCTTTCTCATGCCCAAGTGATCATTCAAAATTGAAACCACTGAGCCATGCGAGATCCCTACGGCTTCCACAATCTCTCGCACTTTCAATCTTCGGTCGGCCAACACCATATCGTGAATTTTTTCGATTGTTTCGGGTGTAGAGACCTCAACTGGGCGTCCAGGACGTTCGGCATCTTCAGTGCTTGTACGGCCACAACGAAATTCAGTAAACCACTTTTTTACCATTGAAATCGATGGTGCAGAGTCCCCACAGTATTTTTCAAGCTTAGCCTTGGTCTCGGTAATGGTTTTTTTTCGCAAGAAATAATGCTTAATAAGCACACGAAATTCACTTTTTTCCATTTTCTCCTCAAATTAGTGAGTAGTCTGATAAAAATAGCTGTCAAACACAAACTAACTGACGCAGCAAGTTTAAATTTTGACAGGAGTCAACTGACAGATGCCTGTTGACAGGAGCAGTGTTGCTATTTCAGTAAAGAGGTCAGAAATTCAAAAAGTCACGGACTTATTGACCCGCCCTCGTATTATTTACAAAACAATAGTGATTTAAGTTGGAAAAACGAAAAATTATACAATACTGAAGGAAAATACGGAAAAACTTCGAATTAATAAAGCAAACAAGAAAAAAAAATGTAATACATAATAGATTGATATTTAATAAATTTATGAAGCAATGTATTTTTGACCATAGGAAAGACGTCAAATCAAGTACTAATTAAAAACTTACTAATGAGTTAACAAAATCAAGATTTAACGAAAATTGCATGTTGCAACAAAATTATCACAGATATAAATAAATTAAAATAAATAAATAGTTAAGTAAATCAATATTATAAATAAATAAATAAGTAAGTTAATTATAAAATAAATAATAAGAAAAAATAACAAATAAATAATTTGGTAAATAAATAAATAAATAAGTAAATAAATAAATAAAAAGTTAAACAAATAAATAAATCAATAATTAATGATTTAATATACAAATAAGTAAATATAGTTTTACAAGCAACCAAAAAAACACAAAAAGAAAGAAATAATAGCGTACATCTCCACTATTAAGTATTTAAAATATTTACAAGAGGATTGTCAGCAAATTCACAGCGGTCTAGGAAACGTAAGTTAAGTCTTAACCCTCTACTGCATGAATTATTATTTAAAGAGAAAAAATAAAATACTTTTTAAATAGCTTCTTTGGGCTGTTTTAAGACATCTTTTATTAAAAAACCAAAAAAAAAATCATTTGTTTAAATAATAAGAATACAGGCCAAATATGGCTTCGTGTGCATTAATGGTTGTAAAACTAGAACATTTTTGATTTCAGTTTAAGTAAATAAAATATATAAAAAAGCAGCAAAATATTAAGAAAAAAATATTTATAAACACAACAGAACAACTCATTTAATAAATAAATAAATGAAACAAAACATAACAATTCATTGTATCATAAAAAAGTAAAATAATGGTTGAAAGTTGTGTGTTTATACGCCATGAAATTTAGAAAAGCAATTTCTCTTTTACTTTTTTACTACGTTACTATTTTGTTGTCAAACCAGGAAACCAAACTCAATTTTACTCCACTGATAGTTGCCACTTTTTCCATTATACTTCCACGTCTTTGCTTCATCAGTTGTTCCTTCGGAGTTCTGGAGTTTGGCACTCGGTTGAGTCTTATAATCCCTAGTTTCAAAAGTCCACTTTTCAACGAATAAACCTGCAAATTTGGACTATTATACCAGTTGTTGTCGAAGAAAATCTTGGGATTAGCATTTTGATGAACTGTTGACCTAAGTCTTGTTACAAAGTTACCACTGATCCTGAGATCTGGTGCTCCGTCAGGATACTTATTGCTTTGGTGTCCGTTAAATAAATCAAAATCGTAACTTAATCCCGAAATTCCACTAAGGACTTGATATTTATAGCCCCATTTATGTGGCTTAGCTGGTGTTTAGGAATGCTTTCATGTTTTTTATTTGTTATTTGCTTTATTAATTATTCAGTTGTTAACTTTTGTAGCTACACGATATGTTTTATTATTTACGTCATTGTGCCAAACATTACATAATTTTCCTTAATTATAACGTAACTGAAGCTTATTTTGTGCCGTAATGCACTTGCTCTTTAATATGTATGTTCATGTATAAGCAGTTGGTTTTAGAAAGCAGCATTGTAAAGATCTAATTTTTGTCAATAAATCGGTATCTATTGTTTCGAATTGCTTGCTTTTTTCGTCTCGTACAACATTAGAGTTTCGTTGCTGTTTAAATAGGATTTCATTTTTTGCATTGTTGAACATAAAATTTGGTCCAAATCGAGCCGGATATTTGGCAAATATATATTAATTAATAAATCGACCAGTTGTTGGACAATTTCTACACGATATTAAAACCGCATTGGCTATATATAAAAACGTATGTGTACCCGTATACGCATTATATGGATAACAGTGAGTCTTGACTGTGTTAAATAAAAAAAAAAAAAAATCTGTTGAACGCTATAAAACAGTTTCGTGGAAATTCGTTTAATTCTACCGTAATAAGCTATTCATTCGATAGATTTATTTTCATTAGATAAAGAATTTAAAACACCTTCATGGTACTTGGTTATAATCCATAATTGATATTATACTAAATATAGTTGTCTCATAATTCTTTATATGAAAATGGCCGATACACTTTTACTTCCCGCACTTCGTTTGTCTCGTGGTCATCTCAAAGGTGCATTAACTAAGCTAGCCATTTACACTGATTCCATCAACGTCATGACTTCCAAAGTAGAGCTGGAGGTTAAATTCAATAGAACAGAGGAGTTGTGGTGTGAATTTAATGCGTCACAAAATAAATTCTATGAATTCGCCGACAAAGAAGGCTACACCGACCCTGTTCCTGAGTTCGAGGAATTTGAGTCGAAGTACATGTTAGTTAAATCTGTCTTACTATCTGCCATTAGGGAGCGCCAACAAGTTGAAAGGAATCGTCAGTCGTTTAGCCGACCAACAGCAGATCTTAATTGAAGCCCTTAATAAATCACATGCGGGAAAAGGCTTAGATTGTTTCCTTCCCTCGATTCGTATTGAACCATTCTCTGGAAACTATCAGGACTGGCCCGCTTTCCGCGATATGTTTGCAAGCGCGGTTCATAACAAACCAAATCTAACCCCAATTTAAAAGTTCCACCTTTTAAAATCTAGTCTTCGGGACGGAGCACTTAGTCTTCTTAATAATATAACAATTTGTGATGCTACGTATGAGCAGGCTTGGGAGAGATTGGAAAAACGTTATGATAGACCCAGGTATGTGATTAATGACTACATTAAAACATTCATGGAGCTTCCATCAGCACCTGATTCGAACGTTATCCATCTTCGCAAAGTATCAGACGGAGCCGATGAAATCGTGAGAGGATTAACTTCGATTAACTCAATAAATAGGGATCCATGGCTTATTTACATCCTCATAAACAAGGTGGACCCTGACACCCGCCAGGCTTGGGCCGAAGAAAGCGTTTTGGAAGACTATCCCACTATTGATCAATTCATAACCTTCTTAGAGCATCGATGTGAAGCCCTGGAAAGTTGTAAGGTAAGCGTTCGTGAACCCAAAATCAGAATCCAGTCAGCCAGAAGTATGCATGCCTCGTCGTCGGTTGTGTGTCCTAAATGTCATTCTTCACATAGTCTATCTCAGTGCTCAGATTTCTTAGCCATGGTGGTGCCATCCAGAAGAGAATTTGTGAAATCCAATCGACTTTGTTTTAATTGTTTTCGTGATGGGCATTCGTCTGCTCGTTGCCAGTCCAAATTTCGTTGCAGGACTTGCAACACTCGACACCACAGTTTGGTCCACGACGACTCCATAACCACCAATCTCAACCCTTCGGCAAATGCCTTTGTGAACACTTCGCCAAATCAAATTAATGAACAACCTCAAAACATTACCAACAACCCTAACATCGCCTCAACTTCGAGAGCAACAAACTTTGTCGTCAACAATCACTCGGTCAACATCGCGCATAGCATCCCACAAACAAAACTGCCTACGGCAATCGGAAAGGTAAAAGATATCAACGGTAGATACCATCAGGTTCGCATCCTTATAGATTCAGGCTCGCAGGTTTCATTCGTGACTGAGTCCTGTGCTCAAAAACTTGGACTCAAGCGAAGAAATGCTCGCATACCAATAAGTGGTATTGGGTCAACCAGCGCCGGTAGATCCAGAGGCCTTATTTCGCTAACTATATCGTCCCGCTGTGATCAATTCAGTATCCTGGTCGATACATTTATTTTATCAAGCGTTACTTCGAATTTGCCAACTAACTCGTTTAGCGTCGAAGATTGGAGTCACCCGACTCAATTGGATCTAGCTGATCCTTCCTTCAATGAATCGAACTCCGTTGATATCTTGTTAGGGGCTGACAAGGCATGGGAAATCCTACAGGGTAGGGTGATTCAAAACAATCAGGGATACCCGATAGCTCAAAAAACTATCTTCGGCTGGGTCTTAGCCGGAACGTTACCCTCACACAAGGAGTCCAGCATTCTCTCTCACCACTCGTGTCTAGACATCGATGCCATCTTACAATCATTTTGGACGATTGAAGAAGTCTCCAATCCGAGCCTGTCTGCCGAAGATAAACAAATTGAGGAACACTTTCTTAACACCCATTGTCGTGATTCAAAAGGGCAATATATTGTCGAACTACCCTTCAAACAGATGCCACAGTTTTGCGACACTCTTCGTGGTTCTGTGTCGCGTCTTACAGCGATGGAGAGGAAGTTCTCCAAGGATAAAACCCTTTTCGAAAGATATTCAAAATTCCTCGATGAGTATCTTGAATTGGGACATATGTCTCGAGTGCCTGCTGCGGAGATAGTTAACCCAAATGTGTTCTACCTCCCTCACCACGCTGTCCTTAAACCCGACAGTGCAACGACGAAGTTGCGTGTCGTTTTTGATAGTTCTTATAAGGACACAACAGGGAACTCTTTGAACGACTCGCTGATGGTAGGTCCACCGATTCAACGCAATCTGTTCTCGGTATGTTTACGATTTCGGCGGCATCAACTGGGTTTCACCGCCGATATCATCAAAATGTTTCGCCAAATCCTTGTATCAGAGAAAGACTGCGACTTTCAGCGGATAGTTTGGCGGAATTCTCCTTCAACATTTCCCTTGCAACATTTTCGACTTCGGACTGTTACGTACGGAACATCTTGTGCGCCCTTCTTGGCGGTACGGACATTAGAACAACTCGCGAATGATTATAAAGAGGAATTTCCTATCGCTTCAGAAATTGTGTTGAACGATTTTTATGTGGATGATGTTGTTTCAGGTGGGGACACGTTATCTGACGCAATGTTTAACAAGCAGTCTCTCATAAAACTCTTATCAAAATGTGGTATGAAACTGAGCAAGTGGCAAAGTAACTGTGCCCAACTTCGTGAAAATTCAGACACCTTTTCTAACAACAGCATTTCGTTAGACACTAGCGCGGATTCGTGGACTAAAGTGCTGGGCCTTCATTGGAATTCTCAGCGCGATATTTTTAGTTTTCGCATAAACTCAGTCTCCGATGGACCGATTACCAAACGCCAGATTCTGAAAGATGTGGCGCGTATCTTCGACCCCCTCGGCTTTCTCGCACCCTCGGTCGTACCACTAAAAATCGTCTTCCAAGAACTCTGGCACCTTAAACTCGACTGGGATGATGAAATACCTGCTCCGATCGCTACAAAATGGAGTAGATTTCGCGAGGAACTAAATGATTTTTCCAAAATCGAAATATATTCTCGATATGAATTGCCAAATGGAACCTTTAAAACAACTATCGTTGCCGCTAAGTCTCGTGTTGCCCCTTTAAAACAATTGAGCATCCCGCGTTTAGAACTCTGCGCAGCTCTTTTACTTGCGAGATTACTTGGTGCCGTCCAAAAATCGCTGAATATCACCTTCGACCATGTCTTTGCATGGTCGGACTCGAAGGTAGTTCTATCGTGGCTATCATCTCCTCCCCGCCGTTGGAATATCTTCGTCGGAAACCGTACTTCGGAGATTCTCGATATGATCCCAAGGGACAGATGGTTGCACGTTCGATCTGAAAGCAATCCCGCCGATTGCGCCTCTCGCGGTATACTCCCATCACAACTGCTCTCGCATCACATTTGGTGGACAGGCCCTGCTTGGCTACAACAAGGATCAGACACTTGGCTAATTTTGAGTCAGCTTGAAGAAGACCCTAGATGCATGGATGAAGCTAAACAACACTCGCCGCAGTCCTTCTTTGTGAGTTCCGATGAACATCCTTACGAAATACTGGCAATACGCATCTCATCTTGGAATATACTACTCAGAACAGTCGCGCGCATAAACCGGTTTATATCAAGATGTCGCAAGACAGACCAAGTTTCATCACATCAACTACAGCCTCAGGAGATATACCACGCCAAAACGAGTATCATCAGATGGCTTCAAAATCGATACTTCGCAGACTACACCAAAGCACTTAAAAGATCACTTCCTCTTAACAAAAACTGTAAGATACTAAATTTATCTCCCTTTTTAGATGATGAGAATATTTTACGCGTTGGAGGACGAATAGATCAAGCAAACCTCGCATATAATGTTAAGCACCCAATCATCATTCCCAAAGGCCATACCATAACAACGCTAATTGTTCTCGACGCACACATCAAATATTTACATCCGGGAATCTTTTCGCGCTTCTCCGCCAAGAATTTTGGATAATCGGTTGCCGGAATTTAATTCGGAAAATAACACATACTTGTATTCGATGTTTTCGCCAGCGAAAGAATACAACTTCCCAGCTCATGGGTAGCCTCCCACCACAACGAATACAACAAACCAGGCCGTTTGTGCACTGCGGTTGTGATTATGCCGGACCAGTTGTGTTAAAAGTGAAATCGGGTCGAAAATCGGTTCTTTCAAAAGGCTATGTCTCGCTATTTGTTTGCCTTGTTTCGAAAGCTATACATTTAGAGCTAGTGAGTGATTTAACCACAGACGCATTTCTCGCTGCATTCCGTCGGTTTGTCGCGCGTCGTGGAAAACCGTCACATCTTTACTCGGACAACGGCACAAACTTTCGCGGAGCCGCTCGTGAACTATCTGAAATGCATGAACAAGTCTTGTCTGAAAATCACAATTCGATAGTGGCAGAATCGCTAGCTCGGGACGGTATTACCTGGCACTTCATCCCTCCGGCGGCACCACACTTCGGCGGCTTGTGGGAGGCGGGAGTGAAGTCCGTCAAACAACACCTTCGCCGGGTCATCGGGTCAGAAATTCTTACTTTCGAACAATTCTATACGTTTCTAACACAGATTGAAGCCGTTCTTAATTCGCGCCCTTTATGCCAACTTTCCGATCATGATCTAGACCCATTAACACCTTCGCATTTCATTCTAGGTGAATCCTATGCAGCCATTCCAGAGCCGATGTTAGATATTCCACAAAATCGTTTGTCCTGCTGGCAAAATCTTCAGTCCAAAGTCCAGGGCTATTGGAAACGCTGGCAAATGGAGTATTTAACTTCTCTACAAAATCGACCTCGCTGGCAACAAACGCAGCCAAACGTAAAGATCAACGACCTGGTAGTGATGAAGGATGCTAATCTACCCCCTGGCAAATGGGCCATGGGTCGGGTCATCGACATACACCCGGGTAACGATGGCCTTGTTCGAGTTGTAACTATGCGAACCGCAAATGGAATTTTGACCCGACCAATCCACAAGATAGTTCTCCCTGTATGCTGAAGCGTTGTTCAGGGGCGGCGGAATGTTTAGGAATGCTTTCATGTTTTTTACTTGTTATTTGCTTTATTAATTATTCAGTTGTTAACTTTTGTAGCTACACGATATGTTTTATTATTTACGTCATTGTGCCAAACATTACATAATTTTCCTTAATTATAACGTAACTGAAGCTTATTTTGTGCCGTAATGCACTTGCTCTTTAATATGTATGTTCATGTATAAGCAGTTGGATTTAGAAAGCAGCATTGTAAAGATCTAATTTTTGTCAATAATCGGTATCCATTGTTTCGAATTGCTTGCTTTTTTCGTCTCGTACAACATTAGAGTTTCGTTGCTGTTTAAATAGGATTTCATTTTTTGCATTGTTGAACAGCTGGGTTATATTGCTTCAGTTCATGGCGGCATTTCGTCGGAATAATTTGTTCGCCTACGGCGAGGAACTCTTCTGTTGGAATCAACAGCAAACGTTCCGTTATTTTCTCCAAAAGGGGTCTTACTTTGAAGAGTTTGTCATGTCCTTCTGTTCCAAATGGTTTGAAGTTTAGATTATCGATGAAATGCATTGACCTTTTGATAGTTTCCCACCTATTGCACGTCATTGTTTCATATGTCATTTGTTGTCCTACCATCTTATTCCAGTAATGTCTGGACGATGGAAGTTGACAACAAGACATGAACATCACCATCCCGATGAATTGTTCCATTTCGTTTTTTGTGATATTAACTGGCTTATTTATATCATCTTGGCGGGCTTTTTTATTAGATTCCTCTATAATGAAGGCCAACAAATCATCGGAATTTTTTTTTCAAAAAAAATTTAAAGGTGTCTCTAGTTTTTTTTTTACAAATTCTGGAAGCTCGGCCGATCCTGCAAATTTGAAAAGCTCTTCATCAATAACAGGAAGATGTCCCTTTCTCCATGCTACTTGTCCTTTTTTTGTTTTGCTTTTCACGGTTTTTGATATCAACGCTGCAAGAGTCTCATCATCTGAATCTGATTCCGTTTCCTCAACCGTAACGTTGACACTTCGATCATTGATATGCAATTCTGGTCCAACTCCACATCTGAATCTCCAGCCAATTCATCATCACTTCGCGATCCGTCTCCAGGAATGGGATTAAGGAATGATGATCCTCCATAAAAACCACAACATTCCATTTTTCTAAGCAAAGAAGTAACAGTAGTACTGTATTTCAATCTAAAAACTAAACGATAAAAAAACACGCACCACAACAAGAGTCAAGTGGACAAAATGTGTAGATTTACAACCCCTTGCTGCATACGAAGCCAAATATGGCTTCTGCAGTTTTACCTCTCAAACGAGCAAGATAATATTTTTTTTTTATAAAATTTTATTTGTGGCAAAGAGAAATAAGTATCCAATCACAAATATATTTTTATGATCACTTAACTCACCGTACAACAAAGTTATAATTTTTTCAAATCAGAAAATTTTTCACGCTTTCGTTTTCAACGACAACAAGCAGGAAAGGAATATCTTCCTTGTTTTTTGTCGCACTCGCGCGAAAAGTACCGCTATGCGTTCTCAGAAATGCATAGAAGAGAATTGTGTTGTATAAAGATCTTCTTTTTTGTGAGAATAAGGAGTAAAAAGGGAAAAAAAGTGAAAAGCCATATTTGGGTTAAGATCATTTCAACATTCGCTTTATCGTGAATGTTCAACGTTGAGTGATACCACGGTAAATTAAGCATCATCTTCAACAACTTATTTTGAGATGTCTGTAGTTGTTTAATATGACACATTGCACAATTTCCCCATGCTTGGCATCCATATAACAGAATCGCCTGAAAAATTATCTTATGGATAATTATTTTATTTCCATTTGAGAGCAGTGACTTTATATTGATAAGAGGGTACAACATTTTAATCCCGATCGCAATTTTGTTGAGGGTATGTTTAATATAATAGACCGAGAGCCCACAGCAATTTTTGGGTGTGATTGATAACAAAAAATAATTACATAGTATAATTAGATAGTCCTTAAGTAGTTATTTACAAATGTGAGCGACTTGCATGCTCTAGTGGGAGCAATAGTTAGTAATACTGTAAAAAAGTACAGTTTGTTTTCCAAAATCGAAATAATTGTGATAACAACTTTACCATAACTTCAAAATGTAGAGCTAATCGCCCTGATTGCGAATATGCAGGTCCAAGACGTTTTGCAGGGCGCCTTCTGCCTGCAAGACGCCCTCAAAATATGCCAAAAAAACACTTTTTGAATAATTGTGATAACCAAACGATTTATCTCCTAGTACTTAAATACCTTTTTTTTTAATCACTTGTTATTTTACTTGATCTTATCAAGCTGCCAAAAATATAGTGCAAGTAGAAAAGCAACGGATTTACTTTGCACTTTTTTTTGTACCTATACATTGTATACATGTTGTGTAAGCTGTTGACTCTCTTTTATAACTGAGAGCAACTTTAACGGTATCAAAACTTTCAATTAAACTATAGGAGGTTCAAAAAGTGGTTTTTGGCATACTTTGAGGGCGTCTTGCAGGCAGAAGGTGCCCTGCAAAACGTCTTGGACCTGCATATTCGCAATCAGGGCGATTAGCTCTACATTTTGAAGTTATGGTAAAGTTGTTATCACAATTATTTCGATTTTGGAAAAAACTGTACTTTTGATACAGTATTACTAACTATTGCCCCCACTAGAGCATGCAAGACGCTCACATTTGTAAATAACTACTTAAGGACTATCTAATTATACTAATTATTTTTTGTTATCAATCACACCCAAAAATTGCTGTGGGCTCTTAGTCTATAAGTACTAAATGTAAACTTGGTATCTAAATATACTCGTAAATATTTCCCTTTTACTTGTAAGCGGCACTGGGTCAAGCTTTTGTAAAAAAAAACGCTCCGTAGCTCAAACTTTGGTTTTTCAATAAAATTGTTTTATTTAATTGTGCGCGTGTCAGTGGGCGGAGTTAAAAAATATTTAAACATAAGTATAAAGGGCACCTAGAGAGTCTATATTATAAATTTCCTAGCTCAAACTTTGACTTTTCAACAAAATTGTTTTATATAATTGTGGGCGTGTCAGTGGGCGGATTTCAAAAATTGTTAAACTTGATTATTTCGGGCCCCTAGAGATTATATGGTAAAATGTCAGCTCTCTGGATCCAGTTTAAAGCCCAAACTTTTGCCGACAGACGGATGGACGGACGGACTTGGCTAGATCGACACTATTATCGATGCTAATCATAAATATAGTCATGCTGATTTTGACATTCCAATTCGAACGAAAGTCTGTCGAATTAGAAGAATTTGTATTTTGAGATTCGATCGAATAGATATTTTATTTGAGGAAAACCGGTATAATTCGAACGAAAATAGACATTCGAACGACTTGACTATTCATTCGAATCTAAAAATAAGCATGAGTAACTTTTAGGGGTCTACGGGCAATATTAAGGTCTGTTACAAACTTCGCGTCAAAATTAATATACCCTTAGAATAGGGTATAAAAACCGACCCTTAAAAGTGGGCATGGCAGAAAACTTTATATAAATTGTTAAGAGCGACTTTAACTACGAGTACATACTTTGCGAATTATTTCTTCAATAAAACGGTTATTTCTAAATAGTGGGCGTGTCAGTGGGCGAATTTTTAAAATTCTTAAATTTCACTATTTCGGGCCCCTAGAGAAATTTCAGACGTCTAGCTCGAGTTTAAAGGCGAATATAGTAACTTTTAGGGGTCTACGGGCAGTATTAAGGTATGTTTCAAACTATGAGTCAACATTAATATACCCTTAGAATAGGGTATACAAATGAATTGAAATAAAAATATAATTTTTACAATGTCAAATGACGTTAATTTGTTAAAATAAAATTAAAAAAAAAAAAAACCCCCCAACCGTAGAACGAGATCTCTTCGCATAACCTCCAAAAAAACGTAAGATTTTACGAAATTACACATCCTGCAAGTGGAAATTCGCAAGTCGTAATACCCACAAATAAATTCTGAAAAACAAAATCGGAACTAAATTCGTCGTAAAGCATATTTATTGCATATTTTCAGTCAAAATGATGTTTAGTCCTTGGAAGCCATGAAAAGCGGACCATTTAACCAATCACGAGTGAATAACTTGAACATTAACTCGAGTGAAGTTATTGACGCCAAAAGCTATTTGTGGATGTAGCTAAATCTGAATTAAGCACTTTTTAATTGAGAGCCAATAAATTGGGCCATAAACCTTTAACCTTTCGCTGGAACGTAGATTTTTCGTCAAAACCAGCCAACTCTTAATGTGGCGCCAACCAACAACTAATTAGTTTTTTTTACATTTTTATAATCTACACTAGACTCAACGAACGCTTACCTCAAACCCTGGGTAATCTTTGTGACACTTGCAATATCCTTATTTTTCTATTTCGCACAGCTTCCATACGCCATAGTCTTCACAAAACTCAAATAAAGAAGTACTCTTCTCCTATGAAAAGTGCATTTCTCCCAAGATACCAAGGTTACATACTTTAATTGAATACCTTTTATTTATTTATTTTTTTAAGATGCGAGCGTTCTTGTGTGCAGCACACCTTCCTTTGAATCTGCTACTATCTTTGCTGACAATGTATTGTGAATTTTCAATAGTTACTCGTATTCTGGCAGCGCAGCCCAACCTCAAAACAATGTTATCCGCCCATATAGAGATAGGAACGCGGAAAATTCAATTCCGCCTTGCATCGTATATACATCTAAGTGAAAATCAGCTCACGGAACACAATAGGAGAAAATATATTCCTGGGTGAAGCCTCAAACATCCTACGCCGGCAATGCTACCAAGAATCGTGCATGCTTCTGCGGTATGCATCGTCCAACCTATATATGGAATTGTGTAACCCAAACTTGGAACCAGCCCGTGGCCAATATACACCTGTCCGCAATCAAGTAGATGTACACATATGCAGTGCCACTACGCACCATTCGCGTGCGTGTGAAAATGCATCCGCACCATTGCGCGCGCACACTGGACTTTATCAATGTTGTCTGATCACCTTGGTACAAGCCTGAAAACAAGTGTCACTTTGTCACGGTTCCACAGTCGCGTAGATTTGGGCACCCATCCACTTTACAGATAATGAAGCGACCTGTTCTTTGGTAGTTGGATTTTTTAACTGTTTTCGAGAAATAGACACAGAGAGAACCATTTTAATTAGGTTTGGCATCATGTTCTACAAGTGAGTGCGATGAACGAGACTTCCTAGTCTTGTGCAGGTGTGGTAGATTGGTGAACAAAGAAAAAACTCTAAAATTTACATTTACATGTATAAAATATCGAATTTTATTTTTTTTAATTTGTTTGCGATAAGTGTAAACTTTAAAAAATATACATTACACATAACACATGTGTGTTGGTTTGTTAAAACATAAAAATACTTGAGTTACATTAACATTAACGATTAATATGGCTATTTTAACGTTTTTTTTTTGTATATTTCGAGAACTAAACTAGTATAATGTTTATTGTATTGTACAATATACTATATCATATTGCGCATATTAAATTAAAAACAAAAATAATAAAAGTCTCTCGTTGCAAAGGATATCTCAGTGGAATTTGTGTGTGTTTTTTTTTAATTCGCTTCTATTGAGCACAAACAACTTAAACAAGAAATATTGTAGACAATTTTTGGTATAATAATGTTGTGTGGTGAAAAACGACAAAAAACAATAAAATATAATAAAATTAAAATAAACAAAAAATCGCTCTACACTAGCTGGATAGCTGAATTTAACTATTTGCTTAAACATTCAAAAATTCTAACGTTTTCTAGATTCACATAGGATTGTATTTGTTTTTTTTTTTGAAAAGATATACACATACAAGTAAGTAGAAGTGAGAGAGTATATATAATAAAAATTGCTATTAACACAGCAACGCACACACATAAAATCTAGAATAATATAAATACACAAGTGGGAGAGTAGAAGATTAAATAAACAATAAATCAGCACTTGGAACTGGTTGTTCCTGCTGCTTCCAAATGATTCATCAAAAGCTGTTGTAAGCTGCCTCTTAGAGCCCGTTCCTCGTTCATCTGGAGTTTCATCTGAGCCATGTCCTGTTGCATTTGCTTTATGGCTGTCCAAAGATGACGTAGCGTGGGTGTCATATCTTCATTCTCTAAGCCTGCAAGTGTTGTTTTCGTTTTTTTTTATGTAAAAGAATGATAGAGAAGAAATAATAGTTTTGTTGTTGTTTTGATCGACGAATTGAATAGAAAGTGAATAAACGATAGAACGATAAAAAAAATTAAAAATAAGCAAGGAAAAAAACGTTGAAACTATAAATATTAAAGCACAAGAGATAGACGACACTTTCAATGAATATTTTATTCAACCGTTTGGGGTCATCTTATTAGACTGTATATCAAGTTTATATCACCTAACGTTAACAAATTCTTTTTCTTATTTGATTTTATAAGACAAAATACAAACATTTCATGTTTATATTATTTCCATGGAGAACAAGTACGCATGCAAATAAGCTCAACTTTTACGTACAACGTGCAACAACCTGCAGGCACCATCATATGTTCATATAGTAAAGGTTTTTAAATTTGTCATGAAACACCCTCGCCCAAATGACTTGACTGGCACTGCGGTTTGAAAGATATATTGTATACTAGTGAAGCCCTTCGGACGTTGTTTCGCCTAAGCCTACATACATTCGTAAATAAATAGTTTTTTAGTGTTTTGTTTCTGTTCGGGTACCGGGCATGCGTTTGGGCGTTAACCCGCTAGCTGGCGATTCACGGGTTAGAGGGATTTCACATTTATATCCGCATAGTTAAGCTCATACTAATGGTACTATGTCAGAAACATTCGCATAAGTACCAACAACTGAATCGGATGAACGAGGTGAGAACGCATAGAAGACAAACACACAACCATTCATTTTTATATAAGAAAAACTGCAGCGTTGGGTGGTAGACTGCTGCAGCGATTGTGACTAAACTTAACAGAAACACGCTCGTGTCAATGACGCAGATTGCCTGGAAATTTGAGCCTCATCGGGTCAGTAGTTTCGCAGTCCATAGCATAGACCCAAACGTACATAGGTGGATAGGAACATTGATTTATATATAGATATATTGTAGATAGATAGGGTTAAATATTCCAAGAGACGTACCGCCTCCCTTTTGCAGGTGAGTATATCCTTGATGGCAGAGTTTTTGACCTCTGCTGGGGAACGTATTTCTCTGTTGTAAATACATTTTCTAAGCCAATTTATGTTGGGATCTGGGCATTTACAGAGAGTGTGACAGGGTGATTCATATTCCTCCAGAAAAAACTTGTATTCTGTCTCTGAAAATAAGTTTAAATTATGAAGATACTACTACAATTCACAAAGGCCTGTTTGACCCTTTGGATTGTCTGAGTCCCCGGAACATTTTGCCAATGGGCTACATGAAGTTGGTGTTCCCGATCATCAGTCAGTTTTAGAGCAGAAGTCCAATTCACTCTGCAATAAGTTTCTGTTCTTAATAACGTGGATTCTGAGCCGGCCCTTACCAGTTTATCCGCAGATCGTTGCCCGCAACGACTTTGCAGCAGCCCGTAATGCGGTGATAAGTAGCATTAAGTTTACAAGACTGTGCACAAAGCAACCGCGTTCTACAGATGGTCGACCCGCAATGCAAATCGACCATGTGCTAATCGATGCAAGTCACATATCAAACATCTTAAACGTGCCCACATTCCGAGGGGCAAACGTCCACTCTGACCATTTTCTTGTTGCGACTAAATTCAGAGAACGACTATCCAACGAGAAGAAGCTGTGAGCCGCTCAGAGAAGAGCACGACTGTAGTAGCCAGAGTCTA
Source organism: Portevinia maculata (assembly GCA_949715645.1). Lineage (NCBI taxonomy): Eukaryota > Metazoa > Arthropoda > Insecta > Diptera > Syrphidae > Portevinia > Portevinia maculata. Next base: position 10,263,929 of record OX454525.1, on the reverse strand, counting down.
CAGAGAGCACCTGATCGAGAGATCTTCCGCTATGGACTCGCCACCTACAGATGCCAATAATATGTGGAACCAGTATCGGGACATCATGAAAAAGGTAGCCGAGACCAGTTACCAACCACCCCAAAGAAAGAGCCCGTGGTATGATGAAAAATGGTGACAGAACGTGCACATCTACAAACGCTGCAACGCAAAATGAAGCACCAAGGGAAGAGTATCGAGCGGGAAAAAGGGAGGAGAAGAAGCTCTTGTGTCTCGCGATCGAAATCCAAATTTGCACCGGATTTCCGCAGAGATGCGCTATCATGTGACTTCTTCAATCTTGTTCTCGAGCAGATAGTGCGCAGGGCAGGTGTCAATACTATCTTCAACAGATCCATCCGACTACTCGGCCGATGCTTTGATGGCCATTGAAGATCAGGAAAAATTGGTTGGCCGTGAGTTCAACGAGGTGTGTGGAGATCCGACGAGACTTACCCTAGGAAACCGTTGCTACTTCGGCTCGGCCACATTGAGCGAATGTACAATAATGCCCAGGGCGCTTGGTCTGGACAACTGGAAGCAGCGTGCCCGGGATCGCGGAAGATAGTAGGCTGCATTGTCTTAATCAGAGACTCTTCACGGGTGGTGAGCCCGAGTAATGCCCAAACAACAATCACGCTTCGGCGCGCGTGTTGCTTTCGTTACGTTCAAATGGCTTGTGTCCGTTTTGACTTTTGACTCAAACCAACAATTCAAATAAAACCAATGACACGAATCCTAGACCAAGAAATAGCTTGACAGTCCATACTTTTCGCTACCTTCGCAATGGCGAAGCAACATTACTAAATATTATGTTTTGATTTTACGAATTGCGAATTTTAAAGTTGAAGCAAAACGCAGCTTTCACTGATGATAGTTCAACTTGATGAGTCTCTCAACGCGACGGTTCAAAACGTGATTATGTTTCAGGCATCATTCCCTTAGTTAAGATTTATTCTGCACAAATCTCAATGGAATGAATTTTGGCCCGGACAAAGTGTGACACATCATTATAGGTACCGATACCTTGGTATTGCGTCTAAAGTCACTAGGTCCAACTCCAGATTAGATGTTTGATAAGTCAGTGAGCCAGACCATACTTCTAGGGTCAGAACATCATTGGCCCAATTCGCGCGCTTGAACATTTATACATCAAATAGTCTTCCAAAACAGGAAAGACGAAAATGAGATGCCCCGCTGAAGTGACCGAAAAGTTCGTAATCAAAGTCGGTGTACACCAGGGAGCGTCCAAGTGTCAATGGATATTTAATACAGGCCTTGATTATGTGCTTGGAGGACAAGTGTCAGACCACATAGTGCATTCGTTATTCTTTACTGACGATGGAGACACAATACGCGAGGATCAAACGTCTCTGTAACGAGCAGTCGATGTATGGGTTTATGTTTCGGAGGGCAATGAGTATGGTCTTAGTCCGAAAAAACAGAATACTTGCCCGTTCTTTAGGCATTTATATCAATGGAAGAGTGATTCCCAAGTGCGACAACTTCAAATAGCGAAGCAAGTTGTGATGACGATATTAGGCATCGCCCCTAAGCTGAAAGGAAGGCTCTACACCGCAGTTGTGTGCCCGGCGCTCACATACGGTTTACAACGTTAGAGAGCGTACAAAAAGTATGAGGGCAAATTAACGGCAGCTGAGATGAAGAGGCTTCGCATGACAACAAGAGTAACAAAGATTGATCGAATATCTCAACCTGAGTCAATAACAATAGATCGCGACCTGGTCAGTTGGTACTGTCATGTTCAAAGAAGAGATCCTGCGAACCCCGTCAAAAAGGCAATATCAATCAATGTGTCCTTACATTCGCGAAAGAGAGGCAGGCCTAAAAACGAACTCTTGGATCACACAAATGCAGCAACACTGGCATTTGATTGGGCTCAGAGACGATTCGGAATCGGGAGGTCTGCCATTATTTCTTGAGGTCGAACAGGCGTACCCTGTAGGGATGTAGTGAAATGGCAAGGTTATGATCCCTTTAGTCCAGATCATAGTTTCGGCGTTTAAGAGAAACAAGACAGTCATCGTAAAAGGTACAATTTCCTCAACCGCGAGTCTCAGATAAAATATACTCCACCAAAAAAAACCTTCTTCTTCCCTCCTTAAAGACGAGGTCATGATCCGGACAATAGGGATCATAACCCTCCCTTTTCACTGTAGCGATGCATACTGGCCCGCTGGTGGGATGCGATCCAAGAAAAAATCCTACACAAAATAAATTTGTTTAGGAAAATTGTATCTTCATTAATAAACTCATTAAAAAAGCGCCATCTAATCTCTTTACTACAACACTTAAAAAGCACGTTCTTTACTGCATGTTTTTTTTCTAAACTACAATATCAATATGCACAAGACTACATTCAGCTATAAAGCGAAACTAAAATTGCGTTATTTTTTTTCAGTACAACTAAAACAATTTACAATAAAAAAAATCAAATGCTATAAATTTAGCAAAATAAAATAAAAATAAATTGCCTGGACATAAATTCAGCTGATTTTAAGTGGTGAGACTTACGAAAATTAACAAAATAAAAATTGCTCTCATTCAACAAAATAAAAATATACAACACAAAATGTTACTCTTAAATTTCAATTCATAAATATATTCCATTTTATTTACTTATTATTCTTAAACGATTACAATTTTCTCATAAAGTTCTCTATAAAAAAAAAAGAAGAAACTAATTTCCTTCTTAAATAATTATATGGCATCTGTGTCCATGACTCTGTTTTGATGTATTGCACTATTGATTTTTATTAAAAACTAACATTAAGAGTTTATTAAAGTTTTGTGCAGATACTCGTATACTCACCCCTATTGCGAGTGTCAATTGATAATTGACTAATTTCAATGTGTGCCGTTGTGAACGGAAGATTTTCATTGAAAATTTTTTAATTGACGGCGAAAGACAAAATTCTCCGTCCGGAATCGTTCGTTGATAATAGCATAAATTGAAAACAGTCAATTGCAACTCACAAAAGGGATGACTAAGTTTTGATTTGTCAACAAATTATTGTTATAGTTTCACTCTGTAATAAAATAAATTGAAAAAAAGCCAGCTAAACAAAAATGGACAAGTTTTTACAAGATTTTTTTTCTTTTATAGTATATTATAGCCAAAAAAGCGCTTGTATTTTGATTTACTTATTTTTAAAAACATCTATTTATTATCAAATTTTTATTTATGTATATTTTTAAAATTCGTGTTTCCCTAAAAAATGTTGTATGTGTGAATATGTTTTCCTACGCGTGATATATATATTAAATGTATTTTATTTCTATTTACAGTCTAATGAATAAATTTATAATTCTAGTTACTAGTTCTGACTTTGTTTGGTTTTTTCCTTAATTTCATTTAAACATCACAGGGTTATTATAAAAAAAACAGTACATTGTGTTTATTAGTTGTAAAGTTACGTATATAACATAAAAAAGTTAAAAATAAATGAGTGAGTTACGATTTTAGGACAAAATGTATGCAATACATTTAAATATATTTTGTTTTTATTGTATAAAATTTACATTCAGCTCGGCTGAATAAATAGGAATTAGAAATATAAATACTTTACAAATATTTAAGGTATAAATAAGGACACGACAACATGCAAATATACACAGAAAGTTTAAAATTAAAATCAGTTTCGGTGAATTAACGTTGAATTTATGTACAAAACAAATTGCACGTTCACTAAACAAAAGTATATTAAAGTTTTTTCCAAATGTTAAACAAAAAAAATACAACCAAATTTCAGTTGAGTAAGATATTGATCGGATTCTTATCATATCTGACTTAGTAAACTGTCAATTCAACTCAGCTGAATATGCGAAACAAACTAGCTTTTTAAAAGAAACTATTCAATTTTCTTTGGAAATCAATAATTATTCATCTTCCGCCATTGTTTCATAACGAAGTTTCCACAACACCAAGTTGCTGAATGCCTCTGGCTGTCCGTGTCGGTTGCCCCATCTTCCCCGGCCAGTTGCGGGGTACTTCTGCGCAGTGTTGAATGCTTCATGTAGCCCTGTTGAGGTGTCTCAAATGATCTATTTAGCCTGCGATCATATAGTCCTGGTGAGGGAAATTTATCTGCCTGTTGCTCCTCAGCTGAATGATTTCGGCTAAGCGGCGGCGGAGTTCGTTGATGAGTTTGGTAGGCGTTTTTGAAGTTTTTCATCTGTTGCTTATTTTTACGAGGTAACAGCGGTGTCATGAATATATTGTCGTATCCCGAACCGGTTTTGAGCCTGTTCAGTGATTTTCGTGTGGCACGTTCCTCTGACATCGCTCGGTATTCAGCCGGGGATGGTGTCGATGTGTTATTTTGATTAACTCCGCAAGCACCGCTCAGCGAATACCGATAGGCTGTATTCAACGAGGCCACCGAAGTCGAATACATATTAAAATTATTTGGGCTAGCCTCACGCCATATGTACGATGAGTTCAAGCTGTTGCTGGAGTTTTGTTGAGCCTGGGCGGCTGAATTGGCATACGAGACACCGCCACTGTTGCAGAGAAACGGCAACTGCGGGTTGGAGGTGGAAAATGGTTTACTTGTTTTTAATTTCCCTCCCCGTATGGGCAGACATGGTGTCCAGGGTTGTAGGGCTATAGTGTGAGAATGAAATAGAAAAAAACAGACAAGAAAAAAAGGAGAAAGAAGAAGAGAGCAAGAGAACAAGGACATAACACAAGACAATGACAATACTTTGTTTTAATTTGTTCGTGTTACGCGAGTGGGATGAGAAACGTTTGTGGTTATACGTTGACATGGGAGGTCCAACCACGATGTGATGTGTTCATGATAGGAACAAAATTCAAAACACTCCACAAAAAAAGAAAGGATAATAGTGAAAGTTATATATGAAGATGAAGCATGAAGTGTGCGTGTGTATTGTTTTTATGTGTTTTCTGTGTTTTTTTTATGGTTATGTATGATGAGCACGAGTATTCAATTTGGTTTGGGTGTTCCAAAGAATGTTCGTTAAAAAAAATAATTATAAGTCTTCTCTTTTACTGTTAAAAAAACAATATATGTATATATTAATCAGCTGAAGGAGTTTTTTTCTCTCTTATTAATAAAATTAACAAAAATTAATAAATAAATTAATTGTTTTAGTTGTGGCAAATTAAAAATTACAATAAACTTATATTAGAGGCTTCGGTAAATGGTAGCTTTAGTAATAGAGGGGCCGAGATGTTGTGCCCCTTCTTCAATTTTTAAGTAACCAATTTATTAATAAAATTACGAACTAATTTTACGGATGCAAGTAATTCGGCGCAACCCAATCGATTATTTCATAACTAAAATGAATGGACCACAACAAACTCAAAAAACGAGAGAGAACAAATGTAATGGTGGCGAAAATGTCTTTAAATATTTACCTGAATGAATAGTGTTCCTGGCGTTGTTCTGGTAGGCAGCGCAGTAGGCTTCAATAACACGCAACACAAGTGCATCCTCCTCAAAATTTGGTTGATTTTTACGACTGTTACAATAGCTTGATAACGCGTTTGAGCTACCGCCAGTCGTTGTCTGACAATTTAACAAATTTGGCCGAAGTGGCGGCGCCGGGCGAAGGTTTGTTATACTCCAGTTAGCTGTAAAAGTAATAAGAACATTTAAGTTATGTATAGGTCATGCAGAGTTGATATTTATTGCAGTCCTTGATTATCTGCTTGAAGGAAAAATTACGGATTCCAAGTGCATCAACTTTTGTTTGCCGTGACGACAACAGGCACATGATGTATGGGTAGATATTTTGGATATAATGGTTATCGTATTAGACCAAAAAGGAATACCAGTCTATGTTCCACTTCGACTTATTCCAGACATTTATATGAATGGAAAAGTGATACCCTAGTGCAAAAAGATAAATAGATCAATAGCTACGCAACCTGCGATGACGAAATCTATCATCTGTATCGAAACGCGTCCTTAGTTGAAAGGAAGGCTCTACACCAATGTTGGAGCGCGTACAAACAGTATTAGTGCAAATTAAGCTGAGACAGCAGGCGTAACAAACCTTAACAAGCTGTCACGTTAAGAAACCTCAGAGCAGGACCGGCTCAGTTGGTAGTGTCATGTTCAAGAAAGAGAAACCATTTGAAAAGTCAAAATCAATCAACGTCCCTATACAGTTGCGAAAAAAAAGTTAGGCCCAACAAATATTGGATAACACACATGCTACAATACAAGCATTCCATTGGCCTCAGGCGAACCAGTAAGGATGCAGTAAAAATTGAGTATTCTCCTCATTAGTAGTCTCCTCATTAAAGAGGAAGGTCATCCAAAGAATTTATTGTTTTGGCATAACGGATTCACTAAAATTCATAACGCAACGAGGTCTGGAAACCTTAATGAATCTTTAATCCATAGAGCTCTTTACGAAGAACATGACATTCAAAAGGGATCCTCGAGCAAGAGAAACAGAATTGGAAGCACAGCTCTTTTGGACAGTCGACTATACTCGATGTTGACCACTGATTACGAAAACCCAATTCGACAAGAATTTTAAGTTTAAGTTAAAATGAAATACCCTCCCTTAGTCGAAACTTGAAACATGAAACATGACTAGCATGACATGGAGGCTAGTTATTTGTATAAACGATTTCTGCAGAAGCTGCAGAGACGAAGATGGAAAAGACTCTGTTGAACACTTCTTATCACACTGCATAGCATTGACGCACGATGCTTTGACAGCTCGCGCAACCTGGCAGGGACCTTAAAAGCTTCAATGAGTGATCGCAGCCGCATTGTTTTGTTAGTCGCACGTCCCACCATATACTGTAAGGGTACTCACAATCAGGGACGAGCAGTGATGTTCTCAGCAGCGACTAGAGGGGGGTTGGAACGTTGGAAGTATGAGTGGTCGTAGCTACGAGCTTGAAGAGATGATAGTTAGAAGGCGAGTTGACATCGTATGTGTTTAAGAAACGAAATGTCGAAACACCGGAAATCGGGAGCGTTTATTGGACGTTAGGACAAAAAGGCTAGGAACGGAATCAGTATCATCCTTGCGGCAGAGCTACTTGGCAGCTTCTTGTCCAGTAATTGTTTGATGTCTCTCAAACTGGTGATGCAAGGTGAGGTGTGGAATATTGTCAATGCATATGCTAACCAAGTTGGATGCGAACAGAGAGAAAAAGATGCCATCTGGCTAGATTTGCACAACCCATCAAGAACATCCCAAAAGAAGAACTTTTTTTGTTTGCGGAGATTTGAACGGACATGTCGGAAAGTCAAACAAAGACTTTGAAGACTGCCATGGAGGACTGGCATACGGCACCAGGAACATTCCGGGTGAAGATATCCTAAGCATGTGCCAGTCATACGGCCTTATCGTTCTAAATACCATCTTTGTCAAACAAAGCCGGCACCTGATCACTTACAGCAGCGGCGGAAATGAAACCCAGATTGATTACTATTTGGTAACACGTTTCATGAAGACTCGGGTTAAAGATTGCAAAGTGATCCTAGGAGAGGCAATCGCCCAGCAACACCGCCTTCTCCTGACAGACCTTTTTATGGCGGTGGGGACGAAACTAAACAAACAAAAGTGTATGCGATAATCAAATATTACAATCTGGACAAAGAGAAAGGCGAAGAATTTATTGTAAAAAAATATTATCTTCATCACATCGTCAACGAAGTTGAGGATGCAGAGTGCAGAGTACAAGATATGACGAATTCCCTGCAACCTTGCTTGGATAGAGCCAAATCACTGCAAGAGGCTTCAAAGCACTATCAACAAGACAAAAAAACATGGTGGTCTACAGATGAAGCTTAAGCAGTGCAAAGTGAAAAGAAAGCGGCATTCAAAGCTTGGTCAAAGTGCTCTACTAATAATGCAGATAAAAAAGCTCGCCTCGAATTGGAATACAGACTTTTCAAGAGGCTCGCAAAGAGAAAGTGATCTAAAGTTCAAGCAAAGTGTGTGGAATGCTTTTATCAGGAGTTAGAAAAGTTGGCTGCTGATAGAAAAGCCTGTCCAGAAACTCCAACAAAACAGCTTGAACAGGGAAACAACCAGTTTCAAGATAGCCGCTCAGTGAAGGAGAAATGCCCAGGAAATCCATTCGCCAAGAGTCCGCACGCCAGCAAGTTCATCAACAATGCTCAAGGGCTGCTTCTTGTGGACGACGAAAGAATACTACACGGTTGGCAGCAGTAATGTGAAGGACTTCTTAATGAACAATTTCCTCGGATATATTTTCGAAGAGCTGTCCCTTACAATGAAGAAGTACCCGGCATTACTACCGAAGAAGTTAGAAAGGCTCCAAAAAGCGAAAAGCAGTTGTGCCGGACGAGTTACCCTCCGAGTTCTGGAAAAAGATGGGAGACATCGGGTCCAAATGGCTCACGATTCTCATCTCCAAACTGATGATGAGAGGCGATCCAATGCCTAACCAGTGGAGGGAAATTTGTCTTCTTCCTTTGTACAAAGGAAAAGGCGATACGAGAGACTGTGACAATTACCGTTCAAACAAGCTGATGTCACACACTATGAAAGCCCCGTTAGCGTCACCGAGGATTTCGCAATCAAAGTCAGTGTACACCAGGGAAGCGTCTTAAGTCCCTTGATATTTATTAGTCCTTGATTATCTGGTTGAAGGAAAAGTGTCGGACCCCAAACTGCATCAGTTATTCTTTGCTGACGATGGAGCCATCAGTAGCGAGGATCAAATGTCCCTGAAACGAGAACTTGGTGTATGGGTGGGTGTTTTCGAGGGCAATGAGTATGGTATTAGTCCGAAAAACAGTATACTTGTGCTGCCCGTTCTCTGACCCACTCCGACATATTCCAGAAATTTATGCCAATGGAAGAGAAATTCCCAAGTGCGAGAACTTCAAATATCTGGGATCTATAATCAATAGCGAAGCAAGCTGTGATGACGACATTAAGTAACGCGTAAGATGAAAGGGGGGCTTTTAACCACAGTTGTGCGGTGGGTGATCCATTCTTTACAAGGACTCCATAAAAGCATTTATTCTTCTTCTTCTTCTGCTTCCTTAATGGTGGTGAGGCTATGATCAGGATTAAAGGGATCATAACCCTTTATATCCTCTTAAGCCTTCGCAAAGCTCTCTGCGTTCTTTGAGTTAAAATTTATAATTATACAAAACTCTACGCTTTCAAAGAGGACGGTTACGGTTGACGTGAAATAGCCCGTGCAGGGACGGGCTCAGAATAACACTGCAGCGCCCCCAAAAAACAGCGTTTGTCGTAAAAGGCGACTAAGGGGAGAAATCACATCTAGGCAATTTTAACATCCAGGTGAGCCTTGCGACATCATTCAATCCTCATCCTGGTTCCGGCAGGATGGCGCTACGTGCAAATTGGACCAGTATATTGGGCGCAGAAATCGTTTGATTTGACTCGATTGCTTCTTGTGGGGCTGTTTGAAGTCTTTGGTGTATGCTGATAAGCCGCAAGTCCAATATTCACCACGTTTTTGGTGAGATAGAGCCCAAAATGCTCGAAAGAGTGATTGGAGCGAGAGAATGCGCTTAATCAGAAGCTGCTGAGGAGGTCGTATACCTGAAATTATGTTCAAAGCATAATGGTATAACCCATTCGTCATACAAATTGTTATCCAAATACAACTCGTCTCATTATTAAAAAAAAAATAAAGACAGTCTTTAAAAAACACACTTTACCTGGACCGGGGGCAGTGGTTAGTGTGTTGGACTACTAAAGGAGGGGACCCGACAGACTGGTAGTTTGCATTTCGTATCGAATCGAATTGGCGAATGTTGCCGTTTCCAAAAATTACGTTTCTTAAGAACATTGCTTACCTTTTGTGCTTCCGATCCTTCCGCTTGGCACCATTCCCTGATGGTTTGCCACCTGAGCTGTTGCCACTCCCGCCCCCGCCCCCATTCCGACCGTATTTGTCATCTTGGAAATACTGTTCGATGTCTGGACTAAATTTGATTTGTGGCCTGGACCCAGAAGATGATTTTGTTGACTTAGTGGTGGTAGTTGATGCAGATGATGTAGTGGATGCTGTGTGTGATATTGATTGTAGCTGAGATGATGATTGAAGGACAGGCTCCGTTTGTGTTGTGACTGTTGATGTATTGGGGGCGTTGACCGATGATTCGCGTGACTGTAGCCCAGACTTGCTGGCGGCGACATCTATAAAAACAAAACAAAAATTGTTATTGTAAAACTGTTCTCAAGGTATCAACAATTATTAATCCTAATTGCATCAGGCTTTGCATTTGCAGCTGAACGAAAGAAAAATCTAATTTTTATTCGTGGTGTTAGTTGAGAAAATGAATTTTGTGCATTTTACTATGTGGCTTTCGCTTGATCCGAGCATCGAAAGAGGATAAAACGAAATAGAAAACAAATACAAATAGAAATAAATTTAAACTTAAAACTAAATGTAAAAAGAATTTCATTAAAAAGGGCTCAGGCAATGCGATGAAAGAATGCGTTTGGTTAAGTTTTGATTTTGATTTTGTTCAATTGATTTGTCAAGACTTTATTCGAGATGATGATGGTAGGCAGCTAAGAGGACGATTTATTTTATTTATTTTGTATTAACAATAGAGACAGCCATCTGCGAAATGGAGCAGGTAGTGGTTAAGCTTTTCATTAAGTTCCACTTCGCATTTGTGCGGCTAAAAAGCTTAATTAAAACAAATTAAAACATGAAAATAGTAAAAACACAACACAAGATTTAGTAACAGAGAGAGAATCCGTTAAATGGTTTGTTTTTCAAAGGTTTCCTTATGAAAGTTGCACTTAACAATCCCCATTAGATTTCTTTAGTTTATGAGCAAGCTTCGAGATTTTTTTTTGTTTTGTTTTATAATTTGCACTCGCGAGAAGGATTTCTGTGTACCCTTATAATGTAAATAGTTCGACAGCGCGGGCAGAAGGCGAGAGAGAGGAGATGCCGATGCACGTTGGTTTTAAATGTTTGCAATTTTAATGCGAAAGAAATATATAGCATGGGAGAACATTCCTGTTCTTGCCAAGTAAAGTATCTTTGTATTTCACTGTACGCCCGAATAAAGGCTTAAGGGTGAATCGATGTGCATTGCTAGCATTTCGGGTGTTGCGGTTGAAACGTTCTCATGGAGGAATACTACGGGCTATTTCGTTTGAGCACTTATGGTGGAAATACCGATAGAACAACGAAAGGCAGGAGACATTGCGACGATGACTAAGAGAGTCGAGTGATTTCGCGATGTCTCGATCACCAAAGAGTTTTTAAATTGTAGCCAGATCAGAAGAGGCGACATATTTCTTGCTTCGCTTAAGGAAGCCTACACATTTCGCAGCGTTCTTGGCGACGTCGAATATATGGTCATTCTAAGGTTGTAATTAACGCACATGCCGAGAATGTAAAGTCTTTCGGGAGGGAGAAGAAGAACCGTCTTTCTTGAAGACGGGCTGGACAAATGCTGTTTTCCATCTTTTCGGAAAGAGCCCTGAAGAATAGAACAGATAGAAAGCTTACGCAGTGGTTTTGTCAGCGTGAAAGAACACCTCTTCAGAACGATGTGGGGAATAACATCTGCAACAGTGGATTTGTGTTTGTTGAGATCTGGAAGTTTTCTTGCCACTGTACGAGTGCGAAAATGGATTGGTCCTATGCTGTATTCTGCGCGATCGAGTACAGGGGGAGATAAAGCACAATCTGGGAACGTTGAGCTAGCTGCAAAGTGAGCAGCAAGCCGATTGGTCTTATCTAAAGAGCTGACAGCTGGAGTGTCAATATTATATATGAGTGTCAGGATAGAAGAAGATGCCGAATTCTTGATGTTCTTAACAAACGACCGAAAGTTGTTCTCTTTTACCCGCTTGACTTTGTAGTATTTTTCGCCTCAACTTTTAGACGTAGGAGAACTTGACGGAAATCACCATTGATGGTTGGCCATTTCTGGTGGGCTTCAACTTTTTTCGGTTTTCCCCAGATAGGTTGGCCTTATATAACCAAACGCTAACCTCTTTTAAACTGATGGTCTCTTTGCAACTTCAGTCACACCACGCGTTAACCTTAGGTTCGATACTCTTTATCCTACTAGGAATAAAAAATTTCATACCAAGGTGAAATGGAGTGAAAATCGACATGGAACTGCATTGAGTCATAGTTTATGGGAAGGCAAAATGCAGCTTCCATTGATTAGGTCTAATATACAAAACTGCAAGAAATCTTGATATAAAACAAAGCTTTATATAAAGACGAAGCTTATGATCAGGATTAAATAGGTCATAACCCTCCCACTTTACTGCATCCTTACTGCTACGCCTGTAGGATTCGCCGGTTCGGACCCAATGAATATTGGCAGGACTGAGGCCATTCAAATGCTGTTGGTGTAACATTTGTGTGATCCAGGAGTTTATAAGTCTGCTCAATCTTTAACGATTTCGGCACGTGCATGCTCATGATATTGATTATTGTTTGATCTTCTTTTTACGAAACCGGTGATCTCCAGTGGTGTCAACAAACGTATTTGCATGCACATTTTGTGGACAGTTTCAAAATGTTTAATGGGTCGCTATGCTCAAATGAATGGTAAAATCGCCTAAATATGATTTATCGCCTTAGTCGCCTATTACTAGAAATTCTTGGAGGTGGAGCTGTAGTAGTATCCTTGGCAAAAAACGGGACTTATAACCATTAAAAAAATCATAGCCCGAATACAAGTCTGAAAATACCTTTCAATCTACCCCAGAACTCGCATCACATGTAGCGAATCGCCATTATTACACACTCAATAAATGCAATGGGGACTGTCGCAGTAAAAAACCATTGAACTAGCAAACCACCTACAATTTGTCGTGATGATCTAAAAACTAAAATCTCTTTTTAAAACCAAAAAACGTGCACACTTTCGCTTGCCTGAGCCCGAACTGCTGCCAATGCCTTCGGCTGCACCAACGCCACCACCATTGCAGAGCGGACAACCTGACGTCGACAATGACAACGACGAAGATGAGGTTTTGGTGTTTGTTGTTGTTGTAGTAGATGGAAAGTCTTGGCAACTGGAACAATATCCGGTTCCACAACTGCATGTACAACAACTGCCCTGGGAATCATTGCTTCTGTTGTTTTTACTGTTTGCGTACACAATTCCACGGACAACTGCGTTTGGGAGTTTCTCTTTTTTCCACCAGTGTGCATACATTCCGCTCCGGAACATACCGGCATTGCCCTGCTCTATGGCATTGTCTTCATTGCACCCATTGCTGGGAGGAAACGATTCAAAGTTTGGTCTTCTGCCAATGAAAATGCTTTTTGTATTGACTTGCACTGCGGGTGGGGGCACATCGGTAACCTCATCGCCATGATTTATATCTCCATCATCCTCGTCCTGAGTCAGGAATCGATTGCGGAACATGCCACATACATCGAAACGTGTGAGATCTCCACTAGATTTGGAGGGTCTTAGTTCTGATTCACCTACACGTGCTCCTTCATATGGATAGTACTCATCGGCGTTGTTGAGTGGAGGATCGGGGGAAGAGATTGTACAACTACCAGCCATGCCTGAATCGCTGGAACGTGGGCTAGGGCACTGGGAACTTTCACAGCATTTACATTTTCCTCCAGTTGAGTTGGTTTTTGTCTTTCTGGGTGGAGGCGATTTTCTTTCAGTTTCTGAGAAGTTTTGTCGGTTGCCATCCATTTCAACATACTGATAGCTAATGCAACGCCGAATAGAACCTGACCGGGAAGGTTTGCCACTCGGAGAAGGATCTTTGCTTGGGGAGATCTTTTTATCAGAATTGAGAGAATGTTTCAGGAAAGGCGAAGCTTCACGAGAAAGACTCAGCGTCTGCTCTCCCGCTGGCTGCAGACCGCCATCTAGGTTATAGAGAACTTCGGCTGTAATACTATCGGGAGCTGGCATAATCGCTGGGAGATCCAATGAACTGGAATGTGTCGCTACGGATATGTCTTCATCCTCGCCCAACATGCTGTGCTGGCTCCTCTCACCACTCATGGGTAGCGTATCCTGACAGTGTAGACTCTGTTGGTTGCCTTTCCATGATGGCACATATACATCGGTCATGTCCGACAGATTGAATCGGTTACCTACGAACATATTCGGCATGCTGTGGCGTTCAGTCGGTGAACTGGGCATCATTTGTTGAATAGGGTTATTGCATTTTATTTGGGCCTCGTCATCCATATTCGGAAGGTCCTCACAGGCAACGTAGTTACCGCCACTCCGACCATCAAATCCGGACAACTCCGAAGCTTCGGAAATCTGATGCCCAATTGGCCCCAAGTTCAAGTGAGCGCTAGAGGTATGGATAACAACACTTTTCAAAGATGACATTCGGTCTAGTACTCTAACCGCCTTCGAACCAAGGATCAATGAATCCTTCTGTCCTGGCGTACTATCCACAGAACTACCAGAGCTCAGATTTATTAAATTCAGAGTGGAGCAATGCCGCTTGGATGGCTTCTTCAGACTTCTTGGCGCAGATCCATGATCAATGAATGTGTCGGTTGTGCCAAAGGATTCATTTTTGTTGGTGTAGAACTTTATATAATCAAAGGGACTACTATCGCATGAGCCCCTATCGCTCTCCGAATCTGTAGGTATCTCAAAGGCATCCTGTCTCGATAGAGTTGCTTCACTTCTACTCGAAATATATAGAGTGGACATTTGCTTCCGTCTCAGTGGTACCCGCTTCAGATCAACACTCTGTCTCGCCTCCGGATAAAGCAGAACCCGTACAAAAGATCGTCGTAGATGACCCTGTTTCACAAGTTGCCAAAAATGCGCAGTTAAATTACTATACGGCGCAGTTGGTGGATAATTTTTTGGTGGAAGTGTTACACGGAAATTTGGTGCATCAATTTGGTATGCACAGAGTGAGAAACGGACGCAGTAGCCGCGTGTATCAAGGACATAAGGAGGTGACTATTAAGATGCACAGATAGAGATATGCATTAATTCGAAAAATTATTAAGAAATAAAATCGCATAGCGGTTTTTGGTACTTACATGAGATGGTGCCTGTGGAGCGTTCATTGATGAATTGCTCATGTTTCGCTTAATGCTAATTGGCAACGTGGGATTCGCAGCATTGAGGAGGTCCACCCATTTGTTGGCTTCATTGGGTCCCTGACAGACGGCAACAATTCCTTCAATTAACGGACCACTTATTTCAAAGGCGTTTTTGAAGATTTCACTGTCTTCGAGGCGATTGACAATAATGCCTGTCAGGGGAAGTTTACCCTGGAATTAATTCAATTCAAATGGATGTATGACTTGGTAGAGAACGTGGTGTAAATACCTCGTATATGAATGCACTCATTCGTTGGCTAACACTGAGAATAAGTAGGTTTTGTGGAAAGAGAACGAAGTAGCGATCTCGGTGATCAGCGCCAACGGCCACGCTTCCCATGTGAATGATTTCGCCTGAAAAAAAAAACAATGTTACAACGATTATGCTGACAATGGATATAGAACTGAAAATGAGCATGCCCGAAACGGAGCTGATTGAACGCAGCACCGCTAGAAGTCAGCAATTATTGTGAAAAACCACACTCACCTAATGTACTTAGCTCTTGTCCCTGCCAGCCACGCACTGGACCTGTTAGCACCTGCAGTTCTAATTCCTTCTGCCGCCTTGTCGCTGAGCACGTCGCCTTAAATAAACACACAATTTTTTTAACATTTAGATGAAAGAAAAACAGATCAATTACAGCAATATCCTTGTATACAGCCACGCTGCGTTGTGTATCCCCACGATCGGGATGACTGCTCTCCATATGCCTCTCCAACTCTTGCAACATAGCCGAGTATTTATCTAATCTCCTGAATGGCTTCGAAAGACCTGTCGTCAGTACTAGTAGACCTGGAGAGGCTGCTCCTTGACGTTCCATGTACTTTTCAAGTTCATCTCTGAAGGAAAAAATATGAATTCATCTCAACAAGCAATTTCTCGAAGCACTTACTTATGCTTGTCCAGAATAACAATGGCTCTTGGATGAGCTGCACAATACGCTTGGTGAACTGATTTCATTATAGGAGCCTTTGTTAGAAATAATTTGCCCACACGATCGTTGCATTCTTCTAAGTTATTCAGCAATTCGTCGTGTGTCTTCACAACCTCAACAAAATTGCACATCAATTGAGCGTATTCATCGCTTGTTAAACTAAAAAAGAACAAATCCGCTAGTTAGAAACAAGAAAAACTCATAACAAGTACATTCATTACATTTGTGTGGTTTGCAGCGGTTCGAGGAAGTTCTCCAACAGTCCTTGTATCTCTGCAACATGAGCCTTTTCACTGTCTGACAAGTCCTTTAATACAACCGAACGATATTCCTGTATCTCTTCAGGCGGACGTATCGCATCGGATGGTGGTAATGGTGCCTTATATTCATTAACATAATTGCTGGGAAACCAGCCAGTCTTATCATTTAGGGTTCCCTCCCACCAGCCGCCCTCTTCGCGCTGTGTCACTGTGATAAGGTCACCTTTTTTGAAGCATAGCTCATCATTGTTTCCTCCTTTAAATGAGTATTCAGCTTGAACAATTAACGGTTGATCCATTTTATTTTTAAAATAATTTCGTCCGTGGTATCAACCTATTCCGCTCTGGACGCCGTTTCTACAACGAAAAAACACACACAAGTTAAAAATATGGAATCCCGCCAAATTCATCTAAATGCTATCTGTTGGTCATTCATAAAAAGAAGCATATAGGTACATTCCGAGCGAGGCACAAATTGCAAACATTCTTATCGAAAACAGATTGGATATAAAACTGTAAAATTTGTTTGTTGTTTATGAGAACACTAATTCCCAGTCGAATGATCTGGCCATATCTGTGCTCTATGTAAACAATTAATGTCGAAGAGTGTTTATTTCTAGGTTCTGGATTAGGCAACACACACGTAAGCTATTTGCTTTTCTAATAATAAACGTAAAACATTATAACATACTCGCAGCAAGTGGGTGGAAAGGTGGCAAGGGGAACGAGTGTTTCCAAGCAAATAAATATACGAAGCCATCATAGGCTAGATACGAGACTTCGATCAGTCATTATTCGCACAAAGCAGAGCGATATATTCATGTGGTTTTTAGAAGTTCTTCTCTTTATTCATTTATATCTTAGCAGTTGGTTGAGAACAATTTTTAAATGAATTCAATTAAGTTTGATGGCTTGGAATGGGTTGGCAACAGATGTTGAAATGTGGTCAATCATCTGTTGAAACATTACAGGGATATTCACCGATTAGTGGCATTTTGTTAAAGTAATTTCAATGACAGAAGGTGTGGGATGATGAAAATTCGAATCTCATTCGCTTATATTATTTGAATTTGCTGTTTGTTAAGTGTATACAAAGTAATGTGGCATTTGTTGATAGAACGCAAAGTTAAATAGCTAATTTTAATTTTTGTTTATGATTCAAAAAGAGGTTTGAAGTTTATTAGACTACTGTAGGTAAAACCTCGATGTGGTATCAGTAAGATGGTTGGCAACAACAATATAGATACCGGGATCCCGACCCGTAAATAGTCTCTGTAGCCTCCCATACGCTGCGATCCAAGCACTCTGGCATTTGGCGGGCTACTACTCGAACTTTCTATTGGTTGGAATATAATTATACATTTGCTCGTTATAACGTTATGACGAGCAAAAGTAGTCAACGTGTTTCGGCTTTTAGAACTAGATCCACATCTTTGTACAGTTCATAGAGTTCGCTGCTGAATATTTCCCTCCAGTTGCAATCTTTCCGCCAAAGATTTTTTCTCTTAAACGAGATTAGTTCAACTCTCCTGCTGGTTATCGTTTAGCAATCTGTGCTATACAGGGTGTCCCAGTTAAGCAGTATAAAGCAGCCTGCATATGCATCACAGGAGCCTTAAGATCCACACCAACGGCAGCCCTACCGGCTATCCTAAACCTGCTCCCCATTGATATCTATGGGAAGCTGGTGGCCACTAAGTCTGCTCTCAGATTGAGAGAATCTAATTCGTGGCAAAGCTCACACATTGGGCACATGAACATCCTAACTGCCCACAAGATTCCCAATACTACGGACTACTTAACCACAACAATAGATTTCAGCAATAAATACAAGACGGTCATCCCAGCCCGAGCCGGCTGGGAAGATGTTCATATCGTAAACAATGACCCCATAGAAATATAAACTGACGGGTCAAAGACAGCGGCCGGCACGGGGGCAGGCGTGTTTTCAGACAACCCTGCGTATTACGACTGCCTGACCACTGCAGTGTATTTCAGGCGGAAGTCACGGGTATCCGCGAAGCAGCACGCACTCTCTATGAGCCCGATAGACGGAAAAACTATCGTGATCCACATAGGCAGTCAGGCAGCAATAAAAGCCTTAGAACCACCAACAGTAAGATCCAAGTTGGATCATCCGACAGATGTAACATTTCCCTATGCTGGGTACCCGGTCACAGTGGCATTTCAGGCAACTGCAAGGCGGACGAGATAGCCAAACGGGGTTTCGCTTAAGATCTATCTGACAACTGAGAGACACAGGCTGTACCCATTCAGACGTTGAAATTCAAACTAAGACAACGCATTAATAGAAGCAAACAATAGGTGGATTAGCATCAGTACTTGTGCGTCCTCAAAACAAATTTGGACTAAATACGATGCAAAAAGAACATCCAAACTTCTCTCCATTAGCAGGAAAAATATCAGCTCTGTAATCGGAGCAATCACTGATCACTGCCTTTTAGGCAGACACGCCACCAGATTGGGAGCACCCTCAAACGACTTCTGCAGAAGCTGTAGAGGCGTTGAGGAGGAAGAAACCACCACACACCTCCTGTGTAACTGCCCCGCACTAGCCAACTCAAGGACACAAATTCTTGGCGATTATTTCCTCGAGAATCTAAGCGATCTCAGTGAGACAGATATTTGCTGTATCAGCTAATTGTCACAAGGTCCAAATGGTTGAACTAATCTAGAGGACGGATTAGACTGTGGCTAGAGCCCCTCCCTGCTCCCTTCCCGCAGACCACCCCAACCGGTACTCCTGCCAAAGAAAAGAGATCCTACTGAGGTTAGATTGCATCAGTCACTTTAGTCAGCACTCCACTCCGAGGTATAGACAGGAAACCCGGGCGTTCGATTGTAACAGTCTTCCCCGACTTTGCTGCCTTCCCGCTGAGCAGATAAATTGGGAACAGAGTTGAGATAACTCAGGCACCATAAACATCAACCATAAATCTAAACGGTTTTTCTATTTCAACGTACATGAGGATGACCCCCAACTCGACTATCACGCCTCCCCTCCCTGCTCCCTTTCCGCGGACTAGTGTAACTTGTGGTTCGTATTGCAACAGTCGCCCCATATTTTTTGTACATTTTGGAAAACAAAAATGGTCAAAAAGAAGTGTACCTACTGAATTACTCTTAAAATCCTCAAATCGTAGAACACGATGTGGCCGGTAAAGTAGCAGCGGTTTCCTAGGGCAATTCTTCTCCAGATCTTCGTTAGGGTTCATGCGCACATTTGATCTTTACTCCGAGCTAATACATTTTGTCCTAGTCGGACGAATGTTTCTTTGTTTGTTAATATCTTATAATCGTTTTGTCCTCGTGAACTTAAGATATTATAGCTTGCTTTGTATAAGCTTTCAATGAAATAAATATAAATAAAAAATAAACTTCAAGACCAACCAATTTCGCGTTTTCTTCAAACGCTCTGAAAGCCTATACAATGGCGCGCTGAGAGCGACCTATGATATCGAAATCATTCGCATATCCCAGTTACTGAACGGATTTGTTAAAGATAGTGAAAACACAAAAATACACAATAGCACCAAGTGTTACCAGCATCACGCGTAGTTGAATAAGTTTTGTCGGAATCTTAGATTCGTCTATTGCCATATAGAGCACTTTAGATGAGTTCAATCACACCCGGCCTTTAAATCAATTAAAACTTGGTCTCTTGCACGACGGCTTGAGAGGTTCAGGCAATGTGTAGTATAGGATCTTATATGCGACATTAATCAGGGCGACGCACGGTGTAGAGGTCAATGTGGTGTCTTGTGACCCGTGCGAAGAAGGTTCAATTTCTCCAACCCAGTGCAGTGGAATTCGGATTTAATTTTTAAATAAAAAAAAGAGCATGGGAATGCCTCGATAGTTTTTAGTAACTTAGTAACAACACCACTCTGATAAAATGTATGCACAAACTTCCAAAAGTATGTTGATGCTAGTTCAATTTGAAGCTTAAAAATAAGCCTCCACTGTTAAATAAAATCGAATTTGCATCAATTCAAACAATTATTCAGCCTTTTTAACGAACATCAGGCAAAGTTGATTAAATTTAATTTTATCATTAACAAGCGTAAAATTACTTAATAGAAACAAAAGCACAGGTAAATAACCTCCGGCACGTTTTTAAGTATAAAAGTCTGCTTCGCGATTGAATCAACCAAATTATTGCAAAAGTAAACGAACTCGTTTTGTTTTAAATTTTATTTTAAACGGCACTCAGCCCCATTTTTTAAACAAAAGGCAATTCCAAGTTTATCTATGTACATATTTTCGAAATGAACCAATGAATTCATAATACCCAACTTCGCGTGTTTATTTATGTGTCAAAGTTGTGGCTGCATAAATCCGTTGCTGGTTTATATAAGTTTGCTTGTTGTTTTTCCTATTTTTATACCCTATTCAAAGGGTAGATTCTTTTTAACTCATTCCTTGTAACATACTTTAATATTGCCTGTATAACCCTTAAAGTTACTATATTCGTGATCAGTAGGGCGTAGGGCAACCGTATTCATGTACGAGCACGTTTTGTTTGGGAGGTCGTATTGGAAATTTGAATATCCAGAAATCTGTTTTATTCAAAACTAATGCCGTTTTTCATCGAAGAAAAGATTTGCTTTTTTACTCTTTCGATTTTGCATGTTTCATTGAAGAAAAAGAGCATTTCTAGATTTTCCCTAACAGATGCGAGCTCATATTTTTTAAAGCATTTGCTCTATAATTTAACAAAACATACAAATAGCCTTGTGTCAAACGTCAAAGTGAGGAAAACGTGGTTTTGAGTTATTGTGAAATATTTCAGTAGGTAGGACAGATAATGATACTCCCACCCTCACCAATACTATACTCTATCCGGAAATAATAGTCAGTACAGCGCTTATGGGGAGAGAGAAATATTGTCAGTGCGGTCGCTACGTTCTCTAAGTACCTATGCCACCATGAACAAAAAATACGCAATTTGCCCCTGAAATATAGACCTATAGAAAAAAATTCCACAACATCCACTGACTCGGTCGAAATTGACTTTGTGCGCTCGATATCAACCCCCACATGCCTGTGAACATTCAAATTGATAACGAAAAAGAGAGTTGCCAGTACCATATTCCTTCGGATTTGTCTGTGAATTTTATCAAATAGCTTTGAGAATTTGTGCTTTTCTACGCTTTGGAGAGAAAATAAATTAATAATGAAATCAATAGTGTTGCCAGTCGTACATTTTGATTTCCTTTTTTTCGTATGAAAGTCTAGATTTAAACCAGAATATATGGGGATTTATTTTCTCTACCTTTCACAATATACATAGAGCGGAAAGGACTGGGAAATGTTTTTAGAAAATTTTGCTGATTGAGTTTATGTCGCAAACTGTTTAAATTAAAAAAAAAAAAACATAAATACATCCTTTCATCTCATTATATACCTGTTTGTATGATTTCTTTGTTCGATGAATACGGGAATTCCCAAAAGGAAGATCTCAAGTTAGGTAGGGATGCAATCATACAATGGGTTAGCGATAGAGGTATAATAAGAATGGCAACTTTTATTCAAATTCTAGGTATTGAAACCTGTTAGGTAGGATTCTATTAGAAATTTTATTGCCAATTGGAAAAGCATGATTTGTATTTTCTATTTAAGAACGATTTTATACGAAGGCTGGCTAATTTGCGTTGAGATTTGAAACAGTGAAGTTGACTTTTATTTTAAACACGCGAGAAGTTTTAAGAAATTATTTATTTTCGGAAAGTTTTCAAGCAGTGCATTGATTAAATAAACATCAAGTGCATTAAAATAATATAGTGTTTTGGTTTTCATAGTGAGGTGATAAAGTGAACGGAAATGGCCTCGTGTTCTAATAAGGACATAAGTGTAGAAAAGAAACAACATATTGTTGAGGCTACACAAAAATTATATCTTAAGAATTAATCGGAAGCCGTTAGGCAAGTGGCGGCTGTTTTCTCGGTAACGGAACGAAGTGTTTACAGGGTTTTAAGAGAAAATAAAGTTAAAGGCCACAATTCACCTCCAAAAAAGACAAATAACTCTGGTGCTGAAAAGAAATGCGATGATTTTGACAAATGCGCCATAAAGCATATAGTTCGCCAGTTCTTTATGAATAATAAACTTCCAACTATAGACAAGGTTTTGATTGAAATAAAACGCAACTCGGATATTACTCAAATAGGCAGAACAACCTAGCATGACGTTTTTAGAAAGGATTTCAATGTGTCAAACGTCAGCGTAAGAACTTGTTGTTAGAAAGAAGTGATATAATTTCATGGAGACGTAGATAATTACGCGAAATAAAAGAAATGAGAAAAAGTAAAAAAAAAAATATTTTACAGATGAGACTTGGCTTAACGAGGGAAAGTTTGGATCGATCCATCCGTTAAAACTACACGTCAAGTATTTAATGAAGGATTATCGACCGGACTACGATCACCATCCGGAAAAGGCAAAAGATTAATAATAACACATATTGGAAGTTCTACATGTTTCGTCGATGGAGGGCTATTGTGTTTCGTTTCAGGAAAAAACGGGGACTACCACGAAGACAGGAATGCCGAAGTATATGAGAAATGGTTCAATGAAATATTAACGAAGCTGAAACCCGATTCTGTCATAGTTCTAGAGAGTGCTGCATATCATTCTAGGAAGACAAATAAAGCACCGTCCACCTCAACCAAAAAAGGCGACGTACAAAAATGACTGAGATTTAATGCTTAAAACTTTGAGTACAATATGGTTAAGGCAGAGTTGTTGGACATCGTGAGGCGCCATAAAAATAAATTTGAAACCTTCATCGTAAATGATATGGCTCAAGCTGCAGGGCATAAAGGTCTTCGCTTGCCGCCGTACTACTGTGAGCTTAATCCAATAGGGCTGGTTTGGTCTCAAGTGAAAGGGTTTGTAGCCAGCCAAAACAAATCGTTCAAATTAGGTAAAATAAAAGAGCTGCTGCAAACAGTAATTTCAAAGGTTGATAGTGAAAAATGAAATCGCTGTGTCCAACATGTGGAACTGACTGGTGAGCCATAGATGTGGGAAATGGACGTTTTTACCGAAGGAGCAGTAGAAAATATTGTTATAAACCTAAATGACGAGAGTAGCAGCATCAGCTACTCAACAGACTGAAGATACTTAAGAGATAATTTTTTCGTAATTTATTTTAATTTTTTTCTTATATACCTTTATTATATTTGTACCTATGATCATCTCGATTTATTTATTTTTTTTAGTTTACAAATCTACCTAAATTTTAATTCAAAATAATAAGCCTCATGAATTTCTTTTGTTGGCTTGCCACACACTGTTTCTGGTGTAAAAAATATATTATTTTCTTCAATTATTAAATTATTAAAAATATCTTTACAATTTTATACCGGTTCATTAAAAACAAATGCGTGCCCTGGCAATTGCATGCTGGTAACCCTAAGGAATTGTCTCTTTGATTTGTGACGGTCAATATTGGAAGCTATGGCAACCCTGAGAGAGCTTTAAAGAGCGACAAGTTTATATAAAGCAATATAGCCAGAGGGAGAAGCAAACGTCCTATCTTCACTGTACTGACTATTAATTCCGGATAGAGTATAGAATAGTCAAATGGTCTGAACCATTCATTGAAGAGTGCAATTCTAGATTTTGAGAGCAACTCATTTGATTTTCAATGAAAAAAGCTATAAGCATTTTGAGCCCTATTCGTAGAGCATTTTTCACTTTTTAGAGCATATTTTATCTTTTTTTTCATCCTGTAAAGAAAATCGAAAAAAAATTGACATAAGTCAATCCGATCACTATTTTGACAATGGTTAGGTTAGGTTCGGGTGGCTGTCAGCCTAAAGCTAACACACTTACACCAATGATGTGTCCATAAGCTGCATGAAGATGGTTTACATTCCGTTGTTATGGAGAGAAGTAAAAGTAGTGTTCATACTCAAAGCCGGTAAATGTTTCGATATAAATCCTTAGGATCTCAGGCAGATAAGCCTCATTCCTTCTAAAAACATTAGAAAGGCTGATTGATATCCGTCTACGCACTAACATTGATACAAGACTCCTGTCTTCGGCTCAACATGCATATTGCAAAGGCAAACCTGTTAAAACAGCCTTACATACGTTAGTAAGTTCAATCGAATATTCTCTTCACCATAAATATACTATACTATATATATACATATACTATGGTTGCATTCCTGAACATTGAAGGCGCTTTTAACAACGTCAATACATCAGCGATCGCAAATGCACTGTCAGATCTGAAGGTAGATCACTCACTTGGTGAGCTTATTAATGTACTACTTACAAGCCGGATTATAAACTCAAAACTGGGTGTAACATCTGCCAGAAGATCTGTCAGTAAAGGAACATCACCGGAGCCCTTTCCCCCTCCTCTGGAACTTAGTGGTGAACGAGCTGCTGATGTGCCTGGAAATGGAGGGCTGCAGGGTGATTGCCTATGCAGACGACGTTGCAATTGCCGCCTCAGAGAAGCACCTAAATACGCTAAAAGAACTTCTCCAAAACGCTCTTAACATGCTAACAAGATTAGCAGATCGTTGTGGGTTAGGTGTTAACCCCCACAAAACCAAACTTGTTCTATTCACTAGGAAACATAAAATTCCACACATTGATATAAAAAAAACTCAAAACAACCGCAAACTTCTTTGTGTAAGAAACAAAATCAAACTTTTGCGAGTGAAGTATCTGAGCAAAATCCGGGAGTACAGATCAAAAGGATATGACATCATTTATTATGACAAAAGCAATATTTACAGCTACAAGACTAAGTGAATGGACTGATTGCAGCAGCAGTGGATTGAAGATGCCAATTTGAAAGGGACAGAGGCTGAAAATGGCGCATGCAGGTAGTGAAAAATGCTTCGCGAATAACGCCTTACTTTTATTCAAATCCGGTACTAAAACGGGAGACTATCACGATGACATAAATTTTAAAAATTTCTGCAAATGGATGCAGGAACAAGTTTTAAATAACCTGGAGGAGCCTTTAATAATTATTGTAATGGACAACGCCTCTCACCAAAATAAATAGGAAGATAACAATATACCATATACTTTGCAGATGCTCAAACTCCAATTGTATGAGGTTATAAAGGAACACCGAGCTATACAGAAGCCAAAGCATAAAATTGACGATATTATTTATGGCAAGGGATATGAGGTACGACGTTTACTATCGCATCATCCAGGGCCCTCATCACGTAACTTTGCGGACGATTGTGGTCCATGCGATAACACTGAACGCTATCGTCAATAGTTTGATTCACGAAACACAATCGTTCTTGTGTCGTCCATCGCTTTCGTTTACTACAGTTTGAGAAACACTGAAAACAACATCTAATTGTGAGAAACGTCAGAAACGAAGAAAACTGACTGCTGAGATTTGTTTATAGCTGCTGTTTTTTTTTTTTTTTGTCAAAAATATTTATTAATATTCTTACTTCATTATAATGTATTTTCGTTGAAACTTAAATGTGTTTTTATACATATAAAGGGTTTTTCAATAAGAGCGCTACAAAAGTTTTTTTTTAAATAAAACAAAAACGGTTTTGGATATCAATGAAATTCTTTATTTCTGTGAAAGTACGTTCGATGCCATTATGTATGGAACTCGATTTGTTTTGCATGGCCACCACGGGCACGCTTGCAGAAGTCCAGACGCTGAACCCAATTTTCGACGGTTTTCAAGCATAAATCGGCCGATACTGCTGCAATTTCACGTTCGATATTCGTACGAAGTTCATCAATCGTCGCTGGCTTGTTGGCATAGACCATAGACTTGACGTAGCCCCACAGGAAATAGTGGCGTCAAATCGCACGACCTAGGCGGCCAAGCGACTGGACCATTTCGTGAGATAACACGGTTTCCAAACTTGGTTTCCAATAAAAAATTAAATAAATAATTTCGACTCGTTGTTGGCTCGCATATCTTTTCATCATGAAATGGCAAACCTTACTGAAGAGAAATGTCAAAAGAGCGGCAAGAAATTCGGCCTCGTTTGCTGTCCCTGTCGCTCTACTTTTGTAGCGTCCCTGTTGAATAAACCCTTTATTATACATATACGCATGAAAGCGTGTGTTTTTATATGTACATTATATGCATGAAAGCAAGTCTCAATTTTGTTATTCCATTCTTCTTCTAATTGTTACTTTCCAAATCAATTATCCCTTGTTAGAGAACTAGTACGAATGTTTTCGGGGTGGCAAATTTATTTCATGTCCGAAACTTTTTTAATGTCTTCGCTTACTCACTGAAGACATCACCTGATACATATATTTGTTACAATAGAGTTTCTTATTTATAATACATTGCATTAATAACAATCTGCAGCATATAAAGAAAAGATCTAAAGCCGATTGTTTACTTTAAAAACAATAAAAGTGCTTTAATGGTGTAACAAATATGTAAGGCGATACCTCATTAGCTTTCGCGCAAATGCTATCGTCTCGACGACAGTGTTTTGTGTTTTGACGTTTTGTGAGTTATGTGAAGTAAATATGTATTGAATCGTCGTAACGATATCATTCAGACGCGAGTGTTACGTGAAGCATTGCTATCGAAGTCGATGTCGAAAACGAGATCATAAGCCTTACGTGATGAGGGCCCAGACCTCAATCGATTGAAAATATTTGGGCATTTGTCAAAGCAAGAGTGGGCAAACGAAACACAACATTCAAATAATAGCCGAAGGAGAGTTTTTAAAAATAACGCTTGAAGATTGGCGAAAAGTTTGTTCAAGAGCCAAAAAGACGGAGATGGAACACTGTTCTCACTAGCTGATGTGGATTCAACTATCATTAATCATGGTGATAATTCTTCAACCGATATTAGTTCTTAAAATTCGATGCAATAAAAATGTATAATAATTGTATGACATAATAAAATTAATTAATGTAAATTATTACATATACCCATTTTTTGTTTCAATTTTGCGATGCCATGTAAAAAAAAAATTTGTTTAAATCCGTTGGGTGCATCATGGAATAATTTCTCTCTGATGTAAACATTTCATTTTTAAAAACTCACAGTGAAATAATTTTTAAAACCTCTAAACACTCAAGAAACCCTGGCAGAAATTTAGGCAAATATACGGCTTCTGCAATAACGGCATTTAAATTTGCGCCCATAAGGTTTTCCATATATATAAACATTTTTTTTTGTTTGTAGAGCAAACAGGCAAACTTGTCTGAACATTTATTCCAATAAAAATTTAAATTGATTAAAACCTAAGACATTTTTTTTTATTTTTATGTTATTTAATTAAGTTGTTCTATATTTAATTTTTCTATTTTCATATTAATTTTTTCTTAAAACGTCGAGCTAGAAAGCCGAAACTTGCAATGTTATGTCTCCGGGGGCCCCAAATTGTCGTGTGTTACGATCCGCCCACTGACACGTCCACAGTTCAATATAACAGGTTTATTAAAAAATCAAAGTTTAAGCTGGGAAGTTGAAATTAAGAATATATAGGGAACCTCAAGGTTCATGTGTCAAGATTTTTTAGATCCGCCCACTGAGTGGCCACTGGCACATCCACTATTTAAAAAGAAAGTTTTATTGAGGAAATATTGGAAATGAAAGTCCTGTGTGTTGCAAAGTATGTAGATTGACAGCTAGGTTCCACATTTCACTTTCACTTGAAATGAAATTGAAATCGATATTTGGTGTTCTACATTTCACTATTATCGATTTCGATTTTAAATTTTTCGAAATGGAAACAACTGAAATTGTTGTGTTCCACAATTCGATTTTGTCGATTTCAATGTAATTTCAAATCGATCTTTTCTTTTGATGTGAAATAGTTTAAGCAGCTGATGCGATTGAAAATGTAAGTAAAAAACTTAATTTAAACAAATATATTAGCGTTGTTTTGAATGAACAACCATAATTCTTACAATTGCTACCACGTGAAGTGGACGGCTGGAGTTACAGCGCTGTTTCACGGTCTGCCACAACCGATCATCAGACTCCTTTTTCTATGGTACTGGTCTGTGTTTTTTCCTTGTATGCCGAAAATCCATTTTTACTTCCACTGGGATACGAACCTAGGACCAGCTGCTTCTCAGGCGAGCACTCTTCCACTGTGCCATTGAAGCCACGAGTTTCAGTTCATCCAGTTTGTATTTTTTGATTTTTTTTCTTTTGGGCAGGCCAGCGCCTGTAAGTATATTATGTTATTTATTCAGGTTTTTCTTTCTATATTTTCTCTAATTATTACACCATTTTTGACAAGCATAGTTGGACTGAAAATGGGATATAGAGAGGGTGAAAGACACATTGACATTGTGTTGTCAAGAAACTTATAATTTAACTTGGTTTTTGTATTTTCGGCATACAAGGAAAAAACACAGACCAGTACCATAGAAAAGGGAGTCTGATGATCGGTTGTGGCAGACCGTGAAACAGCGCTGTAACTCCAGCCGTCCACTTCACGTGGTAGCAATTGTAAGAATTATGGTTATTCATTCAAAACAACGCAAAAGAAATTGATGTAAACAAAACCAAAAACGGCAAAGTTGGGAGATACCACATACAAAAACCAAGTTAAATATATTAGATATATTGAACCATAATAATATACAATTTAATTATTTTATTTAAACAGGGGTAAACATAAAAAAAATGCTCAAGAAGCAATTTATATTGCTTTTATGGAGAAACATAAAGACCTCGCAAGAGGTTTCACAAAAGGAGACCGCGTAGCTGCTGAAGCCCTGTGGGAGGAGTTAAAATATGATCTAAACAGCCATGACCCACCACAAAAGGATGCCAATGGGTGGAAAAAAGGAAATAATAATACAAAACTAATAAAATAATTGGTTCAACTAATAATATTTGACAAATTTCGTTTATATTGCTTCATTTTTATATTTTTTCCAAAGGTTTGGACGGATTGTAAGGCTTCTATAAGGAACAAATTATCTCACAACAAGGCTGAGGACGTATCAACAGGTGGTGGACCGTTCAACAAATTTGTAATATCGCCTACGGAGGACACGGTGGCCAAAATATGCGGAATATACCACGTTGTTAAAGGGATTTCAAACACCGTCGATTTTTGTTCAACAGAAGTAATATGTGACGTGAATGATTCAAACAACACACCAGATGTTTTGGAAGACGTAGGTGAACCGTTGAATGCTCCCAGCAGGAAAAGAAAGAGGCAGGGTTCATTTAATAATAATTTAAATGATCTTATGAATCAAAAAAATTGCATTGCAAAAGTGGAAAAAGAAATGGAGGGTATTTTGGAAGCTTCAGACAAAAAAAAATCGCGTGTTACAAAATGTCGAGCATGGGATAAGGAAACTCCAAAAATCAATGGACAATTTTGGAAATATTTTGCCTAATAAAAATGAGGAAATGCAAAGGCAATCTAGAAATAGAAAAATGCCGAAAGGAAGAAATTCGTTTGAAACAAAAGAAACTTAAATTAAAGGAAATGAAACTCCAATTTTTGCAAGGCAAGGTTTAAACCTCGCACTACTCACAATTCAACACAAAAATGTGAAAATAAAAAAAAATTACTAAAATCTAAATAATTGTGTAGTACCTCTTTGACAGATATCAGCTGCTTTTAATTTCACTTGAAGTGATTTCGAAAAAGTTTTGTATATTATGAAATGGGTGAAATGTGGAACACAGAAAAAAAATTCACTCGATTTACAATTTCACTTTCGATTTCATTTCACTCGTTTTCTGGAACCTAGCTGTAAGTCATTTTGAATATTTCCTTCACACAAAATGTTCTGCCATGCCCACTTTTTAAGGGCGTTTTTGTACAAAAATTATTGCGTTTTTTATAGAGGCATACAACTTTTTTTAAAAATAGAACACAACTAATTTAATGGAATGGCCACTAAAACTTTTAAAAATAATTTCTGGCACATGGCCTCCGCGACTGCGCCTTATGAACGCCATCCTGTCGGTTCAATTTTGCACAACTTTTTCGAGCATACCAGGTCTTATTTCGTCTATAGTGCGTGGAATGTTGGCTTCTAAGTGATCAATTGTTGCTGGTTTATCAGCTAGACCAGACATTCGAGTACCCAGACAAAAAAAAGTCCAAATGTGTCAAATCACACGAACGAGGGGGCCAACTCACAGGTCGATTTCTTGAGATGATTCGGTCACCAAAAGTTTGGCTCAACAAAGTCATGGTTGCACGCGCTGTTTGTTAAGTTTGGCGAACAGAGCGCGAATTTTGGAAATAAATTTCAACGGATAGAGTTAACGTTGTTCTAGTGTAAGTCTTTCCATGTTGATTTGCCAAAGTATACTGAAAAAAAAGTCAAACACACTTTATTAGTATGACAGCTAGTTTGACAGTTATCCCTATCAGAAGTTTTATACCTCCATAAAAAAACACCCTGTATAATAAAATATGTAGACCATATTCTTTTTAACAATTCACCCATACTCATATTTATGGCACGCTCACATTTTAGGGAATAGGAATAGGGTATCCAATAATTCTCCCAAACGGACTGCAGCTGTTCCTTATGTTTTATTGTATGGTATGGCACTCGAAAAATAAACATTATTACAGAGGAAAGAAAAAAAACAAATCATTGGTGTGTACATTTAATGAGCATTTTTTCGCTACCAGATAATTACAATTCAATTTTATGAGGGCGTTTCTGGTTATTTTTAATGCAAAACATTTACTTAAAACAAACCGCTTGTTTTCAAAGAAATTAAAATCAATAATCTTGAGACGAAGAAAGTAGTAAAAAATTCTTGGTAATGAATGACGACGACATATTTTTAGGAATGCTCAAGGGTTGGCCTTGTTGGATACGACAGGAAAGCTCTTGACAGACGAGATGCTAAAACTTTGACAAGGCTCGAAAGACAGCTTGGATTCAGAAAATGTCAATCTATTTATAAGATGATGTTAGCTAAGGGTAGGTAAGAGTGGTTGTCAGCAAAAACCGACACACTAATGACTGAAACACATGTGCAGCAAGAGCCGTGCAGCAAGATTTTGTATGTAAAATGACATATTGCTTACTGCATGTCAATACTTGTTGCAAATTGTCTTTATTTCTAATCTTGATGCACCGATTGTAGTAGAACAGCACAATTTGGTACAACTTTTCCGGCTTGAGGTTTAGTGCTGTGAAATTCTATGACAACACCTAACATCTTAAGTCTGTTTGGTCGTGATATTTAGGTCAGGCAAAAAGCATACTGAAAAAAGGCAATTTCTTACAGCACATGTGTTTCATGTGCGTTGATGCATGCATTACTGCGTGCGTCCCTGCAATAACGTGAATCTACAAATAATTATCTCCCTGCTCGTTCAATCAGTTATTGCTTCTGATGAATTGCCAGCGCCATCTATTGTTAGTGTTCAGACATTAGTCTCATCCTTCTCCTCATCCATGTACAGGGTGGCGCACGAATCGTGCTACAAAAACAAAACGTAATAACTTTTTTTCTGTGTGAGTAATCAGCTTATTTTTGCTGATGTTGCTACATTTGTGTGATCAAGGAGATCTTTTTTGCGTTTGTATTGGAAAGTTGATTGTACGAGTATTGCCTTTGTGACAGGGTTTGTAGGATCTCTCCTTTCAAGATAGGTTTGTTGACGTGAATACTTCCTCGGATCCTGGAACTTCTTGAATAATCTTGATCGAATACAATCTTTGTTACTCCTGCCGTCAGAGGAAGCATATTCATCTCAGCTGCCGTTAATTTGCCCTCATACGTTTTGTACTATGTCCAACGTGTAAAGCTTTCCTTTCAGCTTAGGAGCATTTTTTCACAGAACATGGCTGAGTTTTTCCGCCACTTCATCCACCCGACGCTTACGAATGCTTTATGTCTTCATAACAGCTTGCTCGCAATTGATATACACTTAGCTTCAACTGAATAAGCACAAACATTTTCTAAGCTACGTTGTCCATTTTTTCAAAACCTTGTGCCGTAATATATCATTTGATGATGCAAAGTGTTTGCGTATGATGTTGACAAAATAAATCGGAAAGAATATTTCAAACCGCTATTTTTTTCCTGGCAATGCATTCAATATGGAAAAATGCTGTTTTATTTTGCGTCAACTGAATAGACACAAGGTCATTATTTTCACTGCTTATGAGTATTCTGTGGAGATTGACACATTAGATCAACAGTTGAAGTGCTTGAAGTGAATTTGATTTGATTAATTGTATTTCAAGGAAAAACAGGTAGATCAAAATCTCTAAATAGTGTTGAAAGAGCTCAAATCGATTTACTAAAAGAACAAGGACTAACCGGGCGTTCTATCGCTGACAAAATTGGACGAAGTTCTAGTGTGGTCTATTCTCATTTAAGAAGCAAAGATTCGCACGGAAAAATCATGAAAGGAGGTCAAAAAACGGCAACAACAGCAGTTGATCGAAGAGCAATTTTAAGATGTGCTTCCAACTCCTGAAACTCTGCGGCAAAAATAAAGCAGAAAGCCGGTGTTACTGCAAGCATTTCAACAGTGCGAAGGGTTATCAATAGTGCCAAACATCTAAAACGGTTCAAAATTCAAAAGAAACCACCACTTAACGAGAAACGGAAGTGTATGCGCTTAGAATTCTCTAGACTAGTTTTAAAAATTAATGGCGTCACGTAGCTTTTTCGGATGAGAAGAAGTTTAATTTTGATGGCCCTGATGGGTTTAATTATTACTTCCACGATGTGAGGAAAGAAGAACGATTTTTAGCGCGGCATCATAGTCGACAAGGTGGTGTTATGGTATGGGGAGCAGTTGGCACTGTTGAGCTTGAGTTAAAAACCTCTAAAATTACTGCATTAAGTTATAAAGGAAATTTGAAAAGAAATTTTCCTAAACTTTCAGGCATTTTTGGACCCATAAACTGAACTTTTCAGTAGGGCAACGCCCCCATCCACACGGCGCGCATAGTAAAAAATTGAATTGAGGAGCAGAATGTGGAATTGCTTCAATGGCCGCCGTACTCACCGGACCTGAACCTTATAGAAAACGTTTGGGGATGGCTAGTACGAAAAGTTTATGAGTCTGGCTATCAGTTTGAGGACAGAGAATACCTTGTTGCAGCCATTAAATTGGCCTGGAGGGAAATTTCGCTAAACTACATAAAGAGGCTGTACGATTCCATGCCGGATCGAATTTACGAAACTATTACGAATAAAGGCGGCAGTACCCACTACTAAAATTAACCAATAAAAAGATATATTAAGAAAAACTTGTTTCATTTAATCCCAATAACTTTTATTTCCAATTTCAATATTTGTGTCTATTCAGTTGACGCAAAATAAAACTGCATTTTTCCATATTGAATGGTTTGCAAGGGAACCAGTGAAAAAATAGCAGTACTTTTTGAATTATTCTTTCCGATTTATTTTGTCAACATCATACGCAAACAGTTTGCATCATCAAATGATATATTACGGCACAAGGTTTTGAAAAAATGGACAACGTAGCTAAGAAAATGTTTGTGCTTATTCAGTTGAAGCAGAGTGTATATAGATGCCAGATTTTTAAACTTTTCGCACTTGGGAATCACTCCTCCATTGGTATAAATGTCTGGAATAAGTCAGAGTGATTCAGAGAACCGGCAGTACATGTATTATGTTTTCTTCGGACTAATATGATACCCATTCCCTTCCCAAAACGTCCACCCTTACATCACGTGCTCATTGCAGGGACGTTTGATCCTCGCTAATGATTTATTTATTTATTTCACATTCCTAGATCAGCAGCAACGGCAGCAATTTAAAAGCTGGGAACATAGAAAATGTATCTATCTTTGGGAAAGCATCCCAGGTCTAAGACAGGCTAAACGAGCCATTCGGCCCTTCAATCAAAATGCCAGCAAATGTCTAAACCTAAGCAGGCATGATATCAAAAACCTAGTAGGTTACCTTACTGGTCACCATGGTAAGATATCATCTACGCAAAATGAGAATATCAGACTCTCCTGAGTGCCGACTCTGTCTTGAAGAGGACGAGTCAGCTGAACACATTTTATGTGAATATTCAGCCCTTAATGGAATTAGAAAGAGGATCTTTTTCAGGGAGCAAATGAGCCCCGAGGACATAAAGAATTCTTCAACTGATAAAATTGTCCGCTTTACACGGAAAGTGGAAATTCTACTAGTTTAAAAAAAATTATTTCACATCATCAAAGCTCAATTAATGGCTTTCTTAGACACATACATTATCATCTCATCTTGAGCATACAATCATGACTGAGTAAGAGCATTAAGCAAATTCTTTTTTAAATTATTAACCGATAAATTGAAATCCATTAAGTTAACGCTAGCATTGTAAATCAACATGAGACCATTTATTGAAGATGAACGGCCATAGTTAGTACGCAAATGTGCTATATTAAAAAATCGATGACTTCTGAAACCAAAAGCAGGTACACCTACATATATTGAGAAGGCTCAGAACTTCAAGGGAATCAATCTCACCAATGAGTAGTCTATGGATGAAAATAGTTCTAGCCACCGTTCTCTTAACTGCTAGAGATTACTCGTATAAACTAATTAATTTAAGTCTTGATTGATCAAGAGGAAGCCCTCTTAGAGAAAATCTAAGGTTAGGTTAGGTTAGGTTTATGTGGCTGTCGGCACAAGCCGACACACTTAGACCAATTTAGGTCCATTGTGATACCACGTATTTTTTATCTACCTCAACTCTGTAGATGGGACTGGCCAACGACACGCGGTTGTTCTCAAGCGGTCCCCCATCTACGTACTAACCGCGCCCAACGTCGTTTAATTACGGTGATCTGACGAGAACTGATTACTTTTACTTTACTTTTAAATTCATTTTTATTAATTATTACCTTATATCAACTTAAATACTAGACAAAAATGATTAAATCTAACTTAAAATTAACAGGATACTTATTCTAGATTATTGATCCTTATGCGGACGCCCTAAACTTAACTCTATCTTATAATTATTGCCTTTCGGCCTAAAAACTATTTACGAACTAATCTTACATATGTATTCGTCGAGAAAATCAATTAAAACTCGGTATCATTATTAAGATTTTATATTTTTTATATAAAACAAACTACAAACTACCTATTCTACTTACTTAAACTACCTAACATATTCTAACAATAATTAGGATTCTGAGCACTCGTTGCCTTGCGCAACAAGTGGTCAAAATCCCAATTGCTTTCCGAGCGCCTGGCAGTCGTCAACGTGCACACGCGCCGCCGTGAGCCGACTGAAGCCTTACAGCGTCAGTCAACTCCCGGAAGCACCACCACACGTTGGCGAGCCCGGCCTCTCCCAAAAACGCCCTAGCTGACTTAATCTAACTTATAAGCTAAGAGGATGTTACCTAGAGTAACGCACCGTCCTGGGAGGGCATGTTGACCCCTCCCCCCTCAACAAGCCACCAAAATTCGGCGAATTGCTTTTCCGTGTCGAATCTATCCCTCTCCGATATTGCGGTACTAAAACGGAGGAGCTCATGAGCATTGGCGACGTCCCCGTCATGGAGGAGCCGCTTATCTCTCGCGCTGCGGTAGCGATGGTATAAGACCGGGATACCATCCCTCGTCTGTACCAGCCCTTTTGAATCAATATGGATAAATGCCTCTGGCGGGATAAAGCCAGACCGGAGCGTACTCTCTATGTACATTTCATTGGGGTAGTAAGCCCCAAATATCAGACTATTGTCGCTGGCCATCGCCCTTGCAAC
This sequence comes from Portevinia maculata, assembly GCA_949715645.1. Classification (NCBI taxonomy): domain Eukaryota; kingdom Metazoa; phylum Arthropoda; class Insecta; order Diptera; family Syrphidae; genus Portevinia; species Portevinia maculata. Next base: position 10,227,945 of record OX454525.1, on the reverse strand, counting down.
GTGCCTTCGAGTCACCTTAATGAGGAAATTGTCAATCCTATTCAACTGAGTCCCATCGTATAGGACCTTGTTGGGATAGTATTTTATATAGTTGGATTCAGGCGTTCGGAACAACCGGAGACAGGTCCTAAGACATTGTCTCTCCAAAACCCGAATCTTTTCCATATAGCTGGGCGCTATATTGAACCACAATGGACAACCATAAGCGATAATTGGCCTTATAAGGGCCACGTAGCAAATGACCTTCACTTTGGAGTCAAGTTGACTGCTATGAAACAGTCTCCTTGTCAAAGCATAAGCCTTCTTGGCCCCAGCAAGACAAGCAACTATGTCTATCGAAATATAGATGCTGGTCAAGCCAAAGTCAGATACCTAGATATCTAACTACGCTTCTCACCGCCAATGGCTGCCCATTTTGTCCAATAATGGCCAATTTCTTCCAGTTTTTTCTGGTATCCCTAGAGGCCCCAGCCAATGGAGTTCTGAACAAGATTGTTTCCGTCTTCTGAAAGTTGATTTTCAACTTCCAGTCGTCGCAATATCGCTTAATTTTATCGAAGTCACGCTGCAAAAGGATATTAATGACCTCGATTTTAGGACCTGATCTGTATGCCACCAAATCGTCGGCATACGCTATAGCATGTCTGAGTGAACCCACCAGATCACTCGTGTAAATGTTAAACAGGATCGGAGAATTGACCGCCCCCTGCTGTAAACCGTTTTTAATTTCAAAGACTCTGCTCGAAGTCACGTTGCCACATTTGACAACGAACTTCTTTCCCATAAGCATATTATAAATTACATATAGCAAAGGTTTGTGCATCCCCCGCCTGGTCAACTTGTAGAAAAGTCCCTCTAACCATACGGTGTCGAAAGCCTTCTCAAAATCAACCAGACAAGCACCCGTGCATTGGCTCTTGCATTTATTCCACTGAATGTCGGAAACCAGTTTCGACGCGGCATGAATAGTGTCATGCCTCGCCCTGAAACCAAACTGGTTGTCCGGGATTATGTTACGAGAACTGATTAACTCGACGTGGTATGGTCGTTGGTTCGAGAGAGAGAAAATCTAAGATATCTCTTTTGAACTGATTCAATTTTAAGAATATGTACATTGTAGTATGGATACCAAACAATAGAAGCATATTCTAAAATGGATCGAACAAATGATACATATAACGTTTTTATAACGTATGGGTCAGAAAAGTCGCATGCATGGCGTCTTAACATACTCCATTTTCTGTTAGCCTTATTAGGTATATATTCAACATGACTAACGTAAGATAATTTAGTGTCCAATAAAACACCCAAATCTTTAATTATAGTAGCACGGGGAATTGGAATTGGACTGCAAAAGTGTAAGTGTTAATAAAAGGTGCTTTGCGTCGTGAAAAAGTAATCGCAGAGCATTTCTCCACAATTAAGGACAGATTATTTTTGGAGCACCACAGGCAAAATTTTTGTAGATTAAGACTTAATGTATGAAAGCTGTAAGTGTCTTTACATGAAGAATAAATTTGAAAATCATCAGCGAACATTAAAATATTACATTGAGGGAAAAACTTTACAACATCGTTTACGAACAAAATAAACAATAATTGACCAATATGGCTTCCTTGGTGTCCCCCAAGTTACAAAGATTTTGTTTGAGATTTTATTTCGAAATTTTACGTATTGATACCTTTCGCTTAGATAAGAGGATAGTCAGTTTAAGAATGAAGTCGGAAAGCCCTTAAGCGTTCTAGTTTAAACAGTAAGATTCTGTGATCCACACGATCAAATGCTTTGCTAAAGTCCGTGTAAATAGCATCAACCTGATTACCTTTACCTATTTCGGAGATTACAAAGTTGGTGAAAATAGTGAGATTTGCCTCGGGTGAACGTTTTTTAATACACCCGTGCTGTTTGTTACAAATTAAAGATCTGCAAAAAACATAGGGGCGGGCTACAGTCCGCTTGGGCGAACTGTTGGATACCCTATTCTTATTCCTATCCCTCATAAGTGGGCGTGACAAAAGTCTAAGTATGGTTGAATTGTTAAGAACGCTCTACATATTTTGTACATTTAAAGGATTTTATCAAACAAAAACCAAGTTTTTGTAAAAAAAAAAACGTTCCCTAGCTCAAACTTTTGTTTTTCAATAAAATTATTTTATTTAATTGTGGTGTGCGTGTCAGTAAGCGGATTTAAAAAAAATTAACACATGAGCAAAGAGGGCCCCTAGAGTGTATATATTATAAATTTTAGCTCCCTAGGTCAAACTTTGGATTTTCAAAAAAAGTTTTTTTTTAAATTGTGGGCGTGTCAGTAGGCGGATTTTGAAAATACTTACACATGAGCTTAAAAGGCCTATAGAGAGTATACTCGTATATTATAAATTTCATCAGCTCCCTAGCTCAAATTTTAGTTTTTCAATAAAATTGTTTTATTTAATTGTGGGCGTGTCAGTGGGCGAATTTTGAAAATTTGATCTCCCGAGCAGATTTAGGAGTCATAGATCATATATAAAAAATTTCAGCTTTCTAGCTCAAAATTAGATTTTTTCCAACATTTTGTTTTTTTGAGTTTGTGGGCCTAGAAGGATTTTTCTCAAGGTTGAAGCAAGTATTTGGATTTAGCTTTAGGAATAAATCTGAAGTAAATCGTGAAAAAGAATTACTAATTAAGTGCTATTTGCTCAACAAATTCACTGATATTGGTATGGCTAAATTTGAAATCATTACATAAATTTGTCGTAAACCACTGTGGGCGGATTTCAAAAATTCGTAAACTTGATTATTTCGGGACCCTAGAGAGTATATGGTTAAAATTTCAGCTCTCTAAGCCCAATTTAAAGGCCTAATTTTTGCCGACGGACGGACGGACGGACATGGCTAGATCGACATTACTATCGATGCTGATCATAAATATAGTAACTTTTAGGGGTCGACGGGCAATATTAAGGTATGTTACAAACTATGCGTCAAAATTAATTTACCCTTGGAATGGGGTATAAAAAGTTTAATTGCTCAGTGACCAATTAATCGAATAATTTTATTTTTTTTCAACTTTATTTTTCCTACCTGATTTGTAAATAGGTACAATGAATGAATCTTTCCAAATGGATGGGAATGTTTCCGTTGACAGCGATAGATTAAATATGTGGCAAATAATCTTAGATAATGATTGCGCACAGTTTTATAAAAAACCGGAAGGTACTCCATCGTGGCCAGGATTATAATTTAAATCCATTAAAATTAGATTCTCCAATGTACAACAAGTTTCACCCGCTATCCTTACTTTCCCTCCCCGTACCCTTCTTCTATTGGGTGGCATCTGCGAGGTCATAGGAGAGTGGAGGGCAACCAAGGTCCTATCAGCCTTTGGGCCACTTTCCCCGAACATCGAAGGTACCACCCCCACAGGTACCCAACCGATGTACGAACCGATGTACGAACCTGAGCAACCAGAGTTGAGAGAGGAGGTCCCAAGATGACGCAGAAATGGGTAAAGAAGGACGAAAACCCCAACGCAACGGCACCACGTCAGCCGTTTAAAAGTGCCCACGCAATGGTAACACACTAGCCGTGCAAAATGGGCCCAACGTTGTCTGCACACAAGTAACCGCGCGAGGCAAATGGCAAGGCCACACGGTGGACGGCCTTAGCCTGAGTGCCCCCAACGATACGGAGAGGCAGCAGATAAGTGTGGGTGGACGGCCTACACGTTTACATCTGCACAAGAACCACCACTGACACGGTGGGGTGTTAGGTTCGATGAGGGGGAAGAAGACGCTCTTCCTTTCTACTCCGTCGTAGGAGCACCGGAGGAGCAGCAGAGGAGTGTAGGCGGACTGCCACGATGAAAGACAATCACAGGTGAGACATTACTAAAATACATATCTAAACACGATGGCAAACACTAAATCAAAACACAAGGCCACAGAAAGACTGGTCGACATGACACAAACGAAAACGACGATTGGTGGCGGGCGGCCACAATGTGCCAGTAAAAAAAAAAAGGCGAAATCCTGTCCAACAATATAGATTGTAAGGAATGACCCGCTATTGGCAAGACCCTTCCATCCTAGCTGAACAGGATTCCACCAGACAGAATAAAATCCGCGGTTGTCTAAAATTACCGAAAACTCACTTTGCTTTGTTTTGGGTTCTGAGGGGATTTTTGGAATTTACTCCACGCGCTGGTTAGGCGTAATTGCAACGTCGTCCTAAAATTTCTTCTCCTCCTTATGTGGGTCATAAGTATTCACTTTCTTTTCCACTGATTTAACTCGAATTTTAACAACGCGTAATGCATATTGTTTGTTTCCTTGCACTTTGGCAGCACTCATACGAGAAATGTCAGATATAGATTAGGTTGTGAATTGACGAGAATATTGTTCCAGGCCAAGCAGCTCAATAATCCGACTTTCCAGTTGTGGATCGTTGGTATAAGAGTGGATGGAACATAAGCGAGGGGGTAACGTGTAGACTCACGCACACTGTAGCGAAAACGCTCCGGTGCCGCTGAATGTGGTCTGCCGTTGGCTCGCTTGAGCGAATGAAGGTAGTGGATGTGGAAGAAATTGCTATTGAAGTTCCTATATGCAAAGAAAATTTTTACATGAACATATTTCACAGCGTAATAGGCAACATAAAAAAAGAATGGGGAATTGTTAATGAGATTTTTAACAGAAACACTTCAACAGGGATACCTTCTTATATAAGCCACAATAATCGCCATATTACAAATTGTACAGAAATAGCCAATACTTTCAAGTTATTTTTTACTAAAGTTGCAGTTAAAATAATAAATGATGCAGGGATAAACACCGGTACCAACCAATGTAAGGCGTGGTGTATTAACAGAGAAGAAGTTCAGGTTCGAAGCTTTTCCTATACATTTATTTCATCCTTTGAGGTGTATAAAACTATTATGTCATTAGACAGCTCGAATTCCATCAGTCATAATTCTTATTCTAATGCATTTATCAAGAGTATTGCTTTCAATATTGCTGATATTTTGGCTCATATCTTTAACAAAAGTATCTTTTGTGGTAAATTTCCTGATAGATTAAAAATAGCTGAAGTCATACAAATCTTTAAAAAAAGGTGATAAAAAAATGTTAAATAATTATAGGCCTATCGCTCTGCTTCCACTATTTTCAAAATTTTTTGAAAAATTAATCAAAACTAGAGTTGTGTCATACCTTGAAACTATTTCCTTTCTTAGCAATAAACAGTATGGATTCAGAGCCGGTAGATCAACTGAGGATGCACTTCTGAGCACCATGATATACGATAGCGTCAACAACAAGAAGTTAACTGCTGCTCTCTTTATCGACATAACCAAAGCCTTTGATACTGTTGATCATACCATCTTGCTAAATAAATTAAGCAAAGCTGGGTTCAGAGGGTTTATGCTCAAATGGTTTGAATCCTATCTCACTAATAGATAACAAATGGTTAGAATAGGAGAAAGTTTTAGTGAAAGCTGTGATATAAAAATTGGTGTTCCTCAAGGCTCTGTTCTGGGGCCTACATTGTTTCTGGTTTATATTAATTCAATTTTCACTTTGAATATGAAAGGTGAACTTACTGGATTTGCCGATGACATAGGCTTTTCCTATTGCAACAACTCCCTCTTAGATCTGAGAGCCGATATCAACTACGACTTAGAAATATTGCGGCATTGGTTCATTGGTTTGCATTAGCAATAAAACTAAAATAATGTATTTTAGCATACCTAACTGCTCTGAACTTACAACTTCCAGTTTTCACTTTTCATAGTGCGAACTACAACAACACCTTTATAAGTTCTGATACTTGCTGTACCCCTCATTTTGAAGTTACGTATAATAGCAACAATAGCTGCTCGACAAATTGTTTTGTTGTAGAAAATGTACAGGTTTTCAAGTATCTGGGTCTTGAAATCGACTGTAGGTTAAACTGGAGCTCTCACACTTCTTCCCTAAGGAAATACCTTCTAAAAACTACTAAAATACTGTACCATTTGAGGCTATATTGCACTAGAAAGCTTTTAGAAACAGTTTATTATGGACTGGTCCAATCCAAACTACAGTACGGGTTGATTTGTTGGGGAGGCACACATAAAAACAAAATACAACCTTTGGAGGTAATACAAAAGCATTTGCTCAGAATTATCTGGAACAGAAGACGCCATGAACATAGTTTTCCACTTTTCTTGCTTTCTTTTATATTACCTTTAAAGCATCTTTACTTATACAAAGTCTTAAAAATATTTTTCTCAAGAAGCGGTTATTCTTTAAATCATGATGCGAATCTCTACGGTCTTCGTAGCTCTGTAAGGAGTCTTGCTTGTGTTCCCCCGCACAATACTCAACTATTCTTGAGTTATTACTCTTCTGTTGCACCGCGTATTTTTAATAAATTACCCATTGAATTAAGGCGCTCTCAGAATATCTTGTCGTTTAACAGAAAAGTAAAACAGTGGCTCTTTAACTACGACTTGAAGGAGATTTATAATTTATCTAACGTAATTATATAGTCACAAATATTCACCATTCATTGCAAATCATCTGTATACACTAATTTTCTTTTGAATTATATAAATATATTGAATTATATCTTGTTGTACTGTAACTCGATACATTCGGAACTACTCGTAGTTTTTAATAACTATAGAATGTATCTAACTATTCATTCCCTGATAAAAAACACATATAATTTACTTATTCTTTGAAGTAGTTGTTCTTTTTTCTTTTATTTAATTTTGTATCTTTAAATGTTACTTTTACATATTTAAGTCAATTGTAATAAATAATGTATTAAATTCCAATGGAATGAATAAAATCTAAAAAAAACATAGGGGCGGGCTACAGTCCGCTTGGGCGAACTGTTGGATACCCTATTCTTATTCCTATATCTCATAAGTGGGCGTGACAAAAATTTAAAGGATTTTATCGAAAAAACTAAGCTTTTGTAAATAAAAACGCTCCCTAGCTCAAACTTTGGTTTTTCAATAAAATTGTTTTATTTAATTGTGGGCGTGTCAGTAGGCGGATTTAAAAAAAATTTAAGTATGAGCATAAAGGGCACCTAGGGAGTATATACTATAAATTTCAGCTCCCTAGCTCAAACTTTGGACTTTCAAAAATAAAAAAAAAATAATTGTGGGCGTGTCAGTAGGCGGATTTTGAAAATATTTACACATGAGCATAAAGGACCCCTAGAGAGTATATATTTAAAATTTCAGCTCCCTAGCTCAAATTTTGGTTTTTCAAAAAAAAATATTTTATTTAATTGTGGGCGTGTCAGTGGGCGGATTTTGAAAATTTTATGTCCCAAGCAGTTTTATGGGCCAAAGATCATATATAAAAAATTTCAGCTTTCTAGCTCAAAATTCAATTTTTCCCAAAATTTGTTTTATTTAATTGTGGGCGTGTCAGTTGGCGGATTTTGAAAATTTTATGTCCCAATCAGTTTTATGGGCCATAGATCATATATAAAAAATTTCAGCTCTCTAGCTCAAAATTCGATTTTTTCCAAAATTTTGTTTTTTTGAGTTTGTGGGCGTGTCTGTGGGCGGATTTCAAAAATTCTTAAACTTGATTATTTCGGGACCCTAGAGAGTATATGGTTAAAATTTCAGCTCTCTAGGTCCAGTTTAAAGGCCTAATTTTTGCCGACGGACGGACGGACGGACGGACGGACATGGCTAGATCGACATTACTATCGATGCTGATCATAAATATAGTAACTTTTAGGGGTCTACGGGCAATATTAAGGTATGTTACAAACTATGCGTCAAAATTAATATACCCCTAGAATAGGGTATAAAAATGGCGCACAACCACCAACACATAGGCGGACGTCCATTGCACGCCATGAGTTGGATTCCACTACCAACGTGTGTGCGAGTGTGTGAAAAATGAGAGTTGGCCGAACTGGAACAATGAAACCACTGGAAGATCACTTCTTGGTTGAACAGCTAGCTAGTTAGTCTGCTTTGTTGCGATAGGAGTTGAGGGAAAGTGCAAGTGCGAAATAAAAGCGAAGTTTTTTTGGAAAAAAGGAAAGTGCAAAGTAGTGGAAACAAAAAAAAATTAAATAAGAAAAAGACACAAATAGAAGTTGAGACGATATAGTGGAAGTGGAAGAGGAAAGGACATTAGAAGGAGGAAAAATAGAAGGACAGAGTCACAAAGGAAAAGGATTAAGGAGTGGGATCCAGATTTTACATTTTTTTCACACAAATAGAAGTTGAGACGATATAGTGGAAGTGGAAGAGGAAAGGACATTAGAAGGAGGAAAAATAGAAGGACAGAGTCACAAAGGAAAAGGATTAAGGAGTGGGATCCAGATTTTACATTTATTTCACACAAATAGAAGTTGAGACGATATAGTGGAAGTGGAAGAGGAAAGGACATTAGAAGGAGGAAAAATAGAAGGACAGAGTCACAAAGGAAAAGGATTAAGGAGTGGGATCCAGATTTTACATTTTTTTCACACAAATAGAAGTTGAGACGATATAGTGGAAGTGGAAGAGGAAAGGACATTAGAAGGAGGAAAAATAGAAGGACAGAGTCACAAAGGAAAAGGATTAAGGAGTGGGATCCAGATTTTACATTTATTTCACACAAATAGAAGTTGAGACGATATAGTGGAAGTGGAAGAGGAAAGGACATTAGAAGGAGGGAAAATAGAAAAGGATTAAGGAGTGGGATCCGGATTTTACATTTTTTTCACAAGGTTTCACAATTTTTCCCAAAATTGTGTGGCGCCCATTTTCTTTTTGGATTAATCGTTCAACAGCGTTAGCTAATTTCCAGGTTTTTGTTATTTTTCTAAACGAACCCACCCCAGACTGAGTTACCGGGAAAGAGCCTTCTAGGTTATTCTTGTTGCACATCGTTGTATAGAACGATTCGTAGTTTGACGTCTAGTTCGGTTTTGAAGTTTCGGTATTTCATCTCGGCGGAAGCGACCGCAATTAATTTTAGGTAATCATAAGTATTGTGATTACGTTCTATTCTCGGAAAAAGTGCAACAACATGATGGCTTCCTCGTCAGCAAAGAATAACTGATGCACTTTGGGATCCGTCACTTTTCCTTCAAGCTGATAATCAAAGACTGTAATAAATATGAAGGGACATAAGACGCCCCCTTTTGTTCATCGACTTTGATTGCGTACTGCTCGGTGACGCCAACGGGGCATCTTACTCTTGTCTTTACTCCCTCATATATACACATGATAATCTTTACGTGGGTTTCTGGAACTCCTCGCTGTCTTGGAAGTGTACTGCTGTAATTAGACAATAGTACGAGCTCCCGCAAGGGACTGAAATTTAACTGGTATATTCGTCAGGCTCGGAAGAAAGAGCCTTTCCGAAACCATAGACATTATCGGGAATTTATATTGGCTCGTCAACAAGCTGAGCTGATTGCAGCAGGTGGCAAGCAATTCTTCCTGTCAGTTCTGTTGGAATATCGGAGCCAATTAGAATTACGGGCGTTGAATTCACTCACAATACAAATTTAAGCCGTCCGATGATTAGACTGAATCCAGTCAATTCTATCAGGTAAATGCTAAAATAACCAGGCCGGTTGCTCGTCCTTTTAGGAGCGGTGTCTAACTATAATACGTAAGGCTGCTTACGTTAACCAAGTCAGACTGAGCCAGGAGCATTACCAAAAAGTTTCGTTTTAATTCTAAAATCCATATTTTTCGCAACCATTTATATATTGTGAATGAACTGTTTGTTAAACACAAAAACTCAAAAGGCAATGAATAATGATACATTGTCTTAGTATTCGTAAACATGTACGCGGTATTAAGTGTGTTGGTGGAAGTGATGCACGATGAACTTGTATTACCTTTGGCATCAGCGTGGAATGGAAATGTGTATGGTTTAAATGACAACCCGACCAAGGTTAGGATTTCATAATCAGTTTGCTTGTTTTATAGCTTCATAGGCGTCTATTCTATTTAGATGAGGAAATGCAAAGCTAGATTCATGGGAATACGAAATGGTTGTTAACGATTTTTTTTATTGCGTTTGATGCTGTACAACATCCGTGACCGAGTGGGCTACGAAAAAGTGCCTATCAAAGCTTTCTTGAAAATGTGCGTGATTAAACTATTCGAGCGGCAAACTACAGAAAGGAAGAGGTAGACGCGGGGCTGTAGAAATATGTTAGATATATTTTCCAGAATTTACAATTCGTATCTCTGTCGCGCTGACCAATTTGCGTCCGCATTCCGCAGCCACTTTTTAGAATTCCATTAAACGTATCAAGCTCAATTCTTTCAAGTGGTGAAGCTATTAAATAAATTTTTAATCATAAAAATGCGATACTATGCCCATTTGTCACACATCTGGCAGTTTATTGCAAAACAATTTCAGATCTATTTATATTCCCCTCTTTATTGGAACATAAAAATAAATTTTAAGGACGAAGTATATTATTGAGATCTCTTCGGCGCAAAGTTTTTCCGTTTTCTATTAACAATTTATATTACAATAAGGTGGGCATCGCATAATTGATGCAAATACATACATACGTTTTATCGTCTCTATTTTTGGGGTGTCAGAATATTTCAAACAACGGCAGCGTACTATATACATTTACTCCTGACCCTACACTGCCTTCACATCCACCATGAGGTCGGCCTACACATATTAGCCCAAATATTTATTTGGATCAAACACCCTTGAGGGTATAAAAAGACCGAACAAAAAATGACTCAGCTCGGGGTAACGTCAGAGGTTATTACATAAAGTAAGCTCTGACCCAAAGAAAAAAAAAAGTTTTGCCGAAAACAGCAAACAACACCTTTTCAATAAATTCCACCACCCAGCAGGAAAAGGCTCCCCCGTCCCCCCACCCGAATGCTGATGTCAACACGTGTTTTGTGTACATTTTTTTTCTTGGCACGCTGCCATTTTCATGCTGACAAAAAGACAAAATTGCCAATAAGTTATGGGATACAAAGTAAGGGCGCCTTTTTAAGTCCCTGCACAGTCCTTACCACAAATTGTTTGCGGTTGATACTCGTAAATGGGTGTAGTGGTTTTGTATGTTCCATTTCGAAATGCCTATGACCTCGTATACCCGATCCAAGTGCACTTTAAAAAAAAATTCTTATTGTCATTTAATTTTTTGACAGGAATTTGCGGGGCAAAATGGAAAAAAACCAACGGATGTCCCACCACTTGGAAAATCGCTGCCAGCAATAAAATAATAACAACAACATATTAGCGTCTTTTTTCTTCGTCTAAATTTAACCTGCTGACAAATAGTTGGAATGGAATTTTAAACATTGTTGTTTAGCTTTTCCGACGTCGACGACGTAAAAAAAAATCGCACAGTTTTGCCGTATTTCTTTTAAGACAAAGTGTCGCTATTCTGCGCAAGGAACTTCAAACAATAACCAGGTGAACTGTCTGAACTTGATTCAGTACAGTGGTGCTTTCTCGCTCCTAGCTGAATATCACTCTCAGAAACTCTGTCAGTCAAACAGTCGGCAGTGATTCAGAGTGTCTTATGTTAAGTGTTGACGACTTGACACATGCACTAGAAGTGTGGAGATGTTGGTTTCCACCCTGAAGATGAAAGGAACGCGATGCACAGGATAGCCTGACCCCTAGTCCCTTCCCTCCAACCGAAAACAGACGATGTCAGTTCCTCTTACAGTTTGCTTTAATTAGTTTTTATTTGTGTCCTCTGTCTTGTATAATAATTGTCAGCAGCATACTAAGGCCGAAAGTATTTCCGTCAACCTACGTGTGAGTATAGATACATCTCCCAAGTGCCTACGTATCTTCTAAATACATATATCCTTGTGTGAGCTTTCGTTCTTATTTTGGGGAACACTAGTTCTGCCCTACGAAGCGTGTTTATCGACGCCGAATTTCAAGTTCAATTGAAATTTGTATTTCGAATAGTTAGAGAAAAATGTAGAACGCCATCCCTACCTTGGAAATGGACAAATTGGTATCCACTGCAGACCAGTGCGATGGCGATGCACGAAAAAAACCGATTATAGATACAACTAGATGATGCAATAATGTGCTTGTGTTAAAATATATTTTATACAGACGGCGGCGGCGGCGCGGCGGTGCATGGTAGGCATACGTAGCGACGAATGAAGACACACTCCAAAAATATTTTCTGTCACAAGGTCAGAATTTGTGGGTTATTGTGCGAGTGTGACTGCTATGGGAATGCAGCGCATATATATAACACATCCGCTGACGATTTATGGAAACAATAAAGACAACGTATAAAGATTAGTTAGAAATGCAGCAGCATGAGACGGGGGATCTTGTGTACATCAGCACGTTGACATAGTAATGTTGGCCTGTGGATTTGTAGTTGTCACCACACAAATTCAAAATGTTATTCCAAACCATTTCGAGAATACAGATATTAAGATTTATGAAGACTTTTAGGCTGAATAATGGAGTTGTATCCATCACTTTATTAAAATCTGAATTGCAAGCAGGATTAAGAAGAACTTTTATGTGAACACAAGAACGCAAGCACGCAGTATAATTACCGGGTTTATGGATACATATTATCCGGCATTTAAAAAAAAAATAGCGCGCAAGAGGTGTTGTACCGATGAAAGTATTGCAAATTTATTTAAGATGCCCGGCTTTTGTAGTTCAATTGGGGGTATAAGCTAGGTTAGGTTAGGTCAGGTTAGGTTACTGGGCTGACGGGGCAAGAGAATCCTGCGCCCGTCACACTTAGGTCAATGTAGACCCTTTGTGATACCCTGGAGGTTATACTTCCCTTATCTGGAACCAATGAAAAACCTATGAAAAACTTAGCGGGTTTACAAACCATCCCGATGCGTTGATGAACTTGCGCAAGTCAATCACAGACTTGCCGGAGAGTTCTTCTAAATCCTGGAAGAAATATCTGCCCAGGATATTGTTTCTGATATGACAGAGTGCAGGGCAGTGACAGAGGAAATGCGGGGTATCCTCATTCACCTCCTCGTCCCCACATCCTCTGCAGAGTTCATCTGTGCTGAGTTTTAATTTCTTTGCATGGTAGCCCAGCATGTTGTGTCCGGTGATAACACCTGTGAGAGAGGACAAAGAATTCTTGTTCATTTGAAGGATTCTCTTGGTCTTTTGTTTGTCATATAGTGGCCACATTTTCCTTGTAATAACACAGGAATCAAGGGCACTCCATCTTTCGTTTGCTGCCATCAGTGTTTTATTTCCAATCACCTGTTTAAGGTAACAGGGTGGGGTTTTTACTGTGGTGTCAGCATCCCTTGATTCAAGGGAAGATCCTTTTCTTGCCAGTTCATCGGCTCTTTCATTTCCTAAGACACCACTGTGTCCGGGGACCCAGCAGAGTCTTACAGTGTGCTGCGCGCCAAGTGTTTGCTGCGGATTCTTGTACGAAAATATCTAGGGGTTTAAGATTGAGAATTACCTCCAACCCCGCTGTGGGGGTGGTTCTCATAGCCCCAGTAGTGCCAATACAGGCAATTCTTTGGACTCTAGTCATAGTCTTAAGGTTGGTGGCCTTACACAAGGGGGTATAAGCTATAAGCGTTTTCTTTTTTAGCTCTACACAAAGCCTGAATTGTCAAGAAAATGTTCGTGTTTCTTTTTAAGCTCAGAAACATCACAGCCTTCAGACTGTATTTCTTTTTCTGTTCGGAGCTTGTTCAGAGCGCACTTTATGAGCTTAGAATGAATAGAATAGACTGAGCAGTCTGAGAAAAAAATATTGAACACAGCCAAAGACCGGCCCGAGGGGAGGGAAAATAAACGAAAAGCAAAATATCCGAAATCGGGGTTGCCAAGACATAAGGCCATATATCGAAATGTTTACCATATGGCCTTGTGTCGCTTTGCGAAAGAAACCCGCTGGAGAGTTTCAAGATGATAAACGTGTCGCTATGTCTAATTTAATGTTATAATGACCTAGATGATATATTGAGGGCTGTAGAGATATTCTTAGCCCTACACTGGATTGTGGTGATGTATGTGCTTAAACATATATTGAAAGGCTACAGTCCGCTTGGGCAATCACTAAGTTGAAGGTTCCTAGAGTTTCTGAGAGCACAAATACTGTATGGCAGGAGGTCTATTAACTTCAAGTTATCGCCCATGTACGAGGGGGAGCACGGCTTCCGGCCGTCCACCAGGCACGCAATTGGCGCTAAGGCGCCGTTTTGAGACCACTTCTCAGGAGACCTGTAGATAGAAAAAAGCTCAAAGCCACCATGTGGTGTTGAGGAAGTTAATTATGTTTTTGAAACCAATGCCCAAAGAAAGGTTTGCCCAGTATGCAATGTCTTATTTTGGCTAAAGCTAGACTTCTCCGGCAGCGGGTATTGTGCGGGATGCCAAGCTTGACTGCGTGCGTGCTGATAAGCCAATGACTCGTACTAATGACCATCAGTCTAGCGACATCTGCACGTTTCCTGGAGACGCCGCAGTTAGACTCGACCAATGGTGCGATGGTAGTGTATTCGCAAGGTGATTGGCAGGTCGTGTGTTCGAATCCCGAACAGAGCCATGCTTTGTGTTAAATCCGCAACTCTAAAAATCAATACCATGTTTATGTCACAATTAATAAAAGAAGTGCTGGTTAAGCATTATGGAATTAGACTATTGTGGTTAAGCATTATTGAGTTTTGTTTTGTTAGTTAAGCATTATTGAGTTTTGTTTTGTTAATTAAGCATTATGAGTTAAGTTTTGTTAATTAAGCATTATGGAGCTAAGTTATGTTAATTAAGCGTTATCGATTTTATTGGTAATTAAGCACTATTGATTGAGTGTTAAGTAGTATAAATAGAGTAAGTTGTGAAAATAAAGGGGCTAATCAGTCATTCAGTATCAACGAACTAAGACTTAATTATTTACCTCAAGTGAGTCTGCTTGAGAACTATTGGCAGTATAATCGATTCACGTATCGACTTATACACTCATCACAATCTAGGTTTATGTACCTAAGATTGACCCAGGTTGGATAAAAGAATCCACTCTTCAACATTTGGCGACCGTGACAGGACTTGGTCCAACAATTCGAGGCGTGAACTGGGCTATATAACACAGTTCAATCGTTGTATATTTTTTCGCGTTTTGGGCGTAAACTGGGCCAAAAAACACAGTTCATCCTAAATTCGACCGCTGATTGATTACTCATTTGAGCAAGCATTCATTTGGGGTACTTCGGTGGAAGACAACAAGATGGATTTGGCCAGCATAACTAGGGATCAAGAGGAGATTGGAGAGAATATCTGCAGATTATGGCGGAATTTCAAGAAAGACTCCTCTGACCGCAAAACCATTGGCTATTTGGAAGACCGGCTACGACAATTAAACTCACTTTGGGAAGAGTTTGACGCAACTGATTCCAAAATCAGAGAGATGGAGGAGATCAACCTTAGTCATCCATACTTCAGTCGTGATTACTACGGAGAGATCAAAAAGCTACGAGAATCATTCCTGGACGACATCCAGGATAAATTAGAGTTGGCACATGCGACAACACCAGGCGGCGCGCATCCCGGCCTGTCAAAGAGGGATGGGTTGGAGGTATCAGCTACGGGAGCAGTACCAAAAATCATGCAAGAGCAACCAGCAGCTACAGGTCCAAGACGGAAAATAGAACACACTCCAGCTGGGGAAGACACGCTCCTCAGACAGCGATACAATCTTGTCATAAGGATCATAAGGGGGTCCATAGATAAGATAATACTACAGCAGAATAAAACCAAAACCTTCTGCCAAATCAAAATTCGAACACTGGAACAAAATTGGGAAGAGTTAACGACCATGTATCGGAAAATGGAAAACCAGTTAACTCAGGAAGACATTCAAGGCTACTTTGAGTTGCAGGAGCAACTCGCGGAACTATTGCAAGAACTCTGTTCGTGCTGTTAGGGACAATGGAATCATCACTAGCTCAAGATTTGGAAAAACCTTCCACAACCATGAAAATGCCCAAGGTTGAGTTACCAAAGTTTGACGGTAACTACCTCCAGTGGCAGCAATTCAACGATCTGTACACAGAAATGATCCACAATCAAAGGATGTCGGACGGGCAAAAAATGTGGTTCCTCAAAACAAGCCTTACAGGAGAGGCCGAAAAGTTGGTGCGTCATCTGACAGTATCAGGGGCCAACTACAATGCAGCCTGGAGGATAATAACAGGGCGCTATGATAATCCTCGATTGCTAATCTCATCTTGGATATCAAAAATGTTGTCCCATCAGAATGTCCAAATTGGAAATGCCAGATCAATACGCAGCTTACATGACACTATACAAGAGTGTTTGCTCGGTCTAGAAGGACTGGATGTGGATATCAAGGCATGGGACCCGATCTTGCTTCATCTGTTTCTTAAGAAATTGGATAAGGATACGCACACATTGTACGAACAGTCATTGGTACAACCAAGGCAAATGCCTTCATTCCAGCAGTTTCTCGAATTCTTGGAAAGGCGTTTTCAAGCTCTCGAAACATTGGGGAATAAGGACAAGGCAGAAGAAAGCAGAACTCAAAAACAAGGGTTTAAGACGTTATCAGCAATTGCGTCTCAGCAATTAGGTTGTCTAATCTGCAAATACAACCACCCAATTTACAAATGTAAACAGTTTTTGGAGTTAACATCATCGAAACGATTAAACATCGTAAAACACAATAACCTGTGTATCAATTGTCTGCGAGCTGGGCACTTTGCATCAACCTGCAGTTCCAGCAATTGTTCAAAGTGTCACAAAAAGCATAACACTCTGCTACACTTAGATCGTCCATCAAAACCCCCAATGATCATCAAGAACGAGGAACCTTCAACAAGTCGGGCAGCTGCGACAACAAGGCAACCAGAGCCAGTGGTTAGCGCATTACTTAACAATAAAAATAACGCATTCGTGCTGTTAGGGACTGCCAGAATAACAGTAGTCGGATCCAATGGCAAAACTTGGGATTGTCGTGCACTGTTGGACTCTGGTTCACAGATAAACATCATCAGTCAGCGCATGGTAGATAATCTTGGTCTAACTACTATGGCAGATGAATTATCTATTGAAGGAATTGGTCAAGGGAAGCAACGATCCAACCAAAGGATCAATACAGAAATACAATCTCGAGTAAATTCATACTCGTGCAGGATCGAGGCCTTCGTCTTACCCAAAATAATATCCTATCAGCCAGCTCAACCATTGGATACTTCTACATGGAATATTCCCAGCAATATCCCACTAGCCGATCCCAAGTTCAATCGACCAGACAAAATAGACATCTTGCTAGCAGCCGAATTTTATCATCAACTCTTGGTTGTCGGCCAAATACGATTGGCAGGAGATCTACCAATACTCCAAAATACAGTATTGGGTTGGGTGATAGCAGGCAAGGTAAGCAGAGTAATTGCCACGGCGGTAACATGTGCAACGGGAACCGAAGAGAGATCCCTCACTACGATCATCGAAAAATGTCGGCGGCTGGAAGATATCGCTGAAGATGCCAGCAGCAGTACTATAGCAGAGCAAAAATGTGAAAGACACTTCGAAAAAACCTTTCAGCGCGACCCAACCAATGGGAGGTTCATAGTAAGTTTGCCCTTCTCACGCCAGCCTTCAGAATTAGGGGAATCCAGAGAAATAGCTCTGCGAAGATTTTTTGCTATGGAGAGAAGATTAAACAACGACGCTGAGTTAAAAACCCCTTATGCCAACTTTATGCAAGAGTATATCGATCTAGGACATATGAGCGAGATCGACGAAGGTACTATAAGGTCACCACACTATTTTCTACCCCATCATGGAGTGCTGAAGCCCGATAGTACCACGACCAAACTCAGGGTAGTGTTCGACGCATCGATGAAAACATCGTCGAACATCTCATTAAATGACGTGCTACTAGCTGGGCCCACAATACAAGATGACATCTTCTCAATACTTTTACGCTTCAGAACGCCGCGCTTTGTATTTACGGCAGATATTGAGAAAATGTACAGGCAAATCCTTGTGAGAAAGGAGGATCGGGGTTACCAGCTCATATTTTGGCGGAGCGGATCGGATCAAGAAATTAAATGCTATCAGCTAAACACAGTAACGTACGGAACTACATCAGCACCCTATCTTGCAACACGATGTCTTCAGCAGCTTGCCAAGGACAACTCACTAATGTTTCTATTAGGAGCCAAGGTCTTGGCTAACGACCTTTACATGGATGACGTTATGTCCGGCTCTAACAGCCTATCAGAAGCCATCGCCATGCAAAAGCAACTTATTCAAATTCTGCAATCAGCACAATTTAATCTTCGAAAATGGTGCAGTAATATACCACAGCTGCTTAGCCACATACCACCAAATGATCAAGCCATACACTCTGATGTCAAGGATAAGGAATCAAAAACATTAAAAACCTTGGGACTTAGTTGGAACCCACGATCTGATCAATTCCTAATCAACTCGGCATTGCAAGTGAACAAGCGAATCACAAAAAGGACAGCCTTATCAGAAATTGCACATATATTCGATCCACTAGGTATCGTTAATCCAATCACAATCACGGCAAAGATATTCATTCAGCAGTTATGGAAACTAAAATTTGATTGGGATGCCGCCTTACCAATGGAGCTCCACACCCAGTGGGACAATTTCCGAAAGGATCTAGCGGCAATAAAGGATATCAAAATTCCCAGACATTTGTTTTCAAATCCAGGCCCCAGGACAATTCAGCTACACGCGGTTGCAGATGCCTCAGGCAAGGCGTTTGGCGCGGCGATATACATAAGGTCAACTAACAAGGACGGTACTGTAACAATCCGGTTAGTTTGCTCAAAATCTAGAGTTGCACCAATCAAATCTGGGTGCGACGAACATATCACTTCTGCTACCACTATACCACGGTTAGAACTATGTGCAGCTAAATTGGCAACGGAGCTAATGCGTCGGGTAGTAAGGGATTTGAAGTTAGGAGAAGTGAAGGAGTTCTTCTGGACCGATTCCGAAATCGTACTCGCTTGGATAAATTCAGAAGCGGCTAACTATCATAGCTTTATCGCCAATCGAGTAAGGACCATCAGAAGCACCACCTCCCCTCAGCAGTGGCGACATGTGCCTACAAAACAAAATCCTGCGGACATAGTCTCCCGAGGGATCTCGGCTTCAAAACTAAAGGACTGTACCATGTGGTTTTACGGACCCTTATATCTATATGGTCCAGGGAATACTTGGCCAGGAGCTTTTGAAGGGAAAACCACCGATTACGAGAAGAAAAAATCCAGGATCACACTTGCAGCAACACTCGAGTCATCAGCAGCTATCATCGACATAATTGAGCATCATAACTCCTTTCGGCGCATGCAAAGGATTGTTGCATATATCAACCGATTCATAAATAACTGCAAGAAGAGCGATCGATGTCAACGGTTACACGACCATCTCTCCCTGTCTGAGCTAGAGAACGCCAACGATATTGTAATAAGAGAAGTTCAAGGTCAGGCATTTAAGGAAGAACTGAACCAACTAGCAAAGGGCAACTATGTCAACACTCACAGCCCAATGAATAGTTTGTCTCCATTTTTGGACGGAGGTGGAATTCTTCGCGTAGGAGGACGCTTAGAGGCAGCAGAGTTGAGTTACGACGCCAAGCATCCAATATTGTTACCCTACAACCATAAGGTCAGCAAATTGTTAATGCAAGAGGCTCATATAAAATACCTACACATTGGGCCACAAGGTCTGCTGGCAGCAATGCGCCAAAAATACTGGCCCATCAAGGGAAAAACGATGGCACGTTCAGTGGTACAAAAATGCATTCGGTGCTACAGGGCAAAACCTAAACTGATGACGCAGATAATGGGGAATTTGCCAGCCATGAGGGTTCAACCTGCCCGACCATTCGTCAACGCCGGAGTAGACTTCCTCGGACCGGTATGGATTCACTTCAAGGTACGAGGGAAGCAACCTCGAAAGGCATATGTAGCTGTCTTCTGTTGTTTCGCAACCAAGGCAGTACACTTGGAGGTTGTAGGAGATTTAACTACAGAAGCATTCATAGGCGCGTTGAAGCGTTTTATAGGAAGAAGAGGAAACTGCCTAAACCTTTATTGCGACAATGCGACAAACTTCGTCGGAGCAAGAAATCAACTTATGGAAATTAAATCCTCAATATACGCAGCGGCATCGAAAGAAAAGATAACCTCATTCTGCACGACTAGAAGTATGGAATTCCATTTTATCCCACCTCGAGCACCTCATTTTGGCGGACTGTGGGAAGCGGCTGTGAAATCAGCCAAACATTTCTTGAAACGCAACCTTAACTTAACGTATGAAGAGCTAGAAACGCTATTAATCGAAGTAGAAGCCATACTTAACTCCAGACCCCTGGTTCCAGTCTCATCTGACCCCAAACGATCTTACTGCCCTGACACCAGGGCATTTTTTAATTGGAGAGCCATTTACATCAAGCATCGATGGACGAGCAGAACCTACAGTTAGTAGGTTAGGCAATAGGTGGAGGACAATCACCGCAATAAAAACACAATTTTGGCAGCGATGGTCACATGAATATCTCAACGAGCTACAACACCGTTACAAATGGAAGCAAGCCAACAACACAATCCTTCCGGGTATGCTGGTGATCATAAAGGACGACAATTTACCGCCTATGCAGTGGCAGCTAGCAAGAATTGTAAAATGCATAAGAGGAAGCGACGGCTTAGTGCGGGTGGCGGAAGTTAAAACGAGCCATGGTATGCTCAAACGACCCATACATAACCTTGCGCCTTTACCAGTAGATGAAGGTCCACAACAGCCAGATGATCTAGAGCAACCTTCAAGGATTCAAGAAGCAACCAAACCATCGATCAACAATGAAGAATCACCGAAAAAAAGAACAAGGCGATCCTTGGGCTCCACAATTGCAACAATTCTTTTGGTTTTATTTACACTTCCACTGAATGAAGGACTTCCAGTCGAGCTAAAGCCATTCGACACACAATCAGGAATCTATTTCGAAAATATGGGAGCAGCAAGCATATTCTCTAGTGAGTGGAAGATTATAGCCTATTATGATATGGAGATTTACGCCAAGGAACTACAGTTATTAACAAATGCAACTTCCTCATTGAAACATCTATGCCATCTGATTAAGTCTGGCACTCTATGCGAAAAAATAATCATACAGATACAAAATCTGGAGGGAGAGCTCATAAGAACCAATGGACTATTGATCCCACCGTCAAACGGTAACCGAAGGAAACGAGGCGCCCTCAACCTTGTAGGAAACGTAGCCAACACATTGTTCGGAGTCCTGGACTCAAACTACGCCGACCAAATTTCAAAGACGATTGAGGGCATCAAGATCAATTCAGAATCACTAAGGGACCACATTAAAAATCAAACATCATTTCTCGCGGCCACCATAAACATAATGAACCGCGATCAAGAAACCATAGCAAAACAATTTGAGACCTTGTCATCCCATATTGCTGAGATAACTTACAAGGCCAATAACATCTCCCGTGAGCTATATCAAGAAGACTTAGCACAAACCTTTATATCTTTGGCAATTCAAATACTCACCACGATTTCAAACTTCCAACGCATCCAAAGCTCTCTACTAGATGTGGTGACGTACAGTCAACATGGCAAAATAAGCCCACTGTTAATGCCACGCCACAAGATCTCTACCAACGTCACATGTCGGAAGTCAAGATGTTGAAACAGAATATCGAAGATTTCATCAAATCGGGGCCAGTAGAATTACCGAGTCACAAGGTCCACCACAACATAGCATACGCCGGGGTAGTATTAGCGGTCTTAATAGTCATCTTTTTGGTCACAAAATATTACATAAAAGCCAGAAGGAACAAGCAGTGCATTCAACCAACTCCGAAGCCAAGAAGTCATATACCACAACAACAAGAAATACATGAGGATAGATTTAAGGTTCATATTGATGTATAATAATAAATATTAATATTTTGCATCTATTAATAAAGATAACTATTTTTTTTTTTTTTTTTGAACCTTCGGTTCAACGCGGGCAGAATGTTAAATCCGCAACTCTAAAAATCAATACCATGTTTATGTCACAATTAATAAAAGAAGTGCTGGTTAAGCATTATGGAATTAGACTATTGTGGTTAAGCATTATTGAGTTTTGTTTTGTTAGTTAAGCATTATTGAGTTTTGTTTTGTTAATTAAGCATTATGAGTTAAGTTTTGTTAATTAAGCATTATGGAGCTAAGTTATGTTAATTAAGCGTTATCGATTTTATTGGTAATTAAGCACTATTGATTGAGTGTTAAGTAGTATAAATAGAGTAAGTTGTGAAAATAAAGGGGCTAATCAGTCATTCAGTATCAACGAACTAAGACTTAATTATTTACCTCAAGTGAGTCTGCTTGAGAACTATTGGCAGTATAATCGATTCACGTATCGACTTATACACTCATCACAATCTAGGTTTATGTACCTAAGATTGACCCAGGTTGGATAAAAGAATCCACTCTTCAACAATTAATACACACAACAATTCAAATCTCCCTTAAGCAATTAAGGCGCCACCTGTGGAGAAAAAACTATCGCACCAACAACTTCTTTCCTATCTTTCAGTAGTAAGCAGCGCCCAAAAACAGACAATGAATCATTTTGCTGGGGGCTGCTTGCAGCAACGAAAATGCCTGCGGTGTGGCAACACTATAAGGGTACTATACCAATTACAGAAAAATAAAAAAATCCCTTTAGCGCTGGCTTATTATAAAACAAAAAAAAACTAGACTCTGCCTTCGAAGTTCAAGAAAATTTTTGTTTTCACGAATATTAGCAGTGGATAGGCTTCCTCCGTTCATCGGCTCTCTAATTTTCCTCAATGTCAACTTTGACGGGAACCCAGAGGAACGTAATCTTGAACCGCCGACTAGCACGGGCCGGAATCTCCTTGCACTAGATTTGAAGTGACCGTGGCTGAGTCCAGAGCTTTAATAGCAGCCTGCCTGTCCACGAATATGGCTACGGTGTGTTTGAATGTCGCGTTGTTTATGAGTAAACTACACTCATCCCTTATTGCCAGGACCTCCGCCTGGAAAACGCTACTGCGGAAGGAGTTAAATACGAGTATGCTTAGTTCCGTTGAAAAAACTCCCACCCTCTCCAGTCCAATTTAAAACCATCCTTGAAGATAGATGCTTCGAACTCTTTTGCAATGGTTTCTGACTCCCATTCCGTTATGTATGGGAATCCTACAGAGAAGTATTTTTGGAGGTTGAGTAAGTGGGATTCTTGCTATGACAATAAAGTCCAGCAGACAAACAACCAGATGCTATAAATCTCGCCCCGCTACATGCTACTTTTGTTTTGATAATGGGTAGAATGTTAAGGATCGCATTCGCGCTTCGGTAGGCCTTCATCGTCGGGCCCCCATGGTTCCAGTTCCACCCGTTTTTTGAACTCTGCTCAATTTGATCATGTTGATGTCCCCACTTTTTGCCGAAAGTTTTACTACAGGCATAAGTACATATTTGGCATTGAGGGATAGAGATAGTAGTTCCTGATTGTTAAGACGGGGAAAACAAAAGGTTATTTTTTTAAGTGTTGAAAAGCAACAGATCGATTTCACCTGGGTTAAAGCTCAATACGCACCTTGCCCAAGCGCTTATCTTATCCAGAGCTCCCCCAATCACGTTAGTAAACATTCCATACACTTGTACAACCACGTCATCCGCACTACCTTTGCCGGGTGTTGACAAGATTTCTTTCAAAATCATAATAAGGGGTCAAACCAGACGTCCTTGAGGTGTGCCTCTGTTTTACAGTTTTGAAAGAATGATTGATACCTAACTTTGCCGGAATAACCCTTGTGCTAAGCAGTGCTACAATTCATTTGCCTACTGAATCTTTTTCAATAAGAATATTATTAAAAGCGCTTTCTATATCTAAGAAAGTGGCATTGGTGAATTGGTGGTCAATGATTGAAGTCTCAATTGTACGAAGCACTTTATGCAGGGCGGCCTCTGTTGACTTACCTCTGAGGGGTATTGGGATTTATTTAATGGGGACCAAGGTTAGGTTAAGTTGAAGTGGCACTCGGCCGGGACCGGCACACTTACACAAATAAAAATATCATTGTGATACCACGTGGATCTATCTCCACCCTACTTCTTGAAACAGTTAGAGCTTTTTATGTAGCATAAGATACTTTTGGTGTCAGTGTTGATGGGATCATTAATAACATTATAGAAGAAAGCTCACAGATGGCGTTTTCGTTTTTAAAAGAGAGCAGGGCATATGCAGATAAGGTGGAGAATAGTTTCCTCCTCCTCCTCGTACATGCAGCTTCTGCAGACATCATTTGCGTAGACGTCAAGCCTTGTGGACGCTTGCCTATGAGACAGTGTCCAGGGAGCAGGGATGACACTAATCATAGCACCAAAGTGCAGTTTGTTTAGAGAGATCAAGTACTTAGGTTTAGAGAGATCAGACCCTTAGAGCTTTTCAGATCCGGCTTTGGCCAAATCTGTTTCGTCGCTAGACAAGTTGTACCACTTGTTGCTCTTGGGTTAATTTGCTCGATGGTATCCAGCGATTCAAATGCCTAAGGAACCTTTATCAGGTAGAAGGAGTGCAGAGAAGTTCCTTACTTGGTTCGACCTTATGTGCATGTCTAGGATACGATCTAGTGTTTTAAGCACAAAGTAGGTTAAACTGATTGCCCTGAAGTCCTTCGCGGACTCGTGTCTCGATGTTATGTATGCCCCACTATCTAGGTCACTTGGCATAACCTGGGTTGAACCAACTTGGGTTAATGCACTTTGCATAAGCCTACGCACCAGTAATGTTAAACCTTTGTGATTGGCACAAGCGGTAAACAGCCCGAAAATGCTGAGTATACATTTTATCGAGATTCGATTGGAATTACTGGTTTGCAGTAGTCTGATTTTAACCAAGAAACGAGGCGGTCTTTTTATTTATCTTCCATATAACCAACAATTAATAACATCGAGGAGGTCGAAAACCCTCAAAGTTGAAAGTTGTGATTTGAAGTATTTTCTATCATTATTTTTATAGTTCTATAACGGCTCTATGATTTTCAAATGCTTGGATAATTATGATTCCAAAAATATGCAAGCTATAGGGTTCTCAAGTCTTATAGTTCGTTGGCATAAATGTAAAGGACCTGCAATTTTATGCCGACATCATCGAGCAATGGAGTCGAATAATGACGACCTGCGCCCGCCTATTGCATCATTAGAGTGATCGAATCTCGCAACTGATTGGCCTCGATTCAAGCAACGATTCTGGATTTATATGCGCTCGCACGGAAAGATGCGAAAAACGGAGCTGGAAAAAGTGTCGATATTGCTATGGCTGATTGGCGAACGCGGCATTCAAATCTTTAACTCTCTGTTCCCAAACGACGGAGATATTGAGAAGTTGTTCTCAGCCGCTGCGGTAGCACAAGTAAGAGGGGGAGAAAATGATGCCGAAGGAAGAGAAGAGGAGAATCCGCCTGAACAACAGCGGTTACCGCTCACATTAACTGTTGTGTTAACAGCTTTTGCCACAGCAAAACTTGGCAATGGAATCGTTTAAGTTCCACACAATTGTGCAAAAAGAGAAGCAACCTTTTGGCGAGTTTGAAACTGAACTTCGTACGCAGGCTCAGCACTGCCCATTTGAGTGCAAGAAATGCAAAACACCATATGCTGAACGTATGCTGCGTGACCGAATCATTGTTGCTGTACATGATAAATTGTTACAGCTAAAATTACTTGGCCGTAGAGAAGATTCTCTCCAGCAAGTCGCCGAATTATGTAAAGCTTTTGAAGCAGCGGAAATGAACAAACGGGAACTTGAGAGGAAGCAGACGCTGAAAGCGGAGTTGAATATCAACGTAGTGGAAGAAGAGCTGGCACAGTCGCACTCAGCAGAAGCAGTCCAGAAGGCAACTCCGTGTTACAATTCTGGCCAGCCATTCAACGGAAAACATCGTCGATTTTGTCCGGCCCAAAACGTCGTATGCAACGAGTGTCACAAAAAAGGCCACTTTGCTCGATTTTGTCGCCAGAACAAGAGGAGAGACACGAAACCGGATCAACGATCATCATCAGCGAAGTCAATTAAACCTGTTAATTGGAGCGACTTAGGTAATAATTATAATATAGATTTAGAGTTAGTTGATGATGCACATAGTTTTAATATTAAGACAATTAAATATAATTTAAATTCTTCTAGAATAAATTCCGATGGTAGGCGCGTTGATAGTTGGTATAAGACTTATGAAATCCAAGGAAAACCAATTAAGTTCAAGCTAGATACCGGGGCTGATGTTAGCTGTATACCTAAGCGCTTTGTTAAACATATTCCTTTCAATAAAATAACTAAAACGAAAGCTGTGTTAACTGATTACAGTTCTAATAAACTAAACTTATTAGTAGACCTCGGATTTTGCATATTTGCTTATCTTTTATCAGATTGATAGCAAACTTTGTATTTAGACGTTTTATCGTTCCAATATAACAAATTTTAATGCATATCGAAAATATGCAAAATATATGCAAAAAATATGCAAAGAAAATATGCCAAAAATATGCTAAATATATGCAAAATATGCTAAACATATGCAAAATATGCAAAATATATGCAAAAGCATTTCTTCGAAAAATATTAATTGGTTTCCATTCACTTTACAATATTAATGGGAAACTGTAAAATTAAACAAAAATAATAAAATATGCACATGCCGAATTCGTGGAAATAGCAATAGGAACTAAACTCTAAAATTACCCAAAATAATAAAATATGCACATGCCGAATTCGTGGAAATATCATAATGCAATTTTCATATGCCGAACTTGATACCAGGAAAGCGCAATGAACTGCCGCTGTATCATATATAAGTAAGTAAGAAACAATATTGTCAATTTAGTTTTCAATCGAACATCCACGGGCGTAGTATAGTGAAATGTCGAAAATCAACGAACATAATAAAAATGTGATAGAAAAATGGTTCAACAGCCTTCCCGAAAAGTGATTTAAATTTGATGGCAACAATATAATCTGTACAATTTGTGCTAAAAAGGTAAAATTTAAATATTCAGGCTTATGTAAACCAATTTTCAAACTTTTTACGAATTTCTAAATTTGTTCATCGAAATATTTGTTTGCAGTAAGCCCGATTGTTAAATTAAAAGTACGTTCTAATGTTTTTAATATTTAAGATTCCTTGCGAAAAAATTTCAATTGCTAATTCATTTCACAGAAGGTTAAAAGCATCCAAAGGCAACAACGACGAAAATGAGCATACCTACTTCTAGCAACACGTCCAGCAATTTTTCCGACAATTCCAACAATTAATTTAAAATGGATTTATGTACAGCGTTGGTTGCGGCAAATATGCCATGGAATGTGCTTGGCAATGCTATATTTAATAAATTTTTTTAAAAAATACACAGGGCAAGTTATTCCAGATGAAAGTACTCTCAGAAAGAGCTACTTGGATAAATGCTACCAACAATCAATCCAAAAAATTCGCGACAGTATCAAAGACGAAAACTTTTGGATATCAGTGGACGAAACAACGGACAAACAAGGGCGATATGTCGTGAATTTGATTGTAGGAACATTGAGCGAAAATGAATCTTCATGCTCATTTTTATTGTCGTGTAAACAGTTGGAAGAAGTAAATAATGCAACTATTGCTCGATTTGTCAACGACAGCATTCGTATATTGTGGCCACATGGGAATGAGTCAAAGGTTGCTTTGTTGCTTTTAACGGATGCTGCTATTTGATCAAAGCTGGTAAAAATTCAAAAGTTTTTTATCCGAATCTCAGAGAGAAACGTCAAAGCCTCTCAATCAAAAATTTAGAGAAAATTATGGTTGTATATTGTAATGCCAATTATCTTGAATAATTTTTAAACCTATTAAATATCGTATATACGAGGGCGGGTCAATAAGTCCGTGACTTTTGGAATAAAACACAGATTTTTTGATAAAAAAATAATTTTATTTTTCAACGTAGTCTCCCTTGAGCTCTATAAACTTTGTCCAACGCTTCTCCAATTTTTTTATCCCTTCCCAAAAAAAATGATTTGTCGAGGTCCTCAAAATAGGCCTTTATTTGCGAGATGACTTCATCATTGGAGTCAAATCTTTTTCCACCAAGCCATTTTTTCAGGTTTGGGAACAAGAAGTAGTCGCTCGGAGCCAAATCTGGAGAATAGGGTGGATGAGGGAGCAATTCATAGCCCAATTCATGGTTTTTTGCCATGGCAACTGCACATGTGTGCACCCTTGCATTGTCTTGGTGGAAAAGATCTTTTTTCTTGGCCAAATGAGGTTGGTTTTTTTTCAAATCGTCATTGAATCGGTCCAATAAGTTGGCATAATATTCCCCATTGATTGTTCTTCCCTTTTGAAGGTAGTCAATGTGGATTATCCCGCGTGCATCCCAAAAAACAGTCGCCATAACTTTATTGGCTGACAAACCCACCTTGGCCTTCTTTGGCGCCGATTCACCCTTAGAAACCCACTGTTTTGACTGTTGTTTGGTCTCTGGTGTGTTGTGATGGATCCATGTTTCGTCCACGGTTACAAAACGGCGCAAAAACTCCTCCATATTGCGATTAAACAACGCCAAACCTTCCTGTGAAGTTGTTACACGATTGCGTTTGTGGTCGACTGTGAGCAAACGCGGCACCCATCTTGCGGAAAGCTTTCTCATGCCCAAGTGATCATTCAAAATTGAAACCACTGAGCCATTCGAGATCCCTACGGCTTCCACAATCTCTCGCACTTTCAATCTTCGGTCGGCCAACACCATATCGTGAATTTTTTCGATTGTTTCGGGTGTAGAGACCTCAACTGGGCGTCCAGGACGTTCGGCATCTTCAGTGCTTGTACGGCCACAACGAAATTCAGTAAACCACTTTTTTACCATTGAAATCGATGGTGCAGAGTCCCCATAGTATTTTTCAAGCTTAGCCTTGGTCTCGGTAATGGTTTTTTTTCGCAAGAAATAATGCTTAATAAGCACACGAAATTCACTTTCTTCCATTTTCTCCTCAAATTAGTGAGTAGTCTGATAAAAATAGCTGTCAAACACAAACTAACTGACGCAGCAAGTTTAAATTTTGACAGGAGTCAACTGACAGATGCCTGTTGACAGGAGCAGTGTTGCCGTTACAGTAAAGAGGTCAGAAATTCAAAAAGTCTGGACTTATTGACCCGCCCTCGTATTAAGTATTATTTGCTCTACTTTTATATCTGACAATAATTAATAAAATTTCAATATGTATACCACCCTCTAAATCGCTTTTATTTTATTTTTTGATTTGTTTAACATAGGAAATTTTTGCATTTTTTGCATATTTTTTGCATAGTTTGCATATTTTTTGCATATATTCTGCATATGCATTTCATGCAAATATGCAAAAAAATTAAAAATATGCATATCGTTTTCAACTCTATTTTCAATGAATCGAACCTTGCGGTGTCATCAGAATTTACCTATCTTAATCCTTCAAAAATATGCAAATATGCAAAATCCGAGGTCTACTTATTAGGGACAGTAGAGCTAGGTTGTTTTGATTCAGCAAAACAATAAGAACACAAGGCGTCTTTTCATATTGTTGGCGATACATACGAACCCTTGCTTGGTTTACCTGAATACCTCTCATTCGGCTTGATTAAAAGAATGACCACTCTTCACTCTCTGCCTGTTACAAAGGAGCAATTCATTGCTCAAAACAGTAAGTTATTATTAATTAAGTCTAACAGCCAAGTTAAAGCGGCTGATTGCGGATATGGTTAGGCAAGACATATTGGCACCAGTTGACTATCCAACCGATTGGGTGCACAATATGCAGATAGTGGAGAAGAAAGATGGATCATTGCGCATATGCCTCGATCCTAGGCCATTAAATGCATGTATAAAGCGTGAACATTTTCTAATCCCAACATCTGAGGACATTTTAAGCGGCATGTCTGGTCAAAGTATTTTTACTGTTCTTGATTGTAGTAATGGGTTTTGGCAAATGGAGCTAGACGATAAATCATCGGATCTGACAACATTTATGACGCCATTTGGTCGTTACAGATGGAAGCGTGTTCCATTTGGCCTTAACTGCGCTCCAGAAATCTTTCAAAAGAAAATGGTCCAAATATTTGGCGACATTGAGGGTGTTGAAGTCTACTTCGACGATATTCATATCGGCGCATCTGACGAGAGCACTCATGACTCAATCTTGTTAAAGGTAATTGAGCGAGCAGAGAAAAACGGTGTCAAATTCAATAAAGAAAAAATACAATATCGTAAAAAGGAGGTGAAGTTTATGGGTCACATCATAGCTCATGGACAGATCAAACCCGATTCAAAATATATTCGTGCTATTACTGATATGCCAAAGCCTATGAACAAGTCGGATGTAATGCGTTTGCTGGGTCTTTTTAAATATCTGGCCAAATTCATTCCCAACTTGTCACAGCGATCTGCAAGCTTGAGAGAATTGACAAAGAATGGTTCGGAATGGAAATGGACTGTACAACATGAAGCGGAGTTAAGTGACTTGATTAATTCAATTAGTTCAACACCTGTTCTTGCAACGTTTGATCAAAATAAGCCCATAGTAATACAAACTGATAGCTCCAAGGACGGATTAGGCAGTGTTTTATTGCAAGAAGGCCAGCCTATAGCTTACGCTTCACGTAGTTTAACTGCTACTGAACAAAAGTGGGCGCAGATTGAAAAGGAGTTACTTGCAATTGTCTTCGCATGCGAACGCTTTCATCACTTCATTTACGGCCGTGACTTTACTGTTCATTCCGATCACAAGCCGTTAGAAACATTAATAAAGCGCGAAATTGATGATGTCACGGCAAGACTTCAGCGAATGTTCTTGCAGCTGCTTAAGTACCCCCGATTAACAATTGTTTATACCCCCGGGAATCAAATGTTAGTTGCAGACTGTTTATCGCGTGCAGCCTTGGCAGAAATGGACCCGGGGTATAGGGAACTCGACCATATGATTCATTCTCTAACTTCGTTCAAATGAAGAGCTGCTAAGTAGACGTGTTTCTGATTCTGGTGATATTGTTTATTTGTAATTGGTCGACAACTCATTCATATTAACTTAAAAACGGTTTAAAATCTTCAGTTGACTATCTTGCATTGTTTCTCAATATTTTGCAGTTACAGTGTTCAAGTTTCGGCTCTAAAAAGCAAAAATTAAAGTGAAAGTTTCTTTGTTCATTTTTTTTTGTTCTGCTTTGTTGTCTAGTGCAAAAATTTAAACTATATGTGCATACACTGAGTTCTCTTAAACTTGATCTTTTCACCCACACAACCTTGTTTGCACTCATTATTCTTACACTCTGTCACATCTATTCGACATAATTAAACACACACATGTCATCCAACTCAACGAAGCGACCCATATCTCGCTCCAAGAACTCTGTAGTTGACTTGCCCCTTTCCTCTTTAACCCCTTTAAAAAAATCATCACAAAAAATCATGGATAACAACGATAAAACCTGGATGGACGAAAAGCTCCGACAGCAAAGTGAGTTAATTGTTTCACTTTTATCTAAGAAAATGGAGGAATCTAAAAAAAAAATTACCGAAGAACTAGGGCGCGAGATTAAAGATCTTCAAAATAGTATAAGTGACATGAATAAAAGAGTGGTCCAATTAGAATCTTCACAAACTGATATTCAAACTCAAGTTGATTCACTTACCACCGAAGTAAACAACCTTAAATGTTCACTTTCAAATGTAACCTCTGAGTGCACTAATAACAAATCTTTGCTTGCTGATAATACAGTTGAACTCAAAAGTATAAACAATCAATTTTATCACACCGCCGATGAAATAATAAAAATAAAACATTCAATTGCCACTTATGAAAACCGTATCGTCGCGAGAGATGCTTTCATGTTTGGTATTCCGTGCTTGCCTAACGAAAATCTAAAATCGATCTTCAACTTAATTTGCAACACAATTAATATTAAACCACCAACAATAGCTAATATTTACCGCACTCGCCCGAAACTCAAGTCACGTAATTCCGCGATAATGATCAAGTTCAATGTATGACAAAAATTATGTTTTAACTTCCATTGCGAATTATCGGAAAATAAACAATAAACAGCTGTGCTTAAATGATATCCAACTTGCTTTTGATGGCAATGGTACCTCTAACTCCATATCTTCTTCTGTTATCCATGTACGTGAAAGCTTATCGCAGCATAACAGAACAATATTTAAGCGCGCTCTTGAACTTAAAAAAAGTAAACAACTTTCGTCCGTATACACTGCACGAGGAGTTGTATATGTCAAACGTCATACTGAGGACACAGCTGTGCCAGTTGAATGCATCGTGGGACTCGAAGACGTTGCCAGATCAGTGTTAAATTAGTATTAATTCAATCGTTTTTTTTTTTTATTATTTAAAATAAAATTCAAATAATAATCTTTAGCAAACTTGTCTCTTTCCTTTTTCTTTCTTTTCAACTCCTCTCTCTAATTTTTATTTATTTTTTTTTTTTTCCTCAATTTTTCTTTATTTCTTTTTTAATCTTTTCTTTTTCTGTTAGAGTTATAGTGTAATGATCTATAACAATACTTTGCACTCTATGATCAGAGTTTTGAGTAAACAGAATTGCGGTCTCCGCATTTGTCACATCAATGCGCAAAGCTTATTGCCGAAAATTGATGAGTTTCGTGATCTTTTTGTTGAATCGGATGTTGATGTAATCTGTGTTACGGAGACTTGGTTTAGAGATGAATTAAATGATGAGGTTTGTAGCTTAGAGGGTTATAACATTTTTCGTTTAAATAGAACGGGTCGTGTTGGGGGAGGTGTAGCAATATACGTCAAAACGGGTATTATATGTAGGGTCAAATGTTCATCAGACGCTCTCAGTAGTATCGAGTATTTGTTTGTAGACATTGTTGGGAGTGAGGGTGGTCTGCTCCTAGGTGCAATATACCGGCCAAATAGGTACATAGATCTTTCACTTCTTTACACACTGTTAGAGGATATCTCTCTGGTTTCCCCTAATATTGTCCTTTGCGGCGACTTTAACTGTAACCTTTTGGTCTCAAATGTTTTTATTCACAATATGCAATCGTTTAATTTGAGACCAGTAAACACTACCACTCCAACACACTTCTCTCGTACCGATGCAACATTATTGGACTTGTTTTTTGTAAGTAACACAAGCGACGTAGCTTTGTACGACCAGCTTTCCGCACCTGTTTTTTCACAGCATGACCTTATTTTCTTAACCTTGAAGTTCAGTTTTGATTACTCGTATAAAAAAATCACATATCGGGATTTCCATAACACAAATATTCTGCATTTAGAAGAGGACACTAGAGCCAAAAATTGGGATCGTATTTTGTATATGCCGTCCTCGAATGAGCAGTTACAATTTTTAACTGACAATATTACAACATTATTTGATACTCATGTACCCTTAAAGTCCAAGTTCGTTAATCCTCGAAATAAACCCTGGTTCTCCCATAATATTCGTGTTTCAATGCAGAAGCGGGATGATGCTTACAAAAATTGGAAACGTTACAGGTTAACTGATTTACGGCGCACATATTGTTCACTCCGTAATAAAGTTGTAGAGGATATACGTACAGCCAAATCTCAAATATACTCCCACAAGCTGAGTACCTCCTTAAATGGGCGTCAATTGTGGACGAATCTAAGGAATATTGGCATTGGAAAGTCACGTAGCTGCCCAACTATTGATGTGGATGGTAATGCTCTAAACAAGACTTTTGTCTCTGCACCGTCACAACATTTACCTGCCGTGAGCATAGATCCTACTTTTACTCTTATGGATCAGTCGGACGAAACCGGTTTTGGTTTTTGTTCAGTAGATAGTGCTGATGTGGTCGAAAGTGTACTCTCTGTAAAGTCTAATGCAGTTGGGTTGGATGGAATTCACCCCAAATTTTTGAAAATGATTCTGCCGATTGTCCTGCCCTGCCTTGCTTTC
The DNA here is from genome assembly GCA_949715645.1 of Portevinia maculata. NCBI lineage: Eukaryota > Metazoa > Arthropoda > Insecta > Diptera > Syrphidae > Portevinia > Portevinia maculata. The sequence goes on along the minus strand of OX454525.1, from coordinate 10,193,975 downwards.
ATCTTCAATACCATCCTCATGTCTGGTGTGTATCCGCGTCTTTGGAAGTTAGCTAAAATTATTCCTCTCCCCAAAAATGCCAAATGTGATGAATTTAGGCCTATCTCAGTCTTACCCTTTTTGTCAAAAGTCTTTGAAAGGATTCTGCAAAAACAGATTAGCGCTTATCTTTCGGCAAACTCGTTGCTCACTTCTAAACAATCTGGTTTTCGTGAAAAGCACAGTTGTATCACGGCACTATTAAGCGTCACTGAAGATATAAGGCAAGCATTGGATAAGGACGAAGTTACGTTTTTGGTGCTGCTTGATTTTTCAAAAGCTTTTGATACAGTCAATCACGTTAATCTGTGTAAGAAGCTTTTGCAAAACTTTAATTTTTCACCCAGTGCTACTAGACTCATCTTTTCTTATTTGACTAATAGAAAACAAGCGGTCCAACTTGGTGATTGTCTATCCGATTTTCTGCCTAATGTCTCTGGTGTTCCTCAGGGCTCAATACTTGGTCCTCTATTGTTTTCGATATACGTCAATGAACTTCCATCAATTATTGAGAACTGCTCTATTCATATGTACGCGGATGACGTCCAAATGCACATGAGCCGGCCTCTTGGGCTGATTGAGCATGCAGCTTTTTGTGTAAACAAAGACATTGAGAAAATTGTGAACTGGTCCCAGCTAAATGGTCTTATTCTTAACCCTAAAAAATCTAAGTGCCTGGTAATATCGAGGAAAAGTCTAGATCTTGATTATTTTCCTTCGCTTGTTTTGGGAAATGCTCCCATTGAGTACGTGGAAACTGCTAAAAATCTCGGAGTTACTTTTAATCGCTACCTAACATGGGATATCCATATAAATTCACTTGTTGGCAAGGTATATGGGGCACTACGTACATTATGGGTAACTCAGTCGTTTACACCTGTTAAAACACGTCTATTGCTTGTAAAGACTTTGATAATACCAATATTGGTCTACGGCTGCGAAATTTATTGTAATTGCAACTATGTCAGCAAACGTAAGCTGAGTGTCGCGTTTAACAGTGCAGTGCGTTATGTCTTTGGCCTACGAAGATTCGACAGACTCGCTGGTCTTGATATACGGCTGCTCGATATGTCGTTAGATAATTATATTAAGTTTCGCAGTTTGTTATTGCTCTCCAATATACTGTTGACACACCAACCGCAATACTGTTTCGACAAAATTAGATTTGCATCCTCACATCGATCTCATCAATTAATTCATCCTCGATGTTCCAGCTTAACATCTGAGCGTCAATTCTTCGTAAACTCGGTACGTCTCTGGAACTCCTTACCTAGTCGTATTAAAGAAATACAAAACGCAACAAGAATAAGAAAAGATTTAAGAAAATATTATTCAGGAAATTTGTAAATTAAATTATTTGATTGTTTTTGAAGTAGTAACTTGGATTATTTTTTTTAATTTAATACTTTTTTATACATCGTTCGCACTATTTGTAAAATTAGCTTATGACTAGTTTATAAGATATTGTATCTTACTGTTATTAAGCATTCTCGAAATAAATAAATAAATAAATAAATAAAATAAAACAAGGCGAGTGTGTTTATCAAAGGATAATTATGACTTATATGGTAACACCTTAAAAAGTGATGAACAGCTGAATCGTATAGTAAATTATGTCCTCAATGGTTGGCCCTCATATCATCAATTAGATGATTTCGGTCAAGTGTTTCACAGGTTTAAATCTGAACTACATTACGAGAATAATTTGTTGTTTAAAGACCATAGGCTCGTCATTCCAAGGCAATTGCAACCCAAAATATGCAGGTGGCTACATATTGCCCATTTAGGAATTGAGAAGACGTTAGCCCGTGCACGTATGCACTACTTTTGGCCAGAGATGACAGTTGATGTCACTAATCTTGTTGCAGATTGTATTGTCTGTGAACAGTTCAAACGAAATAACCAAAAAGAGCCTCTAGTCCAAAATGATGCCCCGAATATCCATGGCAACGAGTACCCATTGACCTATTTGAGTATGCTGGTCGAGATTACATTGCGTTAATTGACGCATATTCGGGATTTATCTGTTCCGAGCGATTGTCAAACAAGAGGTCAGGCCACATTATTCATGTTTTAACAGACATATTCAATCGCTTTGGATATCCTACAGAAATCCGTGCCGACAATAGTCCATTTGGTTCGCGCGAGTTTGAACATTTTTCCAATGATTCAAATGTGGTTGTTTTGTAATAGAATGCTTTATTCACTTATTAATCTCTTGTTTAATTCAACAATATTGTCTTGCTTTGCTATTCATTTTCTATTGTTAAAACTAATCTTAATTGTATAACTTATCATTTGCCTCACTGTACCTAGCCAATAATTCCAAACAATTTATACATATTTTCGGCAGCGTTAGCACAATAACAATTGCACTATTTGCAATAGTACCGCACGCATAATCCCATTAGTGGGTGAATAACTTTTTTTGCATTCTGCTTTGTGTGCGTATTCGTCGTGCTGCTGCCGCGCTTCAAACCTTTTGCAACTCTTCCACTTGGAATTCAGCTACAGCACGCACAACACCAAATATCTGAGTTGGTATGGTATGGTACATATATCGGTAACTTATTGAAAATAAATTGTATTTTAATTGAAACTTTTCAATCTGGTCGATCACTTAATTTAATCGTGGGTTTATAGTTAATTATCATTTTTTTTCCTGCTCTGTTCTTGCTGACTGCGATTGTGTTTCGCTACAATTCCTTACAGTGGTGTTCAAATATTCTAGTCCGAATTATGCACAGAGTAATGGTTTAGCGGAAAAAGGTGTCGCAATTGCAAAAAACATATTGAAGCGTTGCTACGAGGAAAATTCAGTAGCTGAGTTCCCATATCGTGTATTGGAATACAATGCGACACCTATTGCTAGCATGAAGACAACACCTGCCCAGTTATTCTTTGGTCGTCAAATTAAAACGAAATTGCCGGTAACAAATAAATTATTACATCGCGCGGGTATTGAAGAGTCGGTCGTTCGAGCTAAAATTGATAAAAAACGGAAGAAACAAATGCAATATTACAATCGTCATGCGAAACCACTCCCGTTGTTAAATGTGGGGGATCGAATAATGTTTAAAAAAAAAATAATAATAACAAGGAATGGTTCTATGGAAAAATTCATCGTCGAGTTACTGATCGCTCATATGTTATTATTGATAACTTTAACAATTTGTATCGTAGAAATCGTAGATTTATTTCTAGGACCACAAACAATGAACAAAAAACAGGAGACTTATTGCTAGACGGAAATATAAACCCATACTTAAATAGTAATGTCAGCAGCCAGGCTAACTTTAATAGTAATGTCAGCAGCCAGGCTAACTTTAACCGAAGTCCGAAAATCCGACCTTCTGTCGGAATTGATCATTCAGTATCAGCAAATGAGCCATCGGTTAATCTTGATGCAAATCAGGAAAGTCCCGTTGGCCAGAGCGCCGGTCGCCCGGAACCTTTAATTTCGGCACCTTATCGAACGCGGCACGGACGGGTGGTCATTCCGCCAAAGCGCTATGGGGATTAGGCTAAATAATAAAAATATATATACACATGTAAAAAAAAAAAAAAAAAAAAAAAACAATACCTAATAAAATGAAATATGTACAATTAGGAACACATCAACACTGATGTAAGCTGTGTTTAGGTTCTATATGTATGTGTAGTCAAGTATGCGTACATCATCATTGTTTTGTAAATGTTAGCTAGTCAGTTGAAGCGGAACCTCCGACGTAATAAAACCAATTGAGCAAATAACTCAAGTGCGTTTTAGTCATCTCATTACACTCCGAACGGAAAATTTGAGAAGCTTTACATGTTTGTCAGATTTTCACAAGAGGTTAGGGGGAGTGACCATGAACACTGCTATAAGAAATTATAATTTATTACTCTTTTTTTAAAAGGGTGACGGCGGTGTAGAGTTTAGTGTGTTGGCTTGTGACCCGTGCGGTGCGAGTTCAATCCCAGTGGGGAACAACAACATACGCCACCCATTCTCCAACCTCTACACCAAAACGAAGGATTTCCGCCTGGTAGTACAGTTTACCGTTACCGATTTGAATTTCCTTTTTTTACTAAATAACATTTTTTATAAGTAATTCAATATTTTATCCTGGCAATACCACATCAGTAAACGTCATTGACTTTCCTTGATTCTCTCAGATTTGAGGGCATAAACTTTTGCCGTGATCATGGTATCGTCCTTGTTCCTTTTCCTCCCCATTGCACTCATCGCCTTCAGCCACCTGATGTTGCTGTCTTGGGACCCTTCCAGCAAAAACTATCGATAGCACAAAATGACTGGCTACTTAACAACTTTGGCAAAACAATAAGAATACATGATCTTCCATATATTGCAAAAACTGCTAAAAGGCTGCGTTCACTCCCAAAAATATAACTTCTGGGTATGCCAAGCCCCAGGCATTTTTCCGTTTTCAAGAAATGCATTCACCGAAGAACGGTAGAGAAAAAGCTCCGTCAAACCGTGTCTTTAAACTTATTGTTCATAAATTTGAAGAAAATGGTTCGGTTCAAGATCAGAGAAGAAAAAGCCTTTCATCGTAGTGGTCGTTCGAGTGGAAATATTGCGACTGTTAGCAGAAGAGTTGCTGAAGAGCCAAGGACGTCAATTCATCGTGGTTCACAGCAATTAAACCTCAAACCAACAACTTTGACATTTCGCACAAAGATCTGCATGTAAAGGCTTACAAAATACAGTTAACACAAGAATTAAAGCCAACTGACCACGTGTGCGTCGGCAGTTCGTTAATTGCCCCATAGAGAAGCAACAACAAAATGATAATTTTTTCAAGCAAATTATCTTCACCGAGGATTATTTGGAAATTGGCTGTTATGTCAATAAACAAAACTGTCGCAATAAACAATAATAAACAATAAACAGACTGTGGATGGAGCTCGATATCAAGCGATGATTAGAAACTTTTTGTGTAGTCAATGGGAAGATATTTATGTGCAGAATATGTGGATTCAACAGGATAGTTCAACATGCCACACAGCAACGAACTCAATCGATCTTTTGAAAGAGAAGTTTAACAATCGCATAATTTCCCGAAGAACAGACGTGAATGGTGGCCAAGATTATGCGATCTAACACCACTGGATTTTTCTTATCTTGTTTATTGAAGAGTAAAGTTTATGCCGATAATCCTCAAACTGTTCAACACCTCAAAGACAACATCATTATGCGAAAAAGTGATTCAAAATAATGGTAAAAGGTTGCCAGTGTGCCAAGCTAGCAGAGGAGGTCAATTGGGCGACATACTTTTTCATTATAAACCGGAACCAATGTATTCATTAATTTTCAATAAAAAGTGGTCTGGGTGCAAGGTCCACACGACTAACTTCCCAGTGAGATCAATATGATTTATGCGATTAGTGGGAAATTTTGAAATGTGGTTAACCATAAGATATGTTAAGAATTATTTAATATTAAAAAAAGCTCTTTAATATTGTTCATGAAAATTAAATGTTGTTAATAACAGTAAAGTGTTATATACATACATATATTAATGCAACCATTGTTATGAACACGGAGAACTGTAAATTTACATGTTACGAAATAACGGAGCACAATGTAATAATGATTTGCTCAATAAGAAATGACAATAAATAAAGACAAATTATTTTAGTTATTTATTTACTAACAAAAAACGGCTGGACCGATTTCGCTGAAAACTTAATCAGTTCTGAGTTACGTCATTACGCTTCGAATAAACCCGGTCCCATGGCAATATCATCTTCGGTTCTCCAGATAATCGTGGCGAAAGAAAATTCCGAACGCACATACGTACATACGCACATACGTACATGCACACGGACAGACATCTCTCTAAAAACGTTGAATTTGGATTCTGGTGACCTTGAAACGTGGAGATATGTCAAAATCCGCGATTCACAAAATCGGCCCCATTACAAGAACTTCCACTGGGAAGTTAAAAATAGTACAAATCATCAATTTCAAAATTCAGCTAGTTTGCCTCTATTTTTTTTAGTTATTTATTTATTAACAAAAAACGACTGGACCGATTTCGCTGAAAACTCAGATCAGTTCTGAGTTACGTAATTACGCTTCGAATAAACCCGGTCCCATGGCAATATCATCTTTGGTTCTCCAGATAATCGTGGCGAAAGAAAATTCCGAACGCACATACGTACATACACACGGACAGACATCTCTCTAAAAAGGTTGAATTTGGATTCTGGTGACCTTGAAACGTGGAGATATGTCAAAATCCGCGATTCACAAAATCGGCCCATTAGAAGAACTTCCACTGGGAAGTTAAAAATAAATACATATTTCACACAATTAATGTCTTTCATTCAAACTTAAAAATGATACCTCAAATTAGAACACCCTTTAGAATTCTTATAAAATTATGAAGATTAGATTAGATTAGATTAGGGGGGTGGTGGTATACTGTATCCAGATCACTGCGGCCGCTTGTGGGCCTTTTGTGATATCCTCCATTTAGATTTTAGATTTTAATTCTTTGGGAGAGCTGGCAGCTATGTCTGCTGCTTCAAGGTAGAACTTACCTAGGAAATGTTGACGCGTTTTGATTAAACAGTTGCATTCACATAAATAATTGTTGTGGAATGCAGGGATACGCTGAATAGGGCTTGTCATCGGCTAGATATCACTCTCATCTGGGCTCCCGCCCATAGGAACATTGAAGGAAATGAGAAAGCCGATGAACTCGCCAGACGTGGCTCTGCTCTGTGCGTATCACATGCAGAGGAAGTCTTCCCTCCGCTGGGATATGTAAAGAGAGAAATCCTCCTGCACTTCACCTCAAGGGCTGAGACTAGATGGATTCGTCCAACGTACGAACTGTGTCATTTCAGGAAAGATCTGGCCAACCTACGATGATGCCAGAACAAACAACATCTTAGCCAGACTAACGGCAATCAGTACGGGTCATTGGCCGTTAGTAACTCACGCAGCCAATCTTTGAATCCCCCATAACACCCACTGCCGTAGCTGCGCTGACCAGACAAGAGTGAAACAGTGTTCCATCTTCTCTGTGTGTGTCCGGCTCTAGCCAAAACGAGACGCAGCGCACTAGGTCATCCCTTTTACAATGACCTTTCGGCCATCCATAGCGTCCACTTCAATAACATCATCAAATTCCTCAACTCCACAGGTTGGTTTTGAGCTCCCTCAACGTCCTTCACCCCCTTTAATATTAGGTTCCGTTAGTTGTGGTACCAAAACGGCGCTCAATGCGCTATTTGTGTTTTCCCTCGTCAAGTGACGGGAAATACAGCCACTAAAAACCAACCAACCACATAATATATGTTCTGCTGTTTCTACGTCCTCGTTGCACAATCTGCATCAGGCATTGTCTTGTGCTATGTCCTGTCATCAGGTGTTTTTGGACACGACAGTGCACTGTGAGAAAGCCTGTGACTAGTCGAATCTGACTTCTACTTAGTTGTAGTAGTTGTTTCGTTTTTTTGTGGGAACTATTTGGCATAAAGTTTTAAGCAAGCCTGTTTCATTCGGTTTCCCTCCAGAAATGGAGCTTCTCTTCCTCAAGCCAGGTTTTAACACAACTTTTATGGTGTTTATTGGTAGCCCGCAGAATGGTCTTGGCACCATAAATGGGTATGCGGATCCTACCTGGCTAGTTCGTCTGCTTTTTCATTGCCTTCCTATCCACTGTGTAACTCTATTGTTTCACCGAAGAGTGTAGCATTTCTGAGTCTTCCTCGCCTTCTTCTCTTGGTGAATGCACCTATGGTGCTTTTCATGGGATGGACTTTAAGTCCAACTTTAGTGCACCATTTCGCAACCAGGGTCAGAGCCCTCTGGAGCCGATCCGAGATTGTGTCTTCGAGTTTACCTCTGATTAGGATAGCTATGTCGCCTGCATATCCTTGGACATAGAAACCATCATTACTGAGAATGATCAGTAGCTCATTTACTACGATGGACCATAGCAGGGGTGAGAGTACTCCTCCCTGGGGGCATATAATTATGAAAAATGTAAAAGCTTTTTTTTGTATACTTTTGCGCCACAAACACATACATAGAAGATATATTGTGTTTATTCATTTCAATACAACAATGATTTAAAAATAATTATTCTCTCGCCATTTACACAGGCACATCACTTCCCGCTTAGTTCGGTTTAATTTACAAACAAACTACAATAAATGAATCAATGAATGAAAACACCATAGTGAGCGCCTACCCATTGTTTTGTGATTTTGCCGCAACATCAAGCTGTTACCATTCATCTTCGCAGAATTCCACCCCACAATAGCTACCAAGCGCCAATATGATTTGTGGCAAATGTGGGAGTTAGCTGCAGCTATACCTCAGGCTAAAAAACAAAGAATGGAAAAATCATTGAGCGCCAACAAATTAATGAAAACATCCGACATGTGGGTTGAATGTCATGGTGAACTGTACCCACAAAAGAGCTACACAATTTGTTTTCATTAATTTTACCGCACTTTAGGTACTCATATACAAATTGTTTCGCATTATTGATTGCGAATTCAGATCTGTAATTAAATAAATTTCAATGAAATACCGTTCACATCAAGATCACTCTTCAGCTCAGCCGGAAGTCATCTGTCGCACGAGGCAACATTCATTGACCTCGAATCTGGCTTATTTTTTGGCTACCAAGTGCATCGCATCATCAACAAAACTTGTTACATTCCACTGTGGTGCGCCGCGCCGTGTCGAAAAGTGTTTCAATGTTGACAACAATCGCGTAAGCCTATTGGTAGTCGCGCCTCTCGCTGAAAATCGATCAGTTTTTCTGAGAAAATAAAACTAAAAATACTTCCCCCACCGGCCGCCACAAGTGTTAGATTGAAACAGATTCCCGGCAGCGCAAGGATTGCGTCAATTTCATTCAAATTTAGCAAACAACAAATCCGATTTGTAAACGAAAAAGACATCTTTTTCGCCTAATTGATCTGCGCAATTAAAAGTCAATTGTACGCTCCAGCTCAAGTGGTATCGATCGCATCGCAGCATCGCATCTCTGCTTACTATTACTGTAATAATTGTTCTTCAGATTATTATTGATCTCATGTGAATGCGCGGCGGAGGAGCGCAGTAGTGTACACCAGAGAGACGACGACGAATTTAATTTGATTACTTAAATTGTGCCAACAAAACGATAAAGAAAAACATTTTTTGGCAATGTGCCAAAAAATCCCGAACGCTGCCGGCGATCTTCGCAAAGCCGCCCCACACAAAAACTCATATCTCATGCTGTGATAGTTGTTTTAATTGATCTTGTGGCAGGGGCGACGTGACAAGATTACATTTGGCTTTCTAATGATCTGCAAGACGTATCTACACTTTGTGCATACAATTTTGGTTTACTTCTCGAAATTCGTTAGAACTGCCCACTTCAAGTTTTTGTTTTTGCTTAAAGATTTGTGAAATGCGGTGCGAGCATTGAGTGTGAGTGGATTTATTAAGACATTGGATGCCACCCACTTAAATTGCGAAAGATGTACTGGCGTAAATGGGTCACGCATTAGTAGGTGGCAGTTACCGTTATGATGCCACGTGGATCCGGGGAGTTTCGCCCTTTACTCGCTAAACAATTTGGAGCTTCTAATGAAGCGCGATAGACTTCTAACTTCCGTGTTAGCTAAGTCAGTGAGTTCATCAAGGAAAAAGGCTCCTAGATTTCTGGTATGGGAGAGTGCAGGACATGTACAGAGGAGGTGAAGTGTAGTTTCCTCCTCGTCCTCGGCACTGCAGCTTCTACAGAAGTCATTTGAATAGACGCCAAGCATTGATGTGTGCTTGCCTATTAGACAGTGTCCTGTAATGAAACCTATAGCAGAGCCAATGTGCAGTCGGTTAAGTGAGATCAAACCCATAGAGCGTCGCAGATCCAACTTTGGCCAGATATGCTTAGTCGCTAGACATGTATTACTACCTGTCCACCTAAAGTTTGTACCCTCGACTGCGGATAGCTTAAACATAAGTTTACAAGTAGTGATGGCAATGGGGCGATGGTAGTGTATTCAGTAAGTGTTTGCAAGTCGTGCGATCAAATCCCGACCAGGACCATGATTAAAAAAAAAATGAATACACAATAAAATAGATCTTCCAAAAGCAATTTATGCGCCACCTGTGGAGGAAAAATCCCATCGCACAAAACCTCTTTCCTATCCTTCTATGCTTTCATACAGTAAGTAGCACCTCAAAACAGGCAATGAAATAATTCAGCAGGGTGCTACTTACAGCAACAAACAAAAATGCACGCGCTGTGTAGCTATTACATTATAAGGGTATTCAAAAATCCCTTTAGTGCGAGTACGTTATAAAAAAAACGATAGGTATACCTAGAAAACCTTTATCAGGTATAAGAGGTAATGCGGTTAATTTTTTGGCGAGGTCATCTGCCCTACAATTCGGCGGAATGTCTCTATACCCCGGCATCCAACAAGGGTGAATGTTGAACTGCTCTGCCATCTCCTTAAGAGATGAACGGCAGTCTAGGGCTACCATGGAGTTTGAAGAGACTGAGTTCAGGGACTTTAGCGCGGCTTGACTGGCCGAGAATATACGGATGTCCTTAGCGGATATCACATTTCTCTTCAGCCACGACAAGACTTCCATAATCGCCATGATTTCCGCCTGGACCACGCTAAAATGATCAGGAAGACGGAAAGAGAGACAAATATTAGTCCTTCTGAGAAAATACCCCCACCTACTCCATCACTAGTTTTTGATCCGTCGGTGTAGAAGTGGATCTATTTATCCTCCGTAAATGCATCATCCTCCCAGAATGATCTGGTGGCGATAGTGATTTGGAAATTCTTCCCCAACTTCGGGGTAATCGGGGTATGGTGTAGTCGATGTTCCTTGGCAGAGACCCGAGTGAATCCAGAATGTTAGAGTGCCCAATATTCGTATTGATCCACTGTGAGGTAGCTTTTAAGCGGACCGCGGAACAGGCTTAAAACAGGCTATATGTCTTAAAACTAATTAAAAACTAAGGATAGAAAACTAATACTTAAACTCATTACTGTAATGTGGAAGGTGGGGGGTAGAGGAGGGAACTTTTAAGGAAAGTGGTGCAGAAATTGAGATCAAAGAGGAGGGGGTTAGAATTGACCTTGGCAACATGCAACATAGGATAAGGTGATTATTTCACGGGAGCCCACGAAGAGCAAAACGGATAAATCGACGTTGAATGCTTTCGATTCTAGCCTACTCTAGAATAGAGCGGACGTAGGTTATGTAAAGGGATTTTGTCACGAAGAAGTTGGTGAATTCTTTAGACCACCGTTTGACGAAACCGAGGGCCGAGTTATTGATTATTTCGTCAATATGTGACCAAAACTTTAGCTCACTGTCAAACACAACACCTTGATAGCGGATGGTTGGAACGGTAACATGGTTCGGTTGTTCAAAATGTCTAGTCTAGGGGACACATTTAGCAATCTTCAGCTCCATAAGGCTGTCGAAAAACTATTGAAATCTTGTTGAAGAAGATTAGAGTCGTGTGGGGAAAAAATGATTTTAAAGAATTAAGCTTCGTCGGCATAAAGGGAGATGGAGGAGAACTTAACGATGTTGTCATTTATTGCGAGAGTAAAAATCAGAGGGCCAAGGTGGCTACATTTTGGAACACCAGAGGTTGCTTTGAAAGGCAAAGAGAGAACAGTACGAAAGAGAAACTTTATGAGATCGGTTCTCGAGGTAAGATGAAAATCAATTCCATAGTAAGGGGTCGAAACATAGAAAGGAGAGTTTGAAAAGAATCAAACCAGGAGATATTTTGTCAAATGCCTTACTGAAGTCATTAGCGATTAAATCCACGGATACGAAATCAACCAGGTTGGTGGTTTTGAATCTACCTTTGAGGAAACGATGCTGATGGGCAGAGATCTGAGACATGCAGTGGAATGATAATGAACAATCATATGTATTTTTAAAAAACGTGGGTATATGCGAGAGCTTAGCAATTAGTCGATAGTTTGATACGTAATTTGTTGGTCCTTCTTTATGAACTTTTTCAGATTTGGGAACATTTACGATCTCCTTAATCCTGATAATACCTTCAACTTAAAAGAAAAAGAAGAAGTAGGGTTGGAGAAATGGAAATGTGAGGCTACTTTGTAAAAGGTTGACAGAAACAAAAGCTTTCGAATGGTCCAATCCAGCAACCAGTTCAACTTTATCTGCGTCAATGACATCCAGAATTTCATCAGATACCTTCAGAAGTGCACTTCAACAATTGAAGCGGAAGCCGGACTATAAAGGTGTATGGGGTTTTTTTATTTTCCATATTTTCATTTATATGTGAGCTTAAATTGAATTAAAGCGCCTTGGAATGAAACGAGATAACAGCAACAGGTTTACAGTTAGACAGAACTATTTCCCTTTTACGGAATAATTAAAAATTTGGCATTTTTCTAAATTGAGGAATAATTGAATAATAGATAGAATAATAAGAAGAAGTATCTTTACAAAAGGCAAGGTCAATATTGCCCAGTCCAATAGATTTGCATTTAATACTTAAGTTTATACTTTAAGGAGCAGAATACCTGTGTTGCCCGTACTCTGATCAACTCCGACCTATTCCAGACATTTATATGAATAGAAAATTAGTTTCATTCCCAAGTGCATTTGGAATCAATCATCGCATTCGCGTAGGCAGTTGTGCGTTGAGAGCAGAAGTAACAGAGGTTTATCGAATAAGAATTTCAAAAATCCAAAGGGGTCACACGAACCCTGTCAAAAAGGCTATACCAATCAACGGTCTTCACGGAAGAGAAGGAGGCCTTAAACTCCTCGATCACACAAATGCAACAACACCAGTGTTTGATTGACCTCAGTGACGAAGTGATTCGAAAACGAAAGGTCTGCAGATACTACTTAAGATAAAACCGATGAAACCCACAGGCCAGAAGGGATCCAGTGAAGTGGAAATGTTATCACACCGCTGGTCTAGAATATCATTTGCGAGTGGCAACGGTGCAGCAGTAGTGTATTCGATTAGTGATTGGAAGGTCGTGCGTTCAAATCCCGGCCAAATCCATTACTTTATTTCGGGAGCGTATCGGAATCCCGCTTTTCAAAAATCCCGAAAAAAAATATTTTAAAATCCCGTCTACTAAAATACTGCTTTTTTAAAATCCCGTCTTTTAAAATCCCGCTTGTTCAAAATCCCAATCTATTATAATCCCGCTTTTTAAAATCCCGCCAAATCCCGCTAATCCCCCGTTTTTTACAAAACATTCGTAATGGAAGTAGACAAGTGCAGTAGTCTCCTAACTTTTGGTCTGTGTATGACACTGCAGAAAAACAATTCCCGAGAAAACAAAATAATGCTGAAGCGTGGCATCGCAGACTGAAAGTTTTGGTTGGACGAAAAAGTGCTGGCTTGTATAAACTCATTGCAGATTTGAGAAAAGAAGCAATTATGGTGCAAACTGAAATACAAAAATTACGAAATGGACAAGAAAAATTATATAAAAAAACTAATGTTATAAAGTCACGCGCTGTAAAAAAATAAATGAGAAATAGAAAAAAAAATGAATAAAACAGGTTTTTTGCATTGCATTGCTTATAATACACTTGAACTAATAAAACAAAAAATGTTGTTAATGGTTTGAAGTTTTTTTTGTTCCCTTTTGCAGAATATCATATAACATTACTTTATATTTTTTTTTTAAATTTTTGAAGATTGTCATATTTATTACAGTACGTTCTTGATTAACGCAACTCTCGATTCACGCAACTCCTCGATTTTCGCAACAGCAGAATTTATATCAATTGTTGACGCAGTAATCGCAACTCTTTAAAAATTGACTCGATAAGTGCAACTTTTGTTTTTATATGCTTGTCTTTATTTACTCAGGTTCTTGGCTATGTTTGTTTTTCTCTGTTGCGTTACATTTTGTCTCGGCAGTTATTTTACCGCTACTTTGAAGTGATGGTACGATGAAGTTGTATGAATGTACATCATATGTATCTATATCTATACAATGTAAGATTTTCTTTTTAGTTTAATGAATTTTGTCCAGTGATCAGTCAGAATGCTTGGATGACGTTAGCATTTTTTTGAACAATGGTTCCACTCGACATTTGGGCCCGAGGTAACAAAATTAAACCGGCCGTAGGTAGGTCTTTTTTTTCATACGTTTTTTATGTCTTTTAGGTACGACACTTCTTAAATTCGAAAGGACTTCCAACAAAAGCGCTCTTACTTATGGATAACGCTCCTTGTCATCCAAAAGATGGCGAGTTAATAAGTGATGACGGCATGATCGTTGTGATGTGTTTTCCGGCAAATTGCATTGCTAGTCTATTGGCGTTCTTAGTTGGATGTGAGGGATCAGACCTTGAATTAAGAATTTAAAGCATTTAATCTCCGAAATGCAATTTGCCTTCTATCTAAAGCATGGGATGGATTGCAGGCAGATCCAATCAAAAATGTTGGAATGTGTTGATGGCTTCTCATATTGATTGGGAAGATGAGGACGAGCTACCTTTGAGAACAGTTAGAGCTCAAATTATCAATGAACACGCGGTCGTAGAATCCATGTCAACTCTATTCAATGAAATTTCCGGCAACGAATCCATTCCGAATGAGGACATGTATGATTGGGTACGCGAAACCATTTATAATAATGAGGAAATCTATGAAGACAATGAAACAAGTGAAATATCAAATGAAAGTGGGCCCGAGGTTGAGATTCCTGCTCCCAAAATAAAGGCTGAAACTGCAATACAAGCTTTCAATACAGCAATTCGATGGGCTGAACAGAATTCAGCTCCTATTGAACAAATGTTGAGTCTTTAAAAACTGCGAGAAATGACAATTTTGAAAAATCTAAGAAACGAAAAAATCCAAACAAAAATGTCCAATTTTTTTTCAAAAAAATAATTAAAGCTATACAGAGGACTAAACATATGTAGGTATTTATGTACTTACATCTTAATGAATTAACTTATTTTTGGTTTGTTTCTTATTATTTATGTGTTATTGAATAAAAATTTGTTGCATTAAATACAATATGTAAGTGCTGGTTTTCTGATTTTCGCTTTGCATCTCGAATTGAGCCAAAAAAATATTTACTCGGTTATTGCAACAACCTCGGTCATTGCAACCACCCTTGTTTTAATTAGTTGCGATAATCGAGAACGTACTGTACTTAAAAATTTATTTTGATATTATTTATTTCTTATTTTGTTACTTCCTCTAAAAATGATAAATGTTAAAATAAACTGCATTTCAAAAAAACACTCATTGCTTAATTTATTTTAATTTTCTTTTTATCCCGCGGGATAATAAAAAACGGGATTATTAGAGGCGGGATTTTAAAAGACGGGATTTTAAAAAAGCGGGATTATAAAAACCGAGATTATAAAAAGCGGGATTTTAAGAATCGGGATTATAAAAAGCGAGATATCGAACCCAACCCCTTTATTTCGAATATATGTAAAACTTGATCTCCCTAAGCAACTTAGACAACACCCGTGAAGAAACACCATACAACTGCACCAAAATACTTCTTTCCTATCTCTTTATTCTTTCTAAGGTAAGTAGCACCGAAAAGCATGCAGAGAAATATGCCATGCTGTTTACAAATGCTTACGCTGTGTTCATAGCACAGTAAGGGTACTGTAACATTTACGGAAAACCCCTTTAGCGTAAGCAAATTATAAAAAAAAAACTTCATCGTTGAGGAAGAAGAAGCTGTACCGATAGTACATGCGTCAACTCTAGATATTGCAAGTGCGTCGTCATTATCATTGTTAAAAGAGTCACTTGCGTTTTTAATAGTCGACCCGACAAACTTTCGATTTAACTCATCTTTATTAAAGATGGTTTTGTTGCTCTATCTAATTTTCCACATAGATGCCGATGTCCAGCCAGTATTGAATGTAGTGCTTAAATAGGCCAATTTGTCAGACTTTCTTAAGAAATTTTGACTAGCTTTAAATACCCTGCGCATTTTCACACAGTGGAACCTTTCCATCTATTGAACGTTTACCCCGACACGAATTTTGAAATTTCTCGACGAAATGTTCAATTTTATTTCACCGGCCCCCACTAAAAGGAGAAAATGTGACGGACGAAACTTGTTTGCGCGTGTTTGTCTTTTTTTTTTAAATCAGGAGTGTTTGCACCAAAATATTAAATTCTTCAATAAAATGAACTTAGGCATTATTTGGGTCCGTGTATGCTTTCTCCTTTTTTTCATAAATATTTTTCGGTTCATCTTTGTCTTTGTTTGAATAAATATTTTGACAGCATTTCAACATTTCGAAAATTTAAGTGAAATATATAAAAAAATGTATCGAAAATGCTAAGAATTTCACTAGATAACCAAGAACAATTTCTATACTTAAAGACGTATATTAAAAACGTGTTTCAAATTAAAAGCTTATATTCAGAAAATCAACTCAACGATATTGGAAGACCTGGAAGGGATTATGGTTGACAGAAATATTATACACTGGCGATCACAAGGATGAGGCTATACATTTTGCTAGTGGCGCATCTTTTTACACGCTTTTTAAGTAGTTCATTGTTTTAACTTGGGAAATTCTAGCGGTCGTTTCGCATTTACCTTTAAATTTTAGGACTTACTGTTGGGAAAATATGTACCTGTTTACAGGTAGTAAAAGTTTATGGGTATTACTGAAAATCGATTGCAAAATGTATATCGTCATCCTTGTGATAGCCAGTGTATGTAGCAAAGAGAAGATCGTAGTTATAACGCATCACCGGTCAAAATTGCATCTTACAATAATGGATACGATGTTTCATAAAATAAGTTGGATCAGTTGTTATCTGAATTTGTAATTGAGGGAGGAGCTAGAAGATGATTGAAGGTAGTTCGGGTTGAGGTAACCACCACAATTATTATTAATTTTGGTGTTAACTGAGAAATTTGCTCTGAGGCATCAATTATTTGTAAAAAACATATAAAAGCGAAGGCACGAGTACGATAACTAGGGCGCCAAGAAATTTCAATGTTTCAATAAAATTGTTTTATTTGTCAGTATGCGGATTTAAAAAAAATTAACACATGACCATAAAGGGCCCCTAGAGAGTATATATTATAAATTTCAGCTCCCTAGCTCAAACTTTGAGTTTTCAAAAAAAGTTTTTTTTTTTAAATTGTGGGCGTGTTAGTGGGCGGATTTTGAAAATATTTACACATGAGTTTAAAGGGCCCCTAGAGAGTATATATTATAAATTTCAGCTCCCTAGCTCAAATTTTGGTTTTTCAATAAAATTGTTTTATTTATTTGTGGGTGGTATTTGTCAGTGGGCGGATTTTGAAAATTTTATATCCTGAGCAGTTTCAGGAGCCATAGATCATATATAAAAAATTTCAGCTTTCTAGCTCAAAATTCGATTTTTTTTCCAAAATTTTGTATTTTTGAGTTTGTGGGCCTGTGGGCGGATTTCAAAAATTTGTAAACTTGATTATTTCGGGACCCTAGAGAGTATATGTTTAAAATTTCAGCTCTCTAGGCCCTGTTTAAAGGCCTAATTTTTGCCGACGGACGGACGGACGGACATGGCTAGATCGACATTACTATCGATGCTGATCATAAATATAGTAACTTTTAGGGGTCTACGGGCAATATTAAGGTATGTTACAAACTATGCGTCAAAATTAATATACCCTTAGAATAGGGTATAAAAAGGGTCAAAAAAAGTATTTTTTACTATGGGAGTGGGTCTATCTCGCCCGGTTTAGGAGGTAGGGACAATTTTAGAAAAAATTACTTAAATTGAAAAAAAAAAATAAAAAAATAATAAAATAAAAAAATAAAACCATTCGGTTTTTTGTCTTCGATTCATAATTGATAGTAACATTGACCACAAAAAGCTAATTTAGCACTTTATTTCACAATTTTGAAAAAAATTGCTCTAAACTTTTTTTTATCAAAATTTGCATGCGAAATTTTCAAAAACTATTAACATAAATAATTTAATTTAAATTTAGGGTTATAGACCAGATTTCTGGCTTTAAAAACCGGTATAGTACTTTATTGTAAGTGTTGCCGTTGTTTTTTAAGATTTTTTTTTCAATTTATCCTTTTTTTCTAAAATTGCCCCTACCTCAGAAGATAGAACCCCAACCCTCCGCCTCACATAGTAAAAAATGCTTGTTTTTGACTCTTCTATAAAAAAACCGTTCAATTTTTGGCGCCCTAGTTATCGTATTCTCCCAAAGCGAAACTCAAGAGTTTCGCAAACCCTCGCCTTATCCAGTTTCATAAGCCAAGAGAATTAAAGCTAACCCCGCTCACACCACCACATGAAAATATTGGCCTTACCTACTTTCCACATCATATCCAAGGTCACCACAATATTAACGACTTCAAAGAACCCTCAACCACAATTCACAGCAATTTACCGTGTTTCTCAGAACGTCAACAACATAATCATTCTCCAAAACTATACAAAATGATTTTAATGAAGTATCTTCATAATTAAACAAATATTTTCATCATGCGCTATATATATCGCCCTGTGGTAAACGTCCGTCGGTAAGTTATGCACGCAGTCCAGCGTTTGTCTCTGAATTATTAACGAGCTTCCCCTTTCAATAAACTTTTAATACACACACTTTGTGCCTTTAGCTTTCATAATTAAGTCGTCGTTGGCCGATCAAAAACAACAACAATCGATTAAAAAAAAAACTTAAACGACCAAAATAACATCATCGAGATGAAAACAGAAACAGGGTGACAATTTGTACACGAAAGTGATTCCAAATCCTCTGACGATTGTAGAGGACCAATTCGGAATACTTATAAATCAAATTGAATGCGGTTTGTATGCATCGGAAGCTAGGTGCAACGGGGCCATGACGGCGCAGTTTATTGGATCACATTTGGAGACACTTTGTCGTGATGTGTAGACTCTGTCGCTGAAACATGTGGGTGGGCCCTGCCGAGCTCTGTGGTGTTTACTCCACATTTGAATGTGACAGGGCGAGTATTTTATTATGCACTACGAGTTGGCAGAGGGCTATCTACTGGATGGGAGCCCTTAATCTAATTTAAAACAATCTGTCCGGCGTTGAATAATGAATTGAAAAGATGTAGCTACTGGTGAATGAGTGTCATTTCGAAAGAATTCAGTTGAGATTTAGTGACCGGTAAAGCTATTCAGAATTAGTAATAGATATATGCATTTATCTTTGCATTTTAATATATTTGTTGTTGTTTCTACAATCGACACCGACCTGGCGGTGAGCAGTAAGCTTATTTTACCTTCTCGTGGTAACCACAAAAAGCCACGTCCAGTTAATGAAGAACCGGTTCCAACACCCAGTTTTGAAGTGGTTTGGCGTAGCTGCAAAAACAAGCTAAAGAATAACAAGGTAGCCGGTTTTGATGGTTTACCGGGGAGCTCTTCAGATGCCAAGTAGGCCGCATACATCAAATCATCAACCAAGCATGGGTGGAAGAAAGTATGCCCGATGACTGGACTAGCAGCTCCATATGCCCCATCATGTCAAGAACTATAGAAGCATCTTCTGTTTCTTTTTCTTCCTTTAATGATGGTGAGGCTATGATCAGGATTAAAGGGATCATAACCCTCCCGCTTAACTGCATCCTCCTGTGAACCTCCGCCGGTTCGACCTCAGAAAATAGCGGCAGGCCTCCCGTTTTTGAACCACATCGTCGCCGAGGCCAATCAAATGCTGGTCTTCTTTTATGGAAACGTTAATTGATATTTCATTTTCGACAGAGTTCGTATGATCTCTCCTCTGAGAATGCCAGTACCAACGGAGTGCTTTCGAGAATGATAGGACGAACCCTGCCAATCTCCGGTCAATTAGCTTGCTTCCGAATATTAGCAAGGTCTTTGAAAAGGTTGTCAATAGAGCCCTGTTAAAGTGGGTCGGTTTGGTTTCAGGGCGAGGCATGAAACTATTCATGCCGCGTCGAAACTGGTTTCCGACATTCAGTGGAATAAATGCAAGAACCAATGCACGGGTGCTTGTCTGGTTGATTTTGAGAAGGCTTTCGACACCGTATGGTTAGAGCGACTTTTCTACAAGTTGACCAGGCGGGGGATGCACAAACCTTTGCTATACGTAATTTATAATATGCTTATGGGAAAGAAGTTCGTTGTCAAATGTGGCAACGTGACTTCGAGCAGTCTTTGAAATTAAAAACGGTTTACAGCAGGGGGCGGTCAATTCTCCAATCCTGTTTAACATTTACACGAGTGATGTGGTAGGTTCACTCAGACATGCTATAGCGTATACCGATGATTTGGTGGCATACAGATCAGGTCCTAAAATCGAGGTCATTAATATCCTTTTGCAGCGTGACTTCGATCAAATTCAGCGATATTGCGACGACTGGAAGTTAAAAATCAACTTTCAGAAGACGGAAACAATCTTGTTCAGAACTCCATTGGCTGGGGCCTCCAGGGATACCAGAAAAAACTGGAAGAAATTGGCCATTATTGGACAAAATGGGCAGCCATTGGCGGTGAGAAGCGTAGTTAGATATCTAGGTATCTGACTTTGGCTTGACCAGCATCTATATTTCGATAGACATAGTTGCTTGTCTTGCTGGGGCCAAGAAGGCTTATGCTTTGACAAGGAGACTGTTTCATAGCAGTCAACTTGACTCCAGAATGAAGGTCATTTGCTACGTGGCCCTTATAAGGCCGATTATCGCTTATGGTTGTCCATTGTGGTTTAATATAGCGCCCAGCTATATGGAAAAGATTCGGGTTTTGGAGAGACAGTGTCTTAGGACCTGTCTCCGGTTGTTCCGAACGCCTGAATCCAATTATATAAAATACTATCCCAACAAGGTCCTATACGATGGGGCTCAGTTGAATAGGATTGACAATTTCCTCATTAAGGTGACTCGAAGGCACGTTGCAAGGCCGATGGCCAGCGACAATAATCTGATCTTTGGGGCGTACTACCCCAATGAAATGTACATAGAGAGTACGCTCCGGTCTGGCTTTATCCCGCCGGAGGCATTTATCCATATTGATTCAAAAGGGCTGGTACAGACGAGGGATGGTATCCCGGTCTTATACCATCGCTACCGCAGCGCGAGAGATAAGCGGCTCCTCCATGAAGGGGACGTCGCCAATGCTCATGAGCTCCTCCGTTTTAGTACCGCAATAGCGGAGAGGGATAAATTCGATACAGAAAAACAATTTGCCGAATTTTGGTGGCTTTTTGAGGGGGGAGGCGTCAACATGCCCTCCCAAGACGGTGCGTTACTCTAGGTAACATCCTCTTAGTTTATAAGTTAGATTAAGTTAGCTATGGCGTTTCTGGGAGAGGCTGGGCTCGTCAACTTGTGGTAGTGCTTCCGGGAGAAGATTGACGCTGTAAGGCTTCAGTTAGCTCAGGGTAGCGCGTGTGCACGTTGACGACTGCCAGGCGCTCGGAAAGCAATTGAGATTTTGACCACTTGTTGCGCAAGGCAACGAGTGCTCAGAATCCTAATTATAGTTAGAATATGTTAGGTAGTTTAAGTAAGTAGAATAGGTAGTTTGTAGTTTGTTTTATATAAAAAATATAAAATCTTAATAATGATACCGAGTTTTAATTGATTTTCTCGACGAATACATATGTAAGATTAGTTCGTAAATAGTTTTTAGGCCGAAAGGCAATAATTATAAGATATAGTTAAGTTTAGGGCGTCCGCATAAGGACCAATAAATAAGAATAAGTATCCTGTTAATTTTAAGTTAGATTTAATCATTTTTGTCTAGTACGTAAGTTGATATTCAGTAACAATTAAAAAATTAATTTAAAAGTAAAAGTAAGGAGTACTTTCGAGATAAGTTGTTTGAAGTGAAGACTTCCTTGGATCTAAGAACTTGGTATTCAATCAATCTTTGTTACTCCTGCGGTCATGTGAACCATCGTACTTTTTGTGCTCTGTCCAACATCGAACTATCGAGGCTATACAACGAACGTGTAAACGTTTTAAGCCGTTGTTCAACACACTAATCGGCGGGTACCAGTGTGGCAGCAGACCAATATTTCACAGCTTCATACCGAGGTAAATCCTGTAAAAAGCAAATGAATTTCAAGTCATGAACCCACGGCCTTTTTATCAACTTTTAAGCCGCATGGGGCTCGTGGGGAAGGCCAAATGTGGGATCCTGGCAAAAAAGATCCAATTGTATCGGTTGAAGTTTGGAAAACATTTTTTAATTTTTTTTATAAGGAGGTTTTCGACCAAAAGAGTCTTGTTAATTGAGAAGCCACTCTTAACTGAGGCGTTTCCGTACAATGCAACACATTTTTATAACATGCCAAAGATCTTTAAAATTGTAATTTTTGCCAAAAAGCTGATAGTAGAACTCGTCAACTCTACAAGTAGATTCGTTGATTATAAAGCTTTTGTACTCCTCTTTTTAGGGCTGTCTTTGCATCTGTACATGCATTTATGTACTGCAATTTTGCCCTTTCCGCGCATGTATCAAACAATCGGTTGGCATTATATAAAATTTGAAGCACATTTTTGAATCTTTTACTGTAGAGACCGTTGTTTTGCAAAATATTTCTAGGATTAAGACTGCTCACGTTTACAATCAAATCGTATTTTAATGGGTTTCGTTCTTCGATTTTTGATATTATGCTTATAATAATTTTGCGGCAATCTAGTTTAAATTTTAAAATATCTTTTTCTGAAAAATTGTCTTTTTGTTTTATTGCATTGATGATTTTTGTTGCTTTGAAGCCAACTTCAACGTTTTTTTATTTCCAGAAGATTGGATTCACTTGAAAGATCTATGGGCAAAAGTTGAGATCCTATGGAGCATTCGCTGATATACTTTTTTTTGACGATGCGATGCAATAAGTTTTTAACCATTATGAGGATCATAAAGGTAAAATATCAATGGTTTCTCGCCTTGAAATTTTGATAAAAATAGTTCATAAGCAGATGTAATTGTATGGAAAAATGCAAGTTTGCAGTCTAACAATTTGTCTTGGAAGTATTTTTTTACGTTTTCAATTGGCCTTGTTTTTGGTAAATCTGAATTTGTGATAGAAAAAAAGTGCTTCAACTCATCAAAAATGTTCAGGCATATCTCTAAACAGATTTTGTTTTCGAGCCAACG
This sequence comes from Portevinia maculata, assembly GCA_949715645.1. Classification (NCBI taxonomy): domain Eukaryota; kingdom Metazoa; phylum Arthropoda; class Insecta; order Diptera; family Syrphidae; genus Portevinia; species Portevinia maculata. The sequence continues at coordinate 10,170,834 of OX454525.1, read as the reverse complement.
TACACCGCAATATTTCAGGGGAAATCGAGTACAATCAGTTTTGGAGGTAAATAAGCTACTTCTTGCAGGACTGTCTTTGAAAACGTAATAAAGATGCCTTAAAAAATATGCATATCCCATGAAACATTTGTAAGTCCGGTTTGCATAGCTCCATGTATTACATGTAGACCACACACACCAAATACTAGTAGCTGCGTACCATCCGGATCAATTTCATTTCGCTGTTGTTATAATTTCTTTAAAAAAAGATAAATTTACGTTTGGGCCATCCATAGATACTTGGAGCAGTTTATCTTTTTTTCAAAAATCGGATTCCATTGTCAAAATGTTTTAAAATGTCATCTGACTTTGAAGATCCCATAAACTCGCTTTCTAAGTACCTATTGCAAACAATTCCTTTTGACTCATCAAAAAACCGACAACTAAATCCATTTGTCCTTTCTGAGTTATTTTGTTTAGTGCTTCGTCAAAGCATATAACAAAGTCGTCACATTTGTTTACTTTATCCAAAAGATTGTTATGGAAATATGGGGAGATACCGTAGTTGATAACGTAGGAACTCTTAGTTCTTCCTAACTTGACATTTGCAGCAATTTTGCTGTCTGGAAACATCAATCGAAAAAGATCAGTAATTTCCACAGACGAGTTCAAGGACGCTCTGGTGGAAATAATATAGAGACACCACCTTATCTCTGCGACAATGGAATCGGTCTTGTCGAAAGTAAAATATTTTGTTTGTGTATTTTGAGCGTTAATATTTTCTGGTGTATTTTGAGATGTTTTTTGACTACTGAGGCGACCAATGAATCAGACGCAGTGAAGAAAGTATCAATTTTTTGTGACGTCAAAGCTTTAGAATTTGACTTATGCGCTAGTCCATTTTTATGCGACACCAAAGCCCTTTGGCTTACCTCAAATTCTTTTTTGCATAATTTGCATCTTGCTTTGCCGTTATTGCCTTAAAATAAAAACTATTTTATACAAAATCTTCCTTAGCAAAGGGAACAAATTTCGCTAAACAAAGTCAATCGAAATAGACTATTTTGATTTTTGATGTATAAGTTTGCATGTCTTTTTTCGGAAAATGCGGTTTTCCATTTAAGCATTATCTCAGACTTTTCGTAGCGCATCGATCGAAAAATAGGATTGATATGCTTTTCAATGCTACTTGGCATCTCCATTAGCTGTTTAGCAATTAATACAACTGCGTGCAAACGCTATACTTTCTCGAAACCAAAATCGTCTCAATCAATCAAAATAAAAATGTATATACATTATTAGATAATAATAATGAATTAGTGAAATGGTGCGTAGGTATATCTCGAAAGATATGCGAAATGTGATCCCAAAATAAGAAAAAAGATGGATTCATGAAAAGTAATATTTTTGCTCCCAATGGAAAACCACATAAATTTTATTCAAAAATAATGCACAGAACAGAAAAGATTTAAAGTTGTCTTCCTTTTCACAAATAAAATTTTGTGTGGGTAAACTTCAGAGCTCGACATAAAAATGTTGTTTAATATTATAAAAAAACATAGGGGCGGGCTACAGTCCGCTTGGGCGAACTGTTGGATACCCTATTCATATTCCTATCCCTAATAAGTGGGCGTGACAAAAATTTAAAGGATTTTATCGAAAAAACTAAGCTTTTGTAAATAAAAACGCTCCCTAGCTCAAACTTTGGTTTTTCAATAAAATTGTTTTATTTAGTTGTGGGCGTGTCAGTAGGCGAATTTAAAAAAAATGTAAGCATGAGCATAAAGGGCACCTAGAGAGTATATACTATAAATTTCAGCTCCCTAGCTCAAACTTTGGACTTTCAAAAATAAAAATAAAAATAATTGTGGGCGTGTCAGTAGGCGGATTTTGAAAATATTTACACATGAGCATAAAGAGCCCCTAGAGAGTATATATTATAAATTTCAGCTCCCTACCTCAAATTTTGGTTTTTCAATAAAATTGTTTTATTTAATTGTGGGCGTGTCAGTGGGCGGATTTTGAAAATTGTATGTCCCAAGCAGTTTTATGGGCCATAGATCATATATAAAAAATTTCAGCTTTCTAGCTCAAAGTTCAATTTTTTCCAAAATTTGTTTTATTTAATTGTGGGCGTGTCAGTGGGCGGATTTTGAAAATTTTATGTCCCAATCAAATTTATGGGCCATAGATCATATATAAAAAATTTCAGCTCTCTAGCTCAAAATTCGATTTTTTCCAAAATTTTGTTTTTTTTTGAGTTTGTGGGCGTGTCTGTGGGCGGATTTCAAAAATTCTTAAACTTGATTATTTCGGGACCCTAGAGAGTATATGGTTAAAATTTCAGCTCTCTAGGTCCAGTTTAAAGGCCTAATTTTTGCCGACGGACGGACGGACGGACGGACGGACGGACGGACGGACGGACATGGCTAGATCGACATTACTATCGATGCTGATCATAAATATAGTAACTTTTAGGGGTCTACGGGCAATATTAAGGTATGTTACAAACTATGCGTCAAAATTAATATACCCCTAGAATAGGGTATAAAAAATACACACAGAGGGAATTTTGTCTGACTGTTTTCGAAATTCCCTGACTTTCCCTGACCAAATGTTCGTTCCCTGACTTTCCCTGACTTTCCAGTCCAGTGGCAACCATGCGAGATCTGCGAAATGTGATCCCAAAATAAGAAAAAAGGTGGATTCATGAAAAGTAATATTTTTGCTCAGAGGTCCAGACTTCAGAGCTCGACATACATTTTTTTTTAATATTATAAAAAAATATACACACAGAGGGAATTTTCCCTGACTGTTTTCGAAATTCCCTGACTTTCCCTGACATTCCTTGACCAAATGCTAGTTCCCTGACTTTCACTGACTTTCCAGTCCAGTGGCAACCATGTTATAATGAACTCGCACTAAAGGGATTTTTGAATACCCTTATAATGTAATAGCAACACAGCGCGGGCGTTAAGGAAATTAGGGTTAGAAGATAGGGAGAGATGTCGATGCACGTTGGTTTTAAATGTTTGTAGATTATAATGTGTAGGAAAAATGAAGGTGTAATGTGCACTTTGCAAAAGCCTTCGGAAATATTCCAAACCAGAACCGAATTCCTACAAGCAGATGCACTATCATGTGTTTCTTCAGTCTCGTTCATGAGCAGAAAGAGCGCCGGGCAGGCAACACTATCTTAAACGATCCGTCCAACTACTGGGTACGCGGACGATGTCGACATCAGGGGCAGATCTCAGCATACCGTGGTAGAGAGTTCATAGCGTAGAAAAGGCAAATGTCACTGTTGATAGCAGAAACTTCGAGGTAGTTAGGGAGTTCACTTACCTCGGAGTAAACCTCAGCTCCACGAATGACACCGTAGTGGAGATCCGACAATTTCCCTAGAAAACCGTTGCTAATTCCAAGTTCAAAACTCCTAACCCGGAAGGCCAAGTGTAAGCTCTACAAACCCTAAGACCCAGTTCTGGTTTATGGCGCCGAGAACCATACATAGGCTGAACCAAAATGTGGAAAGTCCGCATCGAGCGAATGGACAATGATGCTCCAGCAAGAGGATATGTAACTCCCAGACCCCAGGTTCGAGACGACAAGAAGGACCGAACCTCTGTTTTAAAGACCAAGCCATCGCGAAGACTATATCGCTTGGTCTGAACGCAGCATGCCCGGGATCGCAAAAGATGGCTGGCTGCAGTGTACCAAGCTTAGACCTTCCACTGGTCCGAAGCCCGTTAAATAACGTTAAATACCTCATGCGTCAGCAAAAATGCTGAAATCTTTTCGACGGATTAGGGAACTCAGTTTTTTTTTACAGACGTCCGGAAGAAATCATATGCACCCTGGAGAGCCACGCCATCTGCAATTGTGTTCATATGAAATCTATTGAAGCCCTGACCGAGGACGCAGGCAGACATATCGTCGGTTCAGGTAATAAGAAGTCCTCCTCTGAGCCCTGTCTAGCAAGTTCATCGGAGATCTCATTTCCCGTGATCCCGTTACAACCCGGTACCCGGACAAGTGTAAGTGAATTCAGCCTTCCGACCAAATTCAGAGAGATCTGACATTCACGAACTATTTTGTCTTTAAGGGATTTATCAAGGCCTTAAGCGCAGCCTGACTGTCGCTACAGACGCAGATACTTCGCCCCCTCCACCTGTTCCTCGCAACATAGTCCATAGCCATTAGGATAGCATAAGTCTCTGGTTGGAAGCCTTTTAGCACTGGCTGAGTCAACCCTTTCAGCTTCCTCCTTCTCGTCAAGAGAACAACCTCAGTTTTGAGAGGATTGACCAGTTTACGCCGTATTGTCTGGCAAGGCTGCACATGCTGTCAAAAGTCGCATTGTCGAAAGCACCCTCAATATCGATTAAAATGTCCATAGCGTATTCTTTCTTGTCAAGCGCGCTCTCAATTCTACCAACGAGATTTTGGAGCGCAGTCTCGCAGGATTTTCCACGTTGATAGGCATGTTGCATCTGAGATAGTGAATGCAATCGCAAAGCAGTTTTGCGCACGTGAAGCTCGACCAGCCTCTCCATGCTTTTTAGAACGAAGGAACTCAGGCTGATGGTTCTGAAGCTCTTGGCGAGTGAGTAGTCACTTCTGCCAATTTTTGGTATAAATGCAACTCCAACATACGCTACCCATTCACATGCCTCTACACCAAAAGAAGGATTTCTGCCTGGTAGTACAATGGACCGTTACCGAGTCTGAGTGCTCTGGGATTTGGATTTCCTTTTTTTCTAAAAAAAAAAAAAAAAAAAAAAAAAACAACTCCAACTTGGTATGTATGCCAGTGGTAGGACAGCGGTGAAGATTCTCTTCATAGTCGTATATTCCGTCCGTGCCAGTATATTTGTCGCGTCCGTTACCACAACTTTCGTAATATACCAGCTACGCCAAGTTGTTTGTCTCGGCGCACTCACAGTATCGGTAGTCTGGGCTGGTTGTGAGCCAATTGTTATCTGGTTACGAGGAAAGTGAGACGAAAGCGGAAACTCTTAGTCATCTGCTGGAGTGCGATCCAGTTTTCTAAGTGATTTCAATTTGGCTGGTTTGCCCTTTTTCAGAACTTTAACCACCCTACTAGTTTCACCCAGTATTTCAATCTTTTCGCAGAAATTCCTATAAGAATCGCTTTTCGATACCCGAATTAACCTCTTATATTCCTTCTGCTTCGGTCGGTAGAGATTCCTGTCTTCCTCCAAATCAGTCTTGAGTGGCCTGTTTAGAAGTTTCCTAGCTTCTCTTTGGATTCTTTGCAGTTCCGAGTTCCACCAGGGAACTGGCGTTCTGTCAGGTGGTTTGTTTACTGGGCACGTCAGTTAAAAACAGCTGGTAATGGCACTGTTGAGGTCTTGAACAGCTTCCGCTATCCTGATTTTGTTTGGAGTTCTGAAGCGTATCCAGTTGTTTTTTCTCGGATTCCTCCTCTCCTGCAAGGTTATGACTTCGCATTCGATTTGGAATTCGATATATCTATGGTATGAGAGGGACAACTCCGAAGAGACCCTCCAGTTGGTATCCGCCTTAAAGTATCTTTTTGATAAAGTTAGGTCGATCACCTCCTTCTTCTTGACGTCAAAAAAGTTGGCTGTAAACCAACAGTGTTGATGGTAAGATCAGATGATAGAATGAAGTCAAGGAGATGGTTTCCTCGCATGGTGCATTTGCTGCTGCCGCAAACAGTGTTCTGAGCATTGTCATCGCAACATATAACTAGGCCCACCTTCCTGGTGTCGCAATAGTCTATGAGTTCAGTAATTGCCCAGTTGGTCGAGGCACTGCCGAATCATAGGGGAGATAAGCTGACGCCATGACGAAGGTCTTCCAATCTCTATTCGTTTCGAAGATTATGGCTACAGCAACCTAATCTTGTCCAAAAAATTGTCCAAGCTTAGTCGCTGAGAGAAGGTTCGACACTGCAACACAAGCCCTGGGCCTTTCGGACCGCCCGTCACAGAGTATCGTGGTGCCACGAACACATCCAAGGCCTCAGATGCGATTTTTCCACACCCATGGCTACTGTATGGATGTTACATATGTGAGGTTTTGTACTTGACACATAGTAGCCTTCGAATGTTGAAGGTTGATCTGAGTAAATATAATTACCGTGTTTTTCTTTCAGATAGGTGTCCCCGCGACAGCCAATTTCTGTCCACTTATGCTGCAGGCATTGCTGGTTGCAAAAACTGTATCACCCAGATTTTGTGCGCGGGGCCTCCATCAGTTAGAGATGTTTCAATGGAAGGGCACGAAGAGGGTGCGTATGGAGTTCCATCGGTAGGAGTGCTCGAAGCCTTCATCCTCCGTTTATTCCTGTTTGATCTATTGGAAGAATAGGCAGCGTTGGTTTCAATCCGCTGGTGCGGTTTCAATCCGATGGTGCCCAAAGGAGGCATGCCGGTCGTAAGAGGCCACTAAAATCCAAACTGGGACTGGTTCCTCACCAGGCGGGACCCCAGGTGGTTCATAGTTGAGCCCCGGTACGATACGCTCGCTATCCGAGGTCGTATGGTTATAGCAGAGATGTAAACGATTTCTGTATGTGCATAGACTATAGTCTGCGCTCGTGCAGGCTGCACTTGAATCGCTGCGAATGCCCTACCGCGAACCAAACCTAAAGAAAAAGTATAAAGGAACAACCTAAGGGTATATCTACTCCACGTGGCACTCGCAACAGCGAAAATCCACCCGTGGTCTTAGCGACCGCGGTCGGGGCAAGGATTCTGGAGGCCCCAATTAACATACTACCAACGACCCCCGCCCGTACAAGTTGTAAAAACGCTTGCTTCCGAAGACTCCTGGAAAAATGGAGAAAGTAGCGCAGAGGTTCAACCTGATACGATTAATCTTTATTCCAATAGACAGGCAGCTGATTGTTGCGTTGTTGCTGATGAAGCCCAGGAAACCGGACAGACTGAACGGGCTCCAGAAGCGGTACGCACCGTTGGGCTTCTGTCTAAGAGCCAGGAAACAAGGGAAGGCGGCAATCGCGCGGCGCAAAGAAACTGAACCAGTTAAAGGCGCAAGCGCTGAGAGCTGCACTACCTCGGTGGCGACGGCTGAGAGATGCAGGTCGGCAGAGGCAACACAGGTACAGGACATTTGAATTCCCAAAAGAGCATAATCAGCATTATTATAAAGAAGTTTATGCCACCACCTCCATGCTCCAGCCATTGTCACGTTAAAGTGTTATTCCCTACCATTGTTGTAGGTACAAATTTCTCATTCCAATGTAAAGCCATTTAGTATTTTAAATGCAATCTACATAAGCTGGTTGTGCCTTTCATTCAGTAACGCTCTCATTTGCAGTTGAGCTAATTGCTCATGCATGCACTCATCGCCATATTGTCTGTTAAGCGTCGTTAAGTGTCTCATCTTCGTTTTGGATTAATTTGCATCTCATTCGAGTTACTATTACGTTTAAATTCTTCTTCTGCTGCTGGTTTATTTATTTCAAGTGTCGTGTTACATTTTAAAATAAGTTTGCCTTCGAAGCAAACAGATGTATGAATTAATGTGCTGAACATAGACCTAACTGACCTCATCCAATGCGAGTTGATTTTGCTATCGCGCGTCTTGAACTCATTTGAACCCTCAGTTGTTGGTTTGTTTGTAATCACAGCTCAACGAGTTCAATGTCCGCTTTTGTAAACAAAAAATGTAAAAATCAATATTATTAGAAAGATGCATATACTCGTATGTATGTAGATTTAAATATGTTGCGTAACACTGAACAGATGTGCACTGGATTTAAGAATATAAAAAAAATGAACGTTTGCAGATTTGAATTGGGGAATGCAATCGATAAGGGAGTTTCATTTCAAAAACGTGTTCAATTCTATGGATATTTGCTTAGCTTCCTCATTTTATTCTTAAAGAAGCATCATTCGGAAAGAAAATTGTATATCGCCATTGCCAAACTATCTTTCTATGATTTCAATAATATTGTACAGATATACACTCCGTTCCAATTGAATAGGTACAAGCTTTTTCGAATCTATATGGCTCATTATTTCCACATAATGTACATGAATCTAAACTTTGATGCTGCTAACTATTTGTCTATAATGTTGCCAAAAGAAATGAGAAAGAATAATTCAAAAAGCACCGTTACTTTTTCTCTGGCTCTATCGCTATGCATTTCATACGGAAAAATGCTGTTTTTTTTTTTTGCGTCAACTGAATAGGTACATAGTCATTATCTTCATTGATCATGTGTGTTCGTTCCGAGAAGATTAACCCGTTTAAACAATTTTTAAAGTTTTCTGAGGGAATTAATTTATTTAATTGTCATTTGTTTGTAAATTTGGAGAACGATGGGTAGAAAAAAATCACTTAGCAGCGTTGAGAAGGCTAAGATCGATTTACTTAAGGAACAAGGATTAACCGGGCGTGCTATAGCTACCAAAATTGGACGAAGCTTTAACTTAACCTATTCGTACTTGAGAAATAAAGAGTCGTACGGGAAAAATATGAAAGGAGGTTATAAAACGGCAACAACAGCGGCTGATAGAAGAGCAATTTTGTGAGGTGCGTCCAATTCCTGCGACTCAGATGCGAAAATAAAGCAAAAAACGGACGTTAGTGCTAGTGTTTCGACGGTAAGAAGAGTGATCAACAGTGCCAATCATTTAAAACTGCTTAAAATTCAGAAAAAACCACCGTTAATCCTTGTTCCTTAAGTAAATCGATCTTAGCCTTCTCAACACTGCTAAGTGATTTTTTTCTACCCATCGTTCTCCAAATTTACAAACAAATGACAATTAAATAAATTAATTCACTCAGAAAACTTTAAAAATTGTTTAAACGGGTTAATCTTCTCGGAACACACATGATCAATGAAGATAATGACTATTAGTCCAGTCAAATTAGCCCTTAAACTAGAGGTAAGGTTACATTAATTCCCATAGAGCTAAAAATTGGAATGAATGTTCAGAATACTATTATAAATGAATTGTGAAAAGTCCCCATCAATCCCCCTTCGGCAAAAAATGTTATTAACGGTAAAAGTTTGCAAAAATAAGTTTTTCGCGTTTTTCAGCTAAACGGTGAGCTTTACACCAAAATAGTACAAACAAAAATTGTAGATCATCCGATTCTCTACAAAAAATGTATTTACACTTTTTTTCATAAGTATTGCTATTTCCGTGATATAGCGGCTGAAAGTATTGAAAAAAAAATGTATTCGTGATATGTACGTTAATGTACTTTTATATACATTTTTGAACCGTTATACGAGTAAACATATGAGTCCGTATGTCTTATAAATACAAATTATAAAATTCTTAGAATATAAATGAACGTCAAAAACTCCGCCCCTATTTCCATTTAGGCCCGCCATTCACTACACAAAATAACTGCGCAAACAGAAATAGAAACGCCAATTTGGAGCAGTTATTTTGTACAGTGAATGGCCGGTCTTAGGCCACAAAATAACTGCGCAAATAGATTTGAGCAAAAATCAAAATTGTTTACTGTTAGTCGTAAGCATTCCTTCGTAGTGACAACTCGTGGCTATATATATATTAGTATTACTTACTGCTCGAACTCCAACAGAAAAAAATATTTATTCATCAAAATGCCAAATCATATACTTTTTCTACACGCAATAACTGGCTGCGATACAACATCAGCATTTTTCAAGAGGGGCAAAACAACGGTTTTGAAATTGTTCGAGAAACATGCTTGGATAAACTCCGATACTTATCTTTTGTAAAAAAAACTTATAATAAAAAACAAGTGCAATTAGCTTGTCTTCCCCCAACCTCTGCTGCTGCTGAACAACATCTTACTTACTTACTTAGGTGGCGCTACAGTCCGGGGTGGACCTGGGCCTCAACCAATACGCCTCTCCAGTTAGCACCATCTTTGGCTAACTGCCTCCAGTTGCGCACTCCAAGTTGGTTGCGATCCCCTTCCACTTGCGCGCGCCACCTAAGGCGAGGTCTTCCTCTACTGCGTTGTCCCTCCGGGTTGGAATCGAAGACTCTTTGGGCCGGAGCGTTGGTGTCCATTCGCGCTACATGTCCTAGCCATCTTAGTCGACTAATTCGCACTTTTTTGACCAGGTCGATGTCGCTGTACAGCTCGTAGAGTTCGGTGTTAAATCTCCTCCTCCAAAGCCCGTCAACGCAAACGGGACTGAAAACTACTCGAAAAATTTTGCGTTCGAAACGACCAAGGAGATTTTTATCCGCTTTTGCTAATGTCCACGCTTCTGCGCCGTGGACATGGACTGGGATGATGAGGGTCTTATACAAAGTTTCCTTAGTGTTTCAGGACAAGGCCTTACTAGTCAATTGCTTCTTAGGCCAAAGACACAGCGGTTGGCAAGTGTAATTCTTCTTTTGATTTCTGATGTGATGTCGTTTTCAGAATTTATAGCGGAGCCAAGGTAGACAAAGTCCCTAACTACCTCAAAGTTGTAGCTGTCTATCGTGACGTTCTGTCGTTCTGTCCGATTCGTCTATGTTGTGTGTCCCTTCTTGTTGACAGCATATACTTGGTTTTGCCCTCATTCACCTCAACAACATCTATTCCGGGTATATTATCAAGTTCAAGTGTGGCTTGGTAATAAAATGGATCCAGAAGACTGGTGTTGGAAGTTAGTTGACAATGCATTGGAACCAATTCATACGTTATTCCCACCTGCACCAGAAAAACTCCTTAACACCATCTTTTGCAATTGCAAAAAAGGTTGCAATGCTAAATGCGGCTGTAAAAAGGTTGGACTGTTTTGTTCTTTAGCATGTACCAATTGTCAAGGACAGTCGTGCTCCAAAATCAATACTAGATGAGAATAATTACGATCTCAGTGATGAGACATATGATGCATCACTTTTAGAACATATTTGTATCCAGCAGGAAGATGAAGAAAAAGAAAATGAAGAAAAAGAAGAAGAAGACAACGAAGACAGTACACTAGAAGTTCTATTGGATTATTATGAATCCGACGAATAATTTTTCCAAATTATTTTTTCATTTATATATTACATAATTTACACAGCGTTCATCATTTTCAATACTCAATTTGAATTCAATAGGATCACAATGGATCGTGGAATAACCCTACCGGGGAAACCACGTTAAAAAAGAAGCGCCAAGCACACTACCTCATAGGTGGTGTGGAAACTTGTGCATATTACGAATAAATTTTTTTTTTTCAATTCTTTCAACCGCTATATCACGGAAATGGCAATACTTATGAAAAAAGTGTAAATACATTTTTTGTAGAGAATCGGATGATCTACAATTTTTGTCTGCACTAATTTGCTGTAAAGCTCACCGTTTAGCTGAAAAACGCGAAAAACCTATTTTTGCAAACTTTTACCGTTAATAACATTTTTTGCCGAAGGGGGATTGATGGGGACTTTTTTTTTTTTTATACGATATCAGCTCTGTGTCGTGGAGTGCTTAAAGCAAGCAACTATCACGAGCAGAAATTGCCGGCACAAAAAGTGCTCTCACAGGCTCATCATTTAGTGCAGGTGTTAGTAAGGACATAACAATTAAAAATACAATAATTATGTACCTACAAAATACTAACACAGACACAAAATAATGCAAACAATTTAAGACATTAAAGCATTATTACGCAAAATATTTTTAGCTTAATTTTACTAACATGCAAGTCAATCACATGATCATTTAGATTATAGATTCTACTCATGCGACTAATAGGCTCATGCTTCCCATAATTCGTTCTACGAGTATGATGGGGGCTAAACAATAATTCAGCACTGCGCAAATTATGGGCACCACCACGAAAATTAAAGCCAATAGACGACAGCAAGTCAGGTGCATCTATTTGACCGGATATAAGCTGCTGTAAAAAAATGATATCGCTATTAAGCCTTCGTTGAGAAAGGGGTAACATTTGAAGAAGCTTAATACGCTGACTGTAAGGAGGAAGGTTAAAAGGCTCATCCCATGGAAGTCCTCTAAGTGCAAATCGAATAAATTTACGTTGAATGGCCTCTATTCGATTTGAATGAATGTTGTAGAACGGCGTCCAAACTTGTGAAGCATACTCTAGAATCGGACGGACAAAACAATTGTACAATGACTTAGTAACGTATGGGTCATTAAATTCTTTCGCCCACCTTTTTACGAAGCCCAGCATAGAATTAGATTTATTAACAATAAAATTGATATGCTTTTCACAATTCATTTATAATAGTATTCTGAACATTCATTCTAATTTTTAGCTCTATGGGAATTAATGTAACCTTCAAAGTCTAATTTGACTGGACTATATGTACCTATTCAGTTGACGCAAAAAAAAAATGCATTTTTCCGTATGAAATGCTTTGCGATAGAGCCAGAGAAAAAGTAACGGTGCTTTTTGTATTATTCTTTCTCATTTCTTTTGGCAACATTATAGACAAATAGTTAGCAGCATCAAATTATAGATTCATGTACATTATGTGGAAATAATGAGCCATATAGATTTTAAAAAGCTTGTACCTATTCAGTTGGAACAGAGTGTACATATATGCATCGATAAATATGTATTAAAATATATATATTTTTATAGGTAGCGGACTATTGTGGCTTTGTTCTACAAGTGCTGCCTCCGAAATAAACTCAGAGGAGGAAAAATTGTGCAAGTTTCTACAATTTTTAATAGCACAAATTGTTTTAAGGTGGATTCGCCATTGTGCTCCACCATAAGCATCGAATTCCGGAGAAAGGGTATCAAGACCGGATTAGCCAAGGGCGTTAAAACGCTGCCAAGAATAAATTGTCAGCCGGAGCATAGAGGGTTCAAACTCAGCTGAGGAAGCAGACATATTTTTTTTATATTATATAATTTTTTTTTGTTAATACTAAAAAAGCCTTCTAATTGGCACACAGGTAGTAGGTATATATATATATATAGATATATAGATACACTTAAAGGACGTAAAATATTAAAGGTAATTGACACACTAATTATATATATATATATTTATAACTAATTTGAAAATTCTTGCGCGATTTTTAAAAGGTACAGGGTTCCAGCGACAGGAGATACAGTGGCCATTGGATCATCAGTTGCAGTGAACCCACAAAGGTACTAAGTAGAGAGAAACCCGGTGAGTCGAAGAATTTACATTTTTTATTAATTATAAATACATATACATATAAATATACGAGTAGTGAGAGAAAAAAAAAACAGCCCTGGGTATAAATAAAATCCTGTATAAGCTCGTGCTGATACAGAGTCGCGTTTGTTCATACATACATATATATATATATACCAACTAGCCATTTAATATAGTTTAGTTTCGTGATCAGTTAACGTTTAAGTTCGCGGTAATTCTTTTTTGTAAATTTAATTGCAAATTTGATTTCTTTGTCGCGACAATATAGTTTTTTTATTCGAGTCATTTAGTTTTAAGATCAAAATGAATAAATTTCTCGATTTTATATAAGAAGTAAAAGAAAAATGATGAGTTTGGTATAAAGCGGGGCATTAAGGGATGAGGGTGGATGGAAAAGGAAGGGCGGCGATGAGTAGGATATAAAAGATGGCGATTTAAGGGGTTACTTAGGCGAGTATAGTAACCATGGTAGGGAGGGTAGAGGCAAAAGTTCTCGCACGTCAACATCACCTCGACGTAAAAGACTGGCATGGTTTTTTTTTGTTGCATGGACCAAAGGTCAAGTCCCACACCCACCGACGAGCTAAGGAAGGGAACTTGCATGCCAGCAACGACCTGAAGTAAAGCACGGTCTCAGTAACAACTCCTTAAGCAAACAAATTTCATTTTTAGAGTTGTATTTAAGACGCATACATGTTACAATAGGTCCGTTCGCGTACTTTATGTGTAGAAAATGTGAAAACTTTCAAATCTCCAAAATCGAGAGAGAATCCTCTCATTTCAAAGAAAAGTACGCGAACGCTTTTGTGTAAAAAGATGGAAAACGTCTAAGTTTGGTTTGAAAAGAAGCAACCGCTGTTTTTTTTTTTTGCTGGCAAACTCATAGGTTTTCATCATTTGACAGTTTTCATTTTTTTACCAGCTGAAATTCGTGTGAAGAAAAATGAACGAAAGTACATTTTTCTTTTGTTCATCTTTTTACCATTTTCTCAGTACGTGAACGCGTTTGTGTAGTTTTGCACGAAAGTTTATATAAATATACTTTTGCATATTAGTTCGCGAACAGACCTAATGTGTTCCCACTAACACCGTGTCTCTACGAGCAATATATCATAGCTTACCATCTGTCATTTGTCATAGAAAGAAAGAAAGATAGAATGGGCGCGTTCAATTTGCAACACAACTACTAGTCCCTACTATTTTACCTTTCCTCATTGATCAAATACATCACGTGACCATCGATTGGCAAGTGAAAGAAGTTTTATTAGTAGGGAACTTGCAGTTGCCTTGCAAATTGAATGCGCCAAATGCCTTAACCTTTACTGTGGGCATTTCATAGGTTATTTTTTCATTAGTGCAAATGTCACAAATGTCATTTAAATGACAAAGAGACGCGCATGAAACACATGTGATGGAAGAAATTGCCTCCATTCAGCATACTTTTTGCCTGACCTAAGAATCACTGAACGACCAAACAGACTAAGATGTTAGGTATTTTCATAGAATTTCACAGCACTAAATGTCAAGCCGCAAAAGTTGTACCAAATTGTGCTGTTCTACTACAATCGGTGCATCAAGATTAAAATTAGAGACAATTTGCATTAGGAATTGACATGCTTACTGCACGTGACAAACACCCCTATTGCGAGTGTCAGTTATCAACGAATTGACGATTGACAAATTTATCAATCAAAACAATTTTCGGTATTGTGTAATTCATTTGATAAAATATGTGGCTATTGTGAATAAATTGATTATTGTGAATGAGGTATGATGTTTGATAGTTTGTCAACAGCTGAAAATTCTATTTATTTAATTTTGTGTTTTGTAAAGCAGAAAACTACATATTTTCCTATTTCGTGAGCTTATTATTTAAAAAAAACAGTAATAACAAATGAGTTCGGTGGAACTGTTTTATGATGATGAAGAACAGTCTTCAGTTTTCTTGGAAACTTTCAGGAGAAAAGGGAAGTTAAGGGATGCTTCTAATCCTCTAGAACTAGAGGAAGGTATGTAGCTACATAATTCCGTAATTCAAATTTGTTCTTATGGGTAATCCTTTTCAGCTTTCTAAAGAACTAAGAACTACATCGATACCAAACGTCATAAAGCTTGCCACAACATTGCGATTATGTGCTCATGGGTCATACCAAATCAGCGTCGGGAATGAGGATTCTATAGGTCTTGCACAGCCAACTGTCGTTGGTCTTAAAAGATGTTTTTAATGTACTCGAAGCACACATTTGTCCAAAATGGATAAAGTTCAACTACTCCAATGCTGAGAAAAGACGTGCAAAAACATATTTTTTCGAACAAAGTGGAATACCGGGTGTAATTGGTTGTGAAGATGGGACACATATAAAAATTGCGTCCGCTAAAAAGCAACTGCAACAAGCGTACTACAATAGGAGGGGATTTTACAGTTTAAATGCCATGATAGTAAGTTATATCTTAAAACAAAAACTGTTGTTTAATATTAACGGCTTTCTGTGTTCAGTTTTTTTGTTACGTTGTTCCTCCACTGATTCCCGTAATATGCTGTCAGTCGTATCGTTCACAGTATTTGTACAAACATCAACGTCTTCACAGCTGAATTCTTGGCCGGGGGATTCACACAGTTGTTGATTTCAATTAGCTGAATAACAGCTTCCTCCATATCACTTAAATGATGCAAACGATTCGGTCCATCTCCTCTTGCACTAATTTCTGTTTTATTTCCCATTTTTTTTTTTTCTTTTACATTTCAAATAGGCCCATACCTTAAATAATTAGGATTAGTATCAGGATATTCCTTATATTTCATACCCTTTGGCATTTTTGCAATTCGCGGTTTGGAGGACCTAAACCGTTCAACTCCAATGTGAAAATTGCCCACTTTTGTTGCAAAATGCTTTTCGAGCGAATTCATTCTGGTTTTCTAACATTAGTTGAAACAATCGTTCCAATTGTTTTTTATTGCTAAAAACGTTTGCCCTAAGACCACAAATATTTTTGTTATAAATATTTAATTTATGTATATCCCAAAATATTACGAAATCTTACATTTTCCTTAAGCATCTGTCTTTGTCGTTCACAACAAAACGATTGACCAAACAATTGACATTTATCAAAAAAATTGATTGCGATTGACAATCACAATACCAACTGGGATCCATTCAAAATGGAAATTTGACGATAGTCAATAATTTATTGGTAATTGACAATCACAATACCAACTACTCAATTTGTTTGATAAGTATCGTTTATCGTTTATTACTTGACACTCGCAATAGGGGCCAAAATTATCTTGCTGGCACGGCTCGGCTGCACTTGTGTTTCAGCCATAAGAAAAAAAAAATACTTGAATCCACCGTAGAAACGGCAAAAACAAAAAACCGTAATTATCTAGACACTTCACAAAAAAAGGGAAAAGATACTTTTTGTTGTCCATATCAGATTTTCTCCATTTTCTTTTAGATGCGTAGGTACATCCGACATCCACAAAAAAATTAAGAAAAGAAAAAAACAAAGGAATTTCATAGAATGCTTAGTATTTAGCTGAGAAGTGGTAATCGGACTAAGGTACAACACAGTCCAGTAATGCAGAGAAGTGAATATTTACAAGGGTGCAACGTCGTTAAACCATCGTAAACGTGGAAAGTTGTAAATGAAATGAAGTTGTGAATAAAAAAAATTATGACAGTTTTACGAAACTCGCGACGTTTACGAAATTTTCGACCGTTTTACGATGTTGTATGAATATGAATACCCTTAATATGACTTGTTTAAGTTGTCAATTTAACCAAATTAATATCATTAATATGAGTTCCATAATTTTGTTAACACTAGTGTGCTGAATATAGACTTAAAAATGTTAGTCTTCTCTGGAGCTGATTAAAATCTTATCCTGTGCCTAATTCTTGACATTTACCATGAAGGAGTAAGAGAGATAAAATGGGAAAACTACTCATCGTGGGAGTTTCGATGGAAAATAGTCCAGGAAATTTATTTAATGACGACAAAGTTGGGACATGTAAAGTAATTTTGCGATACCTGGTAGCTAACACAATCAACAAAAAGAGGACGTTCTAAGTTGTCAATCCCCACAGTAAATTCATCTGTGAGTGCGATACCTGATGGCGAACACAATGCAACACATAGAATGGGCCATTTGCTTGATAGTTGTTTACTTAAAAGTTGTCGTGTCTAAAAGATTCGCTACATGTGATTTCTTCGTAATGCGTTGGACTACTGAGTGATGGGTCAATAGATGAGTAACAGCTTTTTTTTCACTGTCCCACCTCTTGCCAAAGTCTGCAAAACATCGAAGAGTACCAATTGTCAGAGAAGCTTTTCAAATGAACCGTTTGGAGTCGGCATACAATTATAGGTCCCTTGCATTCGTGTCAAAAATATAACTTCGCACACACATATGGTCGGAAAAGCTATGCATAATGTATTGTTTTATATGTCAACCACACTACAACAAAAATTTCAAATATTTCCCTATAAGTAGCACTTCGTGTGAAAGACCAATTAAAAACAGTCCCTAGACTATTACCGCGCAAAAATACAAAACAAAAATATAAAATCTTTAGGGGTCAACGGAAAACACGTGATGGCAAAATTATCAAGGTCGCTAGCAACAAGCACTACCAATTAAGTTGATGATATAGGGTGGAGTGAAGCCTTTTGTTAAGAAATATGAACGCAAACGTGTACAATATAGCATTCAAAAGTCGCAATCTATGGAACGAATATGAAATTCGAATGTTTACCCAAAAAGCGTCGCAGTCAAGTAGGCATTTAGCGAAATTGCGGGTGGGGGCTGTTTTTCCCTTCTCGTTTCGAGATTGGTGAACACACTTATACAGTTAGGTAGCTTGACGGCGTTTGAATATTTTATGGACTGGCTCTGATGTTGAGGTTGGTCTCCCAATTGCTTCTTATTGTTCCTTTACGCCGAGGTTATGATGATCATAATTAAGATGATCATAATCCTCTCACTTAACTGCATCCATTTGGTCCTCCTGTGGAATTCGCCGGTTTGAGCACAATAAACATCGGCAGGCTTCCTGGTTCGGATCGGGTTTTCAGAAAAAGCAAAGCTCTAGGTCGCTGTCGTGAGGAGCTACGGCTTCTAGGTACGCAGCACTATATAAAGCTCTGCTGGGTTCCCGGTCACATTGGTGTGCCGGGCAACAAAAAGGCTGAAGAGCTCGCCAGACAGGGTACATACCTCTAACCAAACCAGGCTGGCATAACATTAAAGATTCCACCCTTTAACCTTAACCATAAACAGTTGATTGGGAACAAAATACTAGTGGCCACTAATGAAAGATGGAGTGCTTTTCATTTCTGTACTACAACCAGGAAAATGTATCCTTTCTACAAGAAACGTCAAACCGATAGTTTACTGCAAATGGACAAAAAAGCTTCCTCTCCCGTGGGTGTCATTTCCGGCCATAACATGCTGAAATATTATGCCAAAGGAATTAAAATCAACACGGATGACTTATGCAGAGGTTGTAGCGATGAAGAAGTGCGGGAAGATACTCTTCACTTTCTCTGCCTCTTCCCAGCCCTCTGCCACATCAGAAATAAATTCCTCATAAAATTCCTTTCCCAGGACCTAGAAGAATTTCACGGCAATACCGTTTTTGACTTACTCAAGTTTGTAAATGGCTCAGGATGGTTTGCTCATTCATAGGCTTTCATAGGTTTCCTATTGTGGGAGTTCAAAACTACAAGGGCATAACAACGGCTACACTGATCTACGTGTGACGGGTGCAGATTTCTCCTGCCTCGTCAACCCATTTACCTAACTTAACCTTCGGTCTTCCTTGTCGTCTCGAACATGAGGGCTTGGAGTCCAAGATCCCCTTCGCTGGAGCATTTTTGTGCATTCGCTCGATATGACCGAGCCAATGTAGCGACGTGTTTAAGCTTTGCGGAAAATATCCACATCTTGGTACAGATTATAGAGTTCTCCCTTCTTTGACCTGAATCACTCAAAACAATCCATAAAATATGGCCTCCAAACACGTCCTTCCTCTTAACCTAACCCTACTTTATATTCAAAGTTAGTTTTCGGAATTTTTTTATTTATTTAATTATAATTATTTATAGATTTAAGTAGCCTGCTTGTATTAAGCGTATGATACGGAGCGGGATGAAACGGCAACACTACGCAGTAGCGAAAGGAAGGAAAAAAGAAGAGCGAGGCATTGAGGGAGCGGGAGGTCATTCTAGAGGCGAACGTGGTGGCGCTAAGGGTTTTTTTTTAGATATAAATATTACTTTGAATGATTGAGTATTTCTTTCGTGTTTTACGATAAAAAAAATAATGTGTTCTGGCATCAAAATCTCATTTTGTCAGCGGATTGCACCGTCCGTCCAATTCTGCTTCGCTTTGATTAGCACGAGCTCGATTTTGTAAAATAGATAGATAGGTGAAGATCCTCTTACCAATTTTGGCGTTAAAATTCGTATGTATTAATTTGACATGGTATTCCATAAAGGCTTCATCCAGGAGGTCAGACATCTCATTGTTTTTGTTGACGTTCTTTAAAGCAGTGGATGGAAAGGCATTATCCAATTTAATCCATCAAGCCCCTAATTGCTCACTTAACGTGAGACACAATGCCGCCTGTCGATAGTATCTGTCTTTCATAACATTCAAGCCGCAATTGCATTTGCGACCATTATGTCACTTCTTTGAATATCTGAAGGAAACTGCCATTTTTTCCACAAGCCATTCTGACTATGATCCACCAGTTGTACGACAATGGCTACAGGCCAGCAGAGAAGATTCTCATGAGCGTGGGTATGACGTGTTTAAGAAAAGCCGGGTACATTTTATTCGAACTTTTCATTGAGGCAGTCGTTTCCCATCAGAGAGGGCTCTGTTCCTTTAGAAGATTCCATCAACAAAATCACAACCACACTAAGTGTGCGTTGACTGCGCCAGAATGTGTTGAGTTGCTGATGTTTACTGATTTTTTCAGCACTATCTTTTGATTGGCAAGTTGGGGGCAGATTAGAGTAACAGCTGCGATTGTGTATGCGTTCCGCAAGGTCATTTTCGAAACAGTACGTACTGTCTTCACATTAGCCATCCATGGCGATATTTTACCGTTCTCAACTCCACATCCAAACTGTTGCTTTTTCACAATCAGGCATTTGAATTAGAATCCATAATTAGCCGATCAACAATCAACTTGTCTTGCATTAACAAGTATTTCCTTAACGAGCAAACAATTAGCCAAAGAAAATAAACACCTCAGTGTGCCTGCGGAGAGGCCCTGAAGATACAGCAACAAATGTTTGTCTGAGTTCCCAGTTCCCACACTCGAGAAGCGAAGAAAATTGTTTGTATGTACATTTATACATTTGTTGGTGCGCGCGGATCAAAAAATAAATAATAATAATAACGACGAAAGAATGTCGCTGTTACGCGTCTTTCGCGTTTCGCCGCCCTGATCGCGCAATCAACAACGCTCGCCAAATAATTTTCAAGTTTAAAAATAAAAAATTATCGTTCATAAATATAGGAACAGAGGAAGCTCTCGAGACATCATGCAAATTGCTAGGAAAAGCAAATATTTTCAATGTGCAAATTCTCAGCTTACCTTTTTTTGTCCTGAAGGATTTTGGCTGTATTGCTCGTTCCAGATTCCCTGCCAGGTGAACTGTAGAGTGTGGCTTTGATTTAGATGAAAATCCCAAAAGGAAACTGTATGAATCACTTCACATTTTCTCACGGCACGGGTGTTTTGTTATCACTTTTGTTCTCGGTTCGGATGAAATTTTCACAATAATTTTTTATTTATAAATTTTTTACGGACGAAAATATATGAAGCAAACGGCGCGAATCGAATATTCTTAGGAATGAGAAATTTATTATGTTTTTAGCTTAGCAGGAGAATAGAGAAGTTTTCATTTTAAAACGCAGCGAGTTCTTAAAATAAACTAAAATCGCAAGCGAAGTGAAATTCACGATCTCGATAGGAGGAGGAACACAATTTTTTGTCGTTTGACAAAAGACGTTTCACCAATTTGCGACAATTTTTTTTTACTCTAAAGACAGGCATTTTTGTGTTCCGTAGTTGGTAGGTATGCATTGGGTGTGGTGAAATCAATGTACAACAGTGAAAGTCAAACTATTTGTATACAAATGTTAAATACTACGAGGCTTAACCTTTTATCCCCAATCGAAAATGAGTTGCGATAATTCCGTTGAAATCCGCTTTTTCCTTACTTTCAAACTGATCAAATGTAAACAGATACACTTTTTGCAACTTTTTTAAGGGCAGGTAGTTTTCTTTTATATTTAGATATTTTTAAAACCATTTACTAATCTGTGAAAACCTTTTTTCTCAACGTACGAAGGAATATAGCAATTATGTTGTGAAAAGAAATTCACGGTTAGGATGAAAATGTTTTATTTTATTTTGAATTTTAAATTCATAAAATGTACATCCTTTTTTTGTATCAGTTGTTAAAGGACACATGTAAAATTTACCTGTCGGATATCTAAAAGGTAATAAAACACTAAAGCTTTGTTTGAAAAAATATTTTTTAGTTTGATTTTTAGACTTTTACAGTAAATATTATTAATGGTACTGGCTCCGGATTATTGAATCACATCAAGTGGCCTGTTTTCATAAAGTGTGTCAAAATGATTGAAGGAAATTTCGGATCAGGCTTATGGCTCAAACTATCTCGTTTGTATTATTACGCATTTTGCCTTTCCCCTTCGTGGACTTTCCTTAAAAGCCACCCGCACAAGTTTGCTATAGTGTTTAGGTCAGGGGTCAGGGACCTCGTTACGAGTGTAACAGTATCTTACTTTTTCTAGAGATCTTTTAGGGATAGCAATAGCCTAAATCATGCGTTCGATCGTTTTCATGCTACTTGATTTGACTTTAAGCGAATATGGCGGTCATATCAAATGGTTTACATTTTGGGTAAGAATCCAAGCCTTTGTTGTCCTTGCGGTATGCATAGGGGCATTATCCTGCTAAAAAGTCCAATGTATATGTATTTTTGGGCTTTGAAAATCCGGTTCTACATTAAACCGCCTCGTTGCTGTACCGTCTATGCATATAAAAGTAAAGTACTAGTTTAGACTAAGCCAATTATAGAAAGAAAAAAAGGATATGAGCTATCATGTCCCCTGCAGCAGATAGTGCGCAGGGCAGGTGAGAAGCCACGAGATTGTAAGCGAGTTCACTTACCTCGGAGTAAACATAAAATCCACGAATGACTAATCGCTGAAACAAATGTGCAGCAAGAACCGTGCAGCAAGATTAATTTGTATGTAGAATGACACATTGCATAGTCAATTCGTGTTGCAAGTTGTCTCTATTTCTAAACCTACTGCACCGATTATAGTAGAACAGCACAATTTGGTACAACTTTTCCTTCTTGACGTTTAGTGCTGTGAAATTCTATGACAATACATAACATCTTAGTCTATTTGGTGGTTCAGTGGTATTTAGGCCAAGCAAAAAGCATACTGAATGAAGGCAATTTCTTACTGCACATGTGATTTATGTGCGTTACTGCAAGCAATACTGCGTGCCTCCCTGCCGCACGTTTGTTTCAGGCAAAAGTTTACATTTTTTTTTAAAACGTGATGAACTTTGATAGCAGTATCAGATGATGGGCAACGCGTTCAAACTAGTCGAAATTTCATTTCGCCGGTTGCACTGAATGGTGAACATTTCATAACAGCTTTGATCAAAGCTTGACCGCCAGTTTTTTTTCTTTTGAAATTAGTAGTCGTTGTACCAAAATATTTAATTTTTCAATAAAATCAACTTAAATATGCATTAAGCGAGTTGATTTGCGTCCGTTCTTGCCCAGTTACTCCTTTTTTATATTTGTCGGTCCTCCTTTATATTTATTTGAATAAATATTTTTGCCGCTGTTTCTTTCCAATCGTTGTTCACCGCGGCCTGTGTGTGTGACATGTGGGGATACTTACATGCTTTCTTTGATTTAGTAAACTTCAAACGAAAACGAAATTCAGCATTTTAATATAAATATAAACAAAAGGAAAAAGTGGAGAGAAGCGGAAGTCACTCAATGTTTATTTAAGTTAATTTTAGTGGAGAATTAAATATTTTGTTTCAACCGCTTCTGATTTTAGAAGAAAAAAAAAAACACCCGCGCAGCGAATTTTTAACCGTAGCTGTCATAAAAAATATTCGCCGTTCAGTATAAACGGGAAATTGAATTTCAATAGCGAAATATTGAATTACAGTACGTTTGCATACAAATATTCACAATATTCTGGTGATTTAACATGATTAACATTTTTAGGTAGGCAACACTTCTTACAATTACAACTCATACATTTTTCTTAGCTTATGAAACAATTTTGTTCAGGTTTAATCCTTAAAAGTGTTGCTTACTAGATGTTAATTTTTAACGACCATTTAGAGCATTGCGCTTTCGTTTGCTTAGAAAATACCAATCATTGGATTTAATCAACATAATCGACAAATGTAGCTTCGATTGGTAATCGACAATCGTAATCGGAGCCTGAGTTTTATCTCATACAACTGACTTTCAAACAACTGCAAACATTGCTCTTATATGTTAACGCAACCTTTTCCCTTTCACCCCTATTGCGAGTGTCAATCGACAATTGATAATTGACTATTTTCAATGTGTGCTATTGTGAACGAACAATTCTAAAGGATTTTGTCAATCGCAGTCAATTAAAAAAATGCGATTGACAAGAATATCAATGAAAATGATATGCTAGCCTTTCACAATAGAGCTTACACAAAACAAAACTTTGCAACCAATCGTCATAAATGTTGATCCGATTGATAAAGGGGTCTCAGACATTCACATGATCAACAAGTTCGAAACACAAAAAAAATATACAAGCAAACAGTCCTCCCAGATAAACTCACCATCATGCGTATTGACACACGTGTTTTCGAGGACAGTTGATTACTCAAAAAATATAAACAAAGTTTTGGAAAATTAAAATCTTAAATATTCCACAAAATGGATAAAAGCGGAAAGTTTCTCCTTCCATCACCCAAATTCGAGAGACTGGACAAATCACTGGTACCAACACCTCACTTCCTGTCACCACAAGGCATGCTTTTGCAGAAAGAAAAACAACCCCCTCCTATGTATGGACCTCGAGGTTCGACTGTTCCACCAAAGTTCCTTGCCCCGCATTCCGGCCCCAGCAAGCAACCCGAAAGAGTTAAAAAATACTTTTGTCAATCTTGCGAAGCTGAGTTCCACACCTCCACGGACTTCAAAGTGCACAAAAATGAGCACATCCAATGTGAGATTGATAATTGCTCATTCCGAGGCCATCCTGCATTCATGGACGTTCACATCGCTCAGCAACACTCCACAGGCTTGTATGACCAGTTGAAAAAGCTGAGTACTCCGGAGGAAATTGCAGATTGGCGGGCAGAGCGCAAGCGGAACTATCCCACAGTTGCGATTGTCGAACAAAAGCGAAAAGCGCGCGAGCAGCGAATGTTGAGAGGGGAGAAGTTGGAAGCGAATAAGAAAAGATTCGGGCGGCAAGATGATCGTCGGCAGATGAGGACAGATAAAGTCAAGGAGGTGGAGGAGAATTTCGATAAGCCAGAATCGAAAAAGCGACAAAGAAAGAGAAATAAAGGTGCTGAAATGAATAACGCTCAACGAGTTGACAAAAAGACGACTGAAATAGTGAAAGAAGCATCTTTAAACCAGAACGAGATTGATGAACCCACTTGCGGCGGACTGATAATGTTCAGAGGAACTGGGGGACTGGCAGGCTACAGGAAAGTTAAGAAAGCCCAGACGCACGCATTGTCGTTTCTCTTAGGTATGTATGGATCCGATTCAGAGAGCGAAGAAGAAAGTGATGCTGAGGAAGAACAAATCAAGAAATCAAATCCAGCTGTAGACTGTAAACCAATGGATGTCGCTCCAATACAACCAATAACAGATGGTGGCGTTGAAGAAGTGATAAAGGAGTCGACATCAGAGGCAGTTAATATAGATGACAAAACGAGTAACAACAATGCTTCGGACCAAGTCCAATCAGATCTTACTGACGTCAGACACCACACTGCGTGTCCCCTAAGCGATGACGATGCCCCGGAAGAAGCGCCAATAGCGAAATCCTCAAATATTCCTGACAAACCACAATCGGAACCCCCACAAAAGAAGGCTAAGCGTGACTTAGCGAAGAGGCAGGCACAAAAATCAGGCTTAGACTACAGAAAACTCCGTACCGGATGTCAAAACACCATGCTAGAGAAGCTCTTAGAGCCAGACATTCGCCATGAACGGAACGTTCTGTTGCAGTGTGTGCGTTTCGTCGTGCAAAACAATTTCTTTGGCATCGGATCATCATCACAGTCGCCGCTTTAAACTCAGACTATTTGTAAAAAAAATTGGTAACATTTATGTAGGCTTAGACAAATAAATATCATTGTTGTGGATAGAATTCGCCTTGTCTTTGTTGCTGCTGCTGGCGCGCAGCTTGCGTATACTTCGATTTGGTCTCCTCTAGCTCGCGGACTCTCGAACGCGCGTGGTGGATGCGATGCCAGGCCATTTGAAGGACTTTTGTGGATGCATAGCCGGATCCCTCGTGTGGTTGACCTGTCGACACTTGAGTGAGGTAGTTTATTTGCTCGCTGAGTTTTGATTCGACATTGGAGAGTGATTTTAGAAATTGTTGGGTTTGATTTTCGGCGTTTTTCTGTGAAGACTTCTCTTTGCTCAGTTCTTGAAGGGCTTGTCCTGCAATATGGGAAAGCTATTTATTTAAACATATGATATAAAGTAATGATACCTCACCTGCGCTTTGGAGGCACGTAATTATCTCTTTTTCGATAGCATCTAAGGCGTGAATTTTATCAAGGGGATTGTGGGCCATTTTTGATGGGCAAAATACAACAGAAAAACTATTTTGTTTGCGGTTTTAGCGATACAAATTGAAGATGTCAAACAAAAATAAATTTAAATGTCAAAATTGTCCAAATGTGTTCAGATATCTAGAGCGCGTTCCAAGATGATGAAAAAAATATGGATTGGGCGTGTTCATCCTATGACGTTATTTATTCATTTGAATGCAAAAAGAATTATAAAGGATCCCACACAACGGAGTGATACGCGGTACCGGTGAAGGGGTATATCCGTTATTTCACACAAACTTATTTTTTTGTTCGTAAATTTTTACATGATAACCTTTTTTCCGTATTTTTATACTGCGGGTGATTTAAACCAAAAATTATTGAACGTTTTTTCATCTTCAATTAGTTTTTCCACATAAATTTTGATATGCGGTACGCGGAACAAGGCAACAACTAAGAATATAAAAAATTAAAGCAAACGTGTTTAAAGATTTTTCTTTGACGTTTCATCAATTTACACAAAGCTTTAACTTTAAAGCTGGGCAAAAACATTTTAAGCAAATCCCCTAACGAACCAATGGAAAACGCATGAACGTTTAGTTTCAATATAGATTTGTCTCTATTGCCAGAGATATATAAGCTGAATTGTATTATGGCTTCTGATCTAATCCGGATCGCTTTTGATAATAAAAAAATACTCTCGCCACAATATAAATTTTTCTTTTCTAAAAGTTGGTAACATTGGCGTTTGACACCCCTCCCTTAGCTGACTGACTATAGAGCTCTCCACTTCTTTGACAGCTGCCAAATCGAATGTAAACAAATAGAAGTGTAGGTCAAACAAACAAAATCATTGGCAGTAGAATCATGGGAATCAGTAAAGAAAAGTAAGTTATTTATCAATAATCAATAGTTTCTCAATATATTTTCAGGAAAATGGATTCATTGAAATATGCAAAGAAGTTGGAAGCAGTAAATAGAAAGAACTATACTGCAAAGTTGGCTTTATTTGGCAACTTTCACGTGAGGGCGAAGAAGGAGATGTGGCTTCGTGGGAGTAAAGGGCTAAAGGCAGTCTTCTGGAAGATAAAGGTTATCCAAATACCAAAATAGAGAGAAAATTCTCATCATTTTTCAAACGGCTGGTCAATGAACTTGGCAAAGACCTATATGGACCCGATAATCATCTCGTAGATTGACATTGAACGTATTTTACTCAAGAAACTGATGCCGTCCAAGAGAAACAACCTGGTGATACAAACGTTCATTGTGTAATTCGCTTTCTATTTGACTATCTGCCATTGCATTTCAATTTGAACCCAAGTTTGGGGCGTTGGCTGGGAGTGCAAGTGCATACTCAGACTCGTTCAGTAATCATATCAGGCCTTTAGCAATTTATTAAGACACACAAACTACAAGATGCATAGTCAAAATGACATATTGAGTACTCCGCAACGTCGTTTTTCGGATCCAATTAGTATGGAAATTGCAATAGCCGCGGACTCACATGTGTATGTATTGTGACAGATTGAGTCCGCTTAGCAAAAAACGAATCCAAAACTGTTCCAAAAAAAAGGTACAAATCGAGGCTAGATAAGAAGAGAAACGAGAATCGAGTATCGCTAAAATAAAAATCAGAAATGTTTGTTCATGTTTATTTTATTTCTTAAAAACAATACATTTTTCCATTTGGAATACCTGCTACCATTTCTCCTTCTCCTGCAAAATAAATGAATCAAATAAATGTGTATGTTATCTATACATATGAATAGGTGTGTTTAATGAACCTGAGCTGCACAGAAAAGTACAGAAAAGATCAGAAAAGTACAGGATTTTGTGTTCCATGAGCAAAAATCTTGCCCCAAAATGTTTTACATTCTGTCACTTTGTGTTCCATTACGCTGTCCAGCTCAGTTAAGATCAGAAAAGTACAGGATTTTCTGCACCTCCTTTTGAGGAAGGGCAACTGCGTGAAAAGTGTCAAATTGAAGACGTCAAATGTCACTGATGTCAGCTGATTTGTTTGTTTGGCATGAAATTTGATCTTGCTCGTATCCGATGTTGTAATATCCGACGAACTTAACAAGATGCTACTGCCAGAATCTTCCAACATCTCGACTATTAAAAAGTCTGAAGGATTCATTTTGTTTTATTTATCAAAAGCAACTTTGAATCTCACTTTTCATTTAGATTTATTCGTATTGGAATTCAATAGCTGATATGAGAGCTGTCACATGAAGCTGTACTTTTTTGTTCTCACTTGATCTGACAGTTTTCGCTCATGTGTGCTGATCTGATCTGTTCTGTTCTGATCTTTTTTTCATTAAACACAGCTTATGTTACTTACTTTCAGCATGAATTTGCGCCGGTAGAATTAAAATCGTCGAAATTTGGACCACGATTGGTAGTTTCGCTTTCATCGGTTGCTATTTTTTTTCGATTTTGATAAATCTAAATTCAAACAAAGTTTAATTAAGCCAATAATTGTGTGCAATAATAAATTCAATTTTTGTTTACCTTTTAAAGAAAATTATATCTGCAGCTGCAGCCAGAGACAGTGTCAGTGACAGATGAACGAATCGCCATTACAAATAACTATTCTCGACTCTCGCTCTTCTGCTTATTGGCAATAGGCGTTTTTCTTTTTTAGCTCCGAGCGGGGCACTGAGCTGTCAAAAAAAGAACTGCGTTACTTTTTTACATCGGAGCGCTCTGAGCACAAAATTTGTATTTCTTTTTTATCTCTGAGCTAGCTCAGGGCTCGCTCGATGAGCTCGATTAAAAATGACCGAGCACATCGAGAGAAAAGCTGAGCGCGGCTGACTTCAGTCATTATTTGTGCTTTTTCCATATTTTATTTACTAGAAATTATAATTTAAATGGAACAATCCTTGACAAACACCAATTTCAGAAGCAAACCTGACTATTTTGAAGGTTACGTTCTGCTCGGAGCGAGCTCTGATCGCTCGGGCCCCGCTCTGTTCCCCGCTCGGGGCTAAAAAAGAAAAACGCCTAATGTAGGTACAGTCAATTTACAAATGGGTGCGTGGAACGCCTCATATATCGCGGATCCAAAAATAACGGGAAAAGTTGGGTCAGTGTTTTTGCTTGAAGGGTCTCTATATCACAGCAATTGTGCCAACCTCTTCAAAAGACATTTTGCCAAGTAGGTGTTCAGAAACTGGATCTGCAAAACTGATACAGGAAAAAAGTTGTATCATGTGTTATTGTGAGATGAAATGAGATCTTAAAGATCGATGTAAAAAGCAACTAATTTTATAAGTGGTCAAATAGGTATACTTCATTTCTCTTTCCGCTTAAACAAACCAACGAAAAGAGAAACAGATTTCAGTATGTATGTTCTGGTTGACCTCGAAACGAGGACAAAACGAAGTACTTGTTTTCAACAAACAAACAAACATCTTAAATCCGACTAGGACAAAACGGCACTATTGAAAGCAATAACTTCGAGGTAGTAGGGCGAAGTAGGGCGAATGGACGAGAAGATATAACCGCGAACTCTATGAGCCGTACCAAGATGTGGATGTCCAAAAAGCTAAAATACGACGACTGCATTGGCTCGGCCACATCGAGTGAATAGACAATAATGATCCAGCAAAGAGATTTTCGACTCCCAGCCCAACATTCGAGACGACAAAGAAGACCCAACATCGAACTAACTGGAAGCAGCGTGATCATGATCTTAGAGGATGGAAGGCTTCAGTGTCTCAGGCAGAGACTCTCCGGGGGTCGTACTCACGTAATATAATATAAAATCGCTTTTTATTCACAGCTTTTTGTAAGAATTAAAATTAAATTATATATTATTTTACTTACTATTCACGATTTAAATTAAATGAATTGCCGAATTATTCAGGTTAATGAAGTTCAAGTATGTACAATACTCGAACGATGTCTTTGATCCTATTTTATCTACATATATCAATTTCAATATAAATAAGAAATTTGCTTAATGAAGATAATTCACCCTTGATATGCATTTATTAATTCGGCTAATATAGTTTTATTTTTTCATGGGTTTCCAAGAAATCGCAATTTCTGATAATTTTTGAACACATGTTGTCATTTATTAATGGATTCACGCTTACTGCCTGAATTTTCGATAACTGCAAAGTAATCGATAACTGTATTGCAGCTCCTACAAAAACTCATGTCAAGAAAATGACTTTCGGCCATTTTCTTCTTCAATTTGTTTGACATCATCGGCGGTGGTACTGCTTCTTACGCGTCTTTCCTAAATAAATTGTAAAACACGTGTTTTCAGCTAAATTCGTCAAAGTTTTTTTGTTTAAATCTGAAATTCTTTGCAACTAGGTAAATGATGCACTGAATTGTTGTGCAGAAATCGTGATTGGCATCTTAACGCGCCACTAAGTTTTCAGCTATCATATTTCCTTTTTTTATTGCAGAAACTGCAACTTATATATATATATATATATATATACACAATGACGGACGTCGCGGAGAAACCCCAAGAAATCCCAAAGGATATTGAAAAAGAGGAAACAGTAGCTGCTAAAGTAGAATCCCCAGCTGCAAAAGTTGGATCTCCAGAAAAAACCGATCAGAAAGATACTACCAGCACTGATTCATCAAAATTGCATGCAGATATCATTCGCCAAGTGGAATACTACTTTGGTGATGCAAATTTACACCGTGACAAGTTTTTATTGGATCAGATCTCAAAGAACGATGAAGGTTGGGTACCATTCGAAGTTCTGTTGACTTTCAAACGACTATCTGCTCTAACTACGGATGTTGGCGTTATCGTTGAAGCCCTATACAAATCCGATGAGGGATTAGTTGAAATCAGTGAGGATAAGACAAAAATCCGCCGTCACCCAGAGCAACCAATTCCAGAGCACAACGAGGAAAAGCGCAACGAAATCATGTCCCGTACAGCCTATACCAAAGGTTTTCCACTGGATGTAGAAATGTCTGATTTGATCGAGTTTTTCAGCCCCTATGAGAAGGTGGCAAATATAACAATGAGGAAGTACCTGGATAAGCCGACCAAGGTGTACAAGTTCAAGGGCAGTGTGTTTGTCACATTCGACAAGAAGGAACAAACTGAAGAGTTTATAAATAAGGAAAAAGTAAGTACTTGTTTGAGAATATTCATTAATTGCAATTTTGTTAATTTCCGCCTGTCTTCCCTAAAGTGGGAATTTCCAATTAAGTCTCCATTAGCTGACTTTTCTGTTTCTTTTTATCTTAATCCTCCACATTATTTAAAATGCATTCCACATTGATTCCAGGTTCAATACAAAGAGAACGACCTTGTTCGAAAATGGCAAGCGACATATCTCAAAGATAAGAAGGAGGAACGCAACAAGACCAAGAACGGCAAGCAAAGTAAGAAGGAAAAGGACAAAATCACACTGCCAAAGGGAACAGTGCTGTTCTTCGAGGGTGCTACCGATGCCACATCTCGCGAACTTATTCGCGAAGCACTCGATAGTCTAGATGCAGATGTTGCTTACATTGACTTCAGCAAGGGTGACAAAGACGGACACATTCGTTTCACAGCTGAGGACTCTGCAGCTTCTTGGCTAGAGAAATTCGAGGATAAAAAGGTTCGTTTCAATTGATTCCCTTGAATGGCGTCAATTGAAATCACAATTTTTTCAGCTCAAATTATCCGATTCCACCGAACTCTTACTTCGCATACTGACTGAAGAAGAAGAGAAGGAGTTTCTTGACAAAGCGGTTGAACACATGAAATCTCGTCGGAATCAACAGGGCCGACACAAGGGCGGATTCAATCGCAAGCGTCGCAATGGTGGCGGTGATAATGATTCCGAACCCAAATCGAAGAGGAGAAACGACGATTAAGGAACGAAAGCTAATTCTTTATTTGGAATAGCGAGCAAAGTGTGTTCTTAACCAAAAGGACCAACTAAATATTTGATCCTCAACAAATTTCTTATTGTTTTCTTTGACTGTTGCTACATAATTGTCTATGTAATAAAAATATGAATAAAAACGTCTATTGAATAGAATTTTACTTTAAATGTGGCGCAAGCTTCATGTCTTTTATTTGCAAAGCAAGACGAGTCACTAAGGAGCCATTTTGATAATGGGGCAATCTATGTGGGAAACCCCTATAAGCCCGCATATGAAAAGCCCGCGTAACAAAAGCCCGCACGCCAAATTATGAAAAAGCCCGCAGCACAAAAGCCCGCATGCCATTAGCCCGCACAATTTATTTTCAGATTTAGCCCGCATATGATGCGGGCTTATTGTTTTGTTATTCACCTCATCACTTCAATTTTAAAATTTTGTAAGCCAATCAAATCGCTTGAAAGAAATATTTGTTGCCAGTAATATGGAGGGGGATTAGTTATTCACCACACTCACCTCTTCCCCTCTTTTTTTGAAAACGTGTAAAATCTCTTAAAAAATGTTTGCTCGTCCTAAAAGAACGGAATTATTCACCATATCCACCTCTTCCCCTCATTTCCCCTCCTCAATTGAAATTGGTCAATATCTCTCATTGAATATTTAGTCGTCCTAAAAAGAACGATTTTGGTTCATAGAACCACCAAAACACCAAATCACTTCACTTTCACTATTTTGGGAGCAACCGCACTGCTCCAGGCATCGGCGAAGAATGCGACAATTCAGAAAAATACCACTTCTTATATACACTTTGTCGAAGACATTTCTTACGGTAAATCCGTGATTCTCAAACAATCGAGTATTTTAACTTTTTGAAATTGAAAGAAGCCACTCCCCCTCGAATTGATAATATTTTTGACAACCAATCAAAACTCTTGCAGGATATATTTTACACAACTGCCCTCTCCGTGATTCTCATGATTTCTTGCATCTTACAGATGGATTTCTGCGTGAATTCAATGGATTTTAAATGTACATTACTTCAATTTTAACACGCAATTGTTTAGGAAATAACCATAGCCCAATAGCGGATAGTACATGTGTTAAATAGATGCTCTTACCAATGAATAATAACAGCATTCCTCCCAATAAAAGAGAAAAAAGTTCCTAAAATGGAAAAAAATGTGTATACATTTGATAAAAGCAGACCGCAAATGATGCGAATAAATGGAGTTCATATTTGAAATTGGTTGCTTATTTTAGTGGAAAAATAGTTTAAATCCTAAGATTCCGCGACCGGACAACATAGACCCAAAATGATGCGAATAAATTGGCATTATCTTTACAATTCGGCGCTTATTTGTTTGTGTTTATGGCGCCTGCCAGACAACAAGCATATACCCTTAGCGGAGCAACGAAGTTGCGTGAGCGTGCTAAACCCTGCGGAAAGATAGTTTAAATCTTAAGATCCCGCGAAGCGGGCCACCCAGAACGAAAATGATGCGAGTAATTAACTTTACAATTGGGCGCTTATTTGTTTGTGTTTATGGCTCCTGCCAGACAACCAGCATATACCCTTAGCGGAGCAACGAAGTTGCGTGAGCGTGCTAAACCCTACGGAAAGATAGTTTAAATCCTAAGATCCCGCGAAGCGGGCCACCCAGAACGAAAATGATTCTGTGAATAGTGGTTCTGTGAACTAAAATCGTCCTTTTTAGGAAGACTAAAAATTCGTTGAGAGATATGAGAACTTCAATAATAATTAATGAGATATGAGAATTTCAACATAATAATTAAAATTCTTCTTCTTAGGACGACCAAATAATTTTCTAAGAGATTTTACTTGGTTTTGAAACCAAGAAAACAAATTAAGTTGAAGTAATGAATAAAATAACATCATGTCCTTGTCAATGCGACAACATAATATCATGCAAGATTGGTTGTCAAAAATATTATCAAATCGATTGGGAGTGGCTTCTATCAATTTCAAAAAGTTAAAATACTCGATTGTTTGAGAATCACGGAGAATAGATTTACCGTATGAAAAGTCTTCGACAAAGTGTATATAAGAAGTGGTATTTTTCTGAATTGTCGCATTCTTCGTCGATGCCTGGAGCAGTGCGGTTGCTCCCAAAATAGTGAAAGTGGAGTGATTTTGTGGATTGGTGGTTTTCTATGAACCAAAATCGTTCTTTTTAGGACGACTAAATATTCATTGAGAGATATTAACCAATTTCAATTTAGGAGGGAAATGAGGGGTAGAGGTGGATATGGTAAATAAATCCGTTCTTTTTAGAATGAGCAAAAATTTTGTAAGAGATTTTACACGTTTTCAAAAAAAAAAAGGGGAAGAGGTGAGTGTGGTGAATAACTACTTCACGCCATTTTCGAAGCCACAAAATATTTTCTATAAGAGTTTTGATTGGTTTACTTCAATTTCCAAAATGTTAGATACTCGATCTTGTGAGAATCACAGAAAAGAGATTTCTTAAAGGGAACTTCATATTTCCCCATGACATGCGGGCTTTTGGGATGCGGGCTTTTGATATGCGGGCATTCGTGTGCGGGCTTTTGATATGCGGGCAAACGGACCCAACCCATCTATGTGGACAACAAGCCTTGCATCAGTGTTGCCTACCAATATGAGCCGGGATTCGCGGTTGAAATTGAATGGAGCTACTAAGAAGAAGAACGATGGCCATGGACGTTGAAGTAAAACAATTGTATGGCACTGGGAACCATGAACATAGACGAGACCGATTACAGATTACTAATATATTTCTATGTATAGTCTTTCAAGGGTCCGGGTCATACGTAAAGAAAATGGTGTTCATGTTCATACTGCTTGATGAATTTGTGATGGTAAGAGGAATTTTTTGAGAAAAAATTAAAAAAAAATCGGGTGTGTGAGTGACCTCTGTTGTTGTCCTCTTCGATTCGTATGCAAACACATCACAGGGAAGCTCTGCACGGTTTTATTATATGCAGAGCGCATACATGGTAGACTTATGTAAAAAAATAAACAAATATTAGGCATTAACAGGGCCTAAAAACTAGCTTCTCCAAACACTATCGACGGTTGGTTATAAGACCGATTGCAGGAATATTGGCCAGCAGTCATACATTTTTGTTTTCCACACAAATTATTGTACGCATTTACAGCATGTATCCAAGCCGACCTGCTGTGGATGTTATCAACAGCTGTCCCCACTATAGCTGGCAATACAATGTTGTCGTTGTTTAACGTGTAAATGCCCGAAGTACCGTGGGTACATTTCTGAAAGAAACATCTAATTTTCAATCGTCTCTCTTCTTTATTAAAATACGAAAAATAAAAAGGAATTGAAGTCTATCTGAATGGTGTTGATGTATTCCTGGAAATTCGATTTTAGGAACCAGACGAATAAAGAACTACCAATGTGGTTTATGAAAAGTTATTATTAAAAAAGTGTAGAAAAGAACAAAAGGTTACAAGAGTGTGAAAGAGACGAAGTTTTGTAGTTCTATGCTATGAGTGCATTCACCTCCGTAGATGATGATGGTTGTGTCCAGTAAGGGGTGAGCGAATGCAACACTTAACAAATGGGTCCTCGCACAGGAGAATCGTTCACCAGGCATGAAACCGATTTCATACTATATTTCAAGCGCACACAAGACGATTTCTGATGATAGAACAAATTGTATACATATGAACCCCTTTCCACTGGGGTAGTTCACAAAACGCGTTTGACTATAAATTTTTTCAGACCTAAAACTCTAAGAAGCTTAAACTCGGTAGAACATTTTCTACCGCCCTCAGTCCCCTCGTCGACAATACCGTTTTTATGCCGGTAGAAAGTCTCGCGTTTTCAATTTTTCTCGTATCACTTACTCAGTAAATTTGGAACTGTGGACATGCTAAGTTCAGTTTGTGGAACGAAAGGAAATGTTTCCGATAAATAATGGACAAATATCCCGTTTACATAAGAGATTCAATCCGAATGGAGTTCATAGGAGCTTCGAGATATCCAGGATCCGATATCCGAACTATCCGCTTGTGCTTGTGGTTGTTTTGAGTCCTTGGAAAAAGGGCGGTCGGTGTGTTGGTAAAAAAGGAAAAGATATGCATCCCGTTTACATGAGAGATTCAATCCGGATATAATTCTAATTGAATTGAAGGTAAACACAGATTGAATCAACACAGGATTCACTCAATCCTATTATATTTATAAGTTTATGTGAATAAATTGAAATTTAGTGTGGTGAGTGTGTGGGGGACGACGATTTTTATTCCCTAGTTGTGCCAGTTAAAGCGATAGCAACGCTAAAAACAGATGCAAATATGCAATATATGCAAATATGTAAACCCGAATTGAAAAATACAAGTAGTGTGAAAGTGTGTGGGTTTTATTTACTATCGTGTTTCAATGTGGCGGAGCCAATGTGGCGGAGCCAATGAAGCCGATCTTTTTGGACTAAACCCACATCTTCGTAGAACTCATAGAGTTCGCGGTTGTATATTCTCCTCCATTCGCCGTCCTCTCACACAGGATCAAATATCCCAGGGAATATTTTCCTTTCGAAAGAACCCAGTATTAGTTCCCATTTTCGTTAAAACGTTTATTGAAAAGTTGTTTCTTTTTAGGTTAACGTAAATCTAGAGGTGCAGTATTTTGTTGCAATCACTTTTCTTTTACTTAACCTCCTTAACTTGCAGACTTGGGGCAGAGACTGCTTGATTTTCTCGGTTTTCTCCTTATCTGGAACAACCAAGGTGTACAAAAAAGAGGAGCAACGAATCTTGAACTTGGGGTTTGATGGATTCTTCTTGATTTTCACAGAACGCTCATCGGATCTGCGGGCCGTGTTTATAAAATCGTTGACTTCTTTAATTTCATACGGGATCTTGCGTTATTTTGTAATAAAATTAATAAAATTTAAGCAGCGACGAAGAACTCAACTAATGTTGATGTTTCCACGTTTCCACGTTTACTTATCGTCCAGCACTCAGTAGGTATCAATAAACAGGACTGGCAAAATTAAGGTTCGATAGAGCATGCATTTTTTCCTTCGAGTGGGGAGTTTTGGACGCATTTGTTTCGCTAAACCGAAGTAGCAGCGGTTTCCTTATGTAATTATCCGTCGGATCTCCACTAAGGTGTCATTTCTGGAGTTGATGTTTACTCCTAGGTAGAACTACCTCGAAGTTATTATTATCAGCAGTGACGCTTTGTCCTAGGCGGTGGACAGATTTTTGTTGTTTGTAGCATGTGCTTCGTCTTGTTCTCATTTAATTCAAAACCAACCAATTTCGCCTGTTCTTCAATCGCCGTAAAAGCCTCTAACACGACACGCTGGGAACGGCCGATGATGTCCAGTTTCTTATCAGTTTACAATTTTGTGTGTCACATACACTACAGTGCAGTTTTTTGGTTTAATTTTAAGATTACTTCTGAAATCCTTCGACCATCTGGGAAAAACCAAATGCAAAAGAAAGAAGGATATGCTATGTTTATGTTGTAAAATTTAGGATTAGGTAGATACATTGAATTTGCATGATGCTTTTCCCAATAAGGTCATCAAATTAGTATGTATGTATGTATATGTTTATTTAGTTAATATAAACTATTAATTTACAATAGTAATTATAGAACTTACACTATTCAATAACAATTATATACAAAATTTATGAAATCTGATATCTAATGTGTTGAGTCAACAACATTTTAAACGTTCGGAAAACTCTTTCATTTTTTATTGTATTTGGAAGCTCATTAAATAATTTCAACCCCCGGTACATCAACATATTTTTTGTTCTTTCATCTCTGTAGAAGTGTAAACGAAAATTCGAATTTGATCTTAAACTGTAGGGTTGGATATCTTGAATAAACTGCAAATTCGCTGATAGGTAGTTCGGTAATAAATTGTATTTCATTTTGAATACAAACACTATTGCATTAAAGTGTAAAGCTGGTTAATATTCATCCAACGAAGACAAGATAACATCCATTCAATTGGCGTGTAAAAACTACATCTCAGAATAATTCGCATAGCTCTGCTTTGCAGAACTTGGAGTCGTCTTATGTTTTCGACATTTCCCATAAACAAGATTGTGGAGCAGAACTCAAAGTGCGGTTTTATTAATGTATTATAGACATTTATTGCCCACATTGTAGTGATGTTCTTACGTATTCGCTTCAGGAAACCGATTTTTTTTGGAAATTTGTTTAGTTACATAATTAAAATGTTTTTTAAATTTGAGTTCACTATCCAATATTATGCCTAGATACTTAATTTCTTGGACTTGTTCAATGATTTCACCATATACACTTAGATTCACGTTACAGTCACTGTTAAACACCATACATTTAGTTTTATTAACATTTAGTTTAAGCTTGTTCATTTCAAGCCACTGCCGTAAATTATTTAAGTCAAGCGAAATCTTTTCTCTAAGCACATTTATGTCTTTATCACATACAAACATTAAGGCGTCGTCTGCAAATAAGGAGATCTTGCAATATTTCAATATTTTACTGATTTCATTTATGTATAGCAGGAACAACAAAGGGCCAAATATAGTACCCTGCGGTACTCCAAATGTCGTTTGTGCAGTTGATGATACAGCACTACCCATTTTTGTTCTTTGAGTTCTATTGCTTAGATACGATTTAAACCATTTTAGTTCATTGTCATTAACACCATATTTGAATAATTTTTTCACTAGAATATCGCGATCAATAGTTTCGAAAGCTCTTTGAAAATCGAGGAAAATTGATACAATTATATTACCTTCATGTCTTTGTTCCTTAAAATTCATGATAAGCCAATTTAACGATGTCTCACATGAATGACCAGGCCTAAAACCAGACTGATTTTCCATTAAAATGTTATGTTCCACTACGTAATTAAAGAACTGGTCATAAGCTGTCTTTTCAATAACTTTTTCCACAGTAGGCATCATGTTTATCGGCCTAAATTTATCACAGTTAATTGAATTGTTTTCTTTGGGTATCGGAATAACCATTGTTTCTTTAAAATTACGCGGAAATTCACCACGGCTAAACGATTCATTGATAATTCTCAACATAATTGGACCTATGTTTTCAAAACAATCTAATAAAAAGTTAAGGATCTTCTAGGTCCTTTTATCAAAAAAATTTAATATCTGTACGACAAGTCGTACACCACGGATATTTCTTTTGGAATGAAACAACTACTTCACCACGTTATAAAACTATTTATTGACCGTACACCACGAGCACCACAATTCGAATGCTTTACAAATTCAAAGATACTTAAAATCTAATCTCCACGAAAGCCTGGTTCCCAGGCATTCCTGCAACGTCAGCGTCTAGTGCATTGCGCGTGCATCCGGCAGGCATCAGGTATCCGGCGCGAGTATTCGTGTGATGGGAAATATGCTGACTCATCTGGGAACATGTTCGTTCATGCTGGATCAGGTGAGGACGGAGCATATCGGATCGTGTTAACTGCCGCCCCTTTAAATATCTGCGTCCCGCAGATCACCTGTTGAACATCTGGGGTTATTGAGGTCACGGCTGGGGTCGTTGGCCTCTTGTGATGTGCGTGGCCTAGGACGTGGAGTTTGTCCTCGGCGAAAGGATAGGCGGAGCTCCGTGATGCTAACTTTACCATAAATCTTCTTCCACAACAGGGAAATTGCGGCTATTACTGTTATGATGATAAAGATTTCTGTAAGAATAGAAGAGTTAAGATTCTTTTTATACCCTATTCTAAGGGTATATTAATTTTGACGCATAGTTTGTAACATACCTTAATATTGCCCGTAGACCCCTAAAAGTTACTATATTTATGATCAGCATCGATAGTAATGTCGATCTAGCCATGTCCGTCCGTCCGTCCGTCCGTCTGTAGCCAAAAATTAGGCCTTTAAACTGGACATAGAGAGCTGAAATTTTAACCATATACTCTCTAGGGTCCCGAAATAATCAAGTTTACGAATTTTTGAAATCCGCCCACAAACTCAAAAAAAAAACAAATTTTGGAAAAAATCGAATTTTGAGCTACAAAGAAATTTTGTATATATGATCTATGACTCCTAAAACTGCTCGGAATAAAAAATTTTCAAAATCCGCCCACTGACACGCCCACAAATAAATAAAATAATTTTTTTAT
The DNA here is from genome assembly GCA_949715645.1 of Portevinia maculata. Taxonomy (NCBI): domain Eukaryota; kingdom Metazoa; phylum Arthropoda; class Insecta; order Diptera; family Syrphidae; genus Portevinia; species Portevinia maculata. Next base: position 10,130,873 of record OX454525.1, on the reverse strand, counting down.
ACCCTCTTCTAAGGGTATATTAATTTTTGAAAATCCAAAGTTTCAGCTAGGGAGTTGAAATTTATAGTATATACTCTCTATGGGCCCTTTATGCTCATGTGTAAATATTTTCAAAATCCGCCCACTGACACGCCCACAATTAATTTTTTTTTTTTTTTGAAAATTCAAAGTTTGAGCTAGGGAGCTGAAATTTATAATATGTACTCTCTAGGGGCCCTTTATTCTCATGTGTTAATTTTTTTTAAATCCGCCTACTGACACGCCCACAATTAAATAAAACAATTTTATTGAAACACCCAAGTTTGAGCTAGGGAGCGTTGTTTTTTTGATAAAATCCTTTAAATGTTATATAACAAAATATGTAGAGCGTTCTTAACAATTCAACCATACTTAGACTTTTGTCACGCCCACTTATGAGGGATAGGAATAAGAATAGGGTATCCAACAGTTCGCCCAAGCGGACTGTAGCCCGTCCCTATGTTTTTTTTAATTGATTGATTTTCTACACATTCTACAAGCGAGTTTTGCAAGCTTTCTGCAAGAACATGGAAATCACATGATTGAATTCCAACACATTTATCTCTTAACATGGACTTAAATTCAGAACATTTATATTTGAAAACATTAATCACTTTACGTTCACCATTCCGCAAATTTCTTTCCACAGTTATATTAACAACTAAGGATTCATGGTCACTGACTTTAAGATTAGGCTCAATTATCGCAGTTACGTTTATTTCAGTTGGCACTAATACAAAGTCAATAAGTGAATTAGATGATGAGGTTATCCTTGTGGATTTATTTACTTAAAAACATATCATTTAAAGATCTAGTGTACGTTGTATTTTCATATAAGTTTATATTGAAGTCACCCATCAACACCAAATTATTGCACAAAAGAAACTTTTCATCTAACCACTTCGAAAAAAAAAATCACAAAAATCGCGAGCAGAACTGCTAGGCGATCTATATAATACAGCTATCGTTACTGCAAAATCATTTGAATACACTTCCGCGCTCAGCAACCATATTTTCATTGGAACAATCGTTTCTTCTACATTTCTATACTTGAGATGGTTTTTAACATAAAGCACAACACCGCCCGTATGCCTACTAGTACTGTCGCATCTTATCGGCAACAAATAATTTAATAGGGTAAACCACCCAATGATTGGCACCTTAAGCAAATGTAAGGCTTTATTTCAGTATAAAAACTAAATGAAACATCCCAACACCTATGAAATACTTTATTTACCTTTCTATTGGTGTTTTATAATAAAAAATAAAGAATAAATAACACTTCTTTTAAAACATAAACAACAAAAAAAAAAAATAAAGGGAAGTCAATTTTCACCAGTTATTGGCACTCCATTCCATTCATTGGCATTCATTATTCTAATTATTGGCACACATACGTTTTGGCATCTTTTAGCTTCTTAGGCATAACAAACTGGAAATACCTAGGTACCTATAAAAATAAGTAAATAAGTAAGTAGGTATATATATTACACAGCAACTAGTACCTACCTTTTAATCGTCAGAATCACTACAAATGAGATGTTGTAGGATTTCTAAATCATTTTTTCATAACTCAAATGACTTTGGTGACCATCCACAAACAATATAACAGCAAATTGCAAGCTTTGTTTTTTTAAATGCGAGTGTAATACATTCGCAATAGGTACATATATTATAAAATCTCTACTGGTATCCTTTTGTACGGGTAAATTATCATAGGAGGAGCACAATCACCACCCGCAGAAAATGTAAACATAACTGATCAGTGACCAGTGTCGTATACATTTTTGTTTCCCCTTTCGGTAAGGACCTTTTCGTTCTTGGGGCTCAATTGAAATTTTGTCTCATCACCATTAAAAATTCTTTTGGGATCTTGGAGTATTTCAAAATAGCCAGCATCCTTCAGGTAGGATTCTATTCTTGCAAACCTAACTTGACATGGTCGGACACTCGAAGGGCTACATCTGAGTGTCTTCTCATGAAGGCGGAGTACCATTTTTCTTCAGGGAAATTGTCCTTAAACGGGTTTGGTTTATTGTTTTAATCAAAAACTGTTGCACGCTAATCTTTAGACAAAATTTTCTTTGCTGAAACCCCTTTCTACCGCATGCTTTTATCCATTTTACAAGTATTTGCTCTTCTTCATCGGTTAAAATTGTTTTTGGACCTGGTCTAGCCTTTGAAAATGTATTGCTAAATCTAAATTGTAGCGTCGACCTTGGAATACCAAATGTTTTAGACGCTGTTTTCTTTGGCATACCCGCCTTAATTGCTTTAAGAGCTGTTTGAACAAAGCCTTCGTCATATTTTTTTTTTTGCATATTTGTGTGTTTTCCCAACTTTTGGCATCTAAGAATCAGTTAAAGCAGGAAGTTTAAGATTGGCAGTGTAATTTATACTAGTTATTAGCGCAACCCAATGATTGACACAGTGCCGATAACCGTGTAATTGACACTACTACCAATTATTGGCACAGTGCCAATAACCGGGTAATTGGCACTACTACCAATGATTGGCACAGTGCCAACATTAGGCAAGCTCCTAATTTCTCTTTCCCATTGTTGGCACAATTAATTTAGGTTAAAATGCAATAATATTAACTAATTTCAATAAACTAATTTCAATAACTTAATTTAATGTCTTATTAACACAAAAAAAAGCACTTAAAACAATCAACTTCTTAACCAAGGAACACAAAAAGACACTTCTATTTCACTGCCACTCTAATAAAATCGTTAACGGTTTTGGCAAAAAAGGCGGGAATGCATTAAGACATTATCTTAATACATATTTTCAATAGTACCAACATAAAGATAAATCTGGTGCTGCCAGATTTACGAAATATATATTCAAGCAAGAATTATGGAAAAAAATTATATGGAAACATTTTCAAGAAATGCGTTTTAACATTGTTTTAAAGTTCAAATGCCAATCATTGGAGGAGTGTCAACAATAGGCTAGTTTACCCTATGCTAATTTCCTCATCTTTTACGTCTTTGATTAAATGCGTTTCAGATAAAGCTACAATATCAAAGTCATTATTTATTACAATTGATTCAATTTCATTAAAATTCGATGTAGTACCTTGTGCATTTAAGTACAGACATGATACTCGTACGTATTTTGGTTGCTAGTCTTTTATTTCTTTTCACTTGATTAAGATCAGTAACTAAATTTACCTGTTATCATATTTTAAATCAAATATAAAGGCATTTAGACTATTCAAAACATAACTCCATAGAAACAACAACAATGGGTAAAAGAAATTCATTTACCAAGGAGGAAATAGGCCAAATTTGAGCTTTCAACTCTGTCCGTTTCATAGCGGGTAAGATTGAAACTTTTTCTCAGAGCTATCTTAAGGCCCCAGATACCTATGGACAAAAATGGAAAAGCCGCCGATACAGAAGCCAAGGCAGCTGTCCGAGAACCTCTGATAACCCACCTTACCTTTAATAAGAAAGACATGTGCAAGCACATCCACAATTCCAGTTGTATTCAATGGAAACAGGAATGGGATAGGTACTCCCACCATTACAAAGACATCAACCCTAAAGGGGCTCCACCCATTTATCCACCCCAATGCAGCAAAAACTCGCTTAGACCTTTTATACGCCTGCGGCATGGGCACACAAAACTGCAACTGCAACCAGATTCTTTCCACCCAACACCTGATCTACGAATGCACCATCATCAAAGCCAAACTACATTTTTTTTTTTTTTTTTTTTTGTCGGGATGTGTGAAACTTTCTGCACTGGAGCACTCAGACTCAATACTGGTCCATTGTACTGCCAGGCAGACACACCACATTTTACTGTGGGAATTTACTCGTTTTTCTAAGAAAAACGAGAAGGCGCTTCAATGATAAGGAGCTTAGGTTTACAGCACTCACCATATCCGCACCAAATACCTGCCACCTGATACGAGCAAAAGCAGGACAATCACAGACGAAATGTTCCGCAGTGTCGTCGCTTTCTCCACAGGCTTCGCAGTTGGTGGTGTCGCTTAGGCCTAGCACCTTAAGGTGTTTGGCAAAAGCGTAGTGTCCCGTAAGAACGCCAGTAGTCTGTCTGCAGTCTTTTCTGTTGAGAGACAACAAGAATGCCGCGGATTTCCCACAGACGTCGGGGAGCATTTGCTTAGTCTGTCTGCACCCTGGAGAGTCATGCCAACGGCGATTGTGTTCATAGGAAACCCAACCGTCAATGGAAGCCCTGACCGAGGACGCAGGCAGACAGATCGCTGGTTCAGGTCCTGAGAGGTCCCCCTCTGAGCCTTGTCTAGCAAGTTCATCGGAGATCTCATTTCCCGTGATCCCGTTATGACCCGGGACCCAGACAAGTTTAAGTGAATTCAGCCTTCCGACCGAATTCAGAGATATCTTGCATTCTCGTACTATTTTGGAGGTAGTTAAGGGTTTGAGTAAGGCCTTAAGCGCAGCCTGACTGTCGCTACAGACGCAGATACTTCGCCCCCTCCACCTGTTCCTCGTAACATAGTCCATGGCCATTAGGATAGCATAAGTCTCTGTTTGGAAGACTGACGCATGTTTGCCTAACGGAAAGAAAAGTCTAACGCTATCGCTCTCCACGAAGACACCAGCACCAGATCCTTGATCGGTTTTGGAGCCATCCGTAAAGATTCGACTGCATTCCCTTCCAGGTTCAGAGTCCGGCCAGAGCCAGTCCTGGACGCGAGGAAAGTCGACCTCGTATTTGCGCTTTAGCCGAAGTTCCGGTGTCATCGCATCAGACGGCATATCCATAAGACAGGAGTCGAAGGACAACCGTTGGGCAAGTTCATCAAAACTCCAGTGCGAGTTATACCAAAAGCCACCTCTTGTAAGACGTGAGATAGCCTTGATTGTACAGCCCATGATGTAAACATCAAGGGGCGGAAGGTTCAATAGTGCATCTAGGCCGGAGCCAGGCGTGCTGGGGAAGGCCCCCGTGCAGCCGAGACATACCTGCCGTTGGAGTTTGGCAAAAGCAGCAGTGACGTATTTACGTGAAAGCTTATTCCACCAAACAACCGATGCGTATGCTATAAATGGTCTTATCATAGCCGTATAAATCCATAGGACTCTTTTCGGTGATAAGCCCCATGTCTTGCCGAAAATGCCTTTGCACTGCCAGAAAATAGACAGCGCCTTGGCAGTCTTCAGCTCAACATGTTTGGACCAAAGAAGTTTGCTATCCAGGATGACTCCCAGATACTTTGCTTCATTGGAGAGTTGGATTGTGACGCCTTTTAGCACTGGCTGAGTCAACCCGACCAGCTTCCTCCTTCTCGTAAAGAGAACAACCTCAGTTTTAAGAGGATTGACCGAGAGCCCATTCCTAGTGCACCATTCGTCGATCACGTCAAGGGCCGCCTGCGCCTTGGCGCATACAGTCGCTAGGCATGATCCAACAGAAAGCACGGCAACATCATCCGCGTACGCCTGAGCGTAAATATTAGAACTGTTGAGTGCGTTCAACAGAGAGTCGACCAGCATACACCACAGCAGTGGAGACATGACGCCGCCTTGCGGGCAGCCTCTGTTTACCCCCGCCATAACATAGCGGCCACAATCCGCATCCGCAACCAACGTTCTATTCATTAGCATTGCTTTAATCCACAACACCAATGGTTCGTCTACTCCGTGTTGTCTGGCGGAGCTGCACATGCTATCAAAAGTCGCATTGTCAAAAGCACCCTCAATATCGATGAAAATGCCCATCGCGTATTCTTTTCTGTCAAGCGCGCCTTCAATTCTACCAACTAGATTTTGGAGCGCAGTCTCGCAGGATTTTCCGCGTTGATAGGCATGTTGCATCGGAGATAGTGGGTGCAATCGCAAAGCACCTTTGCGCACGTGAAGCTCGACCAGCCTTTCCAAGCTTTTCAGCAAGAAAGAAGTCAGACTGATTGGTCTGAAGCTCTTGGCGAGCGAGTAGTCACTTCTGCCAATTTTTGGTATGAATGCCACTCTAACTGTACGCCAGGGTGTTGGAATGTATGCCAGTGCTAGGACAGCGGTGAAGATTTTCTTCATAGTCGGTATCAGCTGGTTTGTACATTGTTGCAGCATGGCTGGGTATATTCCGTCCGTACCAGGCGACTTGAAGCCGTCAAAAGACGCAAATGCGTATTTAATGGCCTCGTTCGTCACCACGGCCTTCGCAATATACCAGCTACGCCGAGTTGTTTGTCTTGGCTCACTCATAGTCTCGGTAATCGGGCCTGGTTGTGAACCAATTGTAATCTGGTTACCCGGAAAGTGAGACTCCAGCAGATAACTAAGAGTTTCCGCTTTCGTCTCAGTGAAGGTGCCATCAAGTTTTCTAAGTGAGTCCAGTTTGGCTGGTTTGCCCTTTTTCAGAACTTTAACCAACCTACTAGTTTCACCCAGCTTTTCAATCTTTTCGCAGAAATTCTTATAAGAAGCACTTTTCGATACCCGAATTAGCCTCTTATATTCCTTCTGCTTCGATCGGTAGAGATTCCAGTCTGTTTCCAAATCAATCTTGAGTGACCTATTTAGAAGCTTTCTAGCTTCTCTACGAATTCTTTGCAGTTCCGAGCTCCACCAGGAAACCGGTGTTCTGCCAGGGGGTTTGCTTACTGGGCACGTCAGTTCAAAACAGCTAGTAATGGCACTATTCAGGTCTTGAACAGCTTCCTCTACCTTTTGTCTCGTCCTGAGTTTGGTTGGAGTTTTGAGAGTTTTCCCTAATTCCTCCCTGAAGCGTATCCAGTTGGTTTTTCTCGGATTCCTCCTCTCCTGCAAAGTTATGGCTTCGCATTCGATTTGGAATTCGATATATCTATGGTCTGAGAGGGACACCTCCGAAGAGACCCTCCAGTTAGTAACCGCCTTAAAGTATCTATTTGATAAAGTTAGGTCGATCACTTCCTGTCTTCTTGACGTCACAAAAGTTGGTTGCGAGCCAACATTGTTGATAGTAAGATCAGATGATAGAATGAAATCCAGGAGATGGTTTCCTCGCATGTTGCATTTGCTGCTGCCCCAAACAGTGTTTTGAGCATTGGCATCACAGCATATAACTAGGCCCATCTTCCTGGTGTCGCAATAGTCAATGAGTTCAGCAATTGCCCTCGGTGGTGGAGGCACTACCGAATCATAGGGGAGATAAGCTGACGCCACGATGAAGGTCTTCCAATTTCCATTTGTTTCGTAGCTAATGGCTGCAGCAACCAAATCTTGGCCACAAAATTGTCCAAGCTTAGTCGCTGAGAAAAGGTTCGACACAGCAAGACAAGCCCTTGGTCTCTCGGACCGCTCGTCACAGAGTATCGTAGTGCCACGGACACCTCCAAGGCCACAGATGCGATTTTTCCACACCCATGGCTCCTGTATGGATATTATGTGGGCTTTTGTATTCAACACAGAAAGCTTTTTACTGATGAGTGCAGTAGCAGCCTTGGAGTGTTGAAGGTTAATCTGAGTAAATCCAATCATTGGAAATACATCAGTCATACTAGTGGAAGGGCACGCAGAAGGTGCGCGCGCAGTTCCACCGACAGGAGTGCTTGAGGTCTTCTTCCTCCGTTTGTTCCTGTTCGAGCTATTGGAAGGGGAGGCAGCGTTGGTTACAGTCAGCTGGCTGGTTTCGGTTGGGGTAACCTCTGCCGACCTGCATCTCTTTTCCGTCGCCGCCGGGGAAGGGCAGTTCTCAGCCAAACTACATAGTCAATCTCCATTCACATCCCTATTCATCCTACTCTCAACTCCTTCTGTAGACAATGTCAAAAAAGTACATAACCTCCTTTGCTCCCTTGAGCTAGCAGATAAAATATAAACCGAAAAATGTATCCAACTAGCCGAAAGCCCTGGTAGCTAGCGCTTAAGTCCCTATGTATTAGCAATATAATTAACTATTTGTTAATAAAGTTTAATAATAATAATAATAAAATCGAAACAGAAACTGGAGAAGCTAAGTTTAATGTTGTCGCTCTCCATGAAAACACCACCGCCAGATCCTTGATCGGTTTTTGAGCCATCCGTGAAGATTCGACTGCATTTCTTTCCAGGATTAGAATCCACAGCCAGCCCTGAACACGAGGAAAATTGACTTCGTAATTGCGCATCAGCCGAAGTTCCGGTGTCATTGCATCTGATGGCATATCCAGACATGAGTCGAAGGACAACCAACGCACAAGTTCATCAAAGCTCCAGGGCAAGTTATACCAAAAGCCATCTCTTCTTAAACATGAAATAGATTTGACTGTGCAACCCATGATGTAAACATCAAGTGGGTGGAGGTTCAATAATGCATCCAGGCCGGTGCCAGGCATGCTGGGTAAATCCAAGGGCGGAAGAGATAATGCAGATGGGATCAATATCCGGAAGGGATATCACCATCTACAGTCAGGCGGCACAAGGCACTAGAATATGTTAACATCAATTCTGCGACAGTCAGAAACTGTCGCACAATGCTAAAAGCAAAGGTATAAGGCGTCCAAGGCGCTTTTTCCGCATTTGGACAAGTAACGACCTATGCAACTGCTTAGAAGAGTTGGTGGAATTATGTCGGGACACTGTCTCCTAAGGAAGCAAGCTAGGCGGCTTAGACTGATAGATGTGTATATGTACACATGCAGATTCTGTGAGCGCCTTGAGCGGCACAACCAATAGGAAGCTGGTAAAATTCCGCAGGTAGATCGGAAGATTTGCGAGGGAAAGTGTTTAGGTTCCTCCTTTTGAAGTTTAGATTCAATCGATTCCCCAGCGTTGGACCCTTTTTTTGGCGCCCATTGTTGTATGCGACTTTTCTTGTCTTTGGAAATAAAAAGACATAAAGCTTGCGCCAAATTTAAAGCAAAATTCTATTCAATAGGGGTTTCTATTATCATTTTTTCTTACATAGACAATTATGTTCCAAAAGTCAAAAAATACAGTTCGAAATTCGTTCAGGATGAAATATTTGTTTGGTCCTTTTAGTAAAGAAATCACTTGATTTGCAAATTTCAAATAAAGTATTAGCGCTCTCTTCTTAATCGTCGTTCTTCCTCTTCGGTTTGGGTTCGGAATCATCTTCTTCAATTTCCTTTGCCTCTGCTTGGGCTTCTTGGCGTTTCTTCGCGACATCAGTCATCGTATTTATATCTTTATGCAAAATTCGCCACATTGTGGACTGTGAGATTCCTAATTGCTTTGAACGGCGTGGTATCGACTGATTTAGCTCATTTTTAATGGAAACACTTACAGCGGCGATATTTTCGGTACTTCGACCGGTGCGTTGTCTCACTGGTACTGGAACATCCAATAGTGAATATGTTGACTCGAATTTATCCACTAAAGTACGCACAGCCTGTCTGGAGAGAAGATTATTACGACCGAAAATTGGAGTAAGCGCTCTTAAGGTCGCGACCACAGATTCGGAACTTCCGTAGTATTTTTTAATAATTTCCAAACGTTGCTCGTTCGTGAACTTCACCATGATAAAAGTAAGCAAGTAGTTTTTTCTAAGTCTTTCTATTGCATATTACAATTTAACATTTGTCGCTGTTTCTTATACATTTCACATGGAGAACTGTAATACTGTAATGTATGGTTCATTCTTTAATTGTCGATATTAAAACAAAATACCACTGTTGTAACAAGAATATTTGCCACTACAAATATAGTATCACGGTTACACTTGTAACAAAGCACAACGACAACACTGGACTGTACAGAGGGGTAGGGAAAGAACAATTATTTTGGGGAGTACAGATAGCGACACCAACGAAGAAGGACACTTTGTGGTTGGTAGGAGGAACTGAACAAGTTATTATTAAAATTGGTTTAAGTGGATATAAAGAGTTTCTAGTGTTAAAGATCATAAAGAGTTTCTAGTGTTAAAGATCAGAAGTGGGATGAAGCCTATTAAATTAAAGATAAGTGACATAAAAAAAAATTATAATTTGAGTTTGATATTATGTAAGTGATTAGATATTTATGGCGTGAATCTTTGGAGCATGTTGTGGACAGCATTATTAAAAAATGGTGGCGGAATCCAAAGTGAGTTGATGAGAAAGAGATGGTTATGACGCGACATGAAAGTGTCGGTGTAGTTGCATTTTCGGTTTACGAAAAAGCATAAGATCATTTCTTTATCTGAAATGAGAGAGTAGTTTGGAGAAACATTTCGTTGAATATTTCTTGGCATGAGCGTGCATTTTCGGGCTACGAAAAAGCATAATGATGTCTCTTTCGGATGAAAATATAACGAAGCAAAAACAAACGAATTCGAATTATTGTTGTTTTTGAAATACAACATGATTAAGATGGAAGGACGAGATGAGTGTTGAAATTGAAGCGGTGTTGCAGTGTGCTCTGAATTTTCTCGCTTGTTGATCAGGCATTTGTTTGACAATATCTGTTAAATAGATTGTAATGTGCGTAATCAAGTTGGTGGCATTAGCTGGACATTTTCTTGGGGCGTCAGTTGCAGTGACAATTGTGATGCATCAGTTATAAATACACATATTAGAAGCGACTATGTTTCATTTTGTTCAAAACGAGTGATGCCTACATGCTTGTGTTCGGATTGTTTCAATGGGTAATAAATGTTTTAAGCCAGATAAATTGGAAAGTTAATTTTAATTCGGTGCAGCTGCTGTCTGTTAGAAGGATGAATATATACACATGAACGTGTGTGCGTGTTGAAGTAGTGTTATTTTGGTTCACAAAATAGAATTGTTTAAATTAAGTATCCATCTTGATCGAGGCGATATTCCAGTCGTAGTGGTCAAAGTTTAACGGTGACCGTTATTTTAAAAGTAATGGCTGAGATAGATTGCGTTTTCAGTATATGAAAGGGTAATGCTGTCTCTGTTTAAGATGTGCAAATAATGGTGTATGTCCATAGCTGTGGATAAAAAGAAAAAGAAAGAGCATATCTGTAGTTGGTGCTACTTTGAGACCAGGTGTATGCGATAAGGAGATCGCTACAATGCATTTTAAAATTGTTATAGAGTGTAATGATGTTGTGGATGGCTATTGATATTGATTCTGCGTTTTCGGTGTACGGAAAAGTATACAATCATATCTATTTAATCTAGCTATGTATAAAGAGTTGTGTAGTTGGTGCTACTTTGAGACGAAGTGTATGCGGTAAGGAGATCGCTGTAATACATGTTAAAATTGTTATACAGTGCAATGATGTTGCGTATGGCTACTGATATTGATTCTGCATTTTCGGTGTACGGAAAAGTATACAATCATATCTGTTTAGCCTGTGCGAGAATTGTAGCTGGATAACGTGAGCAATCTGACACAATATTAATGGAAAAATATTTTTGCTCGGTATATCTACGAAATAGTGATATTAATTTGAATTTTGACAAGTGTGATGAGTCGATTAGAAATAATTAGCCTCATATAATGAGTAATCACATTTGCCTACGTGTAGTAATTTTTTAAAGACTTTTAGTTATGCTCCTTGTATTTTGCGTAGGTATTGCAATCGCCTTTATTTTATTCGTAACGTTGTAGATAAGATTTGAATCGTAAAGATGATTCCGTTGGTCTGCCTGTATAAGGAGATCGAAGGAGTTGAATTTATGATCTGTTGAACGGTCAATAATGTTGAGTTTGTTAATTTATCAAGATAATGCAAAGTTGGTTCGAATAGCATTACATGTTTCTAGTAAATTAAACGTATTCAATCTCGTGATGGAATTTTATTAAATTGATATTGTTCGAAGCGCATGAACGAACGTTATTTTAAAAGAGTGGCAAGGATAGAGTGCGTTTTCAGTACCTACATGAAAAAGTGTTTCTGTCTCTGCCTTAGAATTGCAACCGGTGTATTAGCATATAAATAACACGGTGTATATCTGCGATGGTAGAATCTGTACCTAGTTGTTCCTTTTAGATGAAACTTGTGGAAAAAGAAGATAGCCGCATTACGACTTGAAATAGTTGGATTGCAGTTGCACGTGGCAGCAAAATATAATATGCGTTTTCGGCATACGGAAGAGCATAGCTTTATCTCAGTCTTATCAAGCTGAGATGCGGAGGTGAATAAGTCCGCAATATGATTAGCGATTTATAATTTAAAATGTTAATCAGATGTAAGGAAGAATGGTAGCGCGTTTCGGGATACGCAAAAGTAAGCCAGTTACATACACACAATTGTGCTTGGTGAAGTGATGAAATGAAATGATCGTGTTATCGGCTTTCATTGAGAAGTAAAGAGTAATGAACTGAAAATGCACGATGATAGACAGTGTCCGTCCAGTTTCTCACTGCGTTTTCGGTTTACGAAAAAGTATGTGGAGTGGGTGGTGTGAAAACAACAACAAAGTCGATTGCCATGGGCAAGTAGAACAAAAAGATCAAGAACAAATTGAAACGATACAATACTTTGGGGATGAACGACAAAGTATGTAAATGTTGCCGTTTAAGTTTTCGGTTTACGAAAAAGTATGTTGTTGCAATGTAGGTATGCATGGTTTCTGGCTAGTGTGAGAGTTGTTTGTTTTGGTTGTTACAATGTAGAATACATATAATGGCAAAGAAAGTATGTATATATTGAATTGGAAATATATTGAACTATCTACATATCTTTTGTTGGGGTCAAACGGTTTTACCAACTTGAATTATTATTTTCACGATTTGTTAACATATTATTAAATAAAAATGCCCGTTGTTAAAGAGCACTACCTGTGGAGGGCTTCGGCTCTAATGCTGTGACTTATCTTGAATATTTATTTAGAATATTGTATAGTTTAAATTTAATTTATAACATTCGCGAGGTTGGGATCTCTTCAGATTCTGTAAACTGTAGATTGTGAAAGTACTGACAGTACTTATATGCTTACAAAAGAGGCATACATACCTCTTTATCGAGAATACAATTTAAGTCGATGGGAGAGTTGCAGGCATGACATGTTTGCGGAGGTAATGATCATCGATTTCGAAGAGGTTCAGGGATATGTTGGATGCCAAACTCGACGAGGACGTCGATTAAGTCAGAATGGACGAGTCTGTAACAAGAATATTTGCCACTACAAATATAGTATCACGGTTACACTTGTAACAAAGCACAACGACAACACTGGACTGTACAGAGGGGTAGGGAAAGAACAATTATTTTGGGGAGTACAGATAGCGACACCAACGAAGAAGGACACTTTGTGGTTGGTAGGAGGAACTGAACAAGTTATTATTAAAATTGGTTTAAGTGGATATAAAGAGTTTCTAGTGTTAAATATCATAAAGAGTTTCTAGTGTTAAACTGTGTTGTTTTTTTCTTTTTAAATAACAAAACTCTTGCTCATGGAGCTTACGACAGAAGTGGTTTGACGTATTGTCCTAGAACTTGACTTAAAAGAAAGAGAAAAACGAGAATATGTCATATCGCAAGCCTATATACCTGGCTTGTGATGTGACATATTCTCGTTTACTCTTCAGGTACAAATAGCTGGAAGCCTTTGGCTGAGTGCACACCGAATCCTAATTGAGATCCTCCATCTAAATAAGAACCTAGTAGGTATGTACGAATCATTTCAAGAAATATTAGTCTGAGTACATTTCGTCATTAGCAGAGATACACATTTTGAAACAAACTTATTTCATCAATGAAACCGTGTAAATTAATAAAGGTGTCACCTTTGCTTCATTGTAAACAAATGAATTGGAGTATTTCTTAGTCCTTGTCTAAAGGTGAATGTGAATGCCGAATCTCACAATTTTTCTTTCGGGGATTTCCAGTTATTCTACTACCGTTAGGGAGACAGAGAACTAGCATTTGAAAGCGTAAAGAATCACCGGCTCATTAGAGCTGTATAGAAAAGTAATTTTGTTTTTCTTTGTAAACGAGAGTGTCTTAGGAAAGGAGTCGGTATATTGGAAGCCTTAATGGCCTTAATTTAACAATTCGTGCATGGTGGTTACATTTGAGAAGTTTAGAAAACATTAATTCCCTAGTACCCAAGAATGTGGGAGACGTTCATTTCGAAGACCAAGTTTTTGTTTTCAATGACAATTCCTGCACTTACAGTAAGAGTTTCGAAAACATATGACTTCAGTTTTGGGAATGTTGATTTTAATTCCCCAGTTTTGATAGAAGATCTGAACTTCATCAATGTGATGCTCTTAACAGACAGCATAGTATGGATAATCAGATTCAGAGTAGTCAACTGTGTCGTCAGCATAAAGTAGCGCTGTTGGTGGAAAGTATTATGATGCTGTAGTACGTGTGGGAAGTCATATATGAAAATGTTATATAAACTTGGTCCTAGGATTGAGCCCTGTGGGACTAAGCGGTTAATCTGGAAAATATCTGATTCTGAAAGTTGTATCTTAAGGAAGACATCACGATAAAAATGTAAACCTTGACTAACGTGTTGACTTTGACAGAGCATTAAAATACAAAATTGTTATGTCCCTATTGAAAAACTCGGTATATCTTGCAGTTTTTGCAATAAAAAAAATTAAAAGGTTAGTCTTAGACTTGGTTCAGATGCCAATAACGATTTTTACACGCAAGTTGCTAAGAGTTTCAGATTTTATTTAGGGAAAACGCGTTTTACAACAGACAACCAAAGGATCTGTTCCAGTTCCAGAAACCTACGTACAGATGATCATTTACATGTATGAGGAAGTAAAGACAAGAGTAAGATGCCTCTCTGGGTGTACACCAAGTGCATCAGTTATTCTTTGTTGACGATGGCGCCATCATAAGCGAGGATTAAACGTCCAGATTTTTTATTTTGAAAAAACCCCCAAAACTATGTCCATACAAAAGCTGGCCATAAGAAAAAGAACTTTATCTAACCGTTTCTGGGGCTTTTTAATCTTAGAAAATTGAAAACAAAAAACGCAAGCAAAAAATATTAGAGTCAGAAAACTGTATTTTTGTCACTTTTTGTTGCAAATTAACAGTAATAAAATTCTTTTCGGCTTGTCTATAAGAAAAAGTTGTGTTAATTTGCTTACGAGTGTGACAGTTTAGAAGAATAATCAGTATATTATGTTTTTTTAGTCATTCTTTTCGGCGTGTCTTTAAGAAGATAGTTTAGTGGAAGATACATCACGTAGTGGTAGTTTCTACTTTACCCCAATCACTGGATCTGAGATTTATAGATTAATTAACTCACTCAACAGTTCTTCCGCATGCGGTGAAGATGGAATCTCCACCAACCTCACTTTAAAGAACATCGCTCTTAATATAGCAGATATCCTAGCTCATCTGTTTAACCTCAGTATGTTCACTGGAGTTTACCCCGTTAAACTAAGGGGAGTAGAAAAGAGGTTAACAACTACACACCGATTTCCTTGTTGTCTTGAATGTCTAAAATGTTTGAAAAAGCTGTAAAAAATTTAATGTTAGGTATCTAAAAAGGATTTATTCCTATGTAATTTGGATTTAGGGAGGGCCTATCTACCGAAGATGATCTTCTACAATATTGCTCCTTAATTAATAAAGGTTTGGATGAGAAAATACTTTGCACTGGTTTGTTCGTGGATATCACAAAGGCGTTTGATACGGTTAACCACAGCATTCTTCTTAACAAGCTTCATTCCGTTGGTCTCCGTGGTACTGTACATGACTGGCTTACATCCTACTTAAAATACCGAACACAAAAAGTAAAAGGGGAACCACCTCAGTAACACCAACATAGGTGTACCACAAGGATCGGCCCTTGGTCCAATTTTGTTCCTTGTTTACATAAACTCCCTGTTTAACCTACCATTCGCAGGTAAAGTAACAGCTTTTGCAGATGATCTGGGTATCGCATATGCCTCATCTAGCCCTCTAAGCTTATTGGCTGAAATAAACCTCGATGTTCATTTACTGAAAATCTGGTTCGCCAAACACAAGCTAAATGTAAGTAACAAAACTAAACTGATGTATTTCAGCTTAAGAATACCTACAAGAATTTGCAGATTTTGAAATCTACTTTCACGATGGAAATTGCGTACGATATAAAATGCTAAATTGCACATGTACTGGGGACGATTCCTTAGTGGTTTTCAATGAGCGTTATGTTTGTAATAAGAATTGTTTTAAGATAGAAAGAGTTGATAATTTTAAATACTTGGGTGTTTTAATTGATCAAAATATGAGCTGGTCCAAACATATTTCAACATTGAAGCAATATCTGCGCTCTTCCATCCGTAGCTACTATCATCTCAAAAAATGTTGTGATAGCAGAACTTTAAGCACAGCCTATTTCGGCATTTTCCATTCAAAACTGCAATATGGTATAAGTTGCTGGGGAGGCGCCTACCTAGCAAAAATTCACCCTCTCCTAGTTTTGCAGAAGTGTACTAAAGGGTGATTTTTTTAAGGTTAGGATTTTCATGCATTAGTATTTGACAGATCACGCGGGATTTCAGACATGGTGTCAAAGAGAAAGATGCTCAGTATGCTTTGACATTTCATCATGAATAGACTTACTAACGAGCAACGCTTGCAAATCATAGTGAATGGGCCCTAGAAAAGTTGGCAGAAAATCCGCTTTTTTATCGACAAATTTTGTTCAGCGATGAGGCTCATTTCTGGTTGAATGGCTACGTAAATAAGCACAATTGCCGCATTTGGAGTGAAGAGCAACCAGAAGCCGTTCAAGAACTGCCCATGCATCCCAAAAAATGCACTGTTTGGTGTGGTTTGTACGCTGGTGGAATCATTGGACCGTATTTTTTCAAAGATGCTGTTGGACGCAACGTTACGGTGAATGGCGATCGCTATCGTTCAATGCTAACAAACTTTTTGTTGCCAAAAATGGAAGAACTGAACTTGGTTGACATGTGGTTTCAACAAGATGGCGCTACATGCCACACAGCTCGCGATTCTATGGCCATTTTGAGGGAAAACTTCGGAGAACAATTCATCTCAAGGAATGGACCGGTAAGTTGGCCACCAAGATCATGCGATTTGACGCCTTTAGACTATTTTTTGTGGGGCTACGTCAAGTCTAAAGTCTACACAAATAAGCCAGCAACTATTCCAGCTTTGGAAGACAACATTTCCGAAGAAATTCGGGCTATTCCGGCCGAAATGCTCGAAAAAGTTACCCAAAATTGGACTTTCCGAATGGACCACCTAAGACGCAGCCGCGGTCAACATTTAAATGAAATTATCTTCAAAAAGTAAATGTCATGGACCAATCTAACGTTTCAAATAAAGAATCGATGAGATTTTGCAAATTTTATGCGTTTTTTTTTTAAAAAAAGTTCTCAAGCTCTTAAAAAATCGCTCTTTATAAGGAAAATCTGCAGTGCTAACAGCTTGACTCGCTTTATGCCCCTCTTTAGATCAATAAAAATCCTCCCGGTCAGACATTTGTATTATTTTAAAGTTTCTAAGTTATTTTATATGAGGGGTGGCTATATGCAGATTCCTGTATCTGACGTCCGTACTCTGCGAAGAAATCTTGACAATTATCTTCCTGTTCCCACTTTTCGTACCACGCATTTTAGAAACTTCTACTCCATCGTGTCTTACAAGTTGTTTAATACGTTTCCTACGGCTTTTTGGTGTACCAGGTCTTTCTTAATGTTCTTAAAAAAAGTTAAACTGTGGCTTCTGGATTTCGATCACAGTCAAATTGAAGTTTTGCTGCCTTATATTGCTTAGTATTAAAGTAATTTCTTAAATTGCTTACGTACTGCTTGTTTTTAACAAAAATCACTGTATAGCTTTTTTCGTTTTTTTTTATATCATATCAATAATAATTTAAAATATTGCGTATCCCACATAATTCTGAATTGAGGCGCTCAGCGCCAAAACGGCCTAACCCCAAAAAAATCGAACTGAGATAAATGACTTTAAAGAAATACACATTTTTCAAATATTTTTAATATTTTTTTTATTAATAATATATAAATATAAACTAGATTTTTTGGTTAAAGTTACTAAAAGCTCTTTATTCAATATCAGAAAGGCTGTTTTAAACGATAAATAAAGAAAAAAATGTGGCTTAGGTCGTTTTGGCATCAGGTACAAATACCGAGTTCGCTATAAACTGTGGGATAGGTCGTTGTGGTTCTATGTAAACTTTCCAAAATATATAGAGTAGGCATCTTCCTCCTCCTGAATATCTTCATCTTCAGCTCTTGAATTCGTTTTCAAATTGTCATTAAAATTGTGCTTATTCGGCGGTATAAATTCTTTAAGCTCCTGTAAGTCCTTAAACTTTGCTGCATCAATATATCTTACTCCAGGATATAGTGACTCCAGTTCTACATCCACGGATTTGCTGAACTTCCTCTTTGAAATATCTACCTCCTGAAAAAATACATCTTCGTTGTTGGAGTATTTGTATTGAACAATGAAAGGTTTTTCTTTCTCGAATCGGAGCCACTGTATTTTTAACTATTATACTTTGGATTTTTTGTCTGTAGAAATTTTTCTGTTGGTGACAAGCTGTTCTATTAATCTTGTGCTTTTCATATCCTCTGCCATCTTAACAAGTTGAAATGGTTTCTTTTTTTTGCGTTGAGGATTACACGGTCCCAATCATCAGGAGTAAAAACGTCTTAATAGAAGCGCTTTTCCTTTTCAATAAGCCCAAAATCTTGATCGCATGGCAGAAATGAGTGGCCAGATACTAAAAACTTGTGGTCAATGTGCTCCACTTGTAAGGTTGAATTGTTGACAATGTACTCGTATGTGCAAATATGGTGCTCATTCTAATATTCCGATTTTGTCCTCCGCATTGGTCACTATAGATTATCAGCTTCTTACACTTGACATTGGCTTTGATATAATGAATAATGCAAGAACCTATTTCTTGTTGGCCACGTGAAGCTATTCCCTCATTCCAGGTATACATGAATAACTTGTTTGTTATTAAGTCGTGAATACCCAAAAAGTATGCCCAAAGCTGTCTCTTATAGTAAGCTATTCCTGTGGAAATGACTGGTGTTGGATGAGTTTTCATAAGATCGAATGCAATAACCGCATACTGATCCTTGTTCACCATTGCATCTTGTTGCATCCCTGTTCTTGCTGACTCGTCTTTCCGTTGATGTAAGTCTCGTTCAGTTGAAAGCCTCTCCTTTGCCGAAGGATCATTCGCTGCTTCTATCTTCACTTTGAACGAGTCACATTTCTTGCAACTGTCCGACATTGGAGTTCGGAAATGTAGATTAAAGTTTTGTGAAAAAATTTTTGCAAACACAAACTTTGAAATAACTTTATCTTCCTCTACCGATCCACGATAGAGCTGGTACATAATCGTTATGTTTAAGGTTGGAGCCAAAAATTCTCTATAAATATTTTTATTTCTGGAGTAGTGGAAGCTGTACCTGAGAAATTGTTCAATAAATTTGTTCACCACATCAGTACATTCTACAGAAGTTTTGTTATAAGATGGATGTCTTCCTCTTTGGTCCCGTGTTGGTGTCGTTGTGACACTTTCCGGTTTTTTTATTATTAAGAGCACGTGTTAAGCGACCATCAGTAATTTGTAAGATCTGCTTAAAATATTTTTTGCAGACTTGAACTTCAACATTATTTTCTGCAGGTAGTTTGTAAATCCTTGAATTAAACATTCGACTTCCACCAACAGACTTCTTGTAGCATCTCTTTTTCTCCATAACTGCGATTTGTCCACATAAATACGCATTCTGCAAGTCACGATCGCCAATTTTATAGAAGTTTTCAAAAATCCTGTTCAGATTACGCTCGCCGAAATGCTGACGACATTTCAACGGACATTGACAGTCAAAAGCATTTAGCGTTTTTGCTGGTTTCACAATTCCTTTGAAAGTTTTATAGGACTTCCCGGTGTGTTTCCTTAGTTTATTTACGTATATAGTTACCTAAAATTTAAGTCACAGGTTCTGACTCTCCTTCATTCATATTTAACGTAAACACTTTATACTTAATCTTCGACTTCCTGTGGGTAATTCCTAGAACTTCATTTTTATTCGCAGAAACAGGTATGTATGTTTATCGATAATTTTATTATGGGTGCAATTTAAGGTTTCCTGATATTTTAATCCCTTGGCTAACAAATCACCCAACATCTCACAGGTATCCATGGGATTTATTGTGGGATTTGCGGTTGTCTTAAATTTAGAGGCGTTTTGTTTACCCCACAGGTATGAAAGCGTTAGGTGTTTATTTTCATCAATGAAAAAATTAGGGCCTATTTTGGGTTTTTATTTCTAAAATCTCATTGACAAGTACTCACACCATTACACTCACAGATACTATGGATGAAAAAATATAAGAGGTACTTTGAGCAACTCTAATGTGAACTTTTTAATTTTCCTGGTCTTGTAAATCGTAAATTCTAAAATTATCACATCAAAAAAGTCCAGATGAATTTTTGGCCTAACCCACACGCATTTTTTCTGTTCTAAATTTCCAAATGGCCTAAGCGGCTTAGGCCGTTTTGGCTTCTCAGAAACAGACTTTGGACAATATTTTCAACACGTTTCCATATACAGCTATGAACATTTTTTTGTAAAGGGTTTTTCAATAAGAGCGCTACAAAAGTTTTTTTTTAAATAAAACAAAAACGGGTTTGGATATCAATGAAATTCTTTATTCCTGTGAAAGTACGTTCGATGCCATTATGTATGGAACTCGATTTATTTTCGACGATTTTCAAGCATAAATCGGCCGATACTGCTGAAATTTCACGTTCGATATTCGTAGGAAATTCATCAATCGTCGCTGGCTTGTTGGCATAGACCATAGACTTGACGTAGCCCCACAGGAAATAGTCTAACGGCGTCAAATCGCACGACCGAGGCGGCCAAGCGACTGGACCATTTCGTGAGATAACACGGTTTCCAATAAATTGATTGTGGAATTCGCTGTGTGGCTTGTGGTGCCGTCCTGTTGGAACACATGTCCTCCACGTCCATATCATCCAATTGGGGCCAAAAATATTCGGTTATCATTGAACGGTAGCGATTCCCATTCGCAGTAACGTGCCGGTCTTGATCATCACGGAAGAAGTACGGCCCAATGACGCCGCCGGCCCATAAACCACACCAAACCGTAATTTTGTCGGGATGCAATGATGACTCATGGAGTAGGTGTGGATTGCTGCCTGACCAATACCGCATATTGTGTTTATTGACGAAGCCATTCAGCCAGAAATGAGCCTCATCGCTGAAAATGAAATGAGCCTTATCGCGCTCTTAACGTTGAGGCCACTGACTCCGAATTTCGGTAGTAAATTTTAATAATTTCGACTCGTTGTTGGCTCGTATATCTTTTCATCATGAAATGGCAAACCTTACTGAAGAGAAATGTCAAAAGAGCGGCAAGAAATTCGGCGTCGTTTGCTGTCCCTGTCGCTCTACTTTTGTAGCGTCCCTGTGGAAAAACCCTTTATATAGAGTTCGAAATTTTGCTTCGATCTGCGTTGTCAGCTCATTTTTTGTGAAAATGAGGGTTAGGCCGTTTTGGCGCTGAGCGCCTCAATTTTATTTATGAAGTAGCATTTATCACTATTTGAATTTTCAAATACAACTATTCTTTATTATACCTTAATTCGTGTTATGATAGTTTAAGGAAATTATATTTGCATTGTTATAAAGAATAATAATAAAAATAAAAATATAACCGTCACAATGGAAAAGTTGTCATTTGAGGATTTTAGTTACAGGGAATTGGAAAATATCTCCGGTTCCGTACGTGAAGAATCGTTTTCCACTTTCCGAGCCCTCCGATATCTTGAAGGAATCCGTAACTGGAAGTCGCTAATTGCTTTTATCCTTTGTAGTCCTACTACAAATGTGAATCAAAACTATCCGATATAACTTCACATCTGACACGATGTTTTTGCTTTATTTCCTTGTTTCAGATTAACAACAATACATAAATGTCTTGTCCTTCCCTATTTAATAGTAATCAATTTAGATTTTATTTATCAAATGAATTAATAGAAAAAGAATGTTAAAAGTCACCTTAAACATAAATCGCCATACATATTTTTGTATATAATGTTTTGTTAACTAAATTCAAATGTATATATAAAAATAAATAAATTATTTAGAAATTTAATTTGTGTAATTTACAAGGAAGATTTTCATTTATTTATTTAATTAGTCAACATTGAACTTTAACATTGGTACATTTTATAGTTTTTAACTTTATCATTTAACAATGAATTATTTTATCAGGTTTTTCTAATTAAAAATGATTTCAAGAGATGTCCCGTTGTTGAATTATTTTCTAAAAGGAAATTTGATTTCATTTTAAAATATTTATGAATTTATTATAATTATTAAAATATATATGTATATGTATATGTATATAATATATATGTATGTACCATTTAAACTTTGTGTGCTTTTGCGAATAATGTAAATATGTGTTAGTATTTTATACTTTGTGTGATAAAACAGGAAGTATTTTATTAATTAATTTGGGCTTTGGTTTAGTTATGGCTCAGAGGAAGCCATTTTGCCATCTCGCTAATGTCATATTTACCAATTCCTTAATATTTTAATAATTAATGCTTAGTTCCAGCAACAAACCTTTACATTGGAAAAATAACCTTTTGAAATGAAGATAACATATGAATCAGCTTACCATGAAAGATTTAAGCCTTTAATTGTGATTTTCAATAGCAAAACCCTAACTAACGATATGTATGACTCTGATAAAGTTATTCATACTAAATTGTTTTAAACTTAAATAAAAGTATGGTCGCGTTTTGCCCCCATTGAATTTGTCGAACGTGATTTCGTCTGTTAAAAATAAAGATAAATAGTTCGTTGGAAACTTTCGAGAAGTCGTAAGAAGTTTTTATGTTACCAAACGAGCCTTCAGTTAGAAAATAAACTCAAAATATGAAATGCTTGGATAGGATTATGGGTTTTGTTATTTCCTTAATGGGTATGGATGATAGTTTAATTATTTTCTTTTCTTTCCAATGCGCACGGGGTTTGAGCATCCTTATAATGCTGACGCAGAGCACGAATGGAACGCTTAATAGGCAGGAAAACAGAGAAGAACTAGTGCATGTCGAATTAAAGTATATCTAGCACGTTCGAAAATAGTCTGAGGAGTATATGTGGGGAACTGTTGAGAAGACGGAATGCAGTTAGTTGTTTCGCCAGTGAGTGTATTGATTTTGCCATATCCTCGTCTCTTTAACACACCCATAAGTCAATTGAGAAAAAGAACTTTATGAAACTATTTTTTCCACAGTCTAACGGAACTATCCGAAAGCCCTCTTTCCAATCTTTTCAGGTTCTCAGCGAAAACCGGATGGCTGGAGAGCATGTGATGGACATCACCGACGAGACAAGGAAGGCACCACAACACAACACACGTGGACCCCCTATGGGCATCACAATGGGTCAACACTGACCTGAGTGCGATGACGCAGCATCAAAATCGCTGCCTCATCAAACCACATACCTAACCTAACCTAACACACCCATTAAAGTGCAATGCGGCAAGTACAGGGACGTTTAAGACGCCTGACCAGATATAAGCGTTGTACTTTACCCCAGGCCGAGTAGAGCTGAATACGACGGGGTACAGTAAAACATTTCTTGGCGGCATCGAATATGTGATCATTTCAAAGCAGTTTGTTGCAAGGGAACGCATTTCATTAAAAAATGATTTCATTAACACATTTGATGGCAATGGTGCGATGGTATCTAGTGTATTAACAAAGGGATTGGCAGGTCGTGTGTTTGAATCCCGACCAGAGCCATGCTTTGTAAACATTGAATACGCACAACAATTGAAATCTCCCTTAAGCAATTAAGGGGCCACCTGTGGGGAAAAAACCCTACGCACCAAAAAACTTCTTTCCTATCCTCCTATTCTTTCAAGTAGTAAGCAGCACCCAAAAATAGGCAACGAATCATTTGCTAGGTGCTGCGCAGCTACAAAAATGCCTGCACTTTGGCAACATTATAAAGGTACTGTATAAATTACAGAAAAATAAAAAATCCCTTTAGCGCACGCTAATCAAAAAAAAAAAAAAAAACTGTAAAACTTCCTAGTTGCAATGCTTTTTAAATAAGCCTATATTTAAATTTAATACCAGCCTTCCTGGGTTCTGGCTAAACCTTGCACAAATTTAATTTTCAATTATATTTTTCGCTTTTCCTGTCATCTTTGATCTTTTAATAATGCACGTTGAACATGGTTGTGCAAGTGAGTTGTGTAGCGCTTGTTTTCTATGACAGAATAGAACAATTGTGTTGCTTTAACTAGTTCCTTGAACAGTTTGCCTTTTGACACAATTCTTTCATTCTTGGTTGCATCTACCAAAGCGCAGCTTCAACGAGAAAGCATTTAAATTATAGTAACTTAAAAAATCCTCACCAATTTCCGTGCCGAAAGGGGATAAGAATATCTCTGCGCTTATCGTAAGCTACTTGGCCTATCTTTTTTTATACCCTATTCTAAGGGTATATTAATTTTGACGCATAGTTTGTAACATACCTTAATATTGCCCGTAGACCCCTAAAAGTTACTATATTTATGATCAGCATCGATAGTAATGTCGATCTAGCCATGTCCGTCCGTCCGTCCGTCCGTCCGTCCGTCTGTAGCCAAAAATTAGGCCTTTAAACTGGACGTAGAGAGCTGAAATTTTAACCATATACTCTCTAGGGTCCCGAAATAATCAATTTTACGAATTTTTGAAATCCGCCCACAGACACGCCCACAAAATCAAAAAAAACAAATTTTGGAAAAAATCGAATTTTGAGCTAGAAAGCTGAAATTTTTTATATATGATCTATGACTCCTAAAACTGCTCGGGATAAAAAAATTTCAAAATCCGCCCACTGACACGCCCACAAATAAATAAAATAAATTTTTTATACCCTATTCTAAGGGTATATTAATTTTTGAAAATCCAATGTTTCAGCTAGGGAGCTGAAATTTATAGTATATACTCTCTATGGGCCCTTTATGCTCATGTGTAAATATTTTCAAAATCCGCCCACTGACACGCCCACAATTAATTTTTTATTTTTTTTTGAAAGTTCAAAGTTTGAGCTAGGGAGCTGAAATTTTTAATATATACTCTCTAGGGGCCCTTTATTCTCATGTGTTAATTTTTTTTAAATCCGCCTACTGACACGCCCACAATTAAATAAAACAATTTAATTGAAACATCCAAGTTTGAGCTAGGGAGCGTTTTTTTTTTTTGATAAAATCCTTTAAATGTTATATAACAAAATATGTGGAGCGTTCTTAACAATTCAACCATACTTAGACTTTTGTCACGCCCACTTATGAGGGATAGGAATAAGAATAGGGTATCCAACAGTTCGCCCAAGCGGACTGTAGCCCGTCCCTATGTTTTTAATAGAGAACCAGTATCCGGCGAAAACTTTATAGGTAAAATAAAATATACAAATAAGCAGTCCATTGCAAAGTATTTTTCCTTATTCCCAGTACATATTATTTATTAATGATAGTTTGTGATGAATAAATACAAGTTTTTCGGCATTTACCGATAAAAGACGATTGCGTTTATTTTCGTATACTATGCCAGATTCAGAAAACAGCCTTTAGCTGTATATGCTGCTACTAGGTGATGCAAGATAGACCTTTGCAAATTTTGTTAAAATTGGGTACTTATGATGATTAACTGACCACCAAGATAAGGGTCGCTATTCCGGTCAGTCCTTTCTGTTTTTAAAAAAATGTCCAGCTCAGTCGCAGTATCATTTTTTTCGGAAACCTCATTTTCATCTTTCGCCACATCATCAAAAGATTCCCAAAATGATGCATGGGTATCGCCAGTAATATTATGTACTTTCGCTTTAATTTTTTTTCTTGCTGGGTTTAGAATCCCCTTCACGGCTAGGGGAATCGTCGTCGTAGCTTCTTTCTAAAACCTGCATTCGAATTTCCAGGCGAGGTCCCTCGATTTGAATCGGTCCTAAGAAACCTGCATGAATCTCGGTTCGAGAAGAGAAAGTCCAGAATTGATTATTTTTATTATTTCTTCTAAAGTTTTGAGAAGTCTTATACACTGTTCCATTATATCCCACTGGTAGGGTGTCAAATTGATGATTGTGTCATGGTCAGTGATATACAGTGAAATTCGCCTATAGCGACCTCGGTTATAACGACCATGCGGATATAACGACGCAAGTTCTGAGTCCCTTGATTTCACACCGTATTTTCTATACAAATTCATCCTGATATAGCGACTACAGATATAACGACGATTTCGGATAGAAGAATTTGAATTTTTTCCTCCGGATATAGCGACGAAACAAAAAGAGATAATCTAGTTGCCTGTGCAAAAAAATGGCCGTTGGTTTCGTTTGCTTGTAGGTACAGCTATAGCGTCCATTTTTTGCAAGAATTTTAATTTTTTATAAAAAAAAAATCATCTACTCGTAGTTGCTGGTGCAAAAAAATTGTCTTGGTTTCGTTTGCTTGTCATTCTTCTTTGTTTTTTCTACAGTTCTGCAAACTCGGAATCGAAAAGCATTTGTAAATGTAAGCTGTGTACTCGTAGTTGATTTAAATGTTATTTTTAATCTTGCAGAACAAATTAATACGTGTGATTTAAGCTGCATATTAAACTTATTATATAGGTGACATTCATGTTTTCAATCATTCTTTTGTTAGTCATGCATTTGTTTTTCTGCAGTTTTCTAACGTTTTAAGGAAATCGACTGCATAATGGCACCTCCATCTGTTCGACCCACATTGACTGTTAAAGAAAAGTCGGCAATAATTTGTCGACTGCAGAATGGGGAACTTAATGCAGATTTATGCAAAGAATTCAACATGTCGCATTCCTCTCTTTCTACGATTTGAAAAAATCGAGCAAAAATTCAACAAGATTTTGAGTCAAAATCTTTAAAAATCAAAAGGAATCGGAAATCCGAACTTGAAGATATTGAACACTCGCTACTCATATGGTTTAAATCGCAACGAAGTAAAAATATTCCTTTGAGCAGTCGCATTCTACAAGAAAAGGCTAATCAATTTGGCATCCTACTAGGGAAGACAGATTTCAAATGTTCTGAAAGTTGGATCTTTCGATTTCGACAACGTCATAACATCGTGGTCGGAAAAATTTGTGGTGAAGCAGCAAGTGTTTCTCAAAGTGACTGCAGTGAATGGTTAAGAAACGTTTTTCCGAAATTAAGAGATGGATATACAAATTCTGAAATTTATAACGCGGATGAAACAGGGTTGTTTTATAAACTAACGCCAGAAAGATCATTAA
Source organism: Portevinia maculata (assembly GCA_949715645.1). Classification (NCBI taxonomy): domain Eukaryota; kingdom Metazoa; phylum Arthropoda; class Insecta; order Diptera; family Syrphidae; genus Portevinia; species Portevinia maculata. The sequence goes on along the minus strand of OX454525.1, from coordinate 10,103,713 downwards.
AGCTAAAGGGCGAAAAATGTGTGGGTGGTAAGTTGTCAAAAGAAAAAAGGATGCATGGACGGAGTAAAGCGGAAGCTACTTATCATCGGTAAGTCAAAGAAACCTCGATGCTTTAAGAATATTAAATGCTTAAAGGCGTGGATGGCTTCTGAAGTTTTTAAAAAGACTTTGAGAAAATGGAACTCTGAGTTAAAGCGCGGAAATAAAAAAATTCTCTTGTTTGTTGATAACTGTCCTGCCCATCCGCATATTGACAATTTGACTAACATTAAATTGACATTTTTACCACCAAACAAAACGTCCGTTCTTCAACCCATCGACCAGGGAATTATAAAGTGTCTTAAATTGAATTACCGAAAAATATTGGTATTAAAAATGATAAATCACCTAGAGAATAGAATTTCGCGTTAGTCGTTTAGACGCAGTAGAAATGATAACAACGGCATGGGAAAGAGTAACCCCAGAGACTATAAGAAAATGTTTCGGACATGCAGGCTTCTGTAACTCTTCACCTTTACCTGCACACGTTGATGATACCGATGATGAACTGGATAGTTTGCCTTTGGCAGAACTCACTAGAATTTGGGAAAACGAGGAAAACTACTGTAACTGGGAAACTTACATTGATGTAGATAGCCATGTTTTGACTGCCGTTGACCTTACAGATCAAGAGATTGTTGAAAGCGTAACTTCAACTTCAGCTTTAGCAATAAATATGCATGAAGTCCTATCTGATGACGATGAGGATTCTGACGATCCGGAATTGGAAGAGCGAATTCCAATAGTCACAGATGCTTTAGGTGCTATTTCGGTCTTAAAACGATTTGCTCTATTTGGTGAAGGTGGAAACGACATGGAACTTTCGTGACTTATAAGAACTGAAAAGCGACTAGAAAAAGTTTTTGCTGAAAAAAGAGAGCTTAAGCAGCGAAATATTACTGATTTTTTCAAAGAAATTACTTGGATGCAAACCAGTTCCGTATTTTTTATTACATTTGCTATTACAAGTTTTTTTTTTAATTCTGTATGAATAATAAAACTATAAATACATACAACATTTGTGTGTACCTATCTACTTGTAAATCATGAGTTTTTTATAATTTGTCTGACCTTCGGTTATAGCGACATTCGGCTATAGCGACCATTTAGCCCGGTCCCTTCACCGTCGTTATATCCGGAGTTCACTGTATAGAGAAATGGCTATTTTCTACTCTAACAGTCACTCCAGCAAATAAAAGGTTGAATTCGAACGCGTACAGATGTCTTGGACCAGTTTATGTTGTTGTACATTGAATTCCCTTTGTATTGTCGGCAGTTTTTTTTTTTGAGCCACACTCGAATGTTTAAAGTGTGTGACAATTCGTCTGGCAGCAGAGTTAATCTCCAATGCTGCAGGGTGAGACTTCAATGATTCGTTCACTGCCATTTGAAACATACTCGGCAACTCTTACGCCTTTCACCATGTTGGCACCGCTATCATGAATAAGCAAATGTATTTTCGATTGGGAAATATTCCAGCGAGTCATGATTGCGTTCAGCTCTTTTTTGTAATGTTTTCAACTGTGTGAGATCCTGGAAAGGGTTTCATTGCCAGTATGGTATGTTCCAGTTTAAATTCAGGAGATAACCAATGAGCTGAAAAACTTAAGAAACTGATTTTGCTGTGCACACAGGTCCACATGTCTGCTGTCACCGAAATCGCAGTAGCTTTTAAGATATAGGCTTCAATTTTAGCATGTATTCGATCATTGTGTTAGCAATATAATTTCGGCAAGGAGTTTTATAACGAGGCAGTGCATTCTCCATAAGCCTCCTAAAACCAAATCGTTCCACAATAGATAGCGGGTCATTGCCCAAAGCAATTATTTCCACAATCAAATAATGGTAACCTCGCGTTTTTGAATCGTTTATGTCCCAAAGCATTTTTTTTTTCTAAAGTTTCTGGCACTTGTAGACGGAAAGACATTGATTTCAGAAAGCCGTATGTTTAAATTCGATGTGATTTTTCATAGCCGGCGTACCAGCTTTTTTTCTGTTCCACCACGAGAAATCCTCGACTTGCACTGCAAACATACAGCAAACTTTGAGTCATCCTCACAGATTTCAAAATGTTTCCAAATCGGAGATCTTTTGCTCAGCGATTCCATTTTACTTTATTTGCTACAGCAAAGTTTAATAAGTATATACCGCAAACTTTTTATGTTTTAACTTTTATAAGTACAACAAGCGTCTTAGTTCGACGAGTAATTTATGCCAACTGTGTGTGCTCCTGAGTCACAGTAGCATTCTCCACATACAACACACGAGCCGTGCAGACAAATAACGGGACCACAACTAATCAAGTAATAATTTGTATACGTGACGTGTCTGAAATAGAATGCATCGCGACGTATTCTGCTCTCGAAAGTATATTCGGCCGCCGGATACCGAATACCGAATATCTGGTAATTGGTCAAGTCAAGCCTACCCTAGCCTAGCGACACATTTAACGTTTTGAAACTGGCCCACAGGCGCAAGTGAGCACGCAAGTCCGTTTGTTGACACGACTGGAGATCGAAGGTGTCTCACAAAGATGATCAGAAAATAATCAATTATAGAAATAAACGCATCGAAATCGTAAAAATTGGTAGGTCTAAAAACTTCTGGATCATACAAGTACAATTACACCTTTTTCTCCCAGATTTAATGTCTGGATCATCAATTTTTCGAATTGAACAGAAAACATAGAGACGGGCTGCAGTCCGCTTAGGCGAACTGTGGGATACCCTATTCTTATTCCTATGCCTCATAAGTGGGCGTGACAAAAGTCTAAGTATGGTTGAATTGTTAAGAACGCTTTACATACAAAAAACGCTCCCTTGCTCAAACTTTGGGTTTTCAAAAAAATTATTTTATTTAATTGTAGGCGTGTCAGTAGGCGGATTTAAAAAATATTTAAACATATGTATAAAGGGCACCTAGAGACTATATTATAAATTTCAGTTTCCTAGCTCAAACTTTGACTTTTCAATAAAATTGTTTTATTTGATTGTGATCGGATTTTAGAAATTTTATCTCCCGAGCAGTTTTAGGAGTCAAAGATCATATATAAAAAATTTCAGCTTTCTAGCTCAAAATTAGAATTTTTTGAGTTTATGGGCGTGTCTGTGGGCGGATTTAAAAAATGCTTAAACTTGATTATTTCGGACCCCTAGAGAGGATATGGTTAAAATTTCAGCTCTCTAGGTCCAGTTTAAAGGCCTAATTTTTGCCGACAGACGGACGGACGGACGGACATGGCTAGATCGACATTACTATCGATGCTGATCATAAATATAGTAACTTTTAGGGGTCTACGGGCAATATTAAGGTAAGTTACAAACTTCGCGTCAAAATTAATATACCCTTAGAATAGGGTATAAAAAGAGCAATAGTCAATCCCTGGCCTAACTTCAACCTTATAAACGAGGAGATGTTGCTTCAGAGTACCTCTTTGCTCTGAAAACGTAACTGAATTTAAAGGAAGCAGTCTTTGCTTGCACTATTAGAAAAGTGGTTCTGCCAAGCTACGCTGGAGTTCATTGTTTCACCAAGTTTCTTGTTCTCAATTAATGTATAAATGTAATTTCAATCCCACAAACAGTTAAAGTATTCTTTCTGAATGCAATTAAATTGATTTTAAATACATGCGTATTTTAGCTAGTTCTTGGTCAAGTGAGGTGATCTGCGGTTAGCTGCGTAGGTCACCTGTGGACTGTCAGCTCCGAAAGTCATATCGCGAAGTGCGTTTTAAATATATGAACATATTTTTAACCTTTATGTGGGCGGTTTTCTATCAAGATGGAATACTCTTCTGAAAGTACTGCATATGTATATATTAAAAATCTTGCATAAAGTAGGTGGAAGTTCTGGTGCACAGTTTCTCAGTTCGAGTACATTATGTACTACGGTATGTATTCCATTTCTGGAATAATCGAGAACAATGCATAGCGAAAGGGAAATTATTAAGACTATTGTACATTGTTTTATCATTTCGAATCCCAGCCTGAATGCAAATATAACAATGAAATCTAGACTACATAATTTAGTTAGTCTTTTGCACACTACCTGTATCTATACTATATCGGTATCTATACTATATCGGTATAGGTAGTCTGTACTTTTGCAGGCAGGAATGCTAGAAATTATGTTATGCAGAATACCGATCTAAGTCTGATGAAATAATACAAATGACAGTGCTGTCAAAATGAGATGTGATGGAGCTTCCATTTAGTTCAACAATACAGGAATACCTCGGTTTACGTCGCTATTTGGTTCCAACAATCCTGATTCTGACGTAAATCGAAACAGTGTTGGTAAACAATTAAAGTATGTATGTACATATAAAGTATTATTTTTTTTTGAATACTTCGCGAACTATTGGATAAAATAATAAAAAAATATTAGCCATTAATGATCCATACTGGGCCTAAAACCTAGCTTCGCCAGTTGCTGACAGAAAACGTCATCCTTAAGGCTATGATGGTCAACATCCGAAATGGGGACCAGATTACGAGTTTGACGGGGCCGAATGGCACAAAGGTGTGAAGATAGTGGGGTGTGGAGACGGGCATACTCTTGAGTTTCTCTCCAAAACCATCGCCAGCATTGGCGAACTGTGGGAGGGAGCCAAACTGAAGGTCATACCCAGATCCGCACTGCCACTTAGACAGAAAGTCAAAGTCTGGATACCACCCCCCTTCGACAAAGAAGAGGACAAGAACATCGTGGTCCTCCTCGCTGGGCAGAACAAGAATATCCCGATCAAGGATTGGGTCAAGGTATACTAAAGACGAAGTGGTGACGGCAAGGAGCTCTGCTTTGCAATAACCCAATCTTCTGCAGCCAACATAAGACAGACCCCAGGCAACAGACTGAAGTTCGGGCTAGGTGCCGTAAGGGTACGGCTGGATGAAGATGAAGAGCCAAATGTTGCAAAAGCTGCTAGTGGTGCAAATTAATTTGCATCACTGTAAAGCAGCAACACACGATCTACTGCTGTTCATGTCTGAGGTAAGCGTGGACGTGGCATTAATTCAAGAACCCTGGATTTTTAAAAATAAAATCCAAGGACTGAAATCGCCATATTACCATCTGTTCCACACTAAAGAAGAAGGTAAAGTACGAAGCTGTATTCTAGTCAAGAAAACTGTTGGAAACATATTTTACTTCACAGGTACAGCAATGGAGACGCTGTGGCCGTAAAAATTGAAGCTCCGGAAAGGAACCTTATCCTCGCTTCCGTTTACATGGCACACGACGAGGAAAACCCACCATCCGATACAGTACGTGAATTAGTGGAGCACGCTAACACACGGAACACTTCATTGGTGGTAGGGTGCGACGCGAGTGCACACCACACGCTGTGGGGCAGCGCAGGAATTATTAAAAGAGGTGAGTCGTTGTTTGAATATATTATTTCCACAAATCTAGTTTTGTGTAACAGTGGAAACCAGCCCACATTCCAAAACAGAAACAGGTCAGAAATTTTAGACATAACTCTCAAGAGCAACAATGATCATATCAGGGTAGAAGACTGGAGAGTTTGTCGAGAGAACTCTTTCTCAGACCATAATAGAATACTCTTTACAGTCAATCTACAATATATGGCACAACGAATCTTTAGGAACCCCAGGAAAATGAATTGGGCAGACTATGCGAAAACCGTTAGTGAGTACACACAACATCCAAAAGAGGACAAGTTTGTCGACACTCACTCAATCGACAACGCAGTCGAGTATATTACCAAAACTATGCAGCCTTTGTTAAACACTGTCCCATCTCTCGCAATCGCAAAACCAAAAAGGCAACTTGGTGGACTAGCGAGCTTTAAAAGCGGTGAACATTGGTAAGACAACTTTTTAACAAAGCAAGACAGAGTAAGACAGATGAAGACTGGACTAAGTATAGGTCCGAACTTAATCTATATACTAAAGAAATAAGGAGAGCAAAACTCGAATCCTGGAGCACGTTCTGCGAATCCATAGAGAGTACAAACGAGGCTGCCAGACTACGTAAAGTACTATCCAAAGACCTCACGGTCCCAGGGTATATTAAACGTGCTGATGACTCTTGGACAGAGTCTAGCCAAGAAACTCTACAAATTTTAATGGATACTCACTTTCCGGAGTCTATAGTGAGAACACTGGATGTGAGGTCAACTATACCCCCGTTCCGCAAGACACACAACCGGACATGGCAATTGAAAGTATCATAACAGAGCACAAAATTGCTTGGGCAGTCAAATCTTTCCAGCCCTACAAATCGGCGGGACCAGATAATGTCATACCAGCAATGATACAACAGGCTCTTAATGTAATACTGCCATTGTTAAAAGCGATATTCAGAAGCTGTATAAGACTCTGCTACATACCGCAAAGCTGGAAAGAAGTAAAAGTGATATTCATTCCCAAAGCATGGAGACATATACACTGCACAGCAAAAGATTATAGGCCGATAAGGCTCTCCAATTATAGAGAGAGAATAATCGACTTATATACAAGAGACCTTTTAAACGAAAACAAGCTATGCAGTACTCAACATGCCTACCTCAAAGGCAAGTCCGTTGAAACAGCCCTGCACGAAGTTGTGTCAATTATAGACAAAGGATTACACCATAAAGAATTCACCATGGCAGCATTTTTGCACATTGGGTTTACGAAATGCTTAGGAGCAGAGTAATTAACTCAGAGATCGGACAGAGTACCATAAGGAAAACAGTGACCAGGGGCACCCCACAGGGAGGCGTCATATCCCCCCTCCTGTGGCTTCTAGTGGTCAACAAAATCCTCACGACTCTAAAGGTCAAAAAGACGAAAATAGTAGCATACGCAGACGATATTGTAATTCTAATAAGTGGAAAGTATCTCCCCACTATCAGTGAACTCATGGAATCTGCCCTAAAAGAATTATCCTCGTGGGCAAGACCGAATGGCCTTGGAGTTAATCCAATCAAAACCGAATGTGTTCTGTTCACTAGGAAAAGAAAAATCGAGAATTTCGATATGCCGAAGCTAAACGGAATTCGTCTGAAACTTTCCCCGGAAGCAAAGAATGTGGGCGTCATCCTAGACTCTCAGCTTACTTGGAAACGTAACACACGATCAAAAAAAGTACTATGTGCCTTCTACGCATGCAAAAAGACCTTTGGCAAGCGTTGGGGTATGCGCACTTACATAACCCATTGAATGTATACAGCGATCATACGACCCATACTTACATACGGGTCTATTGTTTGGTAGAAGGCAACAGAAAGGACTACCTATCTCCATAACCTCTCTAAGGTACAGAGATTAGCATGTATCGGCACAACTAAGCTTCGAAATAAGTTGTGTTTTGAGTCCTGGAACAATGTTTATAACTGTAGTGACGTATCGTATGCATATTTTAATTTCTTAACCACTCTTAAAAGCCATATTGCTAGTTGCAGTTCTCTGACCACAAGAAAATCCATAGTTAAACTTAAACCTTGGTTATCTAATTATTTATTAAATAAAGTAACAACTAAAAATAAACTTAGAGTAAAGTGCAAGAAGAACCCAAGCAATGTGTTTCTCAAAATGAAATATAAGAAGATATGTGCTGATTTGAAAAAGGAAATACCCATTTGCCGTGACCGTGACTCTTATTGCCGTGCTCAATTTTATTCAGCTAGAGGTAATCTTAAGAAAGAGTGGAAAGTTGTAAATACCATTCTCAACAAAAAATCGTCCAATCAAAAAACTATTGTTCTACGTACTAACAATATGGAAATAACAAATACACATGAAATCGCTGACGCTTTTAATAGACATTTTTCAACTATCGGACTTAAACTACGAGTACATACTGGACTAATTCAAAATTTATGTTCTCAATGTTCTGCTATTGGTGATGTAAACTGTAGAAGTTTTGTTTTTGACCCTATAACTCCCGTAGAGATTTTAAGGACGATTGGCAGTTTGAATTACTCAAATTCATGTGGTGTCGATGGTATTTCTAATGTTGTCCTAAAAAATATTGCATGTTTCATTGTGGATGTATTAGCTGATGTTTTTAATCGTAGTGTTTTTTCTGGTATTTTTCCTGAAGGACTAAAGTGTGCAGATGTTATTCCTTTGTTTAAAAAAGGCTCTCCAACTGAGATAGGAAATTATAGGCCGATTTCTCTTCTGCCCAGCATAAGTAAAGTGTTCGAAAAACTTATAAAAACTAGGTTAGTAAACTTTTTAGACAAGACTATGTTCTTTCACCCTACTCAATTCGGTTTTCAAAAGGGTAAATCAACCGAGGACGCACTTTTAAATTTTTGCTCTCAGATAATGTGCAACCTTGACAGTAGAAAATGTACAGCTGCGTTATTCATTGATATAACCAAAGCCTTCGACATGGTTGACCATAAAATTCTTTTAAGTAAACTGGAAAATGCAGGTGTGCGTGGTTTCATGCTTGAATGGCTTAATTCATATCTGAATAATAGATCACAGAGAGTAAAGTTGAATGAGGCGAGAAGTGATGTGCAATTAATCAGGCTAGGGGTACCACAAGGTTCAGTCTTGGGTCCCATTCTATTTTTAGTCTATATCAACTCACTCTTCCACCTCAATCTAAAAGGCTTACCTACTGCTTTTTCTGACGATGTTGGGTTATCGTATGGCGTGAACAGTCCCTTAGATCTTATCGCTGACATAAATAGTGATGTACATATTCTTAGACAATGGTTCGCTGAACACAAACTTGTAATAAGTCCTAAGACTAAATTAATGTTCTTTATTCTATCTGCGTCCATTAATCCAAAACCGGATATATACTTTCATGCACCGAATTGCAAAAAATTTAAATTATATCAATGTAAATGTGCAACCAGTGTGTTTGGTCAATTATTTTGTAATAGTGAAAATTGTAGTGATGGTTGTTTTTTGATAGAGAATGTAGACGAATTTATGTACTTAGGACTCTTAATTGACCCTAATATGAAATTTTCATCTCACACTACTGCATTGAAAAAGTACTTTATCTCCACACTTAGGCATTTCTATTACCTTCGTAACATATGTTCAACTAAGCTCCTAACCACAATTTATTATGGGCTTTTTAATTCTAAGCTTCAATACGGTATAAATTGCTGGGGAGGTGGCTATCAAAACAAAATTCAGCCATTGCTAGTCTTGCAAAAGAATGTTGTCCGGAAAATTTGTCGTAAACCTGCTAGGCATCCTAGTTTTCCTTTTTTTTGTCAATTAGGGATTCTTCCTGTTCGTCACTTATACTGTTTTAAGGTTCTAAAAGCGTTCTTTATGAAGTCTGGTAACCGAAACTTCCGTATAATCCCAAACTATAACCTACGAAATAACTCACTTAATATGTTACAAGTGCCAAATTATCGAACCACCGCATATAGAAATTCTTATTTAGTTATATGTAATCGTTTATTTAATGTCCTCCCGGAAGAAATCAGATGTGTTCACAAGTCCGAATGTTTTCTTAAGCGGGTAAAGAATTGGCTGTTTTCTCATCATTATTATAGTCTAGACTCTCTTACTTCTAATATTTTGATCTAACTGTTGTCTCAACTTTTGATGTTAGTATATAGATTACAAAAATTGTGCATCCTTTATGAAGTGATAACAAATTGTTACCATGTTAAATGAATTAAATCTGCTGAAAATTGCTTTTTCTATATTTTTTTGTTCAATACCACCCCCATATGATTGTATTTTTCCTTTTGAAGTGGCATTCAACACTATTTGAACTCACTCTGAATAAAATATCGAATGCCACCAAATTTGTTTTACCTTACTTTGTAATTCATCATCATCATCATCATCATCATCATCATCATCATCATCATCATCATCATCATCATCATCATCATCATCATCATCATCATCATCATCATCATCATCATCAATAGGAGCAATGAGATCGACACCCCAAGCCGGGCTGGAAGTCATTTTAAACCTACCCTCCTTGGTGAATAAATTCGCAGCATGGCAGCCAAAGGAGCCCTCCGCCTCAAGGAGGCAAACATGTGGAGACACAGCTCCTATGGGCACGGCTCCATAATTCACAATTACTTGGGTATCGATCTATCCAGGAAAACGGACTACATAATCCCCAATCGAAACTTCGAGAAAAACTACTCTACATATATACCCCAAAGAGAGAACTGGAACGCGCACGCCAGCGCACAAGAAATCCATATCTATACGGACGGGTCAAAAATGGATGTAGGTACAGGAGCAGGAGTTTTCTGCGAGCCCCTAGACATAAAGGACTCGTACAGACTCCCCAACGAATGCAGCGTCTTTCAAGCCGAAATAGTCGCCATACATAGACAAGGCAGCAAAAACAATCTCCGCGAAGAATCTGGATCCTTCCACGATTACATTCTTCGTAGTCAGGCGGCGATCAAAGCACTAGACAGCGAAACCATAAAGTCAGGAACTGCCTAAAATCCCTTAACGAAATAGGCGAACGACACAGGATCACCAGGTCCTGGGTCCCCGGTCATAGCGACATCGTGGGGAATGATAAGGCAGACGAGCTTGCAAGAACAGGGTCAGAACTTGACGCAATGGACGCCATTCCCATCCCAATTAGTGCAGCAAAAAGAAACATTGGACCAAAAACTGAGGGAACAAATTAACACTACCTGGTCCCAAAGGAACGACTGTGTTATATCTTGCAGCCTATGGCCAAGAATCGACGAGAAAAGAACAAAACACATCTGGGAATGAATAAACAAGAAATACGTATCCTAACCGGCGTACTGACCGGCCACTGCACCATAGGTGTAATGGCAAACAGGCTGGGCATTAGCTCACCAGACTACTGCAGGAGCTGTCAGGGTACAGAAGAAACCGAGACCACCAAACACCTGCTCTGCGAGTGTCCAAACCTCCCGACATCTCGACTTCGCTATCTGGGTAACAGAGTTTTCGAAAACTTAGAGGACGTAGCGCAAGTACCACTGACGGACACAATCAGGTTTGTCAAGAAAACAGGTTGGTTCCAATAGGCCAACCAGCAAGAATAATTTAAACGAAGTATGGTAAGTGTTTTTATTGTAAGTGAAGTTTTTTTTTTACCACGATAAACAAAAAGGGATCACAATGGACCAATGGGCCCCCGTGCAAGCACAGCAATTGCTGTGCACTTCCCTTCAAACCTAACCTAACCTAACCTAGCTTCGCCAACCATTTGCTAGCACAAATTGGAAGGGATTTACAATTTTAAGTCGAATCCAAACGGCAAATTTGACAATTGATACTCTTGGATGCTTGGATGCACTGTTGATAGCAATAACTTTGAGGTAGTGTCTCAGGCAGAGACTTCATGGGTCAAGAGCCCGTTAAGTAAGTAGTACTTGGCTTCGGCGGGATTTGAAGCTGAGACCTTTAAATTAGTGGTCCAACATACTGACCTCTGAGCCACTGCGATTGTCCATTTTGGAACACTTTTTGTTCCTAACAAAATAAGTAAAATATAAACATTTTGCCAAAACACCCCCAAAAGTGGGCATAGAGAAAAAAACTTTGTTAAGGCGACTTTTTAAGAAGAACATTGCCTGGACATTTTGTTTATATACTTTTATGTTCGTTTTTAAGTAATTCACGTTTTTATCAAAAACCACCCAAAAAATTAGGATTGTAAAACAACTTTGTATGACCGAATTGTTAAGAATTATATTTTCTACATATTTGTTGCTGGTACTCTTGTTTTTACGTTTTTTAAGGATTTCATCGAAAATGTTTATGCCAGAATCTCCTACAAAATGTGGGTGTGGCAAAAAAGATTTGTATGAACGAATTTTTAAGAAAGACTCTGTCTGCATACCTTGCCAAGAAAACTACCTTCATTTTCATCGATATCCTGTAAGTGGTTGGATTTAAAAAAATGTTTACACCTCAGCGTTTTAGGGCCCCTACAGAGTACTGTTCCTAATATCAGGTTCGTAGCTGGAATTTTATGGCGTCGAAAGTGGTGACGGACGAACAAGAATATGGCTAGATCGATTTAATTTTCGATGCTGGTCCCGAATACCAACTTTAAGGAGTCTACGACCATCTTCTGTGATCGAAAAAACCCCTAAGCTGAAAGGAAGGCACTACAGCTACACCGCAGTTGTGTACTCATCAGACAAAGGGATGAAGGTGGTCGAATAACACGAAAATGTTAAATTTTTGGAATAAGAAAAAATAAAAACAAACAAAAAGAGGCTTTAATTTTTTAACATTTTTAATAATTTTTTGATCGGTATGGATTTCTTTGTGTTATCCTTGTTTATAAATAATAGTATTTTACAAGAGTTTCCTAATCGTTAATTTTAAATTTAGTTAAATGTATTGTAAATGTATGTGTATGTTTTATAATTTTTTTATACACTAAACAAAAGTATGTAAATGTCATCTAAATAAACAAAAAAATAAACATAAACTATAATATAGCAATAAACATGGAGTGTATGTTATTGTAATACGAAAATGTTACCTCAAAACCGAATTCTCAAAATGCAGTTCTTTTCAAAATTATTAGAACATTTTGTATAAAAGTTTCTCTTTAGTTGAAACTAAAATTCTAATCATAATAATAGCATGAGAAATAATAAACATAAACATAACATAATCAGCGGCTTCTTCGTAAAAAGTTTGTTCAAAAATTACAAAAATATTTAAACGAAATGTTATTTTTTTTTTTAGAAATTGGAAGCAGATTGAAATCCTGCTCTCCTCCTTTCTAAGTTACTTATATGTATATAAAAAAAATAACAAATGTTTTAAAGGTTTCAAAATCATTATAAAACAAAAAAAATACTCGTTACTCAACACTAAAACGGATTGAAGTTCAAAACGGTACGGTTCTCCATCGATACTCAGAAGGCCTATTATATTTACACAATATTTGGGGGGGGGGGGGGGGGGGGTGGGGATTTACAGTTTAAACTGGATGATCTCTTGCTGGAACTATATCATTGGTTTCTCTAACATTAAAAATAAAAACGAAATTTACATATTACAAGTTTTCGCGCGTTGACATCTTTATGGGATCAGGAAGTGATTCATCGTTTGTAAACTGGCGACAAATCGAGAGTGAGATTTTTTAGAGCGCGATTTCGCGCTGAGGATCGTGTTTGCTTTGATGATCGAATAATCTCAAGCAGAAGACCCTCACAGTCGTTGCAAACTGCCATTAATTCGCCCCGTAAATTTTCTTTTTGATCGGAGCTTAAATGTCCCGACGAGGAGAGTGTAAATGCACGAGCGAATTTAGTTCTGCAAAAAAAAAACATAGCTGATGAGATTTAACTCAGTATTAGAGGTGTGTAAATCATACTTCCTGTCCAAGGTACTGCTATTTGAATGAGGTCTTGCCGGGCTAGAAACCGGCAGACTTCGTGGTCCTTCTACACTGCGTGACATGATACTGATGTTTTTGTTTGTGGCACTGCCGTTCTGTTGATTCTCTTTGTTGTAACCATTAACACCATTCGCTGTCGCTTCACCACCATTCGGTTGGATCATCGACTTTGTCATTTCATGAGGTACAGGACCAGCACCTGGTGTACTCATGTTTGACCTTTGGTGTTTTGGTGATGATGGAGCACTGCCAACCGAGTTGCGAGTCTGAAATAAGAGATACCATTATTTAAATTATGTGAATGGTATTTGCAATATATGAAATAATACATCGATTATTAAAAAATTTCTACTTAAAGGTATCCACGAACTAACTAGGAAATATTTGTGGCAACAATTTCACTGCAAATAAGACATTGATTTTGGTAAGCTTACCTTTCTCTCTGACTCAGAGCGTAGTAGACGCTCAATCAAGGACTTCGGGAATGTTTCGTCCAGGATACTCGTAGACGCGTGTGCGGCATTGATGTGCGCGTGATGTGAAGGCGAGGGTGTGCTCGAACCAGCCGGGCTTGATAGCAGAGAGGGTGATATTAGCACCACTGGTACGTTTCGAAAATGTTCAGTTGGTATTCGCATCTGTTTTAAATAAATATAATTATTACATTATACAATTTCAATGGCACCTGTAAGAAAAAAGACAACTAGCAACTCGATAGAAACTGCAGTTGCCCTTTGATGTCATATAGAGCGAATTCCAAGAAAACTAGTTGCCGTAATCAGTTGCCCCCACTACAAGCATTATAAGATATTTTTTTTTAACTAACCTTGGTGTAGCATTTGGAGCATACGGTTCTTTGGCACAGTTTGCACTGGATTCCCCACGGCCCGAAAATGCTGAAGCGCGTTCGCAGGCACAGAAAGCATACTTTCCGTCGCTCGACGTCCTCCTTGACGCGTACACCCACCGGGAGACCCTCCAACTCGGCTTTTGTCATTACAGAGCGGATATGTACAATCTCTTCTAATGTCAGTGACAGACGATCGTCACCCCGTTCGCGCCAATGCTTCTCGTCCAGAAATGATTTGGTCCAAGCACCAATTGATGATGAACGACTACAACTACTGCTGCCGCAACTCGGGCTCCGATCTAGATTCGTGTTGTGCTGTTGAAATTTAGGAGGAGTTGGATCATGTGATGACTTTTGATCTATACTTTTTTGGTACGAAGAAGGCTGTGGTTGCCTTTCTCTGGTTATGGGTTTTACCTGATGATGTGATGGTTGCGGTTTACTGCTGCTATCTGTGCCGGCGATCGATTGCACATCGGACTGCCGGGAATCAGGACGCGACGAAGGCATAGAATGCGTTTCATCCAAGTTGCTCTGGCATCCGACAATTGTGTGACGTCGCATCGAGGCACGCCTCGACTCACATTGTGTGGCAAGATCGTAGGCTACAGGGAATAGGATATATGCATGTGAAAATTAATCGTGCTAATGGTAGTGACAGTTAGAAAAATGATTGTAAACAGGCACTGAGGCGTATGAGTAATCACATTGGTTTTCATAAGTTAATTGTTAAGCAGCAATTCTGAATTTAATTCAATGAGTTAAGCAATACTTATTTAAGTAGAAGGACAATTTCGCTACGAAAAGCAGACTGTATGAACTATGAAGCATGAGGCATGACAAAGCATTTGAATTGGAAAAAAATTGCATTAACATGTATATTTACATTCCAGAGCGTTGTCGAAGAATCTGTGGTATTCGTCTTCTGTAATTGTATCCTCTGTGCGCACGCAAGGAAGATGTAAAAAATTCCAAAAAGTAAAATTACATTTACAAACAATGTAAACAACACCAAGATTTTTGTTTTATAAATTAAGAGAAGCGATCTCTATGTTTTTTTTTTATTTTTAAGTATGGCTTTTGTTTTGTTACCAAATTTGAAAATCAAGTTAATACAAAAAAGTAAGAAACTAAAATTTCGAGACTGTACAATATTATGTGAATTTAAATAGATGGATCGAGGAATAAATATACAGGATGACTGTTGCAGAGATTTTTTTGTTCTGTTTGAATTTTGATATATGTAGTGTGTTGTTATATTGCTGATGTGTGTTGGGAGGGGATTAATTTGTTGCCTCCACCATCATATACCACCCAACCAACCTTTGTGTTATTCAAATTTCGTTTTAATAAAACTGAATAAACTCAAATGCCTTTGGAAAAGGAAAATAAACACGAAATTAAAAAATAAACAAAAACAAAAAACAACAAACAAACTTACATAAAATATACAACAATATTGGTCTATATACAATATTGAATGCGAATATAGAACCATTTATACAACATATTAATGTACTTACTTGTTCGTCTCATCACTCGAGAGTTTAGGTTGGTAGTGGTTGGCGGAGGACCTGTGGTAGGCATATAGCCTCCGATTGGATACGGGGGCATTTTTGGCTGTGAACAGTGTGGAATGATGGATGATGATCCAGATGCTGGCGAACCCTCAAATATGTTATCATCCTGGAAAGGGACATGAGATGCCAATATTAGTATATATTTTCTCATTAGGAAATTATGGGAAAGTGGAGGATGCTGCAGCAACGGTTGGTTATTTATGGTTTTGTTAATGTTGATTTCGTTTATTGTAAACGACGATTTGGTTATTATTTTCATTAGGCAGTCACAACAGTTTGAAATCGAGGAATTAGGTGTTAACATAAATTGCATACAAATGTGATTAGGAGAGATTTTGTAAGTTCGAGCATATGACACATTGCGGATATAATACCTACTGTACAAGAAATTTAAGAAACGTTGCATATTCTCCTTTCTACGTATTTAATATACCTACGGTGCGGTGCCCTAAACTTTACAGAACTTCTCTACTATATTTATAAGGACTCCGATTTAGATGAGATTAGATTAATTGACTTAAAAACTTTATACAAAATATTACATTTCAGTGATAGTTGTGGCTAAGTTTTTGGTTAAGCACACCTGGCTCCGCCCTAGATGCATTATTGAACGTCTCCCTCCTTCATGTTTACATCATGGGTTGCACAATCCAAGCCTTCTTACGTTGGTATAACTCACACTAGAGTTTTGAAGACCTTTCGCTACGGTTGTCGTTCGACTCCTGTCTTATGGAAATGCTGTTCGATGCAATGACACCGAAACTTCGGCTGATGCGCAATGGCTATGGAATATGTTATGAGGAACAGGTATAAGGGGCTGAATATCTGCGTCTGTAGCGACAGTGAAGCTGCGCTTTAGGCCTTGCTCTACCCTTTGATCAC
Organism: Portevinia maculata; assembly: GCA_949715645.1. Taxonomy (NCBI): domain Eukaryota; kingdom Metazoa; phylum Arthropoda; class Insecta; order Diptera; family Syrphidae; genus Portevinia; species Portevinia maculata. The sequence continues at coordinate 10,087,045 of OX454525.1, read as the reverse complement.
CTACAAAATAGTTCGTGAATGCAAGATCTCCCTGAATTCGGTCGGAAGGTTGAATTCACTTAGAGTTATTTAGGTGACAGGACACAGAGATATCCCTGGAAATTAAATTGCTGATGAACTCGCTAGAAAAGGAATGCCCCTTCTACCTGATAAAGGTCCCTTACCCTTAGGCATTCCAATTGCTACATGCAAAGTCATACCATATTAAACTAAAAAAACTAGCATCCATTGCGCCATACGAGGCTTAGGACTTTCTACGCTGGAGCACTCATATTCAATACTGGTCCATTGTACAGCCAGGAAGACACACCACTACGGTTCTTTTCTTTTTTAAGAAAAACGCGCGCTTCAGTGAAGAGGAACCTAGGTTTACAGCACTCACCACATCAATACCTAATACCTGACAGCTGATACAAGAAAAAGCAGGACAATCACAAAGGAGAAGAGCGCCAGAAGTCTATCTTCAGTCTTTTCTGTTGAGAGACAACAAGAATGTCGCAGATTTCCTACAGACGTCGGGAGGATTTGCTTAGTCTGTCTGCACCCTGGAGAGTCATGCCATCGGCGATTGTGTTCATGTGAAACCCAACCATCAATGGAAGCCCTGAGCGAGGACGCAGGCAGACATATCGCTGGTTCCGGTCCTGAGAAGTCCTCCTCTGAGCCCTGTCTAGCAAGCGCATTGGAGATCTCCTTTCCCGTGATCCCCATATGACCCGGGACCCAGTCAAGTCTAAGTGAATTCAGCCTTTCGATAGAATTCAGAGAGATCTTGCATTCACGAACTATTTTGGAGGTGGTTAAAGGGTTGAGCAAGGTCTAAAGCGCAGCCTGACTGTCGCTACAAACGCAGATACTTCGACCCCTCCACCTGTTCCTCGCAACATAGTCCAAGACCATTAGGATAGCATGAGTCTCTGTTTGGAAGACTGACGTATGTTTGCCTAACGAGAAGAAAATCTAATGTTGTCGCTCTCCATGAAGACACCAGCACCTTGATCGGTTTTGGAGCCATCCGTGAAGATTCGACTGCATACCATTCCAGGCTCAGAGTCTGGCCAGAGCCAGTCCTGAACACGAGGAAAATCGACTTCGTAGTTGCGCTTCAGCCGAAGTTCCGGTGTCATTGCATCGGAAAGAATATCCATAAAACAGGAGTCGAAGGACAACCGTTGTTCATCAAGTTCATCAAAACTCCAGTGCGAGTTATGCCAAAAGCCCCCTCTTCTTAAACGTGAGATAGTTTTGATTGTGCAACACATGATGCAAACATCAAGGGGCAGGGGGTTCAATAATGCGTCTAGGCTGGAGCCAGGAGTGCTGGGGAAGGCCCCTGTGCAGCCGAATATACCTTGCTTTGGAGTTTGACGAAAGCAGCAGTAACATATTTACTTGAAAGATTATTCCACCAAACAACCGATGGGTATGCTATAAATGGTCTTATCATAGCCGTATAAATCCATAGGACTCTTTTTCGTGATAAGCCCCACGTCTTGCCAAAAATGTCCTTGCACTGCCAGAAAACCGACAGCGCCTTGGCACTCTTCAGCTCAACATGCTTGGACCAAAGAGGTTTGTTATCCAGGATGACTCCCAGATACCATCGCGGGTGATAGAAGGTTGCAGTGTCTCAGGTAGAGACTTCACACGGGTCTCAAGCCCGTTAGGAAGTTACATCCACCAGGCCGAGAAAACTAAGAGATGTAATCCCGCAAGAATCAGCATCCATGTCCTCCCATAAAAGGTATCAAGCAAATTTGCATATGCTGATCGGGTTATAACGAAGAAAGCTTTACTAAAATATTTCCACACTTATCTCATATCTCAAGAAGGAGGCGTGGCACAAGCATAAGCAAAACGGAGATATAATGTTCTCAACAGTACACTGGAGGAATCTTTCTACGATGTCCAACTGAATCATAGCCCCACACCAAAATACCTAGCAGCCACGCCACCACATAGTCCGGAAACTAGCTCGTGGACAACATGAGACACTTAAGTAAAAAACGCTACGTTTAATCCGCTGCGGAAAAGCACAAAAAAAAAATAAAAAAATTCACTACAATTCAATCCTCCCAGTCCTGAGAAACATATACCGTACAAAGCTTCTTCAAAGCTCTATTGCGTGTGAATAACACAAAGTAAGTTATAACTTCCTTTCCACAGCGATATTAAAATAAGTTCAATAACACGGCCTCATTTCATTCGCCCCCCTCTAAAACTGAGCCAAAACCTGCGAACCAACACCTTCAACGCATCATAGGTCAGGAAGAACAACTGCAATACCAACTCTGAGCATGATGTGTTCCTTTAAAAAAAAACACAAATAATTCAGTCTCAAGTCTCAATTGAGCTGAGAACAAATAATTTTAAATAGGTCCGTGGCAATCGCACCATACACCCACAGGCTAAATTAAGAATACCAGGATTGAACTGCATACTACCATTTGCTCAATTTCTATAAATGAACCAGCCAATAGTCTTTTTATTAATTTTAATCATCTTACATTTCTGGATGAATGTATCCAGTGGCGGATCTAGGATCTCGTCGAGGGGGGGGGGGGGGGGGGGGGGTCCACAAAATGTATGCTTTTATGACCTAACTTAACCTCATTTTCTCATTCTTTGGATACAATTTGCATGAAACTACGATAGTGCCGCTTGTGTGGACACACGGTTACCACTGCAAACAATTTTAATTCGGGACATCTACTTCGCGACACAGTGTCGATTTTTGATACACAGATATATATATATGCGCCCTAATAAAAGGTATAAAAAATCAAAAATTACGTGTTTGTGACTACAACGCATAATACGTATATGTATTATGCGTTGTAGTCACAAACACGTAAAATCACTAATATTGATATATATTCACATTCGAGAAATGTCGTTTTCTGTATCGTACATATCTTACATGTTCGACATTTTAAATAGGGCGCCAAAATACTGCGATTTTCCCTGAACTGCTTAAGCTGTGACAGTATACATCTGTCATTCAGACCATTCAGTCTCATGAAGCAGTTTCAACTTACCTCGAACTTCAACCGGCCGTTATAAAAGCTTTGGAAGAGATAAAAAAGTGAAAAGATCGAGAGACTTCACAAAAGGCTTCTCAGCTTTTGACCGCGATTTTGGCAATCGAATTTCAAATCTCCAAATCTCTCAAATGGAATCGATCAATTCTATCGTCTTGCCTCTGAGTCGGGAATTGCAGACGAAAAATCAAGATCTAGGAGAAGCCACAAAGTTAGCTGATGATGCTACGAATGATATCAAAGAAAAGCGGGAAAACGTTGATTTAAGTTTTCGTATCATTTACGACAATGTTGCTGAAATCTGTTCCGAATATGAAATTAATATGAAATTGCCTCGTCGTTGCAGTCAACAGAAAAACCGTTGCAACTTTGAAACACAAAATGTCGAAGATTATTACAGAATTGCCTTCTACATTCCATTCCTTGATACTTACATTTTTCATCTCCAAAGTCGGTTCGAAAAACACAAATCGAATTTCCACAGTTTCGAACAACTATTTCCTTCCAAGCGGGAATTTTGGACCCGATGACCCCCCCCCCCCCGTAGATCCGCCACTGAATGTATCAAATTCATTCCCGTATAACTTACAAACCTAATGGCGTTACTTAACTAATTCGCATTTATTTTTTCATGTTGATAGTTGGTGGATGGTCATTAAATGAAAATAAAAATGATAAATGAGATTAAATGGTCGTGCTGACAGTTTTTATATCCCATCTGTCTTCTTACCTCTTCTGATTGGCACTGTCGTTTTAAAATACTTTTTTATAAAACATGTGTGCCCTAGCAGCATTGCATACTAAACAATAAATCACTTTCTTAGTACTGTATTGACTTGAGCTATGGAATTCAGCAATAACTTGGCTTGTCCTCACGATAGCGCTGGGCACCTAATGATACCCATGGCTAAGGCTTATGTATTTAGAAAAAAAAAACTTTCCATTCCATGCAGATTTATAGAACGAGGTTAGGGTGTTGATTTTCACCTCACAATTATTGGCAAACGTTTGTAAATATGATAGATAGAAAGATAGAGACTTACAGGCTAGTAAAGGGTGATTTTTTTAAGGTTAGGATTTTCATGCATTAGTATTTGACAGATCACGCGGGATTTCAGACATGGTGTCAAAGAGAAAGATGCTCAGTATGCTTTGACATTTCATCATGAATAGACTTACTAACGAGCAACGCTTGCAAATCATAGAATTTTATTACCAAAATCAGTGTTCGGTTCGAAATGTGTTTCGCGCTTTACGTCCGATTTATGGTCTACATAATCGACCAAGTGAGCAAACAATTAATGCGATTGTGACCAAGTTTCGCACTCAGTTTACTTTATTGGACATTAAACCAACCACACGAATGCGTACAGTGCGTACAGAAGAGAATATTGCGTCTGTTTCTGAGAGTGTTGCTGAAGACCGTGAAATGTCGATTAGTCGCCGTTCGCAGCAATTGGGTTTGTGTTATTCGACCACATGGAAGATTTTACGCAAAGATCTTGGTGTAAAACCGTATAAAATACAGCTCGTGCAAGAACTGAAGCCGAACGATCTGCCACAACGTCGAATTTTCAGTGAATGGGCCCTAGAAAAGTTGGCAGAAAATCCGCTTTTTTATCGACAAATTTTGTTCAGCGATGAGGCTCATTTCTGGTTGAATGGCTACGTAAATAAGCACAATTGCCGCATTTGGAGTGAAGAGCAACCAGAAGCCGTTCAAGAACTGCCCATGCATCCCAAAAAATGCACTGTTTGGTGTGGTTTGTACGCTGGTGGAATCATTGGACCGTATTTTTTCAAAGATGCTGTTGGACGCAACGTTACGGTGAATGGCGATCGCTATCGTTCAATGCTAACAAACTTTTTGTTGCCAAAAATGGAAGAACTGAACTTGGTTGACATGTGGTTTCAACAAGATGGCGCTACATGCCACACAGCTCGCGATTCTATGGCCATTTTGAGGGAAAACTTCGGAGAACAATTCATCTCAAGGAATGGACCGGTAAGTTGGCCACCAAGATCATGCGATTTGACGCCTTTAGACTATTTTTTGTGGGGCTACGTCAAGTCTAAAGTCTACACAAATAAGCCAGCAACTATTCCAGCTTTGGAAGACAACATTTCCGAAGAAATTCGGGCTATTCCGGCCGAAATGCTCGAAAAAGTTACCCAAAATTGGACTTTCCGAATGGACCACCTAAGACGCAGCCGCGGTCAACATTTAAATGCAATTATCTTCAAAAAGTAAATGTCATGGACCAATCTAACGTTTCAAATAAAGAATCGATGAGATTTTGCAAATTTTATGCGTTTTTTTTTTTAAAAAAGTTCTCAAGCTCTTAAAAAATCACCCTTTACTAGAGGTTCATAATATGTATAGGTACATGTGTTTGCGAGTATTGAAGCAGAGGCGACAAAGATGGGGGTAGGGTCTTTTTTATAGAGATATAAAACTTCTAATAGGGATAACTGTCAAACTAGCTGTCATACTATTAAAGTGTGTTTGACTTTTTTTCAGTATACTTTGGCAAATCACCATGGAAAGACTTACACCAGAACAATGTTTACAAATCGTTAAAATTTATTTCCAAAATTCGCGCTCTGTTCGCCACACGTGCAACCATGACTTTGTTGAGCCAAACGTTTGGTGACCGAATCATCTCAGAAATGGACCTGTGAGTTGGCCACCTCGTTCGTGTGATTTGACACCTTTGGACTATTTTTTTGTGGGAGTTCGTCAAATCTCTGGTCTATGCTGATAAACCAGCAACAATTGATCACTAAGAAGCCAACATTCGACGTACTATTGACGAAATAAGACCTGTTATGCTCGAAAAAGTGGTGCAAAATTGGACCGACAGGATGGCGTTTATAGGACGCAGTCGCGGAGGCCATATTATGCCAGGAATTTTTTTTTAAAAGATAAATTCCATGAAATTTGTGAGGTAATAAAGTTAAAATATGGTCATTCCATTAAATTTGCTGTGTTTTACTTTTTAAAAAAGTTGTGTGCCTCTATAAAAAAAACACCCTATATATGCTGTCGTCGCGAAAGGAATATTACGAGTACCATCGGCAACTCAGGCAAAATGTCGACATGGACACCTTTGAGGTCTGCAAAAGACTTTGGCAAGCTGGGCCCCGCAGTTAACTGTCAGAATGAAATCAGTGCAGAGACCAAGCAAAGAAAGATTTATTGATTTTCATATCAGTGACTAGAGGTCATCCATCTAGACTTCAGTCAGTATGCGTACAGATAGAGGAAATCTTTTTGCCTTGTTCAAAAAATAAAAGGGTGTACTTCAAACCAAGGATTCAGCCTTATACACCTCCCTGGACATTGGGTTTTTCGATAGCACCGGATATGACTCAATTGCAAGCTCAATCGGTTGGAAGGGTATGGAAGATGCCACTAACCAATCTATCAGAGCTATGCTGGAAAGTCAATGAATTAGTTCCTCATCTGGAGAAATATTGGTGTCTGTGACAGCATTCATATGATGCCTTCAAGGAAGAGTTCTCTGTCCCGCCTGTGGTCAATATTCATCGACAGTCTTTTAGTCAGTCCTCACAGACTAAGCTACAGCGCCATTAGGTTAGGTTAGGTAAGGTGGCTGCCAGGGCACGAAGCACAGGCAGACTTAGACCACAATTTATGTCCATTGTGGTACCGCAAAGGGAAGGGTGGGTGTGGAGAGGGCGGGGCGGTGTTTTCCGGTCGTCTCTCTCAGGGGATGCAGCCTGGCTGCAATTGGTATAACGATTGCGATATGTTGAGAGAGAGTAGTGCAATCGCGATTTCCGCCCGACTCCCGAACCATGGGTTAGGATCAGGCTGAGGTGATTGATGCAATTGCACCTTGGAGAGCTACTGCTTCCTGATCCACGGAAAGAAGAGACTTTTGAGATGACTGTTTTAATAGAACCTTAAAGTGGTCTTTATTCTCTTTGCAGGTGACTGATACAATCGAGTCCCGAGCAAGTTATTATATACCACGGAGTGGATGATCCGGCGATTATTATAAATAGTATGCAAAAAGCGACCGTCACTGGGGTCATGCAGAATGCTTAACCAAATAATGGGCATGGTGCAACAAACAAGGACTCCATTAACGCTTACAAAATCTTTCGTATGAGCTTTACAAAGGCCCCACTATGAGCTACTCCTGCAGTTAGGTTATTATCTCAGGGTCATCGTTAAAAAAGAACATTAGAACCGCAACAGAGTGTGCCACTAGAGGTCAAAATGATACACTGGTAGTATATCATGATGGTAACTACGTAAGCGACCATCGTGTGGGGGGACGCAAGTTCTTGAGAAATACTGGGCCATGTAAAATGAGACAATGGTATTCCGAAACTGGACCGTAAGCGCCTGGTCTGCTTGATCGAAGACAACGGATAAAAACTGTAGTCTGGAGTCGGAGGTGGCGTCTTTGCACCAAACACCAAAGTCTCGGTAATTATGGGAATTCGTCCCGCTGTTGCAGGCTGAAGTCCATACCATTGAGATCTGGACCAGAATCTTCTTCTTGTTTTTTTAATAGAGAACCTATGATCAGGATTTAAGGGATCATTACCCTCCCACTTTACTGAATCCCTACTGGTCCGCCTAAGTGTTTCGACGGTTAAACCTCAGTTAATTTTGCAGGACCCCCGCTTTCGGATCACTTCATAATTGGTGCCATCAAATGGTGGTGGTGTTGCATTTGTCTGATCCAGGAGATTTTAGACCTTGAAAATGGTATTAAGGGAGGCAGGATACACATCTTCAAAGATACTCAGGTACTACTACCTCTTTGACTGTCAAGTGTTGTTACGATGCGTTGCACACCCTAGCCAGGCCCAACGAGATTAAACTTGGTCGATTAGCTGGCCATCACACTGGCAATGAATCTGCGAATGATCCAGCTAGGGCTGGCTCACAATTTGCGTTAATAGGGCCAGGTCTTTATAGCAGTCTGTTCTAGGATTGATTAGTGACTGGCAACATAAAATACGACTAACCTATTGGGAAGATGTCCGGGGCTAAGACAATCTAAAAGATATATCACGCCGTAATCCTCATTGAATTGAATAAGGTGAGCTTTCTGTCAGGCAATTGTGACTTGAGTTACCATTTTCACTAATAAAATCTGCGCTCAGAGACAGAATGTAAGATTTATCCAAAACTTAAAACACATTCCTTGTGAATTCAGGGTACTAATTTTTTTTAGTTATACGTACTTTCCAAAAAGAACTACGTTCGCCAGCACAGTTGAGGAATTCCGCCTAAAAGGATATACTGACCTTTATAAGGGTCATGACCTCCTAGTAAGAAAAAAAAGAGAAGACAATTTTACTCACAAAAATTGTAAACAAGTATTGAGATGTCCCCTTTAAATGTACACCTTGTACCAAATACAAAGGAAGCCATGCTAATGATATTTTAAGCACATTGGAAATGGATATTCATGCGTTTTCCAGCATGTCTTGGCTAATAACTGATCCTTTCTATCCACACTTAGATAACCATTTCCATGAGGTGATCTATATATTTCGGTTACCAACTGAAGACATTCTTTAGATAATTATTCTGTGCACTGAACAGCTCATTCCATTTCGCAGCGACAAAATTGTCCGACATTTTTCGCCCCGAGTCAAAGTTTTTCCAATGACTGGTTTAAAAAACAACTTACATTTTTGTGATACAATTTTGGAGTAAAGTTCGCCATCAGATCCATTAGTGGTAGTATGGCAGGCACCAGTAAGAGCACGCAATTACCTTAGATAATTGGATTAGATGCGATGTGAACAACGCCCACGTTCTCGCACGAGTATCTCTCAATATATAAACCATCCTTCTCAAAATAAATTTATACTGTTGTTGTTGGGTGTTGATGCTGCCACCATCGTTGTTAAATTATCTAATCTAACCCCCTGCATCGAGGTGAGAATAATTCAAATAAAGAGTAGCCTTCAGTGCATTGTTCAAACCTAAAACAAAAAAAAATGCTTGTTGTCTACTTGCTGATTGATTAAAGTAAAAGTTAAAATTTAAGTTTTAGTTTTTGCATTCAAATCACACTAAAATACAAACGTGCTTAATTTTACAATTTAAATTTATATTTTAACGAGATACTTTTTTAGTAGTCAAACCATGATCGGAAAATTAAAGTCGACGGGGAGATATGAAACACTTTTACGTGCCAGACAATTTTATTTTCTAATTTAAATCGGTTTTGTACGCTAATTACCTTTTCACGTTCGTTTTCTTTTGAGCTACAAAATATAGGACATTATATCGAATGGAACTCGTTAGGTATTATGGCATTTCTTTGGTTTTTTATTTAGAGTTTCTTATTATTTTTACAGTTTGTACATAGTTGTTTTTAGTTGAATTTAAAATGAATGTTTTTTCTTAAACTTTTTTCCCATATAATTTCAGACCATATTTTGACCACAACCAACCGAATATCATCACAATGAACTGCAAAAATATTTAAAAAAAAATGAATTGTGATAAAATATTGACATTTTGTATAATATATAATGTTGGCAAAGCGGTACAGAAGGAAGGAGAAATTGTAGAAAAAGTGAAGTTTTGTAGATTTGAAAGAAACATTTTTTTAAACAACAAACACAACCATAGAACGATTTGTTTTCTGACGAGTCGGTATTAAAAAAAAACTTATTTTGGCGTTTTATTACCAAAAAAAAACGATGAAATGCTGGCAGACAGAATATGTATGTTGTACACTGGCGATCACAAGGATGAGGCCATACATTTCGCAATCGATTTTCAATCTTTATAAATGGTGGGTATTTTATACCGGGAAATTTTGACTACCTGTGAACATATACCCGGTACATATATTCCCAACAGTAAGTCATAAAATTTAAGGGTAAATAAGAAACGACCGCCGGAATTTCCCAAGATCAAACAATGAAATACGTGAAAAGCGTATAAAACGATGCGCCACTAGGATGAGGCCACAAGCAAATTTGGGCCCAGGCATCCTGAATAGCTTCGATTAAAGTGTCCTTGTCTTCAAATTATCTGCCGCCTTCATACACTTTATGAGATAACTATGCCCAAACATGTTGGATTATGTTTAAATCCGGTGAATAGGGCGGCCATCGCAAAAGTTCCACGTATTCTGATTGAATCCAACTGCCAACAACCCTGGAAGCGTGGATAGGGGCGTTGTCTTGTTGGAATATCCAAGACAGGGGTCCGAAAATGTTTTTCCTTTTTGAAAATGACCGTTCCACCAAACATTTGTAGTTGTTCCCGTTCATTGTTGTGGACAAAAACTCCAACTCGGTTGTGCCATAGTCTTTTTTTTCATAGTCTGTAATAGCTCCCCACATCATTACACCTGATGTAGGGGTGTGATGTCTTGCCAAAATAAGCTCCTCCTTTCTTAGATCATGGAAATAAAAGTTGTAATCATCGGGGCCGTCAAGGTTAAACTTTTTTTCATCCGAAAAGACAACGCGTTTCCATTCACTGCTCCAAGCGACATGTTCTCTTGCAAAATTCATTCGATGCTCCTTTTGTACTTGCCTCAAAACAGGTTTCTTCTCTGTATAGTACCACTTTTTCGTATCATCCTTCGGACCATTGCTATGCCGGCTGATAATCCGATGTTGGCCCTAATTTTAGTAACTGGTAGAGTAGAATTTGAGGCAAGCCGCAGAATTACCCGCTTTTCTCGCAATGTTGTTGCAATGCTGTTGCCGTTCGTCCTTTTTGATTTTTCCCATAGTGTTGTGGATCCGCAAGATAACTGTTTACAACAGTCTTACTTCTATTTAGCCTCCTGGCAATTTCTCGGCCTGAGATTCCTAACTCCTTGAAAACATATATTTTTCCCCTTTCTGTCGCTGTCAAAGTCTTTGTGGAACCCATATTTAGGGTTCCGCAGTCAAATGGCAAAAAACGGAACCCTTATGGATTCGTCATGTCTGTCTGTCTGCCTGTCCGTCCGTATGTCACAGCCACTTTTTTCCGAAACTATAAGAACTATTTTTTTCACACAAAAATAGAAAAAAAAAACAATAAATTTTGGGGGTTCCCCATACTTAGAACTGAAACTCAAAAAAAAAATGTTCATCAAACCCATACGTGTGGGGTAGGTATTCAAAATGATATTGAGGTTTCTAATATCATTTTTTTCTAAAGGATAAATATATAGTTTGCGCGAGAGACACTTCCAAAGTGGTAAAATGTGTCCCCCCCTCTAACTTCTAAAATAAGAGAATTATAAAACTAAAAAAAATATATGATGTACATTACCATGCAAACTTCCACCGAAAATTGGGTTGAACGAGATCTAGTAAGTAGTATTTTTTAATACGTCATAAATAGTAAACCGCAATTAACCTTTCATTCAATCAACTCAAATATAAAAAAAAACATTTAATTTCATAAACATAAACCTTATGTGTAAACCGTGAACCATTATTTTCTAATAACAAGAACTTTTATATGATGTTACTTGCTACTACGGAACCCTTCATGGGCGAGTCCGACTCGCACTTGGCCGTTTTTTTTAACTAAATAAAAACATGTCTTTTCAACGCTTTTTCAAATATTCTTAACAAAACTTTGAAAAAAATCGCTGATGTTAACTCCTGCAACGAAATATTCGCAATGGCCTCATCCTAGTGGCCCATCTTTTTATACGCTTTTCAAGTAGTTCATTGTTTGATCTTGGGAAATTCCAGCGGTCGTTTCTTATCTACCCTTTAATTTTATAACTTACTGTTGAAAAAATACAGGTACTAAAAGTTTCCGGGTATACAATTTGCAACAGGTAATTTTAATAAAACTTAAGTAAACTTAATTAACTTTCTTTAGTTGCAAACGAGATTTTCATCGAGAGAGGAATTGAAAAAGCTGTCATTTTCTGCTATGCAAATCAAATTTGTTTGGATAAATTGTCAAAGTGATGATCGATCCTGACTAACGTTAAATGTTGCTACACCCTAATGTACTGAACAATTTGAACCGATTTTCGTTGATGAAAATAATGAGATGTGTAGCGACGCATAAGTTGATCGCACAGCTGTTTTAAGTTTTTGTGTGCAAGAAAATTCACGATTTCTTTAAATTTATTCAAATAAATTAAGCATCAATGAATTCCATTTTGTGTATAAAACATTCCAATGTGTTTACAAATGTGCAAAGTTTATTGACCAACACAACAGATAGTGTGTGATTAACTTGCTGGCCCCATTTTGTTGTCATTACATATGCAGCGTCTTCACATACAGGTTTTTGATGTCTTTTACACGATTGTGGTTTAATTCGTTTCTTAACTTTATTTCAAGTGTGTTTCTCATTGAGAGAATTTTTGCTCAAGAATTTGACGGGACAAACAGATCTTATGACAAATAGTTCGCGTACAGATCTATTATGTCAATTTTTCAAACTCGTTCGTCGAGTTTCGTTCGTCGGCATCATTGGTAAAAGTGGCTGTACAAATTTTGTTTCCTGTTATTAAAACTCATATTCTTTATATTGTACTCGTATTCTTTCTTACATGAAAATCGGGGGTCTGGAACAAAATTTCGAAAGTGACAAAAAAAAATCATTTTCGAATCATTTTAACTTTCGGTACGAAATATAAAGCGGGTCCCCTGGGTATTGTCGTTATGATAAAAGTCGCGATTTTTCGGGAAGTGTATACCCAGCTGAGCAAGCATTAACAACTTAAACAATAGCAAACCACAAGTGAAGATAAATATGTAGGTCAGCATAAGAGTGAATGTGCCTATATTGAACGTTCGACTCGCTAAGAATTAACATCTAAAAGTAAGCAACACTTTTAAGAATTACAACTGAAAAAGGTTGTTTTATATGATATGAGAAATATATTCAGTTGTGTCAAAGTGAGACTCAAGGTAAGATTAGACTGCATGCCAATTGTGCATTCAAATGACCACAGCCAAATGACCAGATTATCTGTCAAATGACCAAAAGTTCAGCACTGTCAAGGTAGTATATTAGACTACGTGACCACAATGACCATTTTGGTCATTTTTGCCCCGCTGGTCATTAAAGGCATTTGTTATTATACTTTCAGAGTGAGTTGTGGTAACGCCGTACATGTTTAAGCGAAACTTAATTTTTCAAACAAAATAAATAAAACAGATAATCGGAAACAGGAAAGTAATAGGTACCTAGGTATAATTTGATTTGATTTGTTTTTTAATTGCTTGAAACTAATTCTCGCATAATTTGATTGGTTTTGTGTAGTTAAAAAATAATGTAGAAAAGTGTTGGGCCTTTGTTGTAGCTGCTTATGTGCTCGATGAAATCTCTTGTCGCGAAAAACCTGCTGTCGAACCCGTGTCACGTAGACTGCGAAGTGCTTGGGTGAAAGAATGGGTCAGGAAAAGAGAAGAGGATCGCCGTTGCCTTTTGCGTCAAACTCATGCACGAGTTATGAGACGAGGAGCCCGTGTTGTATACGAACTTCGTGAGAATGAAGCAAGAGCAGTTCAATTACCTCTGCAAGCTAGTGACGCCATTCACAGAGAAAAAAAAAAAACCCCAATGCGAAAGAGCATTCCTCCGGCTCACCGACTGATGCTAACCTTACGCTTTTTGGCTACCGGTAGAAGCTTCCGTTCCCTACAATATCTCTTTCGCATTCCGCAGACAACCATCACCACCATCATCCCCGAAATGCTAGAAGCAATCTACAAAGTTCTTGTAGAAGAAAATCTTCAAGTGAGTAGTTCATTGCCATTGCTAATTGCAATTTACTGATATTCAATTTTTAGACACCACGAACTCCAGAGGCCTGGGAAGCCGTCGCAAAGTGGTACAACGATTTGTGGAATTACCCTAATTGCATTGGCGCTGTTGACGGTAAGCATGTAGTGTTGGTTGCACCGCAATGGGCGCTGGCTGATCTGATGGTGGCGTTTTCAATACGTGCAGCTTTGCTCGCGCTTTGGACAGTGGACTACTTGGACTACCATCGCCTAAACCAAAACAAAACACAACACACTAAAACTAAACACTGCACATAAAAATAACAACAAAACCACTAATTAATACTGAACATAAGCACAATAAAAATGTAAATATTAAAACCATTTACGGCAAATGTTATCCAAATATTATTATTATAATGCAAACATTGTATTATTGAAGTATTAAATAACTGCACGCTTGGAAAAGATGACAATTTTCAGGTGACAAAAATGACAGCAATGCCATAACTAAATTTCAATAAATTGCATATGGTCAATAGGTCATTATGCTGGCATTCGTGCTATTGTCTGATAACACTGCTTGCAATTTGATCATTTTTATCTGTCAAAATCAGCATGGTCATTTGGTCTTTAAGTCATTTGAGATATTACACTGCATGACCGATTACACTGCATGACCCTATTTTGACAGCGAGAACTGTCAAAAATGATCATTAAATGCCAACTTGGCATACAGTCTAATCTGACCTTCAGTTGACTAGTATTTCTTAAAAGTGTTGCCTACTTTTAGATTTTAATCATGTTAAAGCACCAGAATGTTGTGAATATTTTACAACTGTCAGTAAATTTAGTGTTACCACATTTTAAATCGAAATGTTTCTGGTTGCGCCTTTTAATACATAAATTAGTTATTTGTTTGTCTACATTTTAAAATGAGTGGCTAAGTGATAGTCCAGAGTCATATGGTTTATTAATAGTCTTGATCTTGCACAAACCAGGGTGTCCTTAGTGCTGAAAGTTTCTCTGTGCTTAAAACGCATATTTGTTCAAAATGGATAAAATTTAATTACTCTCACGCGGAGAAGCATCGGACGAGAATTCATTTTTATGAAAAAGTGGAATACCAGGTGCAAAAAGCTGTATATTGATGTTTTTCCCATTTATTTTTTGTCTGGCTCCTAACATAAATTCACTTTCCGATATCCAGATTTTCTTCCATAAACCTCACCAAAACTTCAATTTACAATGTTTGTTAAAATTGCAATAAAATAAGACAATAACTTACATTTTATACAAGAAAACACTTCCAGACACCACCTTCGCGTCGATCACCACCTACAATCGACAGCAAACGTTTGTGAAATCGAAAAAATCGAAAATCACAATAGGAAATAGAGAAATCGAGAATCGATAATCGAAAAAGTAGGTCATCAATCAATAAATCGACAACTGCAATAGGGGCCAAAGTCCTGGAAGTTGATATATCCTCCGGTCTTTTAATAAAACACGCATTTCTCTTTAATTCTATTATCTTTATTCAATAAGTCTTCATTCGTTAGCCGTCGTACACTTACTCACTTAATCTAAGTTACACAAACATTTTGACAACCAATCGTCTAATGGAACCTGGAAAAGGGTTACCACTTAATACATAAGTTAAGTGACGACACTTTGTAATTAATAAAGGGGATTAGTTTTATATTTATATCAACTCCTTCCTTAATTAAAATTTTACAATCTTCGTCTTATGTTTAACCTAATTCTTAATTCATTGTAGTAATAACTCAAATAACCTAAATGCACCTAGAGTAAAGTTAACATTAAAATCATATTTCCAAATGTAATAATTAAAAAAATTTTATAGCTCTGATCTTGATTTTGATCGTAATCTGCTAGCTATTGGTAAGTCATTACTTTGGGTCAGGTGCCCTTTATTTTCTGGGTAATAACAATTTCTGAAAGTTGAAAATCTAACTCTTCGTGCATTTGATTTCTTGAGCTGATTAACATGTGCTTGAATTTGTCTTCCTTCTTTTTCAATTAAGTATCTTACTATGCTTAATTTTCTGACTATTCTTACAGGCTTCCAGTTTAAATATTTTTTATATTCACATTTATACAATACTATTTCATTTTCCTTATAACTATTTTTTAATCTTTGTTTAAGGTATGGGTTCCTTTTCATATTTTCATTTAATTGTATTTTTTCCTTTTCTTCTTTTTGATTACTTTCATATTGCGGTTTTATAAGGTCTAAATTTGTTCTTGGTGTATAAGAAAACAATAAATCAGACGGTGTTTTATAAGTGGTTGTTGTCGGTGTGTTCCTATAATTAAACAAGGCTGAGCTAAGGATTCTCTGAAAATCATTTTTTGGACGTGGTTTTTCTACCCAACATTTTTTCAAAATATTTTTAATGGTTTGAACACCACTTTCCGCGAGTCCATTTGATTCCGGGTGATAAGGTGGACTTTTCAAAGGAGCAATGCCGTTTACTTCACAGAATTTCAGAAACAAACCCGAGCCGAACGGAGGACCATTGTCTGAAACCAACTCTTTAGGTAGTCCATAGATCGAGAACCAGCAAGATAATTGCTCTATTACCGATTTTGCGTTAGTATTTTTCATGATGGCAGCATCTATCCATTTCGAGTAGTGATCCACCAGAATCAAAAAATCTATTCCTTCTAACTTGAAAAAATCTATATGTACTCTTTCATACGGATAAAATGTTTTTTTCCAATCAATTTTACTTTTATCGGAAAAATTTCCTTGTGTTAACTGACATACTGAACATGTGCCAATATATTCTTCTATATCCTGATTTATTCTTGGCCACCAGAGATGTCCACGGGCAAGAATCTTAGATCGAACAATACCCGGATGACCTGCATGTAACAACTCGAGAACTCTTCTTCTTAATGTCGATGGTACAACTACTCTTGAGCCATACAATAAAGCCCCATCTTCGCATGACAATGCATTCTGCTGTTTGTAATACAGCCCTAGTTCATCAGGGTATTTTTTATTTGGCCAACCTTCGCTTACAAACTTTATTACTTGCATTAAAGTTTTATCATTGTTGATTTCACTTAAAATTTTAAAAAAAATAATCGGTAGCTCAGACAGACAACCTTGAATGTTTAAACTACAAATCCTAAAATTTTCTTCACCTGTAGGCTCTACAGACGGTAATCTCGAAAGTGCATCGACATGTCCAAGATCTGTTCCTTTCTTGTAACGAATTTCGTACGAATATTGTCCCAGAAAGATCGCCCATCTCTGTAAGCGCGCAGCAGCTACTGCTGGAGTTTGCTTATTGTGACCAAAAATCTCTCGAAGCGTCTTATGATCGCTGAACAGAATGAATTTGTTGCCATACAAGTACCGATGAAACTTCCGAACAGCGAAAACAATTGCTAACGCTTCACGGTGCAGCTGAGAATATTTCTTTTCCGCGTCACTTATCGTGGACGATGCGAAGAGTACCGGTCGCTCTTCGCCTTTTATTATGTGTGAGAGGACGGCTCCCACACCATACGGACTAGCGTCGCATGAAACAATTATTGGTTTAGTTACATCAAAATGCACCAAAAGTTTGTTATTCAATAATAAGTCCTTACTTTTTTGAAACGCTAATTGACAGCTATTTGTCCACTCAAATTTTGAATTTTTACGCAAAAGGTCATAAAGAGGTTTTAATTCCGATGAAAGTAATGGCATAAATTTTCCATAAAAATTTAACAACCCCAAATAAGACTTTAAGCTTGTAACGTCGTGCGGTGGAGGTGCGCACTTAATTGCATCCATTTTATCTGTTGCATTTTATACCCTCCTTGGATATTTCATGACCTAGATAAACAACTTGCATTTTGCTTCATTAACTCTAACCCGGTTTTCCTCAAGCCTTTTTAAAACATCCTCAAGTTTCTTCTCACAATCTTCAAGGTTTTCTCCACCAATTAGAATATCATCTAAATATCCAAAAACTTTAGGTATTCCTTGCAATATCTGATCCATAATAGACTGAAAAAGAGCGGGAGCTGAGCTCAACCCAAATGGAAGTCTTGTATAACGATACAGACCCTTATGTGTATTAATTGTAAGATATTCTTGGGAATTTTCAGAAACTTTGACCTGTTGATATGCACCTGATAAATCGAGAACACAAAAAAAAGAGCAATTACTGAGGCTTGCGAATATCTCATCAATTTTCGGTAACGGATAGTGTTCGGTCTGAACAAATTTATTGATAGATACCTTGCAATCTATGCATATACGCAATTTATTGTCCTGTTTTGGCACAACTACAATAGGTGACGCCCATCTGCTATGACGAACAGATACTAAGATTCCTTCAGAAACAAGACGGTCTAACTCTTTCTCTACAGAATCTCGTAACCCAAATGGCATAGCATATGGCTTAAAAAATATGGGTTTGGCGTCCTCCTTTAAGACTATCTCTACCTCAAATGTTATTATTGTACGATCTAAATCTTGCGCAAATACTGAATTATATTTGTTTTTGAAGTAACTTATGTCCTTGAGGCTGTTCAAACTATCACCAATTTTAGAAAAACTCTTCCGCCAATTCGGCACAAGCCTGTCCAACCACGATCTACCGAGCAAGGGTGTAAAATTTGTTTTTGACTTCACCACACATAATTCCATATTAAAATATTTATTTTCATGCAAATCCTTAACTCGTACATCGCAAATACCCTCAACGCAAACTTTTTCACCGGTAATTAAACACAACCTTTTATCTACACTTCTTATACCACAATGTGAAAATAATTTATAAAAATCCAAACTACTCATAACTGAAGCAGACGCTCCCGTATCAACCTCCATTAATACAAAGTTATTATTTATTTCTAGATTCAAATGGCATGCATTACTAATATTTGAAATATGGTTTAAATGTCCTAATTGCAATTTTTCTAATTTTAAACAATTTGCCTGATAATTCCGCTGACAGCTTGTTGATCTTCTTCTGCGTACTGTTGATGATGAGCGAGATGAACGGCAATTTCTGGCGTAGTGACCATTGCGGCCACAATTATAACACTTAAAACTCGAACTATTGTTTGCTCTTTGGTGTGCTGCTGGTGACTGTTCACCATCTCTTTGCTTGTAACGGTGCCTTTTTTCTGCAATGGGCGTACGGCTTCGATGAAATTTGTTGTTGCTACCGTTTTGATATCCCACATGATGAATTGAATTTGGGTGAATTAGCTGCATGTTGTTTTTCGTGAGCTCCAGAGACTTTGCTACTTGACAAGCTTTCTCAAAATCCATCGATGATTCGTTCAATAATTTTTGTTGAATCGATTCATCATTAATGCCAACAACAAATTGGTCTCTTAGTGATTCATCCAAAAATGCCTTAAAGTCACATTTTTCCGCCAAATTTTTCAGCTCGACGATGTAGTCCCCTATGAATTCATGTTTTTCTTGGACTCTTTTGTGAAACTGGAATCTTTCAGCTATTATATTGGCTTTCGGCTTGAAATGTGCTTTTAAAATTTTTTTTAATTCACTGTATCCTTTTGAGTGAGGTTCAGCTGGTGCCACCAATGACTTTGCAATTTTATATGTGTCGGGTCCTATAAGTGTAATAAGATATGATCCTTGCAGCTTATCGTCCGTAATTCTGTTAATAGCTAGTAACTGGTCCAAACGTTCTGCGTAGCTATCGAAATCATCACCTGGAGAAAAAAATTCTATGGTCCCGAAAAACTGTGACATGGTGAATTCTTCCACGTGTTTCTTTTCCTCCGAACCGTAGCTTGCGATGGTATTTTCCAATTGGTCAGGGATACCACTCTCCAGATCAATTTTCTCCACTTTAAATTCTATTTTTTTTTTCTTTTTAACCTCGTCGCCAAAATGATATATCCTCCGGTCTTTTAATAAAACACGCGTTTCTCTTTAATTCTATTATCTTTATTCAATAAGTCTTCATTCGTTAGCCGTCTTACACTTACTCACTTAATCTAAGTTACACAAACATTTTCACAACCAATCGTCTAATGGAACCTGGAAAAGGGTTACCACTTAATACATAAGTTAAGTGACGACACTTTGTAATTAATAAAGGGGATTAGTTTTATATTTATATCAGAAGTCTGGAATGAAATGACACCCAAGTGAGTGCCCGAACCCTAGCTAACATTTTCAATCTCTAAGCTAAGGTGCGAAAATCAATAAATTTACTACCCCGCAAAAATCCGCACTCATTCGCTCACAGTCGATAAATAGTAGAAAGGAAAATTGATTTGGTGTAAAAAGCTGTATTGACGTTTTTCCAATTTATTTTTTGTCTCGCACCTAACACAAATCCACTTTCCGATATCCAGATTTTCTTCCATAAACCTCACCTAAACATCCATTTGCCTTTTGTTTGTTGAAATTGCAATAAAATAAAACAGCAACTTACATTTTATACAAGAAAACACTTCCAGACGCGACGATCAGAAAATTACAATCGACAGCAAACGTTTGTGAAATCGAAAAAATCGACAATCACAATAGGAAATAGAGAAATCGATAATCGAAAAAGTAGGTCATCGATCAATAAATCGACAACTGCAATAGGGGCCAAAGTCCTGGAAGTCTGGAATGAAATAACACCCAAGTGAGTGTCCGAACCATAGCTAATATTTTCAATCTCTAAGCTAAGATGCGAAAATGAAATAAATTTACTATCCAGCACCAATTGATTTGGTGCAAAAAGCTGTATTGATGTTTTTCCCATTTATTTTTTGTCTCACTTCTAACACAAACCCACTTCCCGATATCCAGATTTTCTTCCATAAACCTCACCGAAACATCCATTTGCCTTTCGTTTGTTGAAATGGCAATAAAATAAAACAACAACTTACATTTTATTCAAGAAAACACTTCCAGACGCGTCGATCAGAAAATTACAATCGACAGCAAACGTTTGTGAACTCGAAAAAATAGACAATCACAGTAGGAAATAGAGAAATCGATAATCGAAAAAGTAGGTCATCGATCAATAAATCGACAACTGCAATAGTGGCCAAAGTCCTGGAAGTCTGCAATGAAATGCCACCCAAGCGAGTGTCCGAACCTTACTAATATTTTCAATCTCTAAGATAATGTGCGAAAGTTAAGTAAATTAACTACCCCGCAAAAATCCACACTCATTCGCTCACAGCGGATAAATAGTAGAAAGGAAAATTGATTTGGAAAGTAAAAATTAGATTAATTGTACGGAAATAAAAAATTCTAGACTTGCTTTTTTGAATATACGTCTAGAAACACATTTAAATTTTACCGAAAATCAGATGTTTCACAAAGGAGTAGACAACGCCACCTATTCCAAAATTGACATTTTACTTAAAGGTGGATACAAAAGTAAATATAGCATTTTATTGGGACTTCCATTGCTGAGCTTCAGATAAGTTCCCAATAAAATGCGCCTAAAATGAAAACTAATTTGTTTGAAATTACATATTGGTATTTGTTTTAATTCCTTTAACTTGTTATAGGTTTCAAAAAATAAGAGAATAAATTTTAATTCCCATCATTCAAATACATCTCATCACTATTTGGACAAAATATAAAGGTGAAAAGTTACCGAATAAATGCCTTTAATTTATTACAGTGAAGGGAAATTATATCTTCCGGGATTTATTTGCACAATTCATTTGTAAGTTCCCATTCCCACAGAGATTTGTCCAAGAAACAGTAATTCTGATGGCCCTGTCTGTGATATACCTATTCATATAGACAGGGTATCATTGTGCACTTATTTGTCTCCCTCTCGTTAAATTATATTCGCGGTTTTTATCTCATAGCCACCGATGAAAGGCATAAATGTGTCACAATAATTCATGTTGTTATGCTACACGACAATTCGAATCTGAGCATGCGGCTTACCTGGAGCAAGGAGAAGTCGACTTTGATTAGCCTCTGTTTTGATCTGGGAGAGCATTGCGCATCGGAGCGCTCCTCTTTCTTGAGCGTCTCCACGCTTTGCGATGACGGTGGTGGTGGAAGTACTGTAAAAAAAGAAAAGAAAAGAAGAAAGGAACTTTAACATTATTGTATCTGAATTAATAAGCGTTATACCAAGGTACGAGTAGATGTGTAAAAAAAAATAAATGATTGCGGTTTTCATCGCTTAATTGCGAAGTTTTTTGTTTGTTTTCCCTTAGGAAGACATATAGCAAAGGAAAACTACATTTTTGTACTTATGTCTATCTGCATCTGGGTTATGTAATGATAATTATGTGGTTTTTATTGAGCTATGCTGTGTACCTGTGTAGGGTTTAGGGTTTTTAGCTACTGCCATAGGAAATGGTTTCTCTGCAGCATAATTACTGATAGAAAGTAGGGCATTAACTTTGAATCTCTTTTTTTCTTCGCCCCTTAGATAATTTTCTGCAAACGTTGAAGTGCGGTTTGTCCTGTAGGACTTTCTTCACTATTTATTGCTTCCACTTTTGGCAAACGAATTCCATGACCTCATTTTGAAGGAGATGCCTATCGGGTAAAGGCTTTCATTCGACTTGCTGCATTGTTGGCAACCAGCGAAAAGTGAATCGAATTCTTATGCAACTGGGATCATATACCCAGAAAGTATTTATTACAACTTCGAGGTAGAAGTCCATTATTTTACTGTATGGGGTTTGATCAGATGTGTACATGGTGGGATTATGGAATACTGTCAATTTGTGAACAAACCACAGGAACATATATTTTGCCTGAACAAACTGTAAGCAGACCTAAGCGTGTCACAGTAATTAACTGGTGTATAGGTATTTTTAAAACTATAACAAATATCTCGAAAGTAAAAATCTTAAAAGCATAATCTAGAATTTCAAAAATCCGGCAGCAATAATCTTGAATTTTGAGAACCTGAGAAGATTAGGTCTAGTCAGGACTTCCATAAGGTAACTTGTGTTAAATCTTTCCAGAAGCTTTATAGAAGTCAAAACTTCCTAGATCTTGAATATCTTACCTTATTGAAACTAAAATGTAAATGGGGTTGAAAATTGTGACCATATACATATTCGCATCCTCTTAAGTGCGAGTGGCATCGGGCTGAGAATCGGTTTTGTAAGAATTTCGTTTGGCAAAATGACAATAATTTAATGTTAAGGTTGAAACGCTCTCGAAAAGGGCGCGTGAAAAAAAGTCCTTGTATGAATAAATTGTACGTCACCATAATTCTGCATAAACAATGTTCGTTTTTTTTTTAAAGCGTGTGTGTCAGTCAGTTTACTTAAAAAATCTTTATATTGATATTTGTAGGGCATCTTGAGACAATATTTCCATCGCAGCCCTTGGCTGGCGTTCATGTCTTAGGGAGATGGCGTAGCAGTTTAACATTCACCTCTGTTGGGTGCCGGCGCATAAAGACATTATAGGAAACTGTAGGGCAGATGAACTCGCCAAAGAGGGAAAAACATTACCTCTTTTAACTGACAAGGGTTTTCCGGGTATACCAATCGCTACTTGCAAACTTTTATTCAAGCTATTCGAAATCAAAAGAAAAAACCTTAGGTGGACAAGTAGTAGTACATGTCTAGCGAGTAAGCATATCTTGCCAAAGATGGACCTGCAACGCTCTAAGAGTCGAATCTCACTAAAACCGCCTGCATATTAGCTCCACTATAGGTGCCATTACAGGGCACTGTCTGATAGGCAGGCACGCATCGAGGCTTGACTTCTGCAGAAGCTGCATGGTCGAGGAGGAGGAGGAGGAGACTATACTTCACCTTCTTTGTACATGTCCTACTCTCTCCCATAAAAGAAATCTCCATCTGTGAAATTTCTTGCTCAATGATCTAAGTGACTTGGCTAACACTGACGTTAGAAGTCTATCGCGCTTCATAAGAAGCTCCAAATGGTTTAACGAGTAGTGAAAGAAACCCCTAGATCCGTGTGGTATCACAATGGACCTAGCATTGGTCTAAGTGTGTTGGCTTTAGGCTGACAGCCACCCCAACCTAACCTAACCTAGAGACGGGATCCAAAAACGCGCGATAAAACTCATTTTTGACCGAGACTTCGCGAGATCGATTGACTCCCTTAGTCATCATCGTAACGTCTCCTGTTTTTCGATATTTTATCGTTATTTCCACCATAAGTGCTCAAACTAAATAGCCAGTTGCATTCCACCCCTAGAACATTTCAACCGCAATATCCGCCATGCAATGAATGCTCATCAGTTCACCCTCAAGCCTGTATTCCGAAGTACAGTGAAGTTCAAAGAATCTTTCCTCAACTGAACAACCCAAATATGTCGAATACTCTTCCACGCTCTATTTTTCCTTCACATTATAACCTACAAACATTTAAGACCAACGTGCATCGGCATCTCTCCTTTTCTTCTAATCCTAATTTCCTTAACGCCCGCGCTGTGTATCTAATATATGATATTGGTACTAAAAAAATCCCTTTAGTGCTTGCAAAAAAAACATAACCTAACCTAGAGAGTATGTTCTACATTTCAAAATCCTAGCTTAAATTTAAAGACTTCAAAATAGAGTGCGACTAATTAACCTTATTCTCTTCGATATCAACGAGGAGTAGTCAGACGGCTGCTATTAGAATTACCTCTTCTCATTTTATACTTTAACGCCAATGGAGACTATTAAGATCCAAACTTACTTTCTTACTTAAAGGGCTCCCGACTCGCGAAGAGTCTCTGCCTGAGCCACTGCAGCCTGCCATCCTCTGCGATCCCGGGCACGCTGCTTCCAGTTCTCCAGACCAAGAGCTCTGTCATCCGCCATGGCGTGGTCTTTAAAACGGAGGTTCGGTCTTCCTTGCCTCTCGAACCTGGGGGCTGGGAGTCGAAGATCCTCTTGGCTGGAGCGTTATTTTCCATTCGCTCAATGTGGCTGAACCAATGTAGTCGACGTGATTTAGATTTTTGGACTTCATCAACATCTTGGTACAGCTCATAGAGTTCGCGGCCGTATCTTCTCCTCCGTTCGCACTCCTCGCACTCAGGACCAAATATCCGACGGGGTATTTTTCTTTCAAAAGAACCCAATATTAGCTCCCCTTTTCTACTTCTCGTCCAGCACGTACCATAAAGCAGGACTAGTAGGATTTAGGTTCGATTGAGCATGCATTTTGTCTTTCGAGTGAGGAGAACACATTTGTTTCGCTAAACCGAAGTAGCAGCGGTTTCCTAAGGTTTCTCCGCCGGATATCCACTAAGGTGTCATTTGTGGAGTTGGTGTTTACTCCTAGGTAGATGAAATCCTTAACTACCTCGAAGTTAATGCTATCAACAGTGACGCTTGTTCTA
This sequence comes from Portevinia maculata, assembly GCA_949715645.1. Classification (NCBI taxonomy): domain Eukaryota; kingdom Metazoa; phylum Arthropoda; class Insecta; order Diptera; family Syrphidae; genus Portevinia; species Portevinia maculata. The sequence goes on along the minus strand of OX454525.1, from coordinate 10,061,988 downwards.
GGCGGTGGACAGATGTTTGTTTGTTGATAGCATGTAATTAGTCTTGTCCTCATTAACTTCAAGACCAACCAATTTCGACTGTTCTTCAATCGCCGTGAAATCGTCTTAAACGGCACGCTTTGAACGGCCGATGATATCGATATCTACAACTGGATCAGTTTTCCCGGGATCCCGAATTCAGCCATCGCCACGTAGAACCCCTGAAGACGAATGCTATTATATGCGGCTTTAAAGTCGATGAAAAGGTGGTGGGTCTCTACTTGAAATTCACTTTTCTTATCCAGGACTTGCCTTAGTGTGAAGATTTGATCTATTGTCGATCTGACGGTCCGTAAGCCACACTGCTATGTGCCGATTTAAGTGTTGCAGAACGGCTTCAGACATCCACACAGTACGCTGGATAAGATCTTATAAACGACATTTAGCAGGGATATGCCAAGATCAAAAGGTTGTTTAATAAAAAGCATTGCCAATATTGACTCAAACTTATATATTCGTTGAATATAAAATAGAAATGTTACCGTTTTATTATTAAACAGAACTTAGTTTAAGCCGTCATAGCTTGGTTAAACAAGTTTACATAATAACAGACATGTGAAATACAAATAACTGACAATACCAATTAAATGCAAACACAAGTGTTGCTTGTTTGCTAACAATAAGTTACGTTCGACTTTATTAAATTCGACTCTAATGACGCATGTGCTGGGACGGACTTAGAATAACAGTACAGCACCAGGCCCCCCTCCAAAAAAAATAGATTGTCGTAAAATGCGACTATTCTATTATTATTATTATTAATAAAGATTCTTTATTATAAGAAAGAGTTACAACGGATGTATGTAGTAGAATATAGAGCTTGACATTAAATGCCGTCTGTCGGATTAAACTTGACATATTCTTATAATAAAAAAAAAATATAATAAAGTGAGAGTACACAATAAATTCTTAAAGGGAAATAGATTAAATTTAGAAGATAAGAATACAAAAATACAATGTTAGTTTAAAACACGAATATTCCTTTATGTAGGATTTGTTGAATTAACAAGAATAGTTCTACAGTTGAATAGGTCTAACTTATTTAATTTATATTAACAAAAAGATTTGCTTTAAAAAACCCGGAGCCATCAGTATAGATGAGTATCGTTGATTCATGGACTGGCAATTGACCTTCATGCCAGTCTTCCCTACGTGGAAAAGAGACAGCGAATGGTCTTACAAAATCTAGATGGGGAGTAACGTAGTCTGTGCATACATTACTATTCTGTAGAATCTGCGCATGTCCCATTGTACTGGGTTTCCAGGTTTCTGTTTGGCTGAGCCGCAGAGTACTGTTTGCGGCAGATTCTTGTACAAAGAGGTCTAGGGGTCTTAGATTTAAGATCGCCTCCAACCCCGCTGTAGGGGTGGTTTTCATTGCCCCAGTAGTACCAATACATGCAATTCTTTGAATCCAAGTCATAGTCTTAAGGTTATTGACTTTGAAAGGCCTTTCCCACCAGATTAGATAACCAATGCACAAATCTATCTTTCCTATCATTCTACTTCTTCCTAGTTCTACCACCTAATAGTAGGCAATGAAATACGTCCACAATGACATTGCATTTGTAGGTGTTTACACACTATAAGGGTACTACTGTATCAGTTACAGAAAAGGAACCCCATTAGCGCACGCTAATCATAAAAAAAACACATGTGCGTTTAGGTCTTACTACTGCCGTATATAGCCACATGATAATTTTGGGACTAGTGCCCCAGCTTTTGCCGAAAATTTTGTTACAAGCATAAAGGGCTATCATTGCCTTCCTTTAATATTGAGGCTCCAGTTTAATCTCCTATCTAGAATCACGCCAAGATACTTCACGTGTTCCGATATTTATACCCTATTCTAAGGGTATATTAATATTAAACATATTAATGGATACCCACTTTCCGGAGTCTAGTGAAATCACTGGGTGTGAGATCAACTACACTCCTGTTCCGCCAGACACACAAACGGAAATAGCAATGGAAAGCATTATAACAGAGCACAAAATTGCTTGGGCAGTCAAATCATTCAAGCCCTACAAATCGGCGGGACCAGATAATGTCATTCCAGCAATGATACAACAGGCTCTTAGTGTAATACTGCCATGGCTAAAAGTCATTTTCAAAAGCTGTATAAGACTCTGCTACATACCGCAAAGCTGGAAAGAAGTTAAAGTGATATTCATTCCCAAAGCAGGGAGACATATACACTGCACAGCAAAAGATTATAGGCCGATAAGTCTCTCCTCTTTTCTCCTAAAGACAATGGAGAGAATAATCGACTTATACACGAAAACAACCTATGCAGCACTCAACACGCCTACCTCAAAGGCAAGTCCGTTGAAACAGCCCTGCACGAAGTTGTGTCAATAATAGAAAAAGGACTACACCACAAAGAATTCACCATGGCTGCATTTTTGGACATTGAGGGAGCCTTCAACAATGTTAAAACAGCGGCCATAAAAACAGCGCTCGAAGACTTGGGAGCGAATAAAGAAATAACGAACTGGGTTTACGAAATGCTCAACAGCAGAGTAATTAACTCAGAGATCGGTGAGAGTTACATAAGGAAAACAGTGACCAGGGGCACCCCACAGGGAGGCGTCTTATCTCCCCTCCTGTGGCTCATAGTGGTCAACAAAATCCTAACGACTCTAAAGGCCAAAAGAACGAAAATAGTAGCATACGCAGACGATATTGTAATTCTAATAAGTGGCAAGTATCTCCCCACTATTAGTGAACTCATGGAATCTGCCCTAAAAGAACTATCCTCGTGGGCAAGATCGAACGGCCTTGGAGTCAATCCAGTCAAAACCGAATGTGTTCTGTTCACTAGGAAAAGAAAAATCGAGAAATTCGATATGCCGAAGCTAAACGGAACTCGTCTGAAACTTTCCCCGGAGGCAAAGTATCTGGGCATCATCCTAGACTCTAAGCTTACTTGGAAACGTAACACAGAAGAAAGAGCAAAAAAAGCACTATGCGCCTTCTACGCATGCAAAAAGACCTTTGGCAAACGTTGGGGTATGCGCCCTTACATAACACATTGGATGTACACAGCGATCATACGACCCATACTTACATACGGGTCAATTGTATGGTGGAAGGCAACAGAAAGGACTACCTATCTCCATAACCTCTCAAAGGTGCAGAGATTAGCATGTATTGGTACAACGGGAGCAATGAGATCAACACCCCAAGCCGGGCTGGAAGTCATTTTAAACCTACCCCCGCTTGGTGAATATATTCGCAGCATGGCAGCCAAAGGAGCCATCCGCCTCAAGGAGGCAAACATCTGGAGGCACAGCTCCTATGGACACGGCTCTATAATTCACAACTACTTGGGTATCGATCTATCCAGGAAAACGGACTACTTAATTCCCAAACGAAACTTTGAGAAAAACTACTCCACATACATACCCCAAAGAGAGAACTGGAACACGCACGTCAATGTGCAAGAAATCCACAGCTATACGGACGGGTCGAAAATGGACGTGGGGACAGGAGCGGGAGTTTTTTGCGAGCCCCTAGACATAAAGGACTCGTACAGACTTCCCAATGAATGCAGCGTCTTTCAAGCTGAGATTGTCGCCATCGACAAGGCAGCAGAAACTATCTCCGCGAAGAATCTGGATCCTTCCACGATCACAATCTTCGTAGACAGTCAGGCGGCTATCAAAGCACTAGACAGCGAAACTATAAAGTCAAAAACAGTCAGAAACTGCCAAAAATCCCTCAACAAAATAGGCGAACGACACAGGATCACTCTCTGCTGGGTCCCCGGTCATAGCGACATTGTTGGGAATGAAAAGGCAGACGAGCTAGCAAGAATCGGGTCAGAACTTGACGCAATAGACGCCATTACGTCAATAGACATCCCAATTAGTGCAGCAAAAAGAAACATTGACCAAAAACTGAGGGAACAAATTAACACCACCTGGTCCCAAAGGCACGACTGTGTTATATCTCGCAGTCTATGGCCAAGAATTAACGAAAAAAGAACAAAAAGCATTCTGGAAATGAATAAGCTAGAAATACGTATAGTTAAGCGTACTGACAGGCCACTGCACCATAGGTGTAAAGGCAAGCAGGCTGGGCATCAGCTCACCAGACTACTGCAGGAGCTGTCAAGATATTGAAGAAACCGAGACCATCAAACACCTGCTCTGCGAATGTCCAAACCTTCAGACATCTCGACTTCGCTATCTGGGCAACAGATTCTTCGAAGACTTAGAGGACGTAGCGCAGGTACCACTGACGGACACTATCAGGTTTGTCAAGAACACAGGTTGGTTCCAACAGGCCAAACGGCAAGATTAACCTAAACTGAGTATGGTAAGTGTTTTATTGTAAATGTAGGTTTACCACATAAAACAATAAGGGATCACAATGGACCAATGGGCCCCCGTGCAAGCACAGCAGCTCTGCGGTGCACTTCCCTTCCAACCTAACCTAACCTAAGGGTATATTAAATTTGACGCGAATGTTTGTAACATACCTTAATATGGCCCGTAGACCCCTAAAAGTTACTATATTTATGATCAGCATCGATAGTAATGTCGATCTAGCCATGTCCGTCCGTCTGTCGGCAAAAATTTGGCCTTTAAACTGGACCTAGAGATCTGAAATTTTTACCATATACTCCCTAGGGCCCCAAAATAATCAAGTTCAGGAATTTTTGAAATCCGCCCACAGACAAGCCCACAAACTAAAAAAAAAAAAAAAAAAACAAATTTATCCAAAAATCGTATTTTTAGCTAGAAAGCCGAAATTATTTATATATGATCTTTGACTCCTAAAACTGCTCGGGAGATACTCGTAAAATGTCTAAAATCCGCACACTAACTCGCACTCAATTAAATGAAACCATTTTATTGAAAAGTCAAAGTTTGAGCTAGGGAGGATTAAATCCTTTAAATGTTATAAAACAAAATATGTAGAGCGTACTTAACAAATCAACCATACTAAGACTTTTGTCACGCCTACTTTTGAGGGATAGGAATAAGAATAGGGTATCCAACAGTTCGCCCAAGCGGACTGTAGCCCGTCCCTATGTTTTTAGTGGCAAACGAATGCAATTATGAAGAAGAAATCCAGGAGGCACAAAGGCGTAAGTGAGGAAGTTTTTACCAATTCACCTTCTGCACGGAAAAGAAACTCTGAATAACACCAAAGTGTTATGGCAACGGTGCAGTAGTAGTGTATTCGCTTACTGAATGGAAGGTCGTGTGTTCGACTCCCGGCCAAGTCGGATACATTAAAACCTTAATCTCCCTAAGACACCACCCGTGGAGAAAAACCCTACAACTGCACCAAATCACTTCTATCCTATCTCTCTATTCTTTCTAATAGTAAGTGGCACCTAAAAGCATACAATGAAATACGCCATTGCTAGGTGCAGCTTGCTGTTAAACAACAAAAAATGCTTGCGCTGTGTTTCTAGCACAATAAGGGAACTGTAAGATTTACAAAAAACCCCTTCAGCATAAGTAAATTATAAAAAACAAAAAAAAAAGTATCCAAATAAAAAACGAAATATGTCTAACGCCTCCCCATCCAAATGCCGTACAATTAAATAAATGCAAGGCCTTTCAGCGTCTTTTGCTGCGCTAAAAATATTGTGTTACAAAACAAATTAAATTAGTTCAGACATCTGAAGAAGTTGTTTATCTTCTACAGATCAGGTTCACACGGTAAGCTTTGTGAAAAAGAAAAACAGATATCAATCTCAAGGTTTGATAACTTGGCTTAAGACCACTTTACATTATGAAATTGTAAACTTCTTAGAAATTTACCCAAAATGACGACCAAACGGGTAAAACAAAACCAGTATACCACCAACAATTACTTAGACATAAGTCTGTAAATTTGATAGTTGGCTTAAGGGTAACGATAAACATACGCACAATTACATAAAGTTCAGTTCATCAGCAATGAATTTTGTGAGATAGTCTTTTTAAGGTGTTAAATTAATTACCACACGTTGTGTTCTTAAAAACGAAAACGGTGCGACGACATCTCAAGTGTTATACTTTTGTTGTCAATGTTGACTCAGCCAATTTACAGAATGTGACTGTTGTTGATTCTGGCTTACCGCAGTTATGTAAATAATTTTAAGCGAACATTGACTTTGGTTTGTTTTTAAAAAGAATTAATGAATACAACTGGAAGGTTTCAATAACAGGTTTTCGGCAATATGCGGATGGGTTGGTGTTACTTTAAGACAAGTGTTGTGTTAAAATGGAAATTGTTAATTTTACAGACGATCTCATCTTTTAATAAAGAAAAAAACATTCTAGTATTCCTCTGGAGTGCCTTTTGTGAGAACCTCCGGCAAAAGAATGCAAACGAGGTTGTTGCGAATACTTCTGTACCAATGCCGCGAGATATGTTTTTGAGGAAAATTATTTTTTTACAATCTTCATTTACACATATCAAAAATGCTGCAGTTTCGATAGATTAAACCTAAAAAGATCTGGAATTCCTTTGACAGAAATCACAAGCGGTTGCTTTGTCAAGAAGTTGTAAGTAAATGTAAAATATTAAGTTCTTTCATATGATGGAAGACAGCTTTCCAGTATTTTATGGAGCCCGTTTAAAAGCTTTCTAAAATATATCAACAGCTGAATGAAGGAGATATGTTCTAGAGAGGACCACATGACCTGAAGATTAAGAACAGCAGGACTAAATATAGGCGCAACAGCATGCTATGTGTAATTTCATGTAAACGAAGGCGGTTATTAAGGACATTTTTCTTCCCAGCTGATGGCAAGTATGATATCAAGTTTAATAAATCCAGAAGAACATTTCCGATAGTTTAAAACCAGTTACAAGAAGTGAAGAAGTAGTCTTGGAAATACTATCTCCATGGTTCACATCAAATTGTAACACCAAAGCCGGAGCTGAAGGTGAATCGAGAAGGACGGAATTCATTGCCGGCCTAAGAGGAATGAATTTAAAAGAGGGTTGACACAACTGCAGATCACCGGTGTCGTAAAAGGCCTATAAAACAATAATAAGTAATGAGAGCACGTGTCCATTGGTGTTGTGGATTAAAGCAATGCTAATGAATAGAACGTTGGTTGCGGATGTGGATTGTGGCCGCTATGTTATGGCGGGGGTAAACAGAGGCTGCCCGCAAGGCGGCGTTCTGTCTCCACTGCTGTGGTGTATGCTGGTCGACTCTCTGTTGAACGCACTCAACAGTTCTAATATTTACGCTCAGGCGCACGCGGATGATGTTGCCGTGCTTTCTGTTGGATCATGCCTAGCGACCAGTGGCGTGGCGTGGATAATTTTAAAAGGGAAGACGTTGAAAAATTTAGTCACCTATAAAAATAAAAATCTTTAAAACCTGAAATAAAATAATTTTTAATGGGGATATTGTATCTACATAATATGCATTCCACATTGACTTAGCAAAAATATTCTAGCCACATTTTTTATACTTCAACACATTAATATTTCAATCAACAATGAGCTTAAAGCATAACAAAAGTGGCTTCAAAAGAAGCCGGTCTTGACAGACGCATGATACAATAACTTAAAAAAATTCTGCATAATGTGGATAGTAATTTTAAAATAAGAAAATTCAGAAGAATTATATGGATAATTCTTTATATTTGTTAAAATATAAAAACGATACAAATAATAATGTCAGCAATAAAAATAAATCAAAATTAAAAACAGCTAAAATTCACACACTTAAAAAAAAAAAGTGAAAAGTTTTGTTAAAATATTAGTTCTTTATAATTATTTGTATTCTAATGCTATTCGACGATCTTTTTTGATAAACTCTGCCAATACCCTTTCATAGAAGTTTGGTCTATTTTTAATTTTAAGAAGAAGTCTTCTTTCTATCGATATGAGGGCTAAATCAGAGAGCCTATCCTCGCCCTGTGAGTTTCTTAAATAAGTATGAATTCTTTTTAAAGCAGAAAAAGACCTCTCAACGGAGGCGACGGAAATGGGAAGTGTTAAAAGTAAACTACTTAAGTTTAAGACTTGAGGGAACACTTCTTTCAATGCTTCACTATTCAAATGGTTGTGAAGGTCGAGAACCTCAAACTGCCGAAGTGACGACGAAGAATATAAAACATTAAGTTCATTTTTTAATGCCGTGAAGTCAAAAATTCTAGGAAAAAACTTAATTAGGGAAGATATTTTTACATCTGGACTGGAACGAGAAAAAGTGTCATACTTCAAATTATTTAGTAAATCCAAAAATGTAAGATTACTAAATGATTTATATCTGGCATTTATTTGGCTAACTATATTGTCATTAATTTCAACAAAAAGGCGCTTATAATTCGTCTTCAAATCGAAGTCAAGCAACCTGCGTTTACGTGGAGGTTCGATGCAATCATTTACGCTGTCATAAATAACTTCAAACATATTTAAAAAGTCAGAGCTTATCCATGACTCAAAACGTTCGATTTCTTGCTTGGCATAACTAACGTCTGTTTGTTTTTTTTGAATTAAATTAAATAATACATCGGTCTTTGCAAATATTTCAGAAAGGGTATGAAGCAAAAAACAGAATTCCTTGCTCTCTAATTTATTTAATAAACTTTCTGCCATCGAAAGTGTGTCAGTATCCCATTCCCTAGAGTCATTAATTATTTTACTAAAAGTCTCAATTATATCTATTCTACAGTTAAAGATTACGTTTATTATTCTTGAATGATAATGCCATCTAGTTTCCGATACTCCTAGCATGCGTCGATTGGAAATTTGTTTTAAAAGATTGGACCGCTTTGTGGATTTATTAAAAAATCGAACGATGCTATTAGTATAGCCAAAAAATAGTTTAAGTTCTGCTATGTTTTCTAGAGATCGGGATAGTACTAAATTTAAAACATGTGCATAACAAGGAATAAAATTTGCCATCGGGCATTCATCAAGGACCTTCTTTTGAACACTACCCCCCTCGCCGGACATAACTGCGGCACCATCGTAGGATTGTCCTATTAACTTTTCCTTGCAGTCGTATGTTTCAAGAATTTTAAATATATGATTGGATAACTCATTTGCATTACGACTTGCGCTAACGTCAAAAAATCCAAGAAATCTTTCTTGTATACCATCCTCTGACAAGTACCGAAATATGGCACTCAGTTGTTCCCTATGACTCAAATCTGGTGTTTCGTCGATCATAATCGACACGAACCGAGCATCCTTGATTTCCGTTTTAATTTCGGATTTAATAACCGCCGCGATACTATGTATCAAATCGTTTTGAATATCGTTGGATAAACCTGAAAAAATTGGATTGTGTGTACTTGAACACTGCTCTAAATGGGATTCCAATAAAGTGTCATATTTAGATAAAAAATAAACCGCTTCGACATAATTGCCACGATTATCTGAACTAGACCTTTCATCATGACCGCGAAATGCTAACTCCTGTCTGCCTAATAAAATGACCGTGTCAATAAAACGTTCCATTAGTTTCCGATTTTTATCTACTTTTTTATTATGAACAACGAAAGAATTTCCTAAAGAAGTTTCAATGCGATTCGTGCCGAATTCGTGTAGGGATAAACAACAACGAATATGTTTTTCTGTCTTAATATGTTTTTTCGAAGAATTAACTAAATTATTTATATCAGTGAAACCCGTTCGGCTCCAAACACTGGCGGAGTTTGAAAAAAGAAGACAAGGAAAACAAAACATTTTATTAAGCTTGCAACTCCCAGTTAGCCACTTATATTTTTGGTATAAGGAAACATTAAAATGTGTCACAAAACCATCTCTCCTTTGGTAATTAATATTTATAAAAGGCATAGAGCGCCCTACGTCTATAACTTTTTTTTTATCAAGAAAAGATAGCTTACTAAAACTATTTGAATCCTCCAGGAGGAAATCAGTTAAACAGCAATCTACACTAATCAAAGACATTTCAAAAAAAAAATCTAAAACTGCACTAAAATTAAGAAGCTAAAATGTTTTTATCAGTAAGTTGGTAATAAAAGAAACTAAAAAATTACACATTAACCTTCACTTTCACTTTCACATCTAACTTTTCACTATTTTAATTTAAGATTTTATCAAATTGGCTTTACAAAACACTAGATTTTTTCAACTTATTGCACTTGTGCAACGCAGTCTGTCAATAAATTCCAACTGATTCTAAATTAAAATTTGAATTCCTGCTTAAAAAAAAAACAAGTGTCGGTATTTTATTTGACATGAACTTCTCTTAAGCGATATGCTGAATTTACTCTGCTGACAAATTGCCATAATATTCTACCATATTTTATTTCATAAGACAAAAGTATAACAATAAATTTGTAAAAACATCGAACCATTAACTATCACAAGAGAGAAAAATGAAAGCTCAACTTCTTACATCAACACGCATATCAATATCAACATCAAATTCAAAATCAAGAATCAACCCACATAACACATTCAGATATTATGTCATAAGAAAAAAGAAATAAGTCAAAGAACACCGTGTTATTAGACACAATGTTGCAAAAAAAACGAGTCAAACGTAGCACCTGCATTCCTGCAACATGTTGATATCTTCCGATTGAAACGCAATGCTAATCGCAAAAGGGAGAATGAAATGAAACAATTCCAAGTATTCAGCGTGAGATTTGGTTTATAAGACGAAATGTAGCGTCTTTTTCTTTGAATATAAAAGCGGGTGTTGAACAAAGAGGATCGGAACCGCAATGCTTGTAGAAGAAAGGGATATAAAACAAGTAAATAAGACGGAAAAATATTTTTTATTCTATTATAGAGAGGTGCGGTAGTTGAAAACTTTTTACTAAGAGTATTTTTGTGACTCTTCGTTGGTTTGTTGTTTGTGATTTGTGGATTGTGGAATGTGGTTGAATCTTGATTCTTGAATGAAGTATGAAGATACAGACGAGAGGTAGAATGAAAATATTAAACTTATTCGATAGCTTATGTGTGAGTGTGTAGATTTTATTTTATAATTAAAATACGGGACGGGTTTCATTTTTCATATATTTATTTGGCAGATAGTGCTTACTTTTGGTGGATTTTTAAAAGGGAAGACGGTAGGAATCGTGTTATATGGACGCCACGCCACTGCTAGCGACTGTATGCGCCAAGGCGCAGGCGGCCCTTGACGTGATCGACGAATGGTGCACTAGGAATGGGCTCTCGGTCATTCCTCTTAAAACTGAGGTTGTTCTCTTTACGAGGAGGAAACTGGTCGGGTTGACTCAGCCAGTGCTAAAAGGCGTAACAATCCAACTCTCCAATGAAGCAAAGTATCTGGGAGTCATCCTGGACAGCAAACTTCTTTGGTCCAAACATGTTAAGCTGAAGACTGCCAAGGCGCTGTCTGTTTTCTGGCAGTGCAAAGGCATTTTCGGCAAGACATGGGGCTTATCCCCGAAAAGAGTCCTAGGGATTTATACGGCTATGATAAGACCATTTATAGCATACCCATCGGTTGTTTGGTGGAATAAGCTTTCACGTAAATACGTTACTGCTGCTTTTGCCAAACTCCAAAGGCAGGTATGTCTCGGCTGCACGGGGGCCTTCCCCAGCACGCCTGGCTCCGGCCTAGATGCACTATTGAACCTCCCGCCCCTTGATGTTTACATCATGGGCTGTACAGTCAAGGCTATCTCACGTCTTAGAAGAGGTGGCTTTTGGTATAACTCGCACTGGAATTTTGATGAACTTGCGCAACGGTTGTCCTTCGACTCCTGTCTTATGGATGTGCCGTCTGATACGATGACACCGGAACTTCGGCTAAAGCGCAACTACGAGGTCGACTTTCCTCGCGTCCAGGACTGGCTCTGGCCGGACTCTGAACCTGGAAGGGAATGCAGTCGAATCTTCACGGATGGCTCCAAAACCGATCAAGGATCTGGTGCTGGTGTCTTCGTGGAGAGCGATAACGTTAGACTTTTTTTGCGTTAGGCAATTATGCGTCAGTCTTCCAAACAGAGACTTATGCTATCCTAATGGTCATTACTCAAACCCTTAACTACCTCCAAAATAGTACGTGAATGCAACATATCTCTGAATTCGGTCGGAAGGTTGAATTCACTTAAACTTGTCTGAGTCCCGGGTCATAACGGGATCACGGGAAATGAGATCTCCGATTAACTTGCTAGACAAGGCTCAGAGGGGTGCTTCTCAGGACCTGAACCAGCGATTTGTCTGCCTGCGTCCTCGGTCAGGGCTTCCATTGACGGTTGGGTTTCCTATGAACACAATCGTCGTTGGCATGACTCTCCAGGGTGCAGACAGACTAAGCTAATGCTCCCCGACGTCTGTAGGAAATCCGCGGCATTGTTGTTGTCTCTCAACAGAAAATACTGCAGACAGACCACTGGCGTTCTTACGGGACACTACGTTTTTGCCAAGCACGTAAATGTGCTAGGCCTAAGCGATACCACCAACTGCGAAGCCTGTGGAGAAAGCGACGACACTGCGGAACATTTCCTCTGTAATTGTCCTGCTTTTGCTCGTATCAGGTGGCAGGTATTTGGTGCGGATATGGTGAGCGCTGTAAACCTAAGCTCCTTATCATTGAAGCGCCTTCCCACAGTAAAATGTGGTGTGTCTGCCTGGTAGTACCAGTATGGACCAGTATTGAGTCTGAGTGCTCCAGTGCAGAAAGTCTTACACACCCCGACAAAAAAAAAAAAAACGTTAGAATCTTCTGGATTACACAAACGCAACAACCTCAGTACTTGATAGGGAGTCCTGACAAAATTCCTTGAGGTCCGGAACGGCGAAACCCACAGGCAGATGCAGTAAAGTGGGAGGCTTCTGATCCATTTAATCCTGATCATAGCTTCGCCGCCAATTAGGAAAAAAAATAAACAACTATTGCAGAATCTGGAAGTGATTTGCAGCAGTTTTTCAATGGATACCCTAAAACTTAGGTACGAACTTAACTCCAAAGGGACAGTTAAACAAGTGATCTCCCTATACCAGTGCTATCACATGCCTGCAGGAATTAACTAAATTTTACTTTAGGAAGTTCTAGAAAGAGCAGCTTGCGCCAGAATGAGGTCAGGAATGCAGAAATACGGACTGCATGTACTACATGTACTATGGGCGTATATGCACTTATTCTCATTTGCATATTAAATACAACAACACCTAAGCCTATATACGCTTGCTTTAGCGGGGATAACTATCGCCGCTAAGTCCTTAAGCAGATATAGATCAGTGCTTCCCATTAGGAATGCGATGTTAACAAAACATCGATGGCTGAACATCGATGATCGCTAATAATCGAAATCAAAACATCGATGTTCGTTAACATCGATGAACATCGATCATCCGTACTTCCAATCGCCGTTTTCTAAGTATTCCGATAACTTCCGTCATCGAATGTCAAAACCTTGACATTTCTCATCTACTGAACTGTTGGCGTCACAGAGGAATTCACAATCAAAGTCGGTGTACACCAGGGAAGCGTCTTAGGTCACTTGATATTTATTACAATCAATCAAGGAAAAGTGACGGACCCCAAAGTGCATTAGCTATTCTTTGCTGACGATGAGGCCATCACAAGCGAGGATGAAACGTCCCTGCAACGAGGACTCGATGTATGGATGGAAGTTTTACAGGGAAATGGGAATCGTATTAAGCACACAATTCAGAACGACAGTAATTAACAATTTTTTACTAATTTGTGGGGCGTATCACCTTTCAAATTTGAGGTGCTTGATGATATTTGTATGCTATGAGGATACTGACTTTATAAATTCAGGTTAAGCTCTAATATTTGGCATAGCATCGCCCAACTAATTCGCTGTTATGGAGAGTTTACAGTTATAAGTGTGAGCTTATTGCTGGGAGTTATGTTTTGACACAAAAGACAATGGATTATGTGATATTAAAAAAATATCTAATATCAAACATCCGAGAGTATGTTAGACACTTTCATTCGCTTAGCATGTATAAACTGTTGAAACAAGCCCCCCCCCCCATTTACATTCCTCCTGCTGTTGTGGAGAATTGGTTCGTGTCAATTGAACTGATTTAAATACTTTCCTCCTTGTCACCACTGCATACAATGAGCCCATCAAATCCCCTACAAAGCTTATTGATTGATTTAATTGTGAATGGCTTAAATGTTGAAACTAACTGTTGTGGCTTCTGAGAATTGAATTGGTGTCTTAAATACTGAAGTAGTTGTGTGTTTCTGTATTTGTGTGCCACGAGACTTGCAACGATACATTCCTTTTTGTCTGGTTGTATTTGACCTCAAAACTATTTTCAAATACGCATATGTATGTATATTGTTAGCACTACTTTGCTGTCAACGAGCTCGAAGAATTATGTCGGTTAACACAAAAACAAGCAATTTTACCCCTGCTTTTGCTATGTTGACCGCAGTTAGATGTTTGACACAGCATAAAATACCGTATATAGCAAAGCATGAGCTTGTACAGTGTATTTAATAGAGAAAAAGGCAAAATCGTTATTCAAAACTTTTACTTTGCTTATATGTTGCGTAGATTTCAATTTTTCTTGACACATAACGTGTTCGCCATCTTTTATGTTGGTTTGTGAATATTGGATAACTTTTTCGAGCGTTTCGGGCATGATTTCGGTACGATTATTTTTTCCTTAAGCTCGCCAATGGTCTGAGGCTTCCTGGCGTACACTTTGCTTTTCAAATAAACCCACAAAAAGATGTCCGGAGGGGTTACATCTGGAGATCTGGGTGGCCTGTCAGTGTCGCCATTTTTTGACAGCACATGTCCAGAGAATTTTTGATGCAGAAACTGCATTGTTTGATATTGTTTGATTTGCAGTGTGGCATGGCGCAACGTCTTGTTACGATCAGTAACCGTCCAGACCTTTTACACATAATGAGCCAACATCCAACGATATCGATCGCCGTCGACTGGTTCGTATTCTCTGAAGAAAAATGGCTCAATGATGGTTTTGGCGCAAAAGCCGCCGCCCCAAACAGTCACTTTTTTGTCATGCAATGGTGTTTTATGTATCTCGTGGGGATTCTCCGTTCCCCAAATTCGGTAATGTTGCTTGTTAATGGCGCCAGAGAGTGTGAAATGTCCCGGTCATCAAAAGTTGCTTCCAAAAATGAGGTTCAGTGCCAACCATTAGAGTCATTCGTGTCAATTGCCCCTTGTATAGAAACAAATGCAAATCATGCTTTATAATGTTCCAGTGACGCTAAAATGCTGAGCGTGGTTACCGCTTCAACCAGTTCATTTGAACGTCCTCGGCGTTGATGAACGGCATGTCGACGATCTTCTCTGTCCCGTGCTCAACGAAATTCGGCACGAAATGACGAATAGTGTTGTCAGACGGTGCTTGGTGACCACGATATTTTCGATGATACGCACTTTGAGTCAACACAACTGAACAACCTTTTTCAATGTACAACGTCACTTTTTCGGCTCGTTCATACGGTGTGAACAATAAAGGGTGTGATTCTTGTCTTTCGGTTTTTTACCTCAAAAATCCCAGCCACGAAATGGCAAATTCGACTTTATTTGCCAGTTTATGCTTAAGGCACTGACTTTCAAATATAGACACGAGTAGATTTATTTCAGGCGTTTTTCGTTGGAAAGTGTTTCCAGTATTAAAACATTGTTAATCTTTTCAGCTACTTAGTAAAGTTTTAAAGTAAAAGGCAGATCAACAAACTCCTGTGTCACACAAATGCAAAAACGCCAGCATTTGATTGGCCCCAGTGACGGAAGTGATCCGAAATCGAGACGTCTGCCGGTACCCACAGGTGGACCATGGAAGTAGGAGGGTTAAGATCTCTTAAGACCAATAATCTCGCGGTGAAGAATTGAAAAAACAATTTGGGTGGCCGACAAGTAGCGAAATCTGACTGTTCCTCCAAAGTGAGCTTGGCATAAAGTTGAGAAGACATTGTCCAGATGTTTTGATATGCCTGGTTTTGAGGTTTTTTTTTAAAAGGATTTTATCAAAATAACAATGTTTCTGTCAATAACATTCCAACGATGTTCCAACTTCTTTACCCCTTTTTAAAAAAATAGAATTTCTCAAACTCTGCAAAATAGGCATTTGATGCAGCAAAAATTTCAGCATTTCAATCGTTTACCGCCGAAACATTCCGTCATACTTGGAAAATGCAAAAACAATCACAGGGAGCCAAAACTGGAAGGACAGTGGAAGAGGGAACAGTTCATATCCCAATTCAGCTAATTTTACTGTTGCTAATGCGGACAAAGGAGCTGGTGCATTGGCGTGATGAAACATCAAGTTGTCCTTCTTCAAATGGGGCCGCTTTTCATCAATGCAGCATTAAATTTAACTTATAAATTGGCTTAGTAGTCAATTCCAAGTAGTTAATGAAGAATACGCTGTGAGAATCCCAGAAAACCGTTGCCATGACTTTTCCGACCGACGGAATTGCCTTTTCTGGAGAACGTTAATCCAATTGTTTTTTCATTTCTGGTATTTAGTGGTGTATCCAGGGTTCATCAACTGTAACGAAATGCGCGCCGTGAAAATTCAATTGAATTGTACTTGAAGAGGTCCAAACACTATTTTGGATTTTTAACCCGATTCTCAGCTACCTATAGTTGATTTTGTGGCCCATTTCTCGGTTGGGACGTCATTTGGACGTCCTGGGCGCTGATTGCGCTTTGTGCACGTGTTTTGTGGGCCTCAAAATTGGTGACGCACAGACATGACTAGATCGACAAAACTTCCGACGCTTATCAGAAGCGATACGCGAGACTGTTATAATTACCGTTCATTCAAGCTGATGTCACACACCATCAAGATCGTTGAGCTGGTATTAGATAGCCGAATGCGGAAAATAATAGGGCTTTCTGAAGACCAGTGGAGTAAATCAAAAACAGATGCAACCCAAAGTACAAGAATCATAATGGAAAAACATCGTGTTTCCTTAAATTATTTTCATATGGTGTTGGTTGATTTTGAAAATTCCTTTAATAGACAACCAAGAAATGGTGGCGCTAAGACAACGAGTTCCGGAAACCTACGCACAGATGATCATGGACACGATGAGGGAGTAAAGACAAGACTAAGATGCCCCGCTGGCGTCACCGAGGTGTTCGGTATCAACCACCAGGGAAGCCGCTTAAGTCCTTTAAAAGTTATAACAGTCCTTGATTATCTGCTTGAAGGAAAAGTGACGGACTTAAAAGTGTACTAGTTATTCTAGGCTGACGATGGAGCCATCATCCTATCGAGGATCGAATGTCCCTGCAAAGAGCACTTGATGTATGAGTATGGGCGACGTTTTGGAGGGGAATCCGAAAAAAAAGAATACTTGTACTGCCCGTTTTCTGATCCACTCCAATCTATTCCAGACATTTATATGAATGGGAAGATTGATTCCCAAGTGCGAAAAGTTCAAATATCTGGGATCTATGATCAATAGCCAACAAATCTGTGAAGACGACATTAAGCATCGCGTAAGCGTAGGGTGGATGAAGTGGCGGTGACAACTCAGTCATCGTCTGTGGTCGAAAAATGTGCGCCCGGCCGGCGTCGACATACGGTTCACAATGTTGAAAAGCGTACAGAAAGTATGAGCCAAATTAACGGCAGCTGTGGTGAAGATGCTTCACATGACAGCAGGAGTAACAAAGATTGATCGAATAAGAATTTTCAAGATCCCAGGAAGCCTTCACGTCAAAGAAGAAAATGGAGCGCGACCGGCTCAAATTCAATTCAGTCAATTCATTTTTATTGAGGCCAAAGACAAAGTACATTATTTTTTGAATACTTAAGTTTTAAAAGCAGCCGACTTAAAATTATATCAGGCTAGCTAGAAAGGAATAATCCAGTGTAACTATTATTAACTAACAGCTTCATGAAATACATTTTACTTAAAATTTTAGACAAATATTTGTTGTATATATGCTTGCTCCCGGCATATAGGAAACGACCGGCTCAGTTGGCACTGCCATGTTCAAATGAGAGATCCTACCAACCCTTTCAAAAGTCCAATATCAGTTAACGTCTAAAAACTCCTCGATCACACAAATGCACCAGCATTTGATCAGTGACGAAGTGAATCAAAATCGGGAGGCCTGTCCTTATTTTCTGAGGTCGAGCCGTGAACTCCACAGGCGGACCATTCTGTATATCATACGAGTATATACAAACGAACTTTTGAGAGCTTTTGAGAACAACTTTACTTTTGCATTTGCTGACGATACTGCGGTTATAGTATTCGATCAAAGTTTACAAATTGCAATACAGAGATTCAACCAGAATTTAATAAAACAGTTAAATGGTGTTATGATATGGGGCTAACAATAAATGCCGAATAAACAAACATACGTCAACCCTGTTACCAAGATACGGAGATTAAATTATGTTTTGAAAATCAGGCATGTCCCGTAAGCTTAAAACGAGAAATTGAACTGGTAAAAGAGTTTAAATATTTAGGGGTAGTGATCGATTGCCACTTAAAATGGAACAAGCACGTTGATAAAGTCAGAAGCTACTAAAAACATAGGGACGGGCTACAGTCCACTTAAGCGAACTGTTGGATACCCTATTCTTATTCCTATCCCTCATAAGTGGGCGTGACAAAAGTCTAAGTGTGGTTGAATTGTTAAGAACGCTCTACATATTTCGTTATATAACATGAAACGCTCCCTAGCTCAAACTTTGGTTTTTCAATAAAATTGTTTTATTTAATTGTGGGCGGATTAACAGTAGGCGGATTTAAAAAAAAAATATGCATGAGACTAAAGGGTACCTAGAGAGTATATATTATTAATTTCAGTTCCCTAGCTCAAACTTTGGTTTTTCAATAATATTGTTTTATTTAATTGTGGGCGTGTCAGTGGGCGGATTTTAGAAATTTTATCTCGAGCAGTTTTAGCAGTCATAGATCATATATAAAACATAGGGACGGGCTACAGTCCGCTTGGGCGAACTGTTAGATACCCGATTCTTATTCCTATCCCTCATAAGTGGGCGTGACAATAGTCTAAGTATGGTTGAATTGTTAAGAACGCTCTACATATTTTGTTATATAACATTTAAAGGATTTTATCAAAAAAACGTTCCCTAGCTCAAACTTGGGTGTTTCAATAAAATTGTTTTATTTAATTGTGGGCGTGTCAGTAGGCGGATTTAAAAAAAATTAACACATGAGAATAAAGGGCCCCTAGAGAGTATATATTATAAATTTCAGCTCAATAGCTCAAACTTTGAATTTTCAAAAAAAAAAAAAAATAATTGTGGGCGTGTCAGTTGGCGGATTTTGAAAATATTTACACATGAGCATAAAGAGCCCATAGAGAGTATATATTATAAATTTCAGCTCCCTAGCTCAAACTTTGGATTTTCAAAAATTAATATACCCTTAGAATAGGGTATAAAAAAATTATTTTATTTATTTGTGGGCGTGTCAGTGGGCGGATTTTGAAAATTTTTTATGCTGAGCAGTTTTAGGGGTCATAGATCATATATAAAAAATTTCAGCTTTCTAGCTCAAAATTCGATTTTTTCCAAAATTTTGTTTTTTTTTTGAGTTTGTGGGCGTGTCTGTGGGCGGATTTCAAAAATTCGTAAACTCGATTATTTCGGGACCCTAGAGAGTATATGGTTAACATTTCAGCTCTCTAGGACCAGTTTAAAGGCCTAATTTTTGCCGACGGACGGACGGACGGACATGGCTAGATCGACATTACTATCGATGCTGATCATAAATATAGTAACTTTTAGGGGTCTACGGGCAATATTAAGGTATGTTACAAACTATGCGTCAAAATTAATATACCCCTAGAATAGGATATAAAAAGGCAATCTTTGCCATTGTCTACCTCAAACGAAACTCTAACTTCCAGGTGCTTAGACAGGTATATTATGCACTGGTAGTACCTAAGCTTCGTTATGGGAGTGTTGCTTGGGGAATCGCAGCGAAAACGCATCTTGAAAAGCTGCAGGGAAGCGGACGGCGAGGCGATACAAAATTCAATGTTCTTCCGGTAGAAAATATCTTTCGGATGACGCTTGCGTTGGAGTATTATCAAGATGCTCGCTTTAATGTGCCAATTAAGCATAATGTAAACACACGAAGACAGGCACGAGGCTTACTTCATATACCTCCTTTCAACAATATCTACGGCAGAAGGCAACTACAAAACTGCAATATGCAGTTCCGGAAGTTATCAATAACTTACCACATGGGCTAAAAAATATTGTTAACTTTAAAAAGTGTAAAAAAAAAACTATAGAATCATTACCTTCGTAACACTAATTTACATTATATTAATTGAGAGCACATATCTTTCTGATGTTCGATTTGAATATGTTTTGTTATGTACCGGGAAATGAACTTGTGCTAATAGTATCCATTATAATTATAAGTAAGCTACAGCATAATTTGGTATATTTAGTTTTTATGAATAACCGCCTGCAGACAAACCTACGCGGGCAATTTAAAATATATTGTATTGATAATATTTTTTTTTATTATTTGTATAGGTTTTAACCTGCTTGTTTATCAGGGCTAGCCCCTTACGGGCAGTTGAATTGTATCCTACTTTTTTTCAATATTTCAATATTTTACGTCAATTCAATATTTTACGTCGCTTTGCAGCGGGATGATAGTCTACAACATTGTATTCTTCCACATCCGAATCGGACCTCGTGTCAGAAGCAATACCAGAGTCTGGACTTTCGCAGACAGTCCACTTCTTGGCATACAAAGCATATAACGCTTCTAAGGCATCGGCATAGGTTGCAATACTGACAAGGTGGTAGCCAGTTAGTGAGACCAGCATCTTTGGCCAGAGAGGCTGGATTTTTGGAAGGGAGCGTGTTGCCGCCAATCAACGAAGGAGTGTAGTTCGCCATTCTATAATCGTGTAAGGATATGTCCAATATAGTAAACAGCAAAGATGTAGTGTCCACTATCATCGATTCGAAGTCAGGTAGTACGACCGAGCGCGTACTGCTCGAACGATGGTGAAGGTAATCCTCAAACGAAAGCAACTGGCTGGAGTAACTTTCGACAAAAGTTGCCGCAGTTGGATAAATAAAGTCATATTTAAATGACGAGAGGATTTTCATCTCAACCACGTTAAAATCCTGCATTGTATAGACATTACCGACTAAATTGTTGAAATCCCCGAACCTTGGTATATTCGCATCGGCTTCTTCGATTTTGGCAGCTATAAGAAGGCACATCAATGCCGAGGCGTTCAATTTATCTATAATTATCGTGTACGTGTCTATAAAGCAGGAGGTAGATCTAGGTCTATCTGTAGCAGTCTTCAATAGAATCAACAACGAGGGCCTGAAGGATGTTTATTTCGATTTGTAGTCCAGTTTTCGACGACGCTTCTCAGATTCCATCATAGAAAGGAGTATATCGCTGGCATACTCACTGCACTATATTAACTTTTCAACACTCTGGAAGAAAACCAAGTTCATAAAATCCTAGCGGAAAGGCTTGCACAAACTTTGAAGCTCCCAGGGGCGATTGTGTTGCATGTAAGGAACGGACAGAAATAGTTATTTGTACACAAAAGAGGAGTTATAAGTGCGGTATTCTCCTGAGCCTGAAGTGAAACAGGAGTTTTGTAAACTTTATGTAAAGATAGTGCGCATATAAATCATTTAAGAAAAAAAAATGGAATCCTGATCATAGAAGAACATTTGCGTCGAAACTAATATACCTTTAGGATAGGGTATACAAATGTTGGTGGCCGACAATTAGAGCCGTTATCCTATATGCGGATATGTGCACAAATACGTGTTTCACCTACAATCAATCTCATTTATCAGCGTAGCAATAAAATGTGGAGGAATTTCGTTCCCCCTTTGTAGCCACAACATATGAAAGCAACTCAAAGAGCCCACGAATTGTTAGCAAAACCAAAATGTTAAGTTTGTGCTCGATTTGGAGAAGGAACTTGCGCCTTCACTTTTATAAAACAAAACTCCACTCCACCTCGTCTTGTGTTTCTGTAACAAAAACAAAAGAAACAGAAACTCTAACATCGCTTCCGGGGAGTTAAAACTGGGTCGATTCGATACACGATACTACAATACCAACATGAAAATAAAATTGCGACAATGTGATGTGACCATTATAAAACCCGAGTTCTTTTTTTTTAAATCGATAAAAAACTATAACACACCTAAGAATTGTGTGCATGATGAGAGAGAATAAAAGCGACATAAAACACGGAGGGCTGTTCGAACCGTTGAGGTAGAAGACATGGTAAATTTGGATCGATTGTTTATGTTTCCTCGGGGTATACTTATTTTCGGTCAATTTCACGCTGCGAATGTTGAAATAGATAGAGAAAGAGTAGAATTCATGGCGTGGATGTTGGAGGAGATTAAGAAAATCAATTTTCGGCTTGCATTGAAAGCTCTGATGCTACAATGTTGTAGATACACGAATCTTAACCAGATAAATCCAAGACTACTGACAAAGTAGACCTTGATAATGATAGGGCACATAGATGTAGTAAGTGGCAAACCACAATCTAAAAATGGCATCTTGATTAACTGTTTAACTAATTCGGAATTCTATTTTTCGGTAATTGATTAACCTCTTTTTCGATCAGAGATTGAACATTGGCAAGGTTGGAAGAGATGGTTAATCTTTTCGGAGATTCATGAGCTGGAGGCGTTATATTGAAAAATTTCACAGCATTGTCAAGAGCTAACAACCATTGAAAATTGTAACAGCGCGAACGAGAGGAGAATGCTTATTTAAATGTTTTTGCAGACAGATTCATGCCAGAAAATATAATTAAAAACTAAGTCACGGAGGGCGCTTGGGAAAGTGTGTAATCCGTCAAAAACAGAACACGCGCATAAGAGGAGGTATTGTATTTTGTGTGATGTCTCCATTGTCGTTTTCACAAGATACGAGTATAATGAATATTACAATTTGTTCAGCGAAATACTTTCATTAAAAGTTTTGTATCTGTCCGATCCGCAAGATTGTATTTATCGATAAGTATTTGCAGAAATCCAACTGTCTTCTTCTTCTCCCATAATGACGGCGAGGCTATGATCACGGTTAAAAATAAAAAAATAAATATTAGGAATTAACGGCAAATGTAGGGCCTAAAACCTAGCTTCTCCAACCACTTTCTTGTGCGAAGTGGAAGGGACCCTTCAATTTTACGCCGAATCCGAACGGCAGATTTTTGAGAAGCTTCTCATGACAATATTGATACTTGATGATCACGATTATTGGGATCATAACCCTCCCACTTAACTGCATCCCTACTGCGATTCGGTTCAACCTCAGAAAATAGCGGCAGTCCCCCCGATTTTGAACCACTTAGCCGCTGAGGCTAATCAAATGCTGGTTTTGCTGCATTTGTGTGATCCAGGAGTTTTTAGGCCTGCCTCTGTTTCGCATTTGTATTAGAACGTTGATTGATATTGCCTTTTGACAGGGTTCGTAGGATCTCTCCTTTGAACATGACTTCGCTATTGATCATAGATCACAGATATTTTAACTATTCGCACTTGGGAATCACTCCTCCATTCATTTGGGGCCCGTCACTGTTCCTGCAAGCAGATAATCAAGGACTGTAACAAATATCAAGGGACCAAGAAGCTTCCCTGATGTACACCGACTCTGATTGCAAATTCCTCGGTGATGCCAACGGGGCATCTTACTCTTGTCTTTACTCCCTCATACGTGTCCATGATCATCTATACGTAGGTTTCTGGAACTCCTCGCTGTTTTAGCGGCACCCATAACAGATCCCTTGGTTGTCTATCAAATGCCTTTTCAAAATCAACAAATACCATATGCAAATCCTTCAAGGAATCACGATATTTTTCCATCATGAACATGATCCTTATACATTGAAGTGCATCGGTAGTTGATTTACATGCGACAAACCCGCGCTGGTCTTCAGATAGCCGTACTATTTTCCGCATTCGGCTAACTAATACCCGCTCAACGATCTTCATGGTGTGCGACACCAGTTTGATTGAACGTTAATTATTATCACAGCCTCGGGTATAGCCTTTTCCTTTATTAAAATTAAGACGAGCAATTTTCTTCGAGTGGTTAGGCATTGGATCTCATCAGTTTGGAGATGAGAATCATTTGGACCCGATGTCTCCCATCTTTTTCCAGAACTGAGAGGGTATCTCGCCAGCCCAATGCTATCGTTTTTGGAGTTTGTGACCGCCTTTCTAACTTCTTCGACAGTAATGTCGTGTACTTCTTCATTGTATTTTTTTTCTTCTTACTGTAATTTCCTTAACGCCCGCGCTGTGTAGCTAATATATTATAAGGGTCCCAACAAATCCCTTCAGTGCGTGTTTATTATAAAAAAAAAATAATAAAATTGTAGGGAACTTCTCTCGGAAAACATACCTGAGGAAATTGTTCATTTAGAAGTTCTTCACAATACTGATGCCGCCTGTGTAGTATTTCTTCGTCATCCACAAGAATAATATTAATATTTTTGATGAACTCCGGCAAACGAATTTCCTGGGAATTCCTTCTTCTCTGAGCGGCAATTATGAAAATGGTTGTGCTGGTTTGTCGTTTCTATCAACTCCCGATACAGACCCTCCACACACTTTGCTTGAATTTGAGTGCACTTTGTCTTTGCGAGCCTCTTGCAAAGTCTGTATTCCAATTCGAGGCGAGCTTTTTCGTCTCCATAGTGGAAACTTTGACCAAGCTTTGAATGCCGATTTCTTGTCACTAAGGATTGCTTTAGCTTCATCTGTCCACCACCATAATTCTTTGCCGTGTTGATAGTGTCCTTTTGAAGCCCCTAGCAGTGATCTGGCTCTATTCAAGCAAGGCCATCGTAAGGAATTCCACATATCTTGTGCTCTGCACTCTACATCCTCAACTTCGTTGATGGTGTGATGGAAATAGTTTTGCATATTTGCGAATGATGCTTCGCCATGCTCTTTGTGCAGATTGTACCATTTGATTCTCGCATACACTTTGGTTTTTAAGTTCTGTTCGTCCCCGCCGACATAAAAATGTCTATCGGAAGGAGGCTGTGTTACTGGGCGATTGCCTCTCCTAGGACCACTTTGCAATTTTTAACCTGAGGCTTAATGAAACGTGTTACCGAATGGTAATCAATATGGGTATCATTTCGGCCGCAGTTGTACGCGGCCAGGTCCCGGCTTTGTTTGACGAACAAGGTATTTAGAGTTCCTGGTGCCATATCCCAGTCCATCATGGGAATCTTCTTCAAACCTGAGCCAACAAACAAAAGTTCTTCTCTTGGGATGTTCTATTTTTTTTTTTATAATGTACTCGCATTAAAGTGATTTTTGGCTACCCTTATAATGTATTAGCTACACAGGGCGGGCGTTAAGGAAATTAGGGTTAGAAGATAGGGAGAGATGCCGATGCACGTTGGTTTTAAATGTTTGTAGATTATAATGTGTAGGAACCTCTTGATGAGGTTGTGAAAATTTGGCCAGAGTGTATCTTTTTCTCTCTGCTCGCATCCAACTTTGGGAGCACCTTGAATCACCGGTTTGAGAGACATCAAATGATCACTGTACTTTCAAATGGTCAAGAAGCTGCCAAGTAGCTCTGCCGCAAGCAATCCAACTATGTATATTATATTTAAATACATTACTTTTATTTTACGTGCAGGGACGGGCAAGGAATATGCACCGGTCCCCGAAAAATAGCGCTTATCGTAAAAGGCGAGAAACAGGATAGGTGAGTATTTTTTTTTTATCGCGGTGCGGGACTTTTTACACTGGAGCACTCAGACTCAATACCCGCCCATTGTACTGATTAGAAGAAAAACCAATAATTTTACTCAATTTTTCTAAGCAAACTGAGTAGGCGCCTCAGTCGTAAGGAGCCTAGGTTTACAGCACTCATCACATCGGCAGCAAATATCTGCTACCTGTTACGAGCAAAAGCAGGACAATCACAAAGGAAATGTTCGGCAGTGTCATCGCGTTCTCCACAGGCCTTGCAGTTGGTGGTATCGCTTAACCTTAGCACCTTAAGATGCTTGGCAAAAGCGTAATGCCCCGTAAGAACTTCAGAAATTTGTCCGCAGTCTTTTCTTTTTGAGTCACAACAAGAATGACGCAGAATTTTTACAGACATCGTTTAGTCCGTCTGCATACTGAAGCTCAAAAAGGTACAACGGCTTGCGTGCCTAGGTATCTCCGGAGCCATGCGAACCTGTCCAACAGCTGCCATAGAGGCAATCACAGGACAAACACCTCTCCACGTATACATTCAAAAAGTTGCGATCCGCAGTGAAACAAGTCTAATACAGTTAAACGAGATAAGTCTTAGCGACCATCCGGAACTTAAGACACTTCTCGATGAACTTCTGAAACTTAATATGAACTACGCGGTCATGCCATCTGCGATTGTGTTCAGCCCTGACCGAGATCGCTGGCAAACATAACGCCGTTTCAGGTCCTGAGAAGTCTTCCTATGAGCCCTGTCTAGAAAGTTCATCGGAGATCTCATTTCCTCTGATCCTGTTATGACCTGGGAGCCAGATAAGTCTTAGTGAATTCAGCCTATCGACCGAATTCAGACAGATGAGCATAGCGACATGTTTAACATCTTAAAGCTGTCCCGCAATTGTGCATGCAAATCCAGTGGTTGACACCACCAGTTTCGTAAAAGGTCGGTCAAACAATAACGAATAATGGGACATTCTTAACCCGCCCCGCACGGGATAAAATTATACCTCAATAGGATAATCAACGAAATTGCGGTTAAAAAAATATACAAAATTTTCGTGATGAAATTCGTAAATGAATATGTAGTTTATTCACTGCAAAACGTGCTTGGAATAAACGCACATTCCAAATTGAGATGAAAGTATATATATATTTTTTTTTTATAATTTTCTTACGCTAAAGGGGTTTTTGACGTAAATGTTACAGTACCATTATTGTGCTATGAACACAGCGCAAGCATTTTTGTGAACAGCAAGTAGCACCTAGCAATGGCATATTTCATTGCATGCTTTTCGGTGCCACTTGCTTTAGAAAGAATAGAGAGGTAGGAAAGAAGTATTTTGGTGCAGTTGTATGATTTTTCTCCACGTGTGTTGTCTAAGTTCCTTAGGGAGATCAAGTTTTATATACATTCGAAATAAAGAAATGGATTTGGCCGGGATTAAACGCATGACCTTCCAAATAGAGCGAATACACTACTACCGCACCGTTGCCACCCGCAACCTATTCCCTCATCCAATCGATTAGAATTCATCTATTTGCGGATGTAGATACAAGGACTTAGCTCTTAAGGGTGCAAACAAAAATTTCGACAGAATAATGTTTCCTTTTAATTTCAATGTCAATTCTGAAGTAGTAAAATAAAAATCTTTGGTGTATTTTTACGGGTGAACTTTTAATTTAGCTCCCAGGGAAGGTACACATTTCTGATGCAATCCTATACATTTGGTTGTTATACTTTAATTCAATTTTATGTAATTGAAAGTGATTGACAGATCTGCTCACAATATATTGACTGAAGAAAGATGCATTCTTTAGGTATGTCATTTAACAATGAAACTTGTCAGTAGCATTTTTTTGGAAAATTTTCGAATTGCTTGCATTTTAAATTGAAGTTCTGAATTCCCATATGAAATCGATTCAAACTCTGACGTGTATTCATCTCATTCAACACCTGCCAACATCCCGACCAGACTGCTACTTACAAATGGGCTAGGTTGTAGTAAGGCAGGCCACCATACTTCACCATATCACAGCATGTAAAAAGTTTGTCTTTGCCAAGTTTTTGGTTTGAAAACTTGTTAATTATTATTCAATCCTTGTCTGCTTTATACTCGCACACACCCACCTTGCACATCGTCTGTTTGCGTGATGTTGTCCTGTCTGCTATTCTTCAAGGATTCATGCTATACAACAGGAGCAGACCACGTAGCGAAACAAAGAAAACGACCAGAGTACTTTTAGTCTTTATGACTTTCAACGGATTTACTACTTTTATTTTGTATTCCGCAGCTAGGGGGCGGGAACACAACCCCGCAAAACCCGAAAAGGTAATCGACCCACAATAAATCGAGGTCATCCCCTAGTTTAGCACCATTTCGTCCATTTCAATTCGGAAAATTACCCCGAGAGAAACACCAATGCTTGTACTCCTTTAACTAACGAGTACGCGAAAGGAGGAAAAAGAACTCACCTGAGCGTGGCTTTGGTGTGGGTGGGTTACCGCGTGGAGCAGGTCTCGGCGGTGGTTGAGGCTCCTGGGGGCAGTACATGACATCCCTAGCAGCATCCACTGCATTATTGGGCATGGAGTCCTGCGGCGATTTAAGTCCAGTTGTTGTCATTTAATATATTTTTTTTTCTCTCTATTTTCATTTGCTATGGCGATTCCAGTTCGATTTTCTTTTGTCTTATTTGTTTGTTTCTACAGCACACACTCAATAAGTTACAATACGCTCGTAGCTGCTTTCCTACAACCCTGCAGCAAACACTGAAACTCAACACACTTACGTGAATGACACATCGTCGCTTGCAAGGATATCTTTTTGCATTTTTATTTTGTTTTTGTTTCACTGGAAACCTTGTTTTTCACACATGCCAGCACCGAGAATTTAATCACTGACATTTTTCCTTGGGCTTTGCATGGTTTTCCTGCGCCCAACTCTCGTTTTTTACTACCCCGATTTCACTTTGACAATTGCCACCCCCAACGAAATGTGATGGCAAAAACAAAATACAACACACTGGCAGCAGTTGGTATCGATCCAAGGCGAATAAGTGAGTGGTGGTGCGATGAATAAAGACTGGAAAATGAATTCTCATTATGGAAAGTACTCCAGCCAGTGACACATAATAACAGATGACGATGTGGCGCGGGGATGAATTATCTTTTGCAAATGAGACAAGGGATGATTTGGGGTGATAACGTTCTTTAATGGCCGCGAAGCAGATGACAATGAGAGGTGAAAGATGCGGAGGCTGCAGAGAGGAGTGATGTGTCCTCTTCACATAGACGACTATGTCTTTTGTTCGTCAAAGGAAAGAACAAGTTCAGTATCACCCCCCTTTGCTATGCACGCACTTCAATGCACAAAATAATTACAAAACGAATAACTGAGCGCGACAAACGCGATCCGACTGCCGTTATGGTTGAAACTGAACTGAAAAATCGTGCTTTTGGCCATGGAGGATGGAGCGCTCGCTCTTATTAGATCTCATTCTGCTGCACAATCTTTAGCTCTCCCCGTGGAACTTTCGCGTTGCGCACTTTGATGGTGAATTATACCTGTTTAGTTTGTTTTTTGGCTTATTCAACATTAGTGACATCACATTGTCGTCACTCTTTTGCGTTAACTGGTTTAAATGGTACGGTTCTATGTGAATCGCCAAAACCAGCTTTGGTCGTGACTCCAAATCGAGTCATGCAAAGCGGAATGTGACTGGAGTAAAGCTTTGGACATGCGCTCTTTGTCGTTGTGCTTGTTGCGAGTGTATAGATCTGTTATGTTGATGTATGTTGTGTTTAACCAGCGCACAACCGAAATCTCTGAGATAGAATTTCATTTCAGTTGTTAAAGGGATTATTGTGTGAGAGACGATTGTGGAAACCAAAGTTATGCTCATGGTTTGGCGGGGTTTGCTGAGGTTAAATGGTTATTTAACAATTTCTGCAAGATTCAGGTTTCACAGCATCAAGGAGGTAGGTCAGTTGAGAGCTGGTTTGATACTTTCAGTTTTCTGGCCAATAAAATGAGATTTATGATAGCCACGTAGATATATATTGAAGATTACGGTGATTGGAACGTTGGGTAAAGTGTTCGCAGTCTTGTAGTATAGGGACTCGAACACATGACTATATGTAATAATGTATCCATACATATGGATATGCGTGGCCTTTCGATATGTGAATTTCGAACTGATTTACAGAATGTTTGCATTGGATGTTGAGTTCTTTTTCAAATTGTGCAAGGATCTATCGGGGTAGAAAGACAATATAAGATACAAACGCCTCAAGAAAAGGGATATTTTTGAAAGTACATATATGGAGTGTTATGTAAATAGCAAAGCGGGTCTCGGGTTAAATTAAATGGCAACGTTTAATAGACAAAAAAAATAGTGAAGCTAGGGGGGCGGTTGAGATATTCATCTGAAGGTTAGGTGATAACGAATTTTAAATTAAATCAGCAAGGCTAGCCATTTTTGAATAGCACTGGCTTCATCGACATAAGGATAAAATAAAACTACACCAGGAGTATACGTGAGGGTGTCTACAAAAACCGTGGGTATGTTCATTAAAATCGAAAAACAATCAAACCCCATGAAGGCAGTTCTAAACTTGTGGCTTCGATGGCGGAGTATTCTTGCCTGAGAAGATGCTGGTCTAGGTTCGTGTCACATTGGGGGAAAAGGTTGTTTTTCGAGAATAATGAATTAAATAGACCAGCACCCGAAAAAAAGAGTCTGCTAATCCGCTGCGGCAAGCCGTGACAGCGCGGTACGCCCGTCCCTGTACGGGTCGACAGAAATATAAAAACATTTGCTTCAGGTCCGTTCTATCTGCCCCATTCCTGGCAACCTCTGGTGTACCACAAGGCAGTCACCTAGGTCCCCTTCTCTTCATCTTAACTATAAACGATCTGAAAAGGGTTATTAAACACTCCTCTATCTCTCTCTATGCCGATGACACCAAATTTTTCAAACACATATCTTTATCACAAGACCCCTGCTTGCTACAACAAGACCTAGATAGTTTTTCTATTTGGTGTCTCAAAAACTGCCTAGAGCTCAATTTTGCGAAATGTCAATCCATAACCTTATCACGTAAATACAACAAGTCCCCTCCCCGTCTTTACCTTCCTAATGATCGACCTACTCGTATACCCATCGTACAGTCTCTTCGTGAATTCGGCATATTGTACGAACCGTGATCTTAATTTCCGTTCGCACATTGGCAAGATAATTCGTAAAGCCAATTCATCCCTTGGGTTCATTAAGCGGTGGTCAAAGGAATTCTCTGATCCCTACGTGACCAGATCTCTCTACAATACTTTTGTCCGCCCCCTCCTCGAATATGCCAGCCAAATTTGGTCACCCTTTCAGCAAGTTCATGTAACCAGAATCAAAAACATACAACGACGTTTTCTTCGATTTGCCCTCCGCGGACTTTCTTGGAACGATCCCCTAATTCTGCCTCCCTATCAAGACCGCCTCAAACTCATTAACTTGAATAGCCTTGAAGACCGCAGGGATGCAGCAGGCATTCTCTCCATACATCGCCTCCTCTCAGGTTCTATCGATTGCCGGTCCGTTTACAACTCCATCACATTTAACACTAACCCTCGTAATTTAAGACATCCCCGTCTCTTCTATCTACCAATCCACCGCACGTTCCTCGGCTCAAACGAACCAATGTTCCTCCATTAAACTTAGCCTCCTTCTCCATAAACCCTAACTTTATTTCCTAGTTATAAGTCTTAGCCTTTAGTTTTAGTATTATACGTTTTTCTCTAGCTTGTAAGTATTAGCTTTTAATAAGTCTAGATATAAGTCTTAGTTTTGTAGTTCAAAGTCATATAGCCACCATCAAATTAAAATTAAAAATTAAATTAAATTAAATTAATATAAAAATTGTTTATAATTTCAGAATGTTTCATTAATGGAATAATCACAGATTCGACCGAAAAACGAAAATTTCAATATTCTTATTATTGTTTTCCAAAAGCAAGTCTTGCAAGAACTATCAAGGCATATCCCTGCTAAATGTCGCACCTAAGATAATATCCAACGTGCGGAAGTCTCAAGCCGTTCTACAACGCAGTAATCGGCACTTACCACTGTGGCGTCCGGCCCGGCAGATTGACAATAGACTAAATCCCCACACTCAGGCAAATCCTTAAAAAGACAAATGAATTCCAAATCGAGACCCACCGTCTTTTCATTGACTTCAAAAACGCTTAAGATAGTATTCATCGTCAGGGCCTCTACGTTGAATTCGGAATCCCGGCACAACTGATCCAGCTGTGTGCGTGACGCTATAAAACACGCGATTCAATGTGCAGCTTGGAAACAGCTCTTCCGAACTATTACATTATCAAACTTGCACCTTATTCTGATTCTAGATCAACACGGAAGGAACTATCTTCAACACATCCTTCGAACTACTGAGATACGCGGACGATATCGACCTCATCTGGGAAGCTCAGCGTGCCATGGTTGAGGCTTTCACCGTGATTGAAGAACCGGCAAAATTGGTTGGTCTTGAAATCAACAAGGAAAAAACCATAACATATTGGCTTTTAACAAACAACTTTCCACCGACTTGGCGTCACTGTTGATAACAGAAACTTCGTGGTAGTCAGGCAGTTCACCCAATAATACATTAACTCCACGAATGACACCTTTGTAGTGATCTGAGAAAGAATTACTCTACGAAACCGTTGCTTGTTCGGCTTAGCAAAACAAATTTATTTATTTATTTATTTCAAAGAGTGGCTTAAATACAGTAAGATACATATCTTATAAAATACTCTTTTAAGCATAGAATAAGAGGAACAAAAATTAAAAAATTCAATTAATGAAAGCTACATGAGCAACATAAAAATGGGCGGAAAATTGATAATTAATTTACAAATAAAGATGAATAATACCAAGAGTAATATGAAAGTTAAAAAAACAAAAATATGACTTATGCAAATGAAAAGATAAGACAAAGAGCTATATTTCTAAGAATTAGTAGAAAGATATTTCCTAAGTTTGCTTCTGAATTCTGTTGTGTTGTCTATCCTCCTAAATTCACGTGGCAAAGAGCTCTACAACTGAATCGAAGTTACAAGAAACTGACGTTTCGAAGTCAAACAGGAACACCGAGGAGGAACCAGCTGAGCTGATCTGTTTGAAAAATTAAATCTTATTTTATCATAAATATATTCAGGTTGGTGAGTCAAAAGAATGAAGAATGTCCGAGAACATACTTAAAGTACGAAGGTCATCAAATGTCATATTGTATAAGTTCTTTGAATAGTTAGAAATACGATCAAAACGACGTAGTCCAAATACATAGTGTTAAAAGCAATACTGAGTCTCCGTTTAGAATCATAGCTATAATTATAAAAAATTGCACAACCATAGGTCAAGATGGGCATCACAAGTTTTTTTGCGAGTAGACATCGGGCTTTAAATGGAGTAAACGATTGAGCGGCCCACAGAATATGGAGTATGCCATAGGTCTTCCCAACAGCGACATTAATATGATTGTCCCAGGTTAAGTTAATATTAAAGGTCATGCCAAGATTTTTGGCAGTTTGCGCATACCTGATTGTTTCTCTATTAAGAAGAATGGAGGGAAAGTAGGATAGATTTAATGTCCTTCTTGATATAACTATACAGTTGCATTTCTTTGAATTCAAAACAAGACCATTTTGCTTTGACCAACGTACGATATTAGCACGATCTTGATTAATACAAGTGGAACTGTGCTCGATTAAACCCAGTGGGCACCTAAAGACGAGCTGAAATTCATCCAACTGTGCTTAATGATAGTCGGAAGCTCATTAACATACAGTTAGAATAGAAGAGGTCCCAAGATAGATCCCCGAGGTACGCCACTGTTTATCGAAAGAAACTCAGATAAATTATTGTTCACGGCAACTGCTTGTGTCCTTTCAGCTAAAGGGTGGTTACATTTTAAGGGCCGATGTTGATTGTTGATGTTGACAAATTATTTAGGAAATTATTGTCATTTCTTTTTATTATGATAATATTGGTATGGTTCAATTATGTATGGAACAAAATATCGGCCAAATGGCCGCCACAACTTCGGCGGCACACCTCCATCCGATGGTCCAAATTTTCGATGACGCAGAGGTATAATTGAGGTTCTATGCCGTTAATCTGCCGAATTATCTCATCGTTTAGCTCTTGAATTGTTGCTGGCTTATCGACCTACACCTTTTCTTTCAAATAACCCCAAAGAAAGAAGTCCAATGGTGTCAAATCACATGATCTTGGCGGCCAATTGACATCGCCACCACGTGAGATAACATGGCTATTGAATTTGTCGCGCAAAAGAGCCATTGTTTCGTTAGCTGTATGGCAAGTGGCACCGTCCTGTTGAAACCACATATCGTCCACATCCATATTTTCCAATTCGGGCCATAAAAAGTTCGTTATCATCTCACGATAGCCCAAATGTGGCAATTCTGCTTATTGACGAATTTACTGAGGTGAAAATGT
Source organism: Portevinia maculata (assembly GCA_949715645.1). NCBI lineage: Eukaryota > Metazoa > Arthropoda > Insecta > Diptera > Syrphidae > Portevinia > Portevinia maculata. The sequence continues at coordinate 10,027,809 of OX454525.1, read as the reverse complement.
GCCCCATCACTGAAGATGATTTTCTTCGAAAATTGATGATCCACTGTTGCCATTTCTTGCCACCATTCTGACCATTTACGACGCTTGAAATGGTCAAGAGGCTTTAGTTCTTGAGCCAATTGCACCTTCTAAGCGCGTAAATATCGGCCCTTACAATTTAACCACCCTGTAGATAAGACGATATTAGTTTCACGACACATGATGAGAAATTGTAGAGCTTGGACAGCTTGTGGCATAAAATAGAATGCTCCACCATATCAAACGCCTTAGAAAAATCGAGGAGGACCAAGAAAGATACCTGCCCTTCGTCAAGAGCATGCCGTATGCCTTCAGCATCTCCTATCACAGCAGTAGTACAGTTATGTTTTTTTCGAAAGCCAGATTGCCGGGAGGACAGAAGCTTGTTCGTAGAAAGGTGGCTATTCACTTGCTTTTGTAAAATCTTTTCCAGTACCTTTGATAAAAATGGAAGGATTTATATAGGTCTGAAGTCATCATACTTGGATGTTTTAGGAACAGATATAACTTTGGAAGATTTCGACTGCGAAGGGAAAATGCCTGTAGCTAATATGGAGTTGAAAACATGTGTTATGTACGGAAGTAATACCGGCAAAATAACCTTTAAAAACAATGGGTGTAAATTATCAAGTCCAACTGCTTTAGATTTTATAGCAAGTATATTTTGAAGCACATCAGCGGAATCTACCGTATCAAAATGGAAAATAGGACAACGAGCAGAGAATGAAGACTTATCAGATATAAAGGATGTATGATTAATGTCACTAGTTGCCTGCGAAGATATAGACTGATGATTCAATGCATTAGGGCATCAGGGTAACACATTTACTTTAACCAATGCCAATGTTACGCAGGTTATGGGTTCTAAACTCCTAACCCGCAATACCAAGTATAAAATGGCAACGAGGTAGTTCCAGCATTTACCAATTCTCCGTTTTCTAAAATTCGTACCACGAAATTTTTTTTACATTAACCATTTGCGTTATTACATCAGAAACCACCTCCAAAGAAAAAAAAAGCAAAATAATCAGGTAAATAATTTAGTAAAAATAACTTGTCGGATTAATCACATCCCATTGTTGTTAGTGAAACCATTCCATCCCAATTTTGTTTATGAGACGACTAGTACTACACAGATATTATATTGCAGCATCATTTTTACTCAACAAAATAAATGTGTAGGTATCCCCAAATAAAGTTGTCATTCCTCTTTGGTGAGGAAATATTTGTCGGGCAAAACATACCATTCCGCTCGTCCACTCTCAATAATAATTTCGTTCGTCCACACAAAATGAGAAAAAACTGAAAATACACATCATGATCAGCAAGAGGTGCAAAACTAAAGAGAATGTACTGATGGGAAGTGTAGAGATGGGAATTCGAGTTTATTAAGTTCCAAATCCAGTTCGATTTTTATACCCTATTCTAAGGGTATATTAATTTTGACGCATAGTTTGTAACATAACTTAATATTGCCCGTAGACCCCTAAAAGTTACTAAATTTATGATCAGCATCGATAGTAATGTCGATCTAGCCATGTCCGTCTGTCCGGCCGTCCGTCTGTCGGCAAACTGTCAAAATTGGGGACTAGAGAGCTTAAATTTTAACCATATACTCTCTAGGGTCCCAAAATAGTCAAGTTTACGAATTTTTGAAATCCGCCCACCACAAACTCAAAAAAAAACAAAATTTTGCAAAAAACGAATTTTGAGCTAGAGAGCTGAAATTTTTTTATACATAATCTATGACTCCAAAAACTGCTCGGGAGATAAAATTTTCAAAATCCGCCCACTGACACGCCCACAATTAAATAAAACAATTTTATTGAAAAACCAAAATTTGAGCTAGGGAGCTAAAATTTATAATATATACTCTCTAGGCGCCTTTCAAGCCCATTTGTAAATATTTTGAAAATCCGCCTACTGACACGCCCACAAATAAAAAAAAAACCTATTTTTGAAAATCCAAAGTCTGAGCTAGGGAGCTCAAATTTATAATATATACTCTCTAGACGCCCTTTATGCTCATGTGTTAATTTTTTTTAAATCCGCCTACTGACACGCCCACAATTAAATAAAACAATTTTATTGAAAAACCAAAGTTTGAGCTAGGGAGCGTTTTTTTACAAAAGCTTAATTTTTTTTGATAAAATCCTTTAAATGTTATATAACAAAATATGTAGAGCGTTCTTAACAATTCAACTATACTTAGCCTTTTGTCACGCAGACTTATGAGGGATAGGAATAAGAATAGGGTATCCAACAGTTCGCCCAAGCGGACTGTAGCCCGTCCCTATGTTTTTTATTTATATTCGAGTCAATTATTGTACTCGAAACCGTTCAAACTTTGATAGCTTTACTGATTTTAGAGATTTACAATCGAAGGACAAGCACAACAGAAAAGCGACTAAGGGTAGAAATCACATCTACGCGACAATTACCATTCAATCAAGCTGATGTCCCACACCATGAAAATCGTTGAGCGGGTATTAGATAGCGGAATGCGAAAAATGATATGGCTATCTGAAGACCAGTGCGGGATTGTGCAGGTAAATCAACCACCGATGCAATCCAAAGTAGATATAAGGATCATGATGAAAAAACGTCGTGATTCAAATGGTTTGCATATGGTGTGGGTTGATTGTGGAGGCCATTGATAGATAACCAGGGGATCTGTAATGGCAGGCGCTAAGACAGCGAGAAGTTCCAGAAACCTACGTATAGATGATCATGGACATATATGAGGGAGTAAAGACAACACTAAGATGCCCCGTTGGGATCACCGAGAGTTCGCAATTAAAGTCGGTGTACACCAGGGAGGCGTCTTAAGTCCCTTGATATTTAACTTTCCAACCACACACTGGGGTATGAGATACCCCACATAGATATCAAAAGTGTAAAATATAAAAATGTTTCCTAAGCATGCCATACCTATGTATATTCAATTTTAAACTCTCCGCAGTAGCAGACGATGGTGTTCAGTTCTATGTTTTTTTTAAAAGTATTTAGTCGTGCTTCGAAGTTTTAGCTTGGGTATCATATACCCCAGTCTGCAGTGCGTGTTAGTATTTTTTGGAATTTGTGAATATATTATTTTAGTGAAATGTTTTCTATTTTAGTTATTTTGGACTACAAATTAATAAAACAAGTGTGAGGTTTGTTCAGCCATAAAGGAAATTACTGTAGATGACTATATTAGTTTTAGTTTTACAGCAAAATGGCTTTTCTTCGAGACGAATCCATTGAAAGGCTTTTCCTTGATGCTGAAGGGATGAAGCCAAAAATGAACCAGCTTCGAATCTCGAAAATCAACATTAAAAACTGTATAACTTCTGTAATCGGAAAAAAAATGAAAACGTGACATGCCGACTTCCCATGTGCGAGGATCATCACTGATCACTCACTGCAATGCATAGAATGCAGTGAAAAAAAAAATTGAATTTTTGTGTTTAAAAAAGCAAACATTTATCCCACTGTTAAAACAATAAATTGGAGTAAACATTGAAGAAAGAGTATTAGAAAGCGTAATGCGACAGTTTTTGAAACTATTATTTTAAACTTTTTTATGAATTTGACTGATTTTAGTTGACAACTATAGGTGCCTATATTATATTATATAATTATGTTTTTTTTTAAGTATTTTTATATTTTATGTTATTCATCGTATTGAATTTTGTTTTGATGAAATAAAAATATAAATTAAAAAAATATATACATATATACTCGTACATATATTTATAAAATGACATATTTTTTTTAAAACTTTTGGGGTGGGGTATATGATACCCCAGTGTGAGGAGCGCGTTAGAAAAAATATGTGTGAGGACGGAAGGTTAAAGTCCTTGATTATCTCTTAAAGGAAAAGTGACCAACCCCAAAGTGCGTCAGTTGGCGCCATCATAAGCGAGGATCGAACGCCTCTACGTGTGTACTACTAATCAACAGGTCTCAGGTTCAAATTCCGCCGGTGCCAAGTAACATCTTAAGGTTTTTACACTGCCCCACCACTTGCGAGCATCCAAAAGTATCAATTGATTGGGCTTTAAATATTAGGTCTTTTTCACTTCACACAAGCAAATGGTTGGAAAAGTTAGATTTTAATCCCTGTAAAAAATATAAGGCATTAGGGCCTTATATTTTTGTGAGCACTTTTAACATCTTAAAACTATCTTGCCAGTGTGCATGCAAATCCGTAAGTTGATACGATTGGAGATAACCTTTGTCGTAAAAGGAAGATCAAATAATAATAAATAATAAAAGCATGCGTGTCGTGGAAAAGTGAATTTCATTTTTAGTAAAAAAATAAAATAAAATTATAGACACTGAAGAGAATTTAAGCGACGTCAAAAGATATACTTGGCTTTGTCTTGCTTCTTCACCCATTTTAATTTGAATTTGCGAAAATCTTAGTACCTACATTAATTGATTCTCAACAATTCCTTTATAACTCCGCCTTAGCAAACTTTAACCTTTCCTTACGTTTCATAGACGTATCGTGAAGAAAACAACCATCTACTTGTCAGGAAAAGGATAATTTAAAAGTCAGTGTTATTTGGAAAATCGTTACTCCTTTACTGTTCGGGTGCTTAGAGGTAGGTAGAGGGTATACGTTCCAAGTTTCACCATTACAGCTCAAAGATCGACATAATTGAAATAATCCCAGAGAAAAGATAAATGAGTACCAAAAACTTTAATTTAGAGAGTTCTAGAGGACGGTGAAATTAGCTGTTGACTTTAAAAGCATTCCAAGGCGCAGTTATAATTGGTCTACTGACCGTAAAAGTTACATCTAAAGGTTTTTCTCAACCCCACCTCATTCGAAAGTCTGACAAACATTCAATATCAAAGAGTTTGTCATGAAAAGCTTCTCAAATTTGCGGTTCGGGTCGGCCTAAAAGTGTAAAAGTCCCTTCAATTAGTGTCAAAAATATAACTTCGCACGCAAAATTGGTTGGAAAAGCTAGGTTTAATTTTTTTTTTCAAAACTGTTATTGTTGGGAGATCGAGATCACCTGACTTGACTTGATTTGGAGCCAAGCATATGTTTTTTTAGACAGGAAAATATGATAGCGCTACGTTGTTATCCATATGGCATATAGTGAAAGCCAAACAGCTTTTTATAATTAGGACTCTTCTTACCAGCGCCAGCGTATGAATTCCTCCCTAGTCGCAAGAAACACATAAAAAGCGTTTTTAGCAAATTTACGCAGCGGAAAAAACACCCCGACGCGACAGTCGATCAATAAGACAGCGTCTTCGATTTTATTGACCAATGCGCAGATCATTCGACTCAGTGAATGGGTCGACGCAGTCATTCAAATATTATTGTTAAGCAAATTGCTCGCATTTTAACCGATCGGAAAAAAGCAGGTAAATTTGAATGCATACTTTCGGGGTTAATATATTTATTTTAATTTATTTTCTTGTAGCATATTCACTGGGAGTCATTTTGCAACAGATAGGTACAGATTATAGTTTGTAATAACGGGGGCACTTCGACCTAAAAAATCTTTTGTATATGGGCCAGAAAAAGTTTAAAGCGGATAATTTTACCAGTAGAAGATTTCTTTACGTTTTCGGGGCTCATATGTTCCCTGAAAAAAGATAACCTACTAAGATTTTGATATCATGCCTGCTTAGATTTAGGCATTTGCTGGCATTATTATTGAAGGGCCGAATAGCTCGTTTGGCCTGTCTTAGATCTGGGATGCTTTGCCAATGATAGATACATTTTCTATGTTCCCAGCATTTCATTGCTGCCGTTGCTGCTGACCTAGAAGTACAGCAGAAGGGTTCGGGACCTATGAAAGCTGTTTCTGAACCTTTTCTCGCCAGTTCGTCGGCCTTTTCGTTACCTTCTACACCGACATGATCTGTAACCCACTATCATTTGGTCTTGTTTTTTAATCCGAGTGTTTGAAGGGTATTGAAGAAGTACATGACTAATTTGGAGTCAATGGTGTGCGAGCTAAGGGCGTTTATAGCTACTTGACTATCCGTGAATATATGGATGATTGCGCCTTTTATGCCAGATGAATCAATGCGGCTGGCGCATTCTTGAATGTTGTGGAGCTCTGCTTGAAATACGCTACGACTTTTTCCAATGTGTATCGCAAGGCGTTTATTTGGTCCGTATATTCCCACACCTACCCCAGTTTCCATTTTAGAACCATCCGACCTTTTTATGTCTTAAGCAATACAAATAATATCTATTATGCATGTTGCTAAATTAAATTAAAACTGCTATTAAGCTGAGAATATACATAACAAAAAAACTAATTTTAGAAATATTCTCCAAAACTTGATTTGCTCAAATCGTTGTTTCTTTCTAAAGGTGTTTGAAAGGATTGTGAATGTTCAGATACGGAGATTTGTCCAAGATAACTATGTGCTAATCAGTATGATTTTCGCCCTAAATATAGTTGGACTACTGCATTGATAGACGTAACTGATTAAATTAGACAAGCCGTAGATAATTACGAAGTAACTTTTCTTACCTTGCTCGATTTCTTTAAAGCATTTGATATGGCAAATCGCAATGTTCTTTCAGGTAAGCTACGAAATCAATTTAATTTTTCGGCTTCGTCCAATAATTTACTTACTTAGTTACTTAGGGTGGCGCTACAGTCCGGGGTGGACCTGGGCCTCAACCAACAAGCGTCTCCAGCCAGCACGATCTTTGGCCAGCTGTCTCCAGTTTTGCACGCTAAGTAGGTTAAGGTCCCCCTCCACTTTTTTTTTTTTTTTTTTCGAAGAACTTCCGGGCCGGAGCATTCACGTCCATTCGCTCTACATGACCCAGCCACCTCAGTCGTTGGATCTTCACCCTTCTAGCTAAGTCGATGTCGCTGTACAGTTCGTCGTTGTATCTCGTCCTCCATTCACCGTCTATGCAGACGGGACCAAAAATTACCCGAAGAACTTTCCTCTCAAAACAACCAAGAGTGACCTCATCCACTTTTGCTAGAGCCAATGCCTCTGCACCATAGAGAAGGACTGGGATCATTAGGGTCTTATAAAGGGTCACTTTAGTTGTTCGAGAGAGGGCTTTGCTACTGAATTGCTTTATTAGCCCAAAGAAACAGCGATTGGCAAGAGTTATTCTTCGTTTAATCTCAGCGTTGGTGTTATTGCCTGAGTTCATTGCGGAGCCTAGGTAGACAAAGTCCTGAACCACCTCAAAGTTATATCTGCCTATAGTGACATTCTGTCTGAGACGTCGGTGTTGGGTATCCTTTCTTGATGACAGCATATACTTTGTCTTGTCCTCATTGATCGCCAAACCCAACTTCGCCATTCAATACTCACGAACACGCTAGTGACATCCAGCTGCGTTCTACCGATTCTATCAGTGTCGTTGGCGTAGGCGAGTAGATGGACGGACTTTTGAAAGATAGTGCCTCTGGTGTTAGCATTTGAGTTTTGCAATATTCTTTCAAGAACGATATTGAAGAAGTTACATGACAGCGCATCGCCTTGTCTAAATCCTTTTTTGACATCGAAGGTCCCGGTGAGTTCTTTACCGACCTTGATGGAGCAGCGTGCATTCTCCATTGTCATCCTGCACAAACGGACGAGTTTGGCAGGGATGCCAAAACTAGACATTGTTCTGTATAGCTCGTCTCTATAAATGCTGTCATAGGCGGCCATAAAATCGATGAAAAGGTGGTGGGTATCGATTTGGACTTCCTGGGTTTTCTCCAAGGTCTGCAGCAGTGTGAATATTTGGTCGATGGAAGCCTTTCCTGGCCTGAAGCCACACTGATAGGGACCAATCAGGTTGTTGACGAAAGGCTTCAGGCGTTCACACAGCACGGCAGTAGCCTCTTATTTAAGTCAAAGATTACAGGCAGTTGTGGTTAATAACTCCACATCTGATTTTCTTCCACTTAGTTCTAGTGTTCCTCAAGGCTCAATTTTGGGTCCGCTATTCTTTTGTATGTACGTCAACGGCCTTCCTTCATGTAATTTAAATTCTTCGATTGATATGTATGCTGATGATGTGTAGGTACGAAAGAGCTTTCCGTTGGGTCTTTTGGAATATATTGCATTTGAATTAATTGAAGACCTGGAAAGGATTCTGTGTCGGTTTCGAGCTAATTGCCGCCGTTTAAACCCGTCTAAGTCTAAATGTTTGGTTATTTCTAGGAAGCAGGTTGATACTCCATTTTTTAATAAAATACATCTCAATGGAAGCTCTATTGAATTTGTCGAATCTGCAAAAAATATTGGCATAATTTTTAATCAAACGCTTACTTGGAATAACCACATCAGACTGGCTCTAGGCAGGGTTTATAGAGGTCTTCGCATGCTATGGGCTACACAAAAAGTCACACCTCTAAAAACAAGAATAATTTTTGCCAAAACGCTTCTTATTCCGATTCTGATGTTTGGTTGTGAGCTCTTCAGCAACTGTGATTATTAGCAGAGGCGAAAACTCAATGTGGCCTATAATAGTACGCGATATATTTATGGACTAAGAAGATACGACCACATTTCTTTTTTTCAAAATTCATGGCATCACTCTTGGCAACATTTTTAAGCTGAGAATATTGATCTTGCTCCATAATATTCTCCAGGCGCGCTAACCATCTTACCTTTTTAGCAGGATCCGTTTTACGCGTTCAACGAGGACTTTTGACTTTGATACATTGCAAGTGACGCGCCCAGTTAAAATGACATTTACTGTCACCCGTCAGTTGCATGCATTTTTGTCTCATCTATTGTCTTTTGACTTACAGCAAACAAGCTGTATAAAAAATTTCAGAAATCGAACTCTCGATCTTGTTTTCTCTTCTGACTCTGTTAGTACTGTGGTTTTGGAATCCCACTTCAGTATAACTAACATAGATAATAATCATCCACCCTTGGATGTATTTATTGAACTAGGTGCACATTTGTACGAAAATAGTAATTCGTATGACCGTTCGCAATCTTTTGACTTTCGGAAAGCAAATTTTCAAAGGCTTTCTGATGAAATTAATAGCCTTAATTTTAATCTTACTGCGTTATCTAATATTGAAGATGCAGTCGGTGCTTTTTATTCTTTGATGGATAACTGCATGAAAAAAGTGATTCCTGTCAAATCCTCTAGGAATATGAAAACGTCCCATCCCTGGTATACTAAAGAGCTCAAATCGATACGAAACAGACGTAATAGGGCTTGGAAGAACTATTTAAAAAGTCTCTGCCATTTCAGATCTTGAACTCTATCTCACATTATTCAATGAGTTCAAATCTTTATCCTGCAACTTATATATTGACTATATAAGTAAAATGGAATGCTCTTTAAAAGTGAACCCCAAACTTTTCTGGGGATTTGTCAATTCTAAGAAAAAAACCGATGGTTATCCATCGAAACTTACTTATAATAGCTCTACAACTGCTGATTCGCTAGATGCAAGCAATATGTTTGCAGATTATTTCATTAAGTCGTTTAGGGTGACCCCTCTTCACGTAGATGAGCAATATTTTAGTTATCTAACTAGCTGTTCCCAAATAAGTTTTAGAAGCTTCTCATTTGACTTGGAAACAATTTTAAAATTTATTTCTTCTCTGATGAATGATTATTCATCAGGTCCTGATGGCATTACACCGATCGTTCTTAAAAAATGTAGTCATGCAATTGCTCCATATCTTAAATATCTGTTTGAATTGTCCATTAGTACTGGTAAATTCCTTTATCTATGGAAAAGTGCTTTTATCACACCTGTATTTAAAAAAGGCGAACGTGGTGATATCACTAATATAGGCCTATTTTAAAGCTTTCGTGTATCCCTAAGCTTTTTGAACAAATTGTTTGCGAAAAGTTAATATTTCTTTGTCGCAATTTAATTTGTAATGAACAGCATGGATTTGTAAGAAACAGATCCACTGTCACTAATCTGTTAAGTTCCTTGCACGATTGTTCTAATGCATTAGAGAATAAGGACGAAATGGATTGCATATACACTGACTTCTCTAAGGCCTTCGACCAGCTGTCCCATGAAATAATCGAATTTAAGCTCAGGGCTTTAGGTTTCCCACCATGTTTCATAAAATGGGTTAATTCATACCCTAGATCAAGGGTTTATCAAGTGAAATTTAGAGGATCGCTATCTGTATCTTTCACAGCTCAGTCTGGAGTTCCCCAAGGAAGTCACCTCGGACCAATTCTATTTATACTAGCCATTAATGATGTTAAAGCATGTATAAATCACAGTAATATCCTGATCTACGCTGATGATATGAAAATATTTAAATCTATCACTAGACAGCAAGATAGAATTTTTCTTCAATCTGACATTAATAGCTTCGCCAATTGGTGTGATAAAAACGGTTTATCCCTGAAGCCTACTAAATGTCAACATATGACATTCTCTAGAAAGACTATCCCTTCCACCTTTTAATATTCTCTGTCTCAACATATTCTTTGTAATGTTGATAATTTTAAGGATCTTGGGGTTTATTTCGACCCCAAACTGGTTTTTGCTAAGCATATTAATTTTATTATTAATAAATCTAATTCTATGCTGGGCTTCGTAAAAAGGTGGGCCAAAGAATTTAATGACCCTTACGTTTCTATGTCATTGTGCAATTGTTTCGTCCGTCCGATTCTAGAGTATGCCTCTCAAGTTTGGACACCGTTCTACAACATTCATTCAAATCGAATAGAGGCCATTCAACGTAAATTTATTCGATTTGCACTTAGAGGACTTCCATGGGATGATCCATTTAACCTTCCTCCCTACAGTCAACGTATCAAGCTTCTTCAAATGTTACCCCTTTCTCAACGAAGGCTTAATAGCGATATCATTTTTTTACAGCAGCTTATATCCGGTCAAATAGATGCACCTGACTTGCTGTCGTCTATTGGCTTTAATTTTCGTGGTGGTGCCCATAATTTGCGCAGTGTTGAATTATTCTTTAGCCCCCATCATAGAACGAATTATGGGAGGCATGAGCCTATTAGTCGCATGAGTAGAATCTATAATCTAAATGATCATGTGATTGACTTGCATGTTAGTAAAATTAAGCTAAAAAATATTTTGCGTATTAATGCTTTAATGTCTTAAATTGCTTGCATTATTTTGTGTTTGTGTTAGTATTTTATAGGTACATAATTATTGTATTTTTAATTGTTTTGTCCTTACTAATACCTGCACTAAATGATGAGCCTGTGAGTGCACTTTTAGTGCCGGCAATTTCTGCTCGTGATAGTTGCTTGCTTTAAGCACTCCACGACACAGAGCTGATAGTGTATTAAATATCCACGGGACCACGGCTCAAGCAAATTTTAGCGAACTGCGCCAATGTGCTGCTCCATTTGGAAGAACGGGCGTTATGCTTGTTAATGGGATTAAAAAGCCATTTGACCGATTAGTTTCATCGGCTTTTTGAAATATGAAAACAATTCCGTTAAGAGCATTTGTGGTGGTATCTATGCAACCATCCTTTCGTTCTTTTGCATAGCTCACAGCTACATTTCGCAATATATCAAGTTTGTATGGGGAACGTTACCGATAAATGAACTAATAAATACATACTCGTATATATATGTTTTATTGGAATAATTAATCCAATCAAATAGAAAGGGAATTATAGTGTTACACGGACGGACCTGTTGGATACAAAATTTGTCATGAATTCCACCCAAATTTTCACATTAAAGGGAACGAAAAAATCGATGCGAGTGAGTGATGGTCGCCAATGTTTCATCAAACACAAAACCTTATATCGTATTATGTACTTGTTATCCTTAATCCGTGGACTTAATAATGCTGTCATTAAAATGAAGGATTAACCTTTTACTTTTATATGAACGTAACAAGTTAATTGAGTTGAAAACTAAGAGCTGGTCTATTTTCTGCTCGAAGCCAATGTAGGCATCTCCTTCTCAAAGCTGTCTATTTTTAAAGCAGCATAGTATTGTATCCTCTTTTGACCCACCAACGGCGGATTTTATGCAGATTATTGCAGATAATGGGTAAAAAGGTCAACATAAAAATAGTTTTGGAATTTGCTTAATACAGCGGACACAATTAGAGGGATGTTGCTCCACAAGATGAATGTTGATTAGGATCCTCATGAAGAGCTGATCATTACACCATTTGGGTGTTGACTTACAAAAAAACAAACCCATTGAGACCGGATAGAAGAATCACTGTTCCAGACACTTAAGCACAAAATACACATCGCAGTGTTGTATTGTGTGCGACTTTACCGGCTGACCGACCAGTAGCTGGAGCGTAAAACCGCAACAAAACAGGTGCCCAATTATACACCGTGTCTCATGAACACACCACAAGAACCAGCTGCATCCAAGAAGATGAAAATGAACATGAATGGGATAACGAAGAAGAACCATTCACGTTTTGGAAGCTTGTTTCTCGAAGCACGCTGGTCATCAAAACTACCAGTATCAGCTAAGTAACGACACGGAGTGGGCTTGGTGGACCGAAGACTTTCACCGCTTGCAATTCGCTGCTTAGGTAAGCATTATACAAAATATTGTAATCTGATTTAAGTGTACCAAGACTGTTTGACCCCGCGAAACGGAATGCTCACTGTGGAGTCTTGGCGGTTTTTTCCCCTGAATTACTCCTGTATGCTGCTACATCCGAATGCCTTAAGAAAACTTATGTTACTGAGGCGACTTGAGGAGATTACTCGCGTTTTTCTTTTCGTCTTTTCATTTCAGATTGAGTTGGAAAGGAAATTGAAATGTAATTTTTCTTTACCCAGGCGACGATAGCGCGGTGACTGCGGCTCCCATGCTTCTTATTGTTTCTCCATAAAATATTGCAATCGTAGTGAGGATACAACACGGAATACCCCCCGACAAGTTAGGTTGTAAAGAAAGGAGGAAAACGTTCCAATTAATTTAATTAAGTGTCAGTGGTGAAGTCATAGCTTCGTCATGATCACGTACCTTACCTACATGCTCAGTTGTGATTGACTGAGAGCACCAAATTAAGGATTCGCCACAGGAGCGAACGAAGATGCAATATCCGAAGCCTAATTAAATTTAGTTAGACAGCTTACCTGTGCCAGGTTCCATTGGTTTTTTGATTTCCTCTTTCACTGGTTATGACAACAAACTGCACTCAATAATGCTAACACTACAACCGATGATTTGGATAACAAATCGCCCAATTCAATTCATATAATCATGACGCACAATAAAGCTATAAGTCTAAGGACGACTAAATAAAAAATGGAGCTATTCTCTATCGACAGGTCCGTTTTTATTAAAATTTTATAACGCAGGGCACATAAATTCAGTATTGCACACCCGACCTTGCCAAAAGGACACTTCACCTTATGAATAATTTATTTTAAACAAATGCCTAGGGCGGATATTTATTTAACGTTGGTACTTCCCTTTTGGCCTAAAGCGAACCACTCTTACCGACATTTTCACAAGAAATGAAGAGGGAACTTTCTTCGGGTTCTTGTGGTTTCGTATTCGCTCACTCGAGTTTCAGGTATCAGAAGAGGGTAGATAAAAGCTTCGCAGCGGTGTTGCTGTTGTTGCATGTTTAAAAATGAATTCTTAGATAGAAAGCACTAAATGAGGACTATGGGTAGTGGGGAAGACTTTTTCATTCCTCTTGCTGTCGGTTGAGAGAGTAAAGGTACCTAATCTACTTTTCAGTGGATTAGAGTAATAATTGGATACGCTAAAACAGCTTACGAAATTACTTTAGACGAAAGTTTAAGTGCTTTATCAGTAAATGACGGCACATTGTCAATACGAATGCAGTACACTCCCGGTAGAGTGACAGTGAACAATCCAATAGAACGAACATACAACATTTTATACAGAATACTCTAAGGAGTGAACAACTAAACCTCTTAAGAGTGAACGCATATTTTTAGCACAGCTCAATACGAACAAACGTAACAAAATGCTGCACAATTTATTTATTTGTTTGCTTATTTTTTTTTTACTATTATGTTAACCCGTAGATACAAAATCCATTAATAGTGTAACAGTTATAAAAAGTTAATTTGAAAAGTATATAATTGCAAGTTAAAACAGGAATTTAAAACAAAAATTAAACATAGGGACGGGCTACAGTCCGCTTGGGCGAACTGTTGGATACCCTATTCTTAATCCTATCCCTCATAAGTGGGCGTGACAAAAGTCTAAGTATGGTTAAATTGTTAAGAACGCTCTACATATTTTGTTATATAACATTTAAAGGATTTTATCAAAAAAAACGCTCCCTAGCTCAAACTTGGGTGTTTCAATAAAATTGTTTTATTTAATTGTGGGCGTGTCAGTAGGCGGATTTAAAAAAAAAATTAACACATGAGCATAAAGGGCCCCTAGAGAGTATATATTATAAATTTCAGCTCCCTAGCTCAAACTTTGGATTTTCAAAAAAATTGTTTTATTTATTTGTGGGCGTGTCAGTGGGCGGATTTTGAAAATATTTATACATGAGCTTAAAGGGCCCCTAGAGAGTATATATTATAAATTTCAGCTCCCTAGCTCAAACTTTGGATTTTCAAAAAAAATGTTTTATTTATTTGTGGGCGTGCCAGTGGGCGGATTTTGAAAATATTTATACATGAGCTTAAAGGGCCCCTAGAGAGTATATATTAAAAATTTCAGCTCCCTAGCTCAAATTTTGGTTTTTCAATAAAATTGTTTTATTTTTTTGTGGGCGTGGCAGTGGGCGGATTTTGAAAATTTTATATCCCGAACAGTTTTAGGAGTCATAGATCATATATAAAAAAATTCAGCTTCCTAGCTCAAAATTCGATTTTTTCCAAAATTTTGTTTTTTTGAGTTTGTGGGCGTGTCTGTGGGCGGATTTCAAAAATTCGTAAACTTGATTATTTCGGGACCCTAGAGAGTATATGGTTAAAATTTCAGCTCTCTAGGTCCAGTTTAAAGGCCTAATTTTTGCCGACGGACGAACGGACGGACGGACGGACGGACATGGCTAGATCGACATTACTATCGATGCTGATCATAAATATAGTAACTTTTAGGGGTCTACGGGCAATATTAAGGTATGTTACAAACTATGCGTCAAAATTAATATACCCCTAGAATAGGGTATAAAAACATAGGGACGGGCTACAGTCCGCTTGGGCGAACTGTTGGATACCCTATTCTTATTCCTATCCTATCCTATATAAGTGGGCCTGACAAAAGTCTAAGTATAGTTGAATTATTAAGAACGCTCTACATATTTTGTTATATAACATTTAAAGGATTTTATCAAAAAAAATGAAGAAGCTTTTGTAAAAAAAAACGCTCCATAGCTCAAACTTTGTTTTTTCAATAAAATTGTTTTATTTAATTGTGGGCGTGTCAGTAGGCGGATTTAAAAAAAATTAACACATGAGCATAAAGGGTCCATAGAGAGTATATAGGTATTATAAATTTCAGCTCCCTAGCTCAAACTTTGGATTTTCAAAAAAATTGTTTTATTTATTTGTGGGCGTGTCAGTGGGCGGATTTTGATTTTTTTTTATCCCGAGCAGTTTTAGGAGTCATAGATCATATAAAAAAATTTCAGCTTCCTAGCTCAAAATTCGATTTTTTCCAAAATTTTGTTTTTTTGAGTTTGTGGGCGTGTCTGTGGGCGGATTTCAAAAATTCGTAAACTTGATTATTTTGGGACCCTAGAGAGTATATGGTTGAAATTTCAGCTCTCTAGGTCCAGTTTAAAGGCCTAATTTTTGCCGACGGACGGACGGACATGGCTAGATCGACATTACTATCGATGCTGATCATAAATATAGTAACTTTTAGGGGTCTACGGGCAATATTAAGGTATGTTACAAACTATGCGTCAAAATTAATATAGCCCTAGAATAGGGTATAAAAAAGAATGAAATGAAAACAAAAATCCTAAAACAAGTTTCAAATTAAGTGCAAAAATATTCTTTAAATTTTCTCTGGAAGTCGCTGAAGCCTGATGATCTCCTAATGTTAACCGGAAGCGTATTACACAGTCGAATGGCGTACACAAAAAATTGTTTTTTCGTTGTGTTATATTTATAGGTTGTCCATATAACGTAACAGATCCATTCCGGGAAATTCTCTCCTACGCCTGGAAATGTGTTCTCTTCTACTCAAATTGTAGACGAATCGCAATGTACTATTTAAAGCGACCTTAAACTTATAGAAACTGTGGCTATCTAAATCACAGAAAACTGGATGGGCGTAAAAAAGAATAGCTAACAGAAGTGACTTCACTAACATCGCTTTAATATTGAATGGCAGACAGTTCACCGCTTGATAAGGAGTCCGCAGCGAGCCGTAAATTTTACCAACTGTTTTTATGATGTGGTCCTCCCACGTAAGAGTTTGATTAAATGTTACTCCCAGATTTTTGACGCTGGAGACATAAATTAAGGCTGAGCCATCAATTATAAGTTCGGTGATCGGGCTATAATGATTGCCTGAGTTTTGCCTGAATTAAACGTCAATTTGTTTCTGCGGGACCACAAAACAATAGAATTTAGATCCTCATTAAATCGCATCTTCCACCAGTCCAAAGGATAGCTTAAATGCAGCTGCACGTCATCTGCATATATTTGGATCTTTCAGTGCTTCAGAACTGATGGGATGTCATTATTGAACAGTGTGAACAACAGCGGAGTCATTATTGACCCTTGTGGGACACCAGCTTTGGTTCCAAGAAAAGCGGATAGTGCTTCGTTGATATACACAGCTGGATTGCGGCCTTTAAGGTAGCTTTCCATTAGTTTAAGTGCCGTTGAGTCAAAGTGGAAGAAGTATTTTAGTTTATGCAATCGTATTTCATGGGGTACTGTATCGAAAGCTTTCAAGAAATCTTATAGTACCAGTGATGTTACAATCTTTCGAGCAAGTTTACCATTTGTTTATTTTACGTAATTTGAATCTGTCATCGTTCTACGTTAATATTCAAAATATTCTGTTGTAATTTCATTCGTTTGATTGTTTTTTTCAGTATAGGGATTGCAATTTGTTGGTAAAAATGTTTTCAGTTTTTAAGAAGATGCTATTCATTCATTTAGCAAAGTACTGGAATGAATGAGCAGGATGTACCTAATGGAGTATGCTACAGATATTTTAGTTATCAAACTCTTGCAGGAAAGTGCAGTGCAAATTGTTTTAAATTTAAGGAAAAACAAACAAAAGTGGCTAATTACTTTTCTAAAGTATATTTTGTTTGCCTTTTATGTATCTATGTACTTGTTCATATCATTTGAAATGAAATTTTTGTTTTTATTTTGATCAACATTGGGTAAAGTTAAGCGTTCATTCATAACTTATTTTAAATTAAAACTTGTCCATGAATCGTGTTTTTTTTTGTGTATATTTTGACAAAAAATAATGAAAACAAAGTGAAATAATAAAAAAAAAACATTTCACAGTATACACTTGTTGACATCCTGTAGTATAGAATGCCTTAAAATTTGCATGATAGGTAATGTGAAAAATCTCGCTCGTATCAACCGTCCTGGTTTTTATAAGTCCACTCTATCGTGAGTGTACTGTATTTGGTGGTTCAATTTCCCTTACCGGGATTTGTTGCATTTTTGGCAGATTTACCTTTATTTTTATGCAACAATGCTTTAGCGAACAGGATCTTCCACTCCCAGCCAAAGGTTCGAGACGACAATGAAGACGAAACTTCCGTTTTAAGGACCTAGCCATCGCGGAAGCCAGAGCGATTAATGTCGCGTAATTAATAATAATGGGAACTATGGAATAAAAGCTATCGACTTATTCGAAAGTAGCTAAAAGAACATTCATTCGATAGTCGCCATTCATTCATTTATTGAACCTTTTGTTCTGCACATTCTGTTTCACCTGACATCTCTTGACATCTTTAACAAGCGGCTGTTTTTGCGGCTGTCCGCCTTAAAACAACGTTCCAGTGGTTGGAGAATGAAATCGGCCACGCCTCTATTGTAAACAAATTTAGAATCCTCCCTAGCAATATAGACTACACCACCCCGCAGCTCCGTTTTGACAAAAACTTCAAAGTCAATATCCCTCCCAAAACATTCTGGGAGGAAGGCCCCCTGTCGAAGGTGAATCGATCCACTTTTACACCGATGCCAAAACCGACGAGGGGGTAGGTGGAGGTGTGTTCTCTGACAGGCTTAACCTCAGCCTCTCCTTTCGTCTCCCTAATCACTGCAGCGGGTTAAAGGCGGAAATCATGTCGATTAAAGAAGTCCTTTCGTGGCTGAAGAGGAACGTGATATCCGTTATGGACAACCGAATTTTCTCAGATGGCCACGCTGCGTTAAAATCTCTGGATTCTGTCTCCACAATCTCCATCCAGTCCTAGACTGCCGATCATCTCTCGTGGAGATGGCGGGCAATTCAACATTCACCTATGCTGGGTGCCGGGACACAGAGATATTCCAGGGAACTGTAGGGCTGATGAACTCGCCAGAAAAGGAACCATACTGCCATTCTTCCTGATAAAGGTGCCTTAGGCCTTAGGCATTCCAATTGCAACATGCAAACTCATGTTTATGAGGGAGGCAATTGAGAGAACTAACCTTAGGTGGACAAGTGGCAACACTTGTCAAGCGACAAAACAGATTTGGCCAAAGCTGGATCTGAAACGCTAAAAGTGTTTGATTTCTCTTGCTACAATTGGTGTAATCACCGGACACTGCCTCATAAGCAAGCATGCAACAAGGCTTGGCGTCGATACAAATGACTTCTGCAGAAGCTGCTTGGACGAGGAGGAGGAGGAGGAGACTATTCTCCAACTTCTCTGCACATGGCCTGCTCTCTCTCAAAGACGAAAACTCTATTTGGGATCTTTCTTTTACAATGATCTCAACGATCTCATAAACATCGACATTAAAAGTCTTTCAAACTTTATCAAAAGCTTCAACTGGATCAACGAGTAGGAAGAAGATAGATCCGTGTGGTATCACAATGGACGTTTTTATTGTGTGTAAGTGTGTCGGCTTCTGCCGATTGCCAGTCTAACCTAACCTAACCTACCCCTCTGCCTCTTTCCTCGATAGTTCGATTGAATCTAGACAATTTGTTCGATATTACATACCTACTTCCCAATGATTTTGTTCCGTTTCATGTAAACGAGTTAAGCTCGGTAGATGAATAAAGAATAATAATAATAATAATAAACGTTTTTTCCTGTTTCATTCGATTGTTTTTAGGGATAGAATTAGAACATTTATGTTCAGTGATATTTTATTGAAAAAGGGGTGAATAGTCATTTGTGATATTACTGGAGGAGCATATTAGCATGGTTCACCCAGAACCGTAGCGCCATCCGTCTAAAAGAAAGAAGACGCCATATTTGTTTGCAAGTATATCAACTATCTGTTGATAGGAGGGTATAAAAGTAGATACGAAGAAGGATAGAGTGATATGTTATTTTGCGAATAAAAAAATAAATATTAGGCATTAGCAATAAGGGCGTAAAACCTAGCTTCTGCAACCATTTGTGCGAAGTGGAAGATCCGAACGGCAAATTTGAAAAAGTGTTTGATTTGACCATAGATGGAGTCTGATAATCGGTTGTGGCTAACCGTGAAAAAGCGCTGTAACTCCAGCCGTCCACTTCACGTGGTAACGAATGTAAGGTGGTTATTCATTCAAAACAAAATAAAAAAGGAAATTGACGGAAAACAAAAATTAAAACCAGGAAAAATTGTATGCTATCACATAAAAACCATTAAATCGTAAAATTTGAAAAGCTCATGACAATTGATACTCTTAGATGTTTGTCAGACGTTTGCAAGAGATGGGGTAGTGGGAAAAAAAACCTTAAGGTCGGATTTGAACCTGAGGCCTTTAGAGTAGTGCAACAAACTAACCTCGGCGCAACTGCGCCCACGATATCAAATAAAAACAAATCATTATATTAATAGTTAGCCTTAACTTTTTTGTTGTTGTCCCGATTGTGGTGTTATTTCAAAATCGAACTTTATGCAATATGGACATTATTATAACAAACCATATTTGAACTGAATGAATGAACGATTGCGTTCGATAGTTGAAATCATTCACTTAGTCGTTATCGATAGTTCCCATCACTAGTAATTAGGCGTCTTTATTTTCTTTGTATCGCGATTTGATAAACAAAACTATATTCTGCACAGTATTCGCATTTCCAAACCATCATAGTTGGGGAAAAAATGCGAACACCATACACACCTTGCTATTGGCTACTCAAAACAGAATGCCGGTGCTGGGCACTCTCAAGACCCGAAAATTCAGAAGAGAAACCTACACGCAGTCTTTCTGTGTACTCATACTTATGTGGACACATACTTATATATGTAATGCCGATATATGCTCACCACTCCCCAGAGCAGAACTTCACTCAGAATCGATTGATTATTTTCGCATCGGGTCATATATCACTATTATCCTGAAATAGCAGTCCAATTTGTTTGTTTTCTCTATCACAGATAAAAAGTTCACATTGATATGTTAAGCGGTTTGTAACTTATAGCCCTTGAAAAAGTCACAGTTTTTCCATATTTAATTGATCTAAAAGGGTAATCTTGAAACAACCTATTATCATGTTTTTCTTCTATTAACATGCAAAGTTTCAACTAAATACGACAGTCATTTAAGAAGTTATAGTGTTATTTAAATAACAAAAAAAAAATAACGCGTGAAACACAATCACGCTTTGCAGCTTCGCGTTGACAAAAGCATCGAGTTGAATCGTAGGAAATCAATGAAACCTATCACAAAGCTGCGTTGCGTTTCAATTTCAAAATAAGACCCGTAAAAACAGAAGGTTACGTTTTGTATGTCAAGCTTTTTTAAAATTCTAAAAACGAGTAAAAAAAAAATTAACAAGTTAAAATTTACACCAAAACACCCCCAAAGTTGCGATTTAACACAAAAATATGCTCTTTGCGACTTGCTGCCTGAAAACTGCTTTTGACGCAGCTAACGATTGATTTTATGTTTCTTTGCAGTTTTAAAGAAACTCAGCTGGAATCGTTATACAAAATATTTGATACCTTATTGGTATTGAACTCCTAAAAAGAGTACTTAAATAGTAAAAAGAGAACACTTTTCCGATCCCATTTTGGTAAATTTCCAAATTCCCATCCATGCTACCACGGCAACACTTTAGGAATACATAAAGCTTTCGTTAGTTACTACATCAGAGGAAAGTCAACTGAAGTCCACCACGAGTTTGGTTTGCCTTCGTTGCATGCGCCTAAACATGCTGCAATGATTTTATACGGCGAAAACTACAATTCACAACACACCAAAAATCATTGCATACTTCTACCAACTATTGCTTTTCGTTTCGGAAGCAATGTTTTTTTTTATTCTTTTATTACTTTCGCATAGTTTGCGATATTGTATAATTTATTTATTTTCGCTTTCATTTGTGCGGCCAGAAAATAGGTATAAGATGCATCAAACTGAATAATAATGGCGGCTTACCTCAGAGACACCACGGACATCATTAGTTAGTAAAATTATACCCCAAACAGATTTTATCTTTGGGAGGGCACACCAGCGAAATAGGAAAATATGCGTCCCATCCATTGGTTCCGTCGCTTTGTCTCGGATGGACGATTTCACCATTTCGTAGAAATAAAATTTGCCAACATCCACGAACCACAATCATGCCCGTCTGTAGCCGAAATGTGTCCTCATATAATTTCATTCTAATACCCACTTTGGCAGATGTATCTTGGGGAAATCATCTGGTGTTCTTTTCTATTGCTAGTGTAGGAGGCTCGCATGCATGTGTCGAACAATGAGATTCTTTTCCTTGCCGGCGGAAACTTCTTACGAAGCATTGTGGTTTTGCACGAGTTCGTGGTCACTTAAGGGGCAAAGGAGTGTGCGCATTTAGAAAGCCAAGCCCCGAAGGACCGAAAATCCAACAAATCTGCTAACAAGATTTGTGCAGCGTATCAAGTACTATACCTGAAGCTGGTGCAGCACATGCAATTGTGGTGGAATGTTCGCTTATATGGTTTATCCTACAAGTGAAACTGAAAAGACGGCTGATCAAGCGGCATCATTTCATGCAAAGCCTGCAAATTCATGAACTGAGAAAATGTCGTCTTCATCTTTAGTTATACTCGCGCAAACTGTCTAACGTTTTAATTTATTAAATTTCTACATTATTCCAAGCGGCAGACATTCAATAACATTAGAGTATTTTTTAGTAGATTCGAGTAAGCCAGCCGACAGATTGTCGCCGTGGTGGATGGATAGAAGCAACCTGTTCCGATGACCCAGAAACAAGGATTTCCAACCGACGGACGACACGGTTAACCGGTAATATATCATTTCCCGAGACAGTCGAAAGGAATCACTGCCGTGCCGCCTTAGCGGCTGATTCCGTTGGAGTATATACAACTGACACAGTGGGGACAACAGTCTTAATTTGAATGGTAATGTGAACTGATTCGATGGCATGTGAAACCCATCTGATAGACCTGCAGACTGGACTTTGGGTAGGCTAATGGTTTGTCAAATCTGCAACTCTCCATGGATTAAAAGTGAAAATAAAATCAAGACCTAGTTTGGACATTCATTTGAATTTCAGACAGATTTAGATGAAAGTTGTTCCTTGGAGAAGAATGAGCTAGTTTCCAAGATCAAGGTGGAGTAGTGAAGTGTCGCCTGCGGATGTTAAGAATCAAAGGATGGAGGGGGGAGATCTGCAAAGTGGTTGACCAGAGAAACACAATTTTATTTTAATATAATCAATAACCACGAACTGCATTCACTTTTAGTAAACGTTTTAGCGAAAATATCCAAACACTTTTCAGCTATGAAAGAAAGTGGTGTAAGCAAGAGGCGGAGGGGTGTCTGCCCAGTCCCCACATATGCACTTCGCCTTTTTTTTGGTTAAAGCAGACGAAGTCCTTAGATGAAATCAACGTCATCAATCAATTCTCCAAAAACTTTGTGATAAATAAACTTTCAACATTTGCATGGGAAATCTTTTACAACAAGGTGGTAAACTTCCGACACGAAATTGGTGTGCAAATCAAGATGGCAAACGTGAAAGACTTTTTTTTAACAAATCAGCGTTCGAGCTGCACATTCTACATACGAAACGTAGGCGCTTATCTAACAGCTGATTGATTAACCATCATTTACGCAAGCAGATTTTTGGTGTGTTCATAAAAAGTTCGTCGTAAAGTTACACTTTTACGAAAATGGTAAACTTACGACGTCGCATGAATACCTTTATTGTGTTTTTGATAATTTGAATTTTTCTATTTTGTCGTTTTGCAATGTGGCAACTTCGTACTTTTAGCACAATGGAAAAAGAAACTATGAACAATTAAAATTGCTTAAATATCGCCCTGGCTGTGAGTTTTGGAATTTCATTTTTGATTCACAAAATTTGAAACCGATAAAACACAGGATATCGTAGAGTTCTTGTACTGCAGGTAAACGCATAATGGAATTATGGATTTTCTCTAACAATAAAGCGCAGCTAATGCTTAAGAGAGCTTCTTAAGATATTTTTTTTTAAAACTTCATACTTAAAATATATGCACATGAACATTGCAGATTTGGAGATTTCGTGGGATTTTGGCAAAAAAGTTAGTTAAGTTGGAGATATTGTGCAAGTTTAAGTTTCAAGGCAACACAAGTCGCCTGCAAGTTAACTTACAACTAGTTATTTGAACGCGTTGCCTAGAATCTGTTATCGCTGTCAAGTTCAAAGATGTAGTGCAAACGATTGCCTTCTCCGTGCGGCTCATCAGACGCATAAGAGAATTATCATACATCGAAGATTCCTCTCCGAGTGATAATCCGCAAACGAATCTTTTCTGGAGTATTCTTGTAATGTATTCATATATATCTACTTCTTCTTCTTCTTCTTCTTCCTTTTAATGGCGGTGAGGCTATGCTCAGGATTAAAGGGATCACCACCCTCCCACTTAACCGCTCCCTACTGGTCCGCATGTGGGGTTTATAAATACATAAGCACTGAAATTGTTTATACAAGTGTATGCCCTCCGTAAATTGTATTTAATGCGTGTCAACGACGACGAGATGCTCGTGTACAGGAGACCTTAGAATACTACGAACTCTGAAGCAAAATGAAATAGGTACATACATCTGTACCTCACTGGCGAGATAAATAATAAATAATTAAATTTGCAGTGAACAGCAGATATTCAGATGTGATATTCGTTAACTACTGAACGCATTGTTCATAAATTTTTTTATCTGCGGAGATAATAGCTCGCTGAATTAATTTTTTGCAGATTTTTTTTTGGAATTTCGTACGACGATAGGGTATAACAAAGGAACGGGTACAGTCCGCTTGGGCCAACTGTTGGATACCCTATTCTTATTCCTATCCCCCATAAGTGGGCGTGACAAAAGTCTAAGTATGGTTGAATTGTTAAGAATGCTCTACATATTTTGTTATACAAGGTGGCGCAAAAGTTGTCATCTGTTTACTTCACAAATGTCAAAGTAAAATTGACATTTGCCGCTGTTTGCAAAAATTATTGCATCTTCCGAAGGGTTTTCAGACCTTGGGTGTGCCTTAGGCAATTCTGTGTGCCAATGTTCTAAATGATCCACGACGTTTGACATCTATCCTATGTAGTTTTCAGTCGGATTGGTGAACGCCACTGGGTGATTACTTTTGCGCCACCTTGTATAACATTAAAATGATTTAATTGAAAAAGCAACGAAGCTTTTGTAAAAAAAAACCTCCGTAGCTCAAACTTGAGTTTTTCAACAAAATTGTTTTATTCAATTGGGGGCGTGTCAGTAGGCGGATTTAAATATTTAAACATATGTATAAAGGGCACCTAGAGAGTCTATATTATAAATTTCAGTTTCCTAGCTCAAACTTTTAGATAGATAGATAGTTTATTCTTGCTTCATGAAATAAAAATACGTTGTCGCTCAATTTACATTATAGTTGCAGAGATTTGACATTTTTGTTTGTCTTTCAACTGAATCATTATTTTATTTTTTAAAAAACACAAATAAATATGAAAATTTTATGATTAATGAGGAAAATCATGAGAAAAACCTCAAATTAAAGAGAAAAAAAAAATAAATAAATAAAAATAATAATGATATTAAAAAGAATAAATAAATAAATAAATAAATAAATAAATAAACAAATAGATAAATATATCATAATTAATAAATACACGAATAGTATATATTATAATAAATAAATAAATAAACAAATAAATAGATACATACATACATAAATCCAAAGGTAATTATTTGAACAGTTAAATAAATATTATTAAGTTAACAAAAACAAACAGATAAATAAGAAATGAAAATATATCGGTATTTAGTGAACACAAAATATTTTATATATCACGATGAAATAAGTTGATTGACTAGCGGATTGTTGGAGATATTACATCTCAGTTTGAATTCCTCATTTAGTTTATATATCCTGGAGGAGATCAATTCAACATTAGCTCTACAATGTAAATCTATTGTAGAATGATACCAGGGAAGATTTAGCATCATTTTTACTTTTCAATAAAACAGTTTTATTTAATTGTCGGCGCGTCACTTGGGCTGATTTTAGAAATTTTATCTTTAGGAGTCAAAGATTATATATAAAAAAATTCAGCTTTCTAGCTAAAAATTCAATTTTTTCGACAAATTATTTTGTTTGAGTTTGTAGGCTCTGTGGCGCGGATTTCAAAAATTCTTAAACTTGATTTTTTCGGGACCCTAGAGAGTATATGGTTCAAATTTCAGCTCTCTAGGTCCAGTTTAAATGTCTAATTTTTGCCGACAGACAGACGGACGGACGGACGGACATGGCTAAATCGACATTGCTATCGATGCTAATCATAAATATAGTAACTTTTAGGGACTGGCAATAATATTAAGGTATGTTACAAGGTTAGGTTAGGTTAAAGTGGCTGTCAGCACAAGGCCGACACACTTAGACCAGGGTTAGGTACATTGTGATGCCACACGGATCGAGGGGTTTCCCCACTACTAGTTAAACCATTAAGAGCTTCTTATGAAGCGCGATAGACTTCTAACGTCAGCGTTAGCCAAGTCGTTAAGATTATTAAGCAAGAAATCTCCCAGATAAAGATTTCTATTATGGGAGAGAGCTGGACATGTGCAGGGAAGGTGAATAATAGTCTCCTCCTCCTCCTCACCCAAGCAACTTATACAGAAATCGTTCGAATAAACGCCAAGCCTCGATGCGTGCTTGCCTATCAGACAGTGTACTGTAATGGCACCTATATTGGAGCTAATATGCAGTCGGTTTAGTGAGATCAGACTCTTAGAGCGTCGCAGGTCCAGCTTTGGCCAGATGTGCTTAGTCGCTAGACATGTATTACTACTTGTCCACCTAAGGTTTGTTCTCTTCATTGCAGATAGGCTGAATAAAAGTTTGCAGGTAGCGATTGGGATACCCAGAGAACCCTTTTCAGGTAAAAGGGGGAGTTTGGTTCCCTTTTTGGCGAGTTCATCAGCCCTGCAGTTTCCTGGAATATCTCTATGCCCCAGCACCAAACAGAGGTGAATGTTAAACTGCTCCGCCTTCTCCATAAGAGATGAACGGCAGTCGAGGGCTGCAATGGAATTTAAAGATACTGAATCCACGGACTTGATCGCGGCCTGACTGTCCGAGAAGATACGGATATCCTTTGTGGGTATCACATTTCTCTTCAGCCACGTCAGGGCTTCTTTTATCGCCATAATCTCCACCTGGAATACGCTACAGTGATTAGGAAGATGGAAAGAGAGACTCAGATTTAGCCTTTCGGAGAAAACGCCGCCACCAACCCCGTCACTAGTTTTTGATCCATCGGTGTAGAAGTGGATCGCCTTATCTTCCTCAAATTAAGCGTCCTCCCAAAATGATCTGGAAGGAATAGTGAATTGAAAGTTCTTTCCGAACTGTAATTGGGGTATGGTGTAGTCTATATTTCTTGGTAGAGACTCAAATGAGTCCAGAATGATGGTGTGGCCAATATTATTGTTAACCCACTGCGAGGTAGCCTTAAGCAGAACGCTGCTGTTTGCCTACTAAAAATGCTGTTTGCCTACTAAAAATGTCGAGGGGTAACAGATGTAGCAGGATATCTAGTGCTGCTGAGGGGGTGGTACGGAGTGCTCCGCTTATGCACAGGTATGTTACAAACTTCGCGTCAAAATTAATAAACCTTTAGAATAGGGTATAGGTAATAATGGAGACCAGTTGGTGTGCAAATCTAAACAATAAAATTTACAATAATGACGCACCCATTGCGATCAGCGCACTGTGCATTTGCACATACAAGAAGGTCTTTGTATTTGAGAAGCTTCTCATGGCAATTGATGCACTTGGATGTTTGTCAGAATTTCGCAAGTGGAAAAAACTTCAGGTGTTACGGGGCCCCGGTGCGATTTGAATCTGAGGCCCCTCGATCAGTCGTCCAACTAACTTTAACACTGAGCCATTATTTTTTGTAGGGCTTACTAAAGCTCTCCAACCAACTGTTTGACTGTTTCATCAAAGACTTGACAACTTATTTTTTAAATAAAATGCAAACTACTTGAGATATCTTAAAGAAAATGTATTGGCTTGAATTATTATTCCAAACAATTATGGATGGATTCTGACTTCGTTCATATGTCCGCCACGCGAACGTATGCAGCGGTCGATACGTTGAACCCAATTTTCGATGACTCGGCCGCACACGCCGACCGATACGCCCGCTATTTCTCGTTCAATATTGGCTCTGAGCTCCTCTCTTCGCCGGCTTGTTGGGAAAGGCCAATCATTTAATGTAGCCTCATAAAAAAAGTCTAAAGGCGTTAAATCACACGATCTCGTCGGAACCACATATCACTGATGTCAAATTAATGCAATAGACCTTTTCACCAAGCTATCTCTTTCTGAAGTGCCGAATCTCTTTCTTAAACGTCAGAAGCAAATTGAATGATAAAATTGCAGAGATTTGCAGAAATCGTATGGAATAATCGTTGTGATTGTTAATAAAGTGAATATTAAAGTAAAAACAGAAGCTATTGAAGGGTAAAAAGTAAAAAATTATAGAGAAAAAGTATGTTAAAGAAAAAAAAGCGATAAAAACAGTGACCATTCACGGAAAATTAAAAAATGTGTGTGAATAAAAACAAAAAATTTACGTTCAGAAAACTTTTAAACTTATTTGCTTCCAAACAAAAATATTTTTTTGCTACAACGCGATTGTCACGGTTTCACTTTTATTTTTTGAACAGAATCTTATAATGTTGTTAACTTTTTAGTATTCCAAAACAGTGATTGGATACTATTTCTAAGTTCTGGAAATCTGTTTTTGTTATAATTCGCTTTAATATAAACTTATTACGAGATATTCGCAACAAAAACATTTTTTACAACTACGCGATTCTCACTTTTTCAGTTTTATTTTTTGTACACAATCATATTATAATGTTACCTTTTTAATATTCCAAAACGTGGTTTGGATACTCCTTCTTAGTTCCGAAACTTTTTTTTCGTTAAAATTTTCTCTGTTATAAACTTTTTAGGAAATATTCGCGAAGTACGTATTTCCCGCAATGCAAATTCGCCATTGTTTTCCTTCATTTCATTCGGCTGTTTTTTTTTTTTTGTGTTCGTTTGACACTGACGTTGTCGTGAGGAGGTCTATTCCTCAAAGAAATAACGTTGCAACATGTCTCTGTAGCGAATACCATTTACTGTAATGTGACGGTCATTTTTATCGACCAAAAAAAAAAACGACTCAATGACGACCGGCATGAAAACCGCACGAAACAGTGACTTTTTGCGGATGAATTGCTGTTGCATGAAGCACATGAGGGTTCTTACCTTTCCATTAACGCATATTTATTGACAAAACCGTTTAACCATAAATGCACTTCATCGCTGAAAATGATTTCTTCATCAAATTCTGCATTTTCTTCCATCATGCCCAGAGCCCAATTCGAGAACGTACGTCGCTTCAAATGATCAAGTGGCTTTAGTTCTTGAGTCAGCTTGTTCTTGTAAGGGTGTAGGCCAAGATCCTAACGCAAAATTCGCCATAATGTGGTCTGGGAGGGGCCCAATTCTTAAGAACGCCGTGAAATTGACTGATTGGCTGGTTTGCGACGGAAATATTCTCCACACTTCGGTCAAACGTCTCACTGGCACGGCAACATCGAGCAGCGAATATTCTGACAAATTTGTTCACTAGACTATGAATTGCTTGCCTACTGGGACGAGAAGTACACCCGAAATTTGGCGTTAAAGCTTTTAAAGTTGCGACCGCCTACTCGGGATTTCGGTACTAAATTTTATTTATTTGTAAACGTATTTCTTCGTGTACTTCACTATGATGAAAATGTTGACTTTACTGAATAATTTCACATTGACAGTTCGGTAATCGGTTTAAGGGTGCGTTCACACTGAAAGTTGAGGTTGAGGTTGTCAAGTCGCTAAAGAAAGACCCTTTATAACAGATGCGTCACAATTGCATATACTGCATTTGGAAAGTAGCCGATGCTATCCGTCTCTAGGTGGAGTAAAGAACCAAGAGCTCGGATTAATCTGCCATGTACTGCTGGCCCGATTTGGACCAAACGTCACAAACACACTCCCAAGCCAATCCCAAAGATTACCCAAAATTTGAGCTCAATCTGTTGTTCGATTTCGAAGTCTATTAATCTCAAACAGATATTCCAACCTACATTGGGATGCTAGAAGCCCATCTTGAACAAAATTTAATATTATTTAATAATATACAATAAATGGCTAAAATTTAAATTTTGAACAAAATGCACGCACTTTTGAAATTGTCGGAACTGAAAGGCATAAACAACTTTAATACCTAAGCTGACTAATCCCTTTTCATTTAACTTTGGTCGCGGTTTGAATTTCATCTTAGAAATAATAACATTTTAGGGGCGTGGGAGGGAGTAGTCGAGAGGCAAAGCATTTTGAAGCAATCCCGTCAGTTTACTTTACGTATCTACTACGTGGTTTTAGGCCCTTCAAGTATGATTAATTAAACACAACGTATCCATTACGTTTTATTCAAAGAGATAATTATACATTTTATTAAGGGAAATGCAAACCGGAAAGCACAATCATTCATCGTACCAGACAGAAAACACTGTTTAGGGCCAATGGTTGGACAAACTTAAATGTTGCTTTTTATAGTCCAAAAGTAGATCAGATTCCAAGAGCTCCAAATTTTTCCTTTTAAAAATTGCTTGATAAGAAAAGTATCTTTGCTGTTATATTTATTAATCCCTCATTCTCAAATAACTTCCATACTTGGAAACAAAGCAAGACAAATTGTTTTTATGTTTTCAAAAGGCTTTCTACTTACATCGATCTTTAAGACGCAGTTGTGGTGGCGGTTTTATGTGTTTCAACTGTTGTCCTTTTCGAATGGAGTCCATTAGTTGTTCCCGTGGCGATGGAGTTCTTTTTATGGGTGGTGGTAATTTTCGCTCCGAAGCCTGAAAACATATCAATTTACAATAAGTAACAAAAGAATCGGCAATTTGTATCATTACACTTACCTTTTTCAATGGCGGCCGTGACCTAATAAACTCCAGTATCAGAGCATGGGCATCTTTCTTCACTCGCGGCGGTATATCACCCTTCACCATGACCTTACGCAAATTGTACTTTCTATGAAAGATGTGGGAGAAAGCAGAAAACAAAATTAAAAAATATTAGTTTGAGGGCCAAAAGATTAACTAAAAAGCACTGCGAATAGAAATGTAATAATTATCAGTTCAAAAAGAAGAGATAATTTAGATTTTTTCTTTTTTTAGTTTCACCTCGAGCTATTTCTTCTGCAACAGGAAGGGGGATACTTAATAAATTTTGGGGTTTGTAGGTGGCTAAAATTGTATACTATTTGCTCCGTATGCCATTTACAAAACCCTCACTTACCTTGATCGAATATCTTCCATTAGGATTTCGTATGGCGTCAATTCAAACTCAACTGGTGTCCTTGAGAAATTGTTCTTCTTCAGCCTTACACCTCGTCTTAGTTCGTCCACAACTTGCACCCAAAATCGTGCCTAAAATAAATAAACAAAAAAAAATTCTCCATGAGATTCGCAATGCCCCAAAACAAACGATCAATTAACGTCAAAGATACTAATTTGTTTCATGCTAGAGAGCCGTGCAAGGAACTTGATTTATAAACAAACAATAAACGTAAATTTTAAAACTCCAGCCGTGCCTTTTGTCTTTGTTACTGCTCTATTGACCTTGTCGCATACAATTTAAATAAACTCTAATTTAACTGCAACAATGTAACACTAATTAATAGAAAAACGCATTCAATAAAACTAAACAAATTAATGTCGAAAGATTAAGGCTATCTGATTAGCAAAAAAAGATACAAGTGTCAAAATTGTTATCTTAAACGGTAAAACTAATTGTTTTTTTTATACAAATGTTGTATTAGCGTACTTGAACTGCACTCCATATCTCCACTTCATTCTTTATTGTATAGCCGGGGTAATTTGATTTGAAAATTGGTATTGGTGGCAAAACGTTTCAAAGAAAATAAAAGCGAAAAAACATTTCAACAGATTATCTTTACATATTTTGGAAGAAAGAAAAAATGAGAAAACACATTTAACATAAATTTTAGCCTCTGGAGTTTTTTTTTTATTGCGCTTAGATTTGGGTACTTAAGGAACGTAAGATGTGAAAATTGCAAATTGGCGTACTTAACACAGTGAATACTTCAACAGGATTTGATTTAGGAACAAAATTACATTCACGTTGTAGCTGGTGGTTGGATTGTTGGGTCTCGATAGAAAAAAAAAGAAAACCAAAACAGTGAGTCACAGATACAATTCGTAAGTATGAAGGTACTTAGCAATTTAATAGTGCTCTAAAATGTGAAATAAAGCGCAAATGTGGTGATGAAGTCGGTTGATTAATTTGTTAGACATACATAGGCTTTCTGATTAACTTTACGGGCGTTTTTTTAAACAGCTGCAAAATTTTAAATAAAACATACACAATTAAGACAAATGAGTTCAACTTGTGATGGATAATTTTATGACATTAATAATGAAAAATGATTTCGAGCATAAGGCCTGTAGTGGAGCGTCTCAGGAACTGCATCCTGGAGCTCAACTTTTTCCTGCAATTGATGCCGTATATCACGAATGGTGCTCCCTAGGGATGAGCGATGTTGGCAAAACATCGATGGCTAAACGTGAACATCGATGGTTGATAATAATCGAACTCAAAACATTGATGTTCGTTAACATCTAGGTTATAGAATGAATTTATAGAATGCCGACTATTAGGGTAAACAAATAATATACACTCGTCGCCGCTTGAATAGGACACCTTGTACACTCAATTTGCAGTTGATCATAACTCGAAAGCGGAATGATAAAATAATGATATTATGCCCGTTATCTTTGTCCAACTCTTCTTCTTTCTCTGTGACAAAATTGCAAGTTCTGGAAAAGAGCCGTTTATGTTTTTTTTCCACTTGATGTTAACATTCGTTGGAATTTAAACAATAATTTTGCGCCACTTGAATAGAACATCCATTTAGTTTGATCGGTATCTTTGGCACGCGGACTCACATTCTTCGTTGGTCGATTTTGTTTGTTAATTCCGACTATTTAATTTAAAAAATACCTAAACTGGGTCGAGAAAAAGCATTAACCGAGGCGGAAATGGACAAATCAAAGCTTAAAAGGACCCTGGCTTATCTATTGCCAAAATAGCTAAAAAAATCGAGAGGAGCCGACACCTTATATCCACATTTTTAAGTAATGAGTATGAATATGGAAAAAACATGAAAGGCCGGACACTCAGCGTGTTTATTAATGCGGAAAGGCGACTTATTTTAAGAAAAGCGTCGAATTCTCACGATTCTTTGGCAAAAATCAGCGATAAATGCGGTGTCAAGGCAAGTCTTACAACTATGCGTCGTGTTATTTCGAAAGGTAAACATCTAAAAAGACTGAAAATCAAGAAGCCACCTCTCAACCCAGTTCGAAAAGAGCAACGCCTTAGTTTTTGTCGCACACATGTGACCTGGACTTCGGCATAGTGGCATAGAGTAGTTTTCTCCGATGAAAAAAAAAATAATTTGGATGGCTATAGCTACTATTTCCATGACCTCCACAAAGAAACACATTATTTGGAACGGCTGCAGAGCAGAGTTGGAGGTGTGATGGTGTGGCGGGCCATTTTCTATTATGGAACCTGCCAACTACAATTTATGTCAACCACAATGAATGCGTTGTCTTACAATGGCGCATTGAAAAAAGGCCTTTCCATACTTTTATACCCTTTTTGGACCTCTGTTGTGAATTTATCAACATGATAATGTGCCAATACATACAGCTCGGGCAGTTAAAACCTATATACAGAGCCAAAATCTGCAGCTATTAAGCTGGCCGCCTTATTCTCCGGATTTAAATATCATTGAAAATGTTTGTGGATGGTTGACACGTCACGTATACGGATCAGAACAACAATATTCGAGTATACCCGAACTAACCCAAGCCATCGAATTAGCTTGGAGCTAGATTTCACTGAATTATTTGGCTAAATTGTATACATCCCTTCCAAACCGGATGTGTGAAGTTTTGGAACAGGAAGGTGGCTCAACACACTATTGATTTTTTTTTTGTATGTAAAATACTCCAATTATCTTAAAATTAAGTTGTTTTTGTAATAAAAAGAACCAGAAATCTATAAAATGTTTTTTGTATTAAAGTTTCCTATTCAA
Organism: Portevinia maculata; assembly: GCA_949715645.1. Taxonomy (NCBI): domain Eukaryota; kingdom Metazoa; phylum Arthropoda; class Insecta; order Diptera; family Syrphidae; genus Portevinia; species Portevinia maculata. The sequence goes on along the minus strand of OX454525.1, from coordinate 9,994,110 downwards.
GTGGCGCAAATGTTCGACCCCGCATTTTGCTGGTTTTTGGTTGATAATGTTTTGTTAAAACTTAAAGGTTTAGCATTGAATCTTTCTTTTGATCAAATTACAGCAATTAAATTAACTTTAATTTACAAAAAAAAGTAAGTCTCTAGCATGCTTGGTTTGAGAGCAATGAAGGATAGAAAACAGACGTAAGGGATGTCCTATTCAAGTGGCGAGGAGTGTACATAAGTACTAGAATTTATTTCATCTATTAGGTATCGTATTTATTAATAAGTAGTTAAAAAAAAACAATAGTAGGTAAGTAATTAAGTAAATATAAGATTTGGGATATTATATACATACAGCACATATAAACACATGTATGTACATCATATATCCCAATACTTTTTGTCTATTGACGCAAAAATATTAAGCTTTCCCTTCAGTCTATTGCGTTGTTGAGAGAGAGTATATCCCGAAAAAAAAATTCAAAATTTTCAATTAAAAGTAGGTTCTCTTTTAACAACATCGAAGGCCGATGTTTTGTTCTTAACATCGATTATGCAATGTTTTGCTTACTTAAAAATCGATGTTAAAACATCGATGTTTAGTCTCTCAAACTCGATGTTTTGTAAACATCGATGAACATCGATCATCCCTAGTGCACCCCATGTCAGCAAAGCTGGAATCGAAAAGCAACTACTTCAAATAGTCCGCGATCTTGGAGGCCAGGGTACAGGTCAAATTCTGGATGTTGTCATCGAATACTTCCATCGATTATTGATCGTCGATTATGGCTCTGTATGAGCTACTGATTATTCTCAGTAATGATGGTTTCTACGCCCAAGGATATGCAGACGACACAGCTATCCTAATCAGAGGTAAATTCGAAGACACAATCTAGGATCGCCTCCAGAGGGCTCTGAACCTGGTTGCTGAATGGTGCACAAAGGTTGGACTTAAAGTCAATCCTAAGAAATAAGGTCATGACCTCATTATGGACCAGCAAAAGCTTACTTGGTAAAAATATGGGACTTAACCCCAAAATGAAACTATGGATGTACATGACAATTACAAGACCAATTATCACGTATGCAGTCGCCGTTTAGTGGCACAAAGCAACGCAGAGGTCAGCACAGGCTAAGCTCAATAAAATACAGCGACTAGTCTGTGTCTGTGCAACTGCTGCAATGAAAACTGCACCAACAGCTGCACTTGAAATTATACCAAACATCCCTCCACTTCACCTAGAAAGAAGCGATGGTAAATGCCTATCACAGAAGATGAATTAAATTCCAACATAGCTCACTCTGCAATCCTACGGAAACTCAGTGAACACGAACTACTTGGAATACACCTAACATACAAATGTCTACCAAGATATAACTTCCAGCACAACTTCAAGGTAACATTCCCAGACTGTCTAAACTGGGAACAGAATAAACTTACATTTGCCGAAGATTCACATGTATAGTACACAGACGGATCGAAAACAAATGAAGGAGTTGGAGCAGGAGTATACGGCCCTCGCACTAAAACGTGCCTATACGCTAGTATGGACACAAGCAGCACCGTATTTCAGCCACAATCAATTGATTTGGATGACTGGACACAGTGCATACGAAGGCAATTAAAAAGCAGACGAACTAGCTAGAACAGGATCCGCATCCACATTCATGATGCCAAGACCATTCTGCGGGCTACCAATAAACATTATAAAAAGTTGTGTTAAAACCTGGCTTGAGGAAAAGAAGCTCCATTTCTGGAAGCAAGCTTAAAACTGTATGCCAAATAGTTCTCTCAAAAAAAACGAAACAACTACTAAAACGAAGTAGAAGTCAGATTCGACTAGTCACAGGCTTCCTCACAGGGCACTGCCGTGTCCAAAAACACCTGATGACTATGGGCACAGCACTAGACAATACCTGCAGATTGTGCAACGAGGACGTAGAAACAGCAGAGCATATATTATGTGAATGCAACTGTTTGATCAAAACGCGTCAAAGTTTCATAGGTAAATTCAACCTTGAAACATCGGAGCTCGAACATATATACATACATAGCTCTCACAAAAAATTAGCCGTCTTTCTAAATGGAGGATATCACAATAGGCCCACAAGCGGCCGCAGTGATCTGGATATAGTATACCACCTTCCGCCAAAAATGTAATCTAATCTAATTACGGTTTTGGTAATTTTTGAAGAAGTACGGCCCGATTCGTTTATTTAATTTTCGCAGCAACAGGGCCACTGGTGATTTGATGACTTCTCTAACCGAAAAGTGGAACCAATCTCTTCAACATGGTGGTTAGTGGTGGTGATGGTGTAGAGAGTAATATGTTGGCTTGTGACCCGTGCGATGCGGGTTCAAACCCCAATTAGGAACAACAACATACGGCACCCATTAAAGGAGAGAAACGAATAAGACATTGTTTCTCCAACCTCTACACCAAAAAGAGGATTTCTGCCTGGTAGTACAATGGACCGTTACCGAGTCTCAGTGCTCGCTTTGGGATTTTCCCTTTAAAAAATAAAAATAAAAAATAATGGTGGCGAAAGTAACATCGTTGCGCTTGATATTTGGAAGGCATTTGACAGCATTTTCATATGCGTTTCCAGATTCACGTCCTTCATCTTCGGGCGTGGAACTGGAACGGCAACGTATGTTAAGCTAATTGAATTCCGACCTTGACAGCATATTTAGGTGGGGTACAGGCAATAGAGTGGAATTCAATGCCTAAAAAACGTAATGCTGTGTCCTGTTACTAAAGCGAAGTCCGAATAGTATACCATAATCCATGAATGGTACTTAAAAAAATAAATATAAGCATTAACGGCCAATACAGGGCCTAAAACAATTAGACCTAATAATCGAAATGATAACTTAACGGCTAGCGGAATAAGTGTTTTAAAGTCTTTGACCTCTTCTGTTTGGTTACACATTTCTAAATTGAATGTTGACACTCAACATGAAGACATTATAAATCATATATCGGCTCAATCGAATATTCCCAAAAACTATTTTAAATGCTTTAAGCTAATTAAAAAGGGGTTATCTTTAACTGATGTTTCCCATGTGAACTTTAAACTGAGTGTCCCCTCCGATTGTTATAAGAAACTCATGGGTGACTCTTCCATATGGCCTATGTTTATTAACCATCCAAAAAACGACGCTGCGGGCCAATCTGTAAATTCCACGTAAGCAATAAACCAAACGAAGTTTCTGGACCATCTAAAAATCATTCCTCATCTTTAAACGAGTGCAACGTTGCTGCTTCATTAAGTAATCTATCTTTTTATTATCATAACGTAGGAGGTATAAGGACTAAGCTTGAATCGTTATATATTACTTTTTCATCTTGTTCTTACGATATTATTTTACTAACTGAAACTTGGTTAACAGAAAATCAATCAACACCAGAACTATTCAACTCAGACTATACTGTATTCCGAAAAGACAGATCTCACTTAACTACTGGTATGGACAAAGGAAGGGGTGTTCTGATCGCCATTCGTTCGTCCTTGTCATGTAAAGAAATTCAACTAAACTCAATTACTATGTCTTCAACTGTTTATGATATTGATCAATTAATTGTTTGATTAACTTTAAACGGAAATATTGAATTATTTATAATTATTAACTATATACCTATAAGGAGTTCTTATTAATGTTATAATATATTTCTAAACTAAATTTAATTTTGAAGGCATAGCGAGTTATATGTCCAGTATTCCTTGGCGATTAAGTGTCTGTTCTTTAAATTTGTTGCAAGCATACAATTTTTTTATTGATAATCTGAAAGAGGCAATTAATATTAAAACTACCAAATTCAAAATTAATTACTATAATAATTCCTGTGTGGTTTAATAAAAGACTAAGTAACTTGGGTAATAAACAGAATAAAGCTTATAAACTAACTCGTAAATTCGCAAACGATATTGCTTTAAAGAATAATTACATCCGGTTGGAACGTGAATTCGATTTTCTAAACTAATTTCTGTATAAAAATTACATGTTGTCTGTTGAATCAAATCTTAAAAAGAACACTAAGTTTTGTTGGTATCCCAAGCAGTATGCAATACCTGGGATCTACTTACTCTGATCTTTAGACTATTTGTAATCCATTTGCGGACTTTTTTTAAATCTAACTATACGACTGCTAATGATGATCTTCCACTGTGTGCTGATTATTTTACTTGGGAGTATATGGTTGACATTGGTCAGCTAGAGATTAATTTATCGGAGGTCGAACATGGTCTGTTGAATTCGAATTGTGATAACAGCGCTGGTCCTGACGGGATTCCGCCAATAATTCTTAAAAAAATGTGCGTCTGCTCTTGCTGAGCATCTTTTTTACATTTTCAATAGCTCTCACGCAAGTGGCGAGTTTCTCTCAGAATGGAAAGTCTTTTTTAGTTCCAATTCATAAAACCGGTCCTAAGCAGGAAATATCTAACTATCATCTATACCTAAACTATTTGAAAAAATTGTGAACGTTAAGTTGGCTTTTCTACATAAGGAATATATTTCGCCATTGCAACATGGCTTTGTTGCAGGTAAATCTACAACTACCAATCTTGCAATTTTTTTCAAATTGTATTCTTAATAAACTAGAGGAAGGATACCAAATCGATGTAATTTACACCGAGTTTGCAAAGGCCTTCGACAGAGTCAGTCATTTCCTTTTGATTAAAAAGTTGGAAAGATTTGGACTGCATGCGAGTATGTTGAAATGGTTGATATCTTACCTTAAAGGTCGGGTACAATATGTATCCATTAACCTAATTCTTTCTAATCCCGTAATATTTTCATCAGCTGTACCCCAAGGAAGTCATCTTAGTCCGCTACATTTTCTCATTTTTATTAATGACATGCCTGAAATTTTTCTAAATTCTGTTCGCCTTCTTTTTGCTTATGACCATATTATGTATAAAAACTACTGATGATTGTCATCTTTTACAAGAAGATTTTCAGAGGCTAACGGAATGGTGTAAAAATAACGAATTACTTTTAAATATCTCGAAATGCCAATGCTTTTCTTTTTGTATCAATTTTTCATCAATTTATCTTTGATTACAGCATTGAAAATTATGTCCTTGAAAGAGTTTCGGAGAAAAAAGATCTTGGCGTAGTTTTTGACTATAAATTAGACTTTGTCAAACATGTTGAGTATATAGTAGCCAAAGCAAACTCTATGTTGGGTTTTATCATACGTAATTCGAAAGACTTTAATGATGCATTAATTTTTTTTTTTTTTTTTTTGTCGGGGCGTGTGAGACTTTCTGCTTTGGAGCACTCAGACTCAATACTAGTCCATTGTACTAATGATGCATATACTCTTGTGACTCTATATAGCGCTTATGTGAGGTCGATTTTAGAATATTGCTGTGTGATATGGAATCCATACTACACTGTTCATTCAAATAGAATTGAAAATTTACAGAAAAAATTTACTAGATTTATAATATGGAAGCTCGGTTGGGATATCGAAACTCCCACGTACTCTCCTATATGTCAACTTCTCGGCATTCAGTCGCTTAAAAATAGAAGGAACGTTTTTTTCGGTTATGTTTATAAGTGACATTTTATCAAATCATATTAAATGTCCTTTTCTTTTATCTTTGATCGATCTGTATGCTCCAACTCGTCAGCTAAGAACACGTTTCCTGCTCCTCGAAAATGAACATAGAGTGAACTACGCACTCAATGAAGCTATAACTCGCGGTGTTAGAGAAACTAATCTTATTTCTAAGAATATTGATTTTAATTTTCATGTAAGTAGGCTTACCTTAAAAAATAACTTATTGTTGTATTTTTTAACTAGGTTATTTAAATTATATTTATTTAAACGACATATATTATACAATACCTATTTAATTATTTATTTTCTTTTTGTTTTGGTTAATTTTCAGTAGTCTAATTGTAGAATTAAATGCTCTGATTGATGTAAATAAATAAATAAATAAATAAACAATTGAAAATCTATTCTTGATAATTTAAACCGTTCTCAACATATTATATGTATCGGTGATTTTAATCTAGGAAATATTAAGTGGTTATTGGACTCAGATGATAATTATTTGTTTCCATTTGACGTTACTTCCGAAATTAAAATTAACTTAATTGACTGGCACATATTGCACTTGAAGGAAATTTAAGTTTTTTTAATTACATGAAAAATATTTTTAATGATAATAATTTTGTACCTAATTACAACAAGCCTAACTTTGATGCAATGAATAAATATTTCTTATCTATATAAACTGAATTAAAAACGCCAATAATACTCTAGTATGTATTGTCAACAAAGCTGTACGCAGATTTGTTCCAAATAAAAAAACCAAGTCTAGGAGTTATCCTGCATGGTGTAACAGAAGAATAAATCTTAAGAATAGAAAAAATAAATCGTTTAAGTTACTCAAAACTAACCATGATGATGTTAATTTGCAGTCTAACCGTTTGACTATTCAAAAAGAATTCGATACACTGAATAAGTTCTTACATCGCGCTTATTTGTTCTCTATTGAGTCAAATATTAAATATAACAGTGACAATTTTTTAAAATATATTAACTCTAAGCAAAAATACCATGGGTATCCAAGCTGTATGAAGTACCAGAACGAGTTAACGAGTGATGTTCAACAAATCTGTAACTTCTTTGCTGTTTATTTTCAGTCTGTTTATTCCACAAACACTCCAACTTATGCAAATTTACCTAAAGTTTCTACCACCGTTTTTTTTTTTTTTTTTTTTTTTTTTTTTATAAAAAACGGAAATCCAAATCCCAGAGCACTCAGACTCGGTAACGTTCCATTGTACTACCAGGCAGAAATCCTCCTTTTGGTGTAGAGGCATGTGATTGGGTGGCGTATGTTGTTGTTCCCCATGGGGATTGAACCTGCACCGCACGGGTCACAAGCCAACACACTAACCTCTACACCGTCGCCACCCTTTCTACCACCGTTAATATAGGGTCTATGGCGTTATCGTGTTCTGAAGTAGAATCAGCCTTATCAGGTTTATATAACAATAAAACGGCAGGTCCTGATGGGATCCCACAAATCTTATTGCTCAAATGTGCATCATCATTAAATATTCCTTTGACGGCTATTTTTAACCTATCGCTTTCGCAAGGTGAATTTTTAGATTGTGAAAAACTCTCTTATATAACACCAATTTACAAATCTGGATCTAAGCAAGAAATTACAAATTATAGAAAAATCTGCAAAATATCTGCTCTACCTAAGTTATTTGAGAAAATAGTTTGTGTTAAGAAGAGAACGATTTTGTATCAGATTTCCAACACGGCTTTATTTCTGGAACATCTACATCCACCAATATTTCATTAATGACAAATTATATTATAAATAATTTGGAATCTAATCGTCAAACCGATATAATTTTTACAGATTTTGACAAAGCGTTTAATGGCGTTAACCATCATATTTTCTTACACAAACTCTTAGAATTGGGGTTTCATTCTAAGTTTCTTGAGTGGTTGAAATTTTACTTAACATCGAAAGTTCAAGTGGTTAAGGTTGACGATCGGCTTTCTTATCAAATACTGGTTCCATCCGGTGTCCCTCAGGGTAGCCATTTAGGCCCATTATTGTTCTTGCTTTTTTATAAACGATATTCCTAAAATCTTTCTAAAATCTCATTGTCTTCTTTTTGCGGACGACCTCAAACTTGCTTTATGAAATAATGATTTGAAAAAACTGGCAGAATGGTGTAGTATAAAATTCCTATATCTTAATATTTCAAAATGCCAAGTCATATCTGGTTTTCGTAAAATTTCTCCAATTTATTATAATTATCAAATTGATAGTACTTCATTGGATCGTGTAGTGCAAAAAAAAGATCTAGGTGTTATCATTGATACCAAACTTTCTTTTCTTTCTCATATCGATTTTATTATAAACAAATCCAACCAAAGGTTAGAATTTATCAAATGAAATAGTAAGAAATTTACAGATCCGTATACTATAAAAACTCTTTTTATCTCTCTTTTTCGATCATCGCTTTACTGCAGCACGGTTTGGAACCCTTATTACAATAATTCGTGGGTAAGAATCGAACAAATTCAAAAAAAATATTTCAAGGTTTATGTATTATAAACTTCACTGGGGCAATATATTCCATCTTATGCAACCAGATGTCTTTTATTCGGTATGCAGAGTTTGGTAAATCGATGTACATATTTTGCGATAATGTTTATAAGAGATATACTTACTTATCATATTAAATGTGCACAACTTCTTGTACTAATATCAATTCGCGTTCCTAGTTATGATTCAAGAGAATATGTTCTTTTTTACGAACAATTTCACCGATCACATAATGGTCGTAACGAACCGGTTTCTCGTTGCATCGGGGAAGCAAATTCAGTTTGTACTAGGTTAGACTTTTGTAGAATTTGCACAAGAGAAACCTTTAAAATTTATGTTTTAAATGTACTTATATCTACTTGATGTTTACCTCTCTCTACCTCTGCGCCACTGCGCCGATAATGGAATGGTACTTGCATCGCTAATTCCGAAAGGCTTTCCAATCGGGTACTTGAATATACTCAAGGAAAATGTTCTTCCAAGTGCTTAAAAACTGGGTCTCGGAATAAAAATAGAGATATCTTAACTAGCTTGCATTCTATTTAAAAAAGAAGTTGTCAAGTAATTAATGAAGACCCTTTAGATCGTTTGGCTCTGATATAAATTCAGTTCACTTAGCACTCGCTAAGTGGTTTGTAAACGTGGATCACTGACCGTTATTAGGCTTAAATACTTAGGTAAACGTTTTTTCACTGCTTCACGCCCCCATTTCACGCGCAAGTCTGACAAACATCCGAGAGCCTAGATGCTTGACATTGTTGGAATTAATATGCTACTGCAGAAATTCGTTAAAGATAAAAATGTATACTCTGGCATTTCTGAAATTAATTTAAATTCCCCACAATCCCTAAATTAAACCAATGCATAAAGCCATACAAATCGGCTTGATTCAGCTGGAAAGTACCTATCTACTCTACAAACATTTGAATATCCAAAAGCAGAGGCAGATTGAAATGCAACATTATACATGACAGTGCAGTCAGATCTCTCATTGACTTCGCTTTGAAAATTCACATTCGCACAGACAACCTACACGACGGAAGCACATTATTCGAGTTAAAAAGCCGCAAAAAGTGATTTGTTTTGATTTTGCAATCGCTGCATGCGCTTCATGCCCATCAAAGCAGTACTGCTGATGCAGATACATTAATTGAGTATCACTGTAAGCAGACCATCTCCTTCGTCATCATAATCATCAGCGCAATCATCTTTTCAACATACAGATGAATGGATGGAGCAATTGCTTGTCTCGCCGACACCACCACCCGATGCGGTCCGTAATCTTAGCAATGCCTTCGCGGCTTGCCATCAAATGCCAGCAGCACAAGATTGGATGTGTTTATGCAATTTTCACGATGTGTCAAGCGTTGAGACAGATGATATGAACGATTCGATGGTGGTGCTCTAGTGTGTTCCACCTTTAACGGTGATGTAGACCTCCATTATGTTGTTACAATGCTTATCTTCTTTGTTGTGCCGTTTTGTTAACTTGACATGCATCGCTGGAGCTATGTACATATAGACGCGAATAGTTGTCCGTCTAAACGGATGGTCTGTCTAGGAATATGCGTAGCTGCGGCCAAATCGATCGACTTTTCGGTATTATGGGAGTTGAGCGTCATGCCACACCACACTAGGCCGGATGATTTTGATTCCATTCGTGGTGCAAGTGCTACATGCAGGGATGTACGGGTACGCCTGCGATTTGAATACAGGAAGTGTTGTCATGGAACGGTGGTTTATTTACTTCTGTTGGTTGTTACTGTTGTTGCTGCTGCTATATGGAACTGTTTATTGGATAAATCCGGTAAATATACGATTTACATATAAACAAAAGTGCACCGCAAAAGCTGCCATGTTTACAACTTCCTTTTTGGCAAACGAAAAAGGGAAATAGAAACAGAAATACGCAGGCAATGTGTTGTTTTTACAGGAAGTTGGCTAACACACTAGTTGCTGGAGGTTATAATGTTATAGTTTTTATTTTTTATGTTGCTAAATGATTATATGCAGATTTACTTGTTAGCAGATGTTTTGAATGTTATGGAATACATGTTTCCAGTTCTGTTTGTTCCCCTTGGATGACCGATAAAATTTGGTAGGTAATATATTTTATGTTGGTTTGAAGCTACGTTTTTTCTCAATTTTTACCCCCATTAAAAATAAAGACAAAAATGGACTGTGGAACGGGTGTTGGATATCTCAGAGGAATTGAACATACACAGATCGATTAGATTGCCTGATCACGGTAGTGTATTCCAAATTCCAAGCAATCACTGAAGTTACAATCATGGTATCAATGATCACCCGTGATCTCATAATATCGTCGTTCCAAACACGAAGTGGCGTATCTGCATTTTTTCTCTTGGAATAGAATTTACTCAAAAATGGTACCTAAATGTTTATGAAAAAAAAAACAATTTTAACTCATTATAATAACCACTTCCTCGAAATAATGGTTAGCTTTGTTGAAAGTTTTCAATTAAAGCAAAAAAAAACATAAGAAAACAAAACTTTTTTTTTTTTTGGCTCTACTGTGAAGTTAAGTTTTGAACATACGCCACTTCATGTTTGGAACGACGATATGTAGGAACCTATAGCGGGGAAGGCAGCCGAAACATCCTGCGATGGATGTACATTGCAATTGTGAGACCAATGATCACATAGCATGGGCAAAACGAACGAGTCTAGCCACAACAAGAGAGACACTCAGCAAAGTGAAAAGACTGACGTGCCTGTGCATTACCGGAGCAATGCGTAGCTGCCCAACCGCAGCCATGGAGGTGTTATTGGAATTAACCCCTCTATACATCATGGTGATGAACGTGGCAGACGAAACAATCCTAAGGTTGGCAAAGGACTGAATTGGAAGAGGGAAATGCATCGGTTCGAAAGAACACTGTGACTTGCTAAAAAATTCCCACATCTTGCCATACCTAGGAACGAGGGCATCAGGAAATTCAACTTCGAGAAGAATTTCCAGATAAAGCTCAGCAATAAGGAGAACTGGAGCAATGAATCCACAACTTATGGACTGAGTAACCACACAATAAAGTGGTACATGGACGGCCCGAGCATCGACGAGGGAACTGGTGCAGGAGTGTTTGGGCCGGATACTAAGCACTACTAATCCATGGAAAAATGTACTAGCATCTTCCAGGCAGAAATATGTGCCATAGACAGGTGCGTTCGAATCAACCTCGAGAAAAACTACAGGAATTGCAACATAGCAATAATGTCTGACAGTCAAACAGCCATAAATGATGTTGACGCCTACGTCATCAAGTCAAATCTCGTGTGGGAATGCCTACACGGACTGAATAGACTAGGCAAGAACAGCAGAATTTCAATCTCCTGGGTCATGTTGGCATTACAGGCAATGAGGCAGCGGACTCTCTGCCAAGAAAAGGGGCAGAGGAACCCTTCATGGGGTCCTGAACCGTTCTGCGGGATAGGGGAACATACTCTACGCTAAGAGTTTAAGAGACTGGAGGAAGAAACAAAGGCCAAAACCTTTCTCAACCTCCAAAGTCTGAGGCAAGCAAAGAAACTCTTAGGAAACTATAACCAAGGAGATTCAAAGCTTGTATCAGCCTAAACAAAACCGCCGAAACTCCAGACCACATACTGGAATCCTGTTGGGCACTGGCCCACAAAAGGATGAGATATTTGGGCAGGCACCAAATACAATATGTAAAATGGTAAACCATGTGCATTGGAATGAAAGAATCGATTATAAAAATATCTCGAGATATGTGGATTCTTCATACGAAATCATTCGAATGATTTGGTTTTTTATACCCTATTCTAAGGGTATATTAATTTTGACGCATAGTTTGTAACATACCTTAATATTGCCCGTAGACCCCTAAAAGTTACTATATTTATGATCAGCATCGATAGTAATGTCGATCTAGCCATGTCCGTCCGTCCGTCCATCCGTCGGCAAAAATTAGGCCTTTAAACTGGACCTAGAGAGCTGAAATTTTAACCATATACTCTCTAGGGTCCCGAAATAATCAAGTTTACGAATTTTTGAAATCCGCCCACAGACTCAAAAAAAACAAAATTTTGGAAAAAATCGAATTTTGAGCTAGAAAGCTGAAATTTTTTATATATGATCTATGACTCCTAAAACTGCTCGTTATAAATTTTTTTTCAAATCCGCCCACAAATAAATAAAACAATTTTTTTGAAAATCCAAAGTTTGAACTAGGGAGCTGAAATTTATAATATATACTCTCTATGGGCCCTTTATGATCATGTGTAAATATTTTCAAAATCCGCCCACTGACACGCCCACAATTATTATTTTTTTTTTTTTGAAAATTCAAAGTTTGAGCTAGGGAGCTGAAGTTTATAATATATACTCTCTAGGGGCCTTTTATTCTCATGTGTTAATTTTTTTTAAATCCGCCTACTGACACGCCCACAATTAAATGAAACACCCAAGTTTGAGCTAGGGACCTTTAAATGTTATATAACAAAATATGTAGAGCGTTCTTAACAATTCAACCATACTTAGACTTTTGTCACACCCACTTATGAGGGATAGGAATAAGATTAGGGTATCCAACAGTTCGCCCAAGCGGACTGTAGCCCGTCCCTATGTTTATTTTCGTACTTCTCTCACATTTGCTTACTCGTTTTGGGTTATGTTCTTTCTTTTACGAATGCAGTGGCGAAGTGCGCCATATATTCTCCTTTTATTTCATTTGTTACTCACTTCTCTTTCTCTCACTCAAAAGATCTCGAGTGGTTTTCTTCATGTCCTTTCTTTGGTATTTCTCATTCGAATCTCATCTTCGAACTTTCGGAATGCGAATAAGGGAATAAAACAATTCCTGCGTTAATTATACTCCTTTTTTTGCTTATTTTTTAATGTATAAATGAAATAGCCTAAAAACAAAGACATGTCAATGCCTTTTTTTTATTTACCCGTACCTTGAATGATCATTCGATTCTTCCAATCATTTGAATCCTTATGTTTCAATTCTTCAAATCGTTCGATTATGGACATCACTAAGCTCTACCATGCTTGTTAAAGAGAAATCGGTTCTGAAAGTTGATTCCGAGGTATTTTGTTTCGCAGCCCAATGGAATTGGAAGGTCATATATTTTTAAGCATAAGGATTTGCTTTCCCTAACTGCAAGGTAGTGTCCCTTTCTACTTGCATTTCTAAAATATGTTAATCCACATTTTCCGGAATTAATTTTTAGTCTGCATTTTTTAAAATAATTTTCCACCTTAATTTTATTTAGAGCTAGAATTGGTCTTAAGTTGCTAATACAATGCTATCATCTGCGCAGTGGAGTGATCAGTGTGCTCGGTTCCAATGAATATTGAAGTGGTTCTGTTTAACAAGAAACTGTAGATCATTTTAATGAGCAAATTGGGAAAGCTTTGTCTGATGAGCTTAAATAGTAGGGCATGCCAAAGCGAATCGAAGTCAATATCTTGGCTCAATAGGCATTTTTTGTTCCTTAGGTTTTGAATAACTTTGTTTTGAAATATGATATATGAGCAAAGCATGTTCTGTGGAATTTCCCTTTTTAAACCCAAATTGATTGTATGGAATGATGTCTGCATCGATATCTGCGGATTTTTTATTATTAAGCGAAATCCTAAACATATTCACACTGTTAGGTGAAGTGCACGGAGTTATTCCTGGATCACAAGCACTGTTAAGCGGCGAAAACATAAATAGTTTACTGTCGAGACAACTTTTTGCTCAAAGTTCTGATCGGCTGAAGACGCTCTCTCAGATTAATCGCCGGAGTAAAGACTCTTAAATGCATTTAATTTAGTTTGAATATCAATCAGCTCTTGGCCATTATAAAACAGAGAAGTTTTTTTTAAAATATCTCTTCCAAAAAATGTACGTCCAGTAATTTTGTCTATCTCTTTAAAAGCTTGGGGTGTTGGGTTGATGTTTTTCAGTTTAGCCCTAAACGAATTGTTGAGGTCGATGATCGCATTTTCTTTTATGATTGTACTGAATTCTATCATGAAGCACACAATATTTATTTTTTTATTTAACGTACAACCTATTGTCAGAGTGGCAAGTGTTGAATGTACAAGAAATCTATCAAATAAATTAACACAAATTGTTGATGGGGAATAACATAAAAGAAAACAATGTCAAAAAAAACTAATACAATTATTTAATTTAAAAGACAATGAAAGAGAACAAAAATAAAAAAATACATACACCAGACATTCAATAAACAATATTCATAAAAAAAACTATTTATGGCTGAATAGTCCGAAGACAACGACCATTTCTTAACACCTATTAAAAATACATTTTCAGCCCTCTCACACCTAATAATATCTGGAAGTGAATTAAACAAACGTGGTGCGGTGGCATAGTAAAGTCTTAACACACTCCACCCTGAAATAATCATTGCTACAAGATTTAAAATTGTAAAATGTTATAAAATTATCATTAATATTGGTAAAGCACAATTGAGTGCAACTTGGAGAGTGATAATAAATCGGCAAATCATCACAGAAATTACTTTTAATATTACATATCATAAATTTGGTTTTATCACTTATTATGAGTTTGTGTTTCGTAAACCATTTTCTCAGTAAATCAAGGTCATAGTTCACATCCGCAATAATATTCAGCAAACTTGCATTTGAATATGAAAGAGCAGTATCATCAGCAAACGCTGTAACTTTACCTTTAAAAGGTTGAACACACAATGAGTTGACATATATCAGGAACAAAATAGGACCCAAAACTGAACCTTGTGGAATACCAAGTTCAATGTAATTCGGAGCGCTATAAATATTTTTGATCTTAACCGTTTGGTTTCGATTTTTGAAATAAGAAGCAAACCAATCGTATATTATAACCTCTAAAAGCTATATAAAAAAGTTTGTCAAGTAATATTGAGTGATCCACCATGTCAAAAGCTTTAGTGATGTCAATAAACAAGGAAGTCGGTATTTCTGATATATTCAGACTGTTGTACAATTCGCCGGTTAAGCCGTCTCAGTAGACCCTCCATTCCTAAAACCAAATTGACAATCACTAAAGAAATGTGTTCTATCTAGAAATGACAACATTCTTGATTTAATACTTCTCAATACTTTAAAAAAAATCGAGAGCAAAGAAATAGGGCAATAGGTGTTTAAAATAGTATTATTCAGGATTAACTCTATTAAGTCGACGATGTTAAAGTCCTTTAAGTTTTACAAGCCAAATTCTTCGTAGTTCGATCAGTTTCTTGGTCAAGTCTGAAATACGATGATACTTGTGATCCGTAACATTAATAATTTTGGAATGATATTCCACTTAAGAAATGATTAATGCGGTTAGCTGTACTGTAAGACTATCTATTTCCGAATTTGATATGTTTTTTTCAGCTGGTACAACGAGTGAACACACCCTGTAATCTTAAACAGGGAATCGGAAACAAAATTCTATAAAAGAAAACAAAAGCTCGAATCCTGTGTATAACCAGGAAAATGTGTGACCGAAAAACAGGGAGAATTCTACAAAATAAAAAAGTTAGACTTGGCACAGATGACCCGTGCAGAGGTCGCGGAGACGAGGATTAGCAAGGACACTACACGCTTCCTCTGCCAAATAAGAAATAAAATCTTAGAGTGGAATCTTAGATTTAGAAGAACTTTCTGGCAAGTCTGTGAATGACCTGCACAAGTTCATAAGTACATAAAGATGGCTAGGAAATCCATCCAAATGTTCCAAGATAAGGGAGTCATAACCCCCAGGGTATTATAATGGGTCTACACCGAACTACGCGTGATGGGTGTAGGTACCCCTCAACCCATTAACCAAACCTAACCGAACCTAGTTTTCCCCTTTTTTGTTATAATTGCCAGCAGTTGAAAAAATTGCGATCCAAACAAATGAAGCTCTTCAAATCAATCTCAGCCGAGTACCACTTAACGAATAAATACAGTCATTCACGGAGCTGCATCACATCTATATGTGCTAAAGACGTTGCGGCCCAATATCAATTACAAGGTCCAGCTATAATTGAATATCAGTGTTTCCTTATGCCATGAACCGCCTTCCAATTATCTCATCGCATGCAGCAGTCCAACAGTCGTCCATCTCTATGGCAGTACGATTAACTAGCGAACTAACTAACTGGCTCTTGAGGTATTTTATAACAAACGGCATAGCGCACAAGTTTACAGAAGTGTTTTCCTCTCTGACTAACTGACTGAACGATGTACTGAGATGCCACATTAATTATCACATTACGAGCAACGATGTTAGTGGAGGGAAATTACTTTCACTTGATGCAGCCATTTAAGACTCCTCCAAGGATACTTACTCGTACATGTGAAATATGTCGTTTCTAACATCATTCCTCTTGGTTTCTCGTGCTATCAATTAACTTATGATCACCTCCTCCTCGGCCAAAGAGGATGCCTCCGGCTTCAATATCGGCTATGATCATGAAAGCCGATGACCGATTTTCTTCTTTGCCGGAGAAACATTCCACGAATGCAATGAGGCCTTAAAGATAACCATTCATTCGGTGAAGAGCTCTCGAGATGGTTAAGGTGCGACCATGCTTAAAAAAAATTAGCATATATTGTATGCAGACTTCGAGAAACCTTTTAGCATTTCACCTCAAGCATTTGGCAAATTAATTTGCTGACATTGTGTCTACCACGACTTCAAAGCAAAACGAAACGCGCTTAGTCACTATCATTAGCCCGTCACTTGCATTGTAAATTTCTCATTAAAAAATCGTACAGGCCAGTTTTGTCATGTGATTATCGCTCACAACAAATTATGAGTGTGTCTATATACAGATACATTTATATCTCTTATATTGTCTTATTGATAATTGGCAGATAGGTCGCAGTAAATTTGATTGCAAATGCAGCGTGTTTATGTTTTTATGAACTCCCAACAGTTTTATAGTGGAGGGAGCTTGATAAGGTATTGTTGGCTAGCAAACGAACGACGCGACGTAGCAAGGTCGAATCGATAGCTGTGGGCTCTTATAGATGTTAGCCTTTGACGCAGATACAATGTACGTATATAGGACGCAAGCTTGATAAAAGCAAATGTTTTCTTCGTTAAGTGTTGATAATAATTAAACGGAGAGAAAATTTGGCGATACTCAAAGAGAAGGAAATTGGCGTTAATTTTTGTTGCTTTTTATTTTATTGGAGAGCCGAAACAGAGCCATTAAAAATGCTGCTTTCGATTTTGCATTTTATAGGTTCATTGCACCTGACCGAAGTCAGTGATCACTTTATTTCCAGAGATAATAATGTTAGAGTAGCAAACATCTTGATGGTTAAATGATTTAGTGGAATTGACTCGGGCGGGACTGAAGACATTACACTACAGTAAATATGGGGATGGGTGGTTGTAAGTGTTTTATTTTATTTTTATTTTTAGCGAGTGCTTAAGAGTTTTTTCTGCAATTTTTATAGCGACCAATATAGAACTTTTTAACAGATGGTTTCTAGCTATGTCATTGTTGGCGTTGTACTGTAGGTTAGGTGGGCGAAAAGTTATGTTTACCTCGATTAGTGATTTTTAGAAGTTTCTTATTGTGACAGTTTTGGAAAATTAAATGCTGTGAATGCTGTCGAAAAATTCAAGAGAATGTTTGGAAACCAAACAGATGTGGGAGCAGAACTCAAAATCAATCCCTGGTGTAACTTTGTCTTTTATAAAAGGAGAGAAGCTGATGAGAAGTAATGTGTGTACCTATCTCTTTCATGAAGGCAGATTTTGCGATTTTTGTTACGCACGAGTTCACTGCGATACCAAGAAGCTATACGTGGTCTCATTATGGGTAAGGTCATCTATCCAGTTCATTCAGGGGAAAGAGAAAATTTCCAGCTTCAAATCGCAGGGGACATTCCCCGTGTAGGGACGTTGAAGAATATCCCTACAGCCTAAGCCGATAATCAGCGCTTGTCGTAAAAGACGACTAAGAGGAAAAATCACATATAGGCAATTTAAACATCCAGATGAGCCTAGCCACACGTTTAACATCTTAAAGCTGTCCCTTTAGTGTGCGTGCAAATCGGTGAATTGGAAAAGGGACGGGCTACAGTCCGCTTGGGCGAACTGTTGGATACCCTATTCTTATTCCTATCCCTCATAAGTGGGCGTGACAAAAGTCTAAGTATAGGTAAATTGTAAAGAACGCTCTACATATTTTGTTATACAACATTTAAAGGATTTAATCAAAAAAAAAAAATGAAGCTTTTGTAAAAAGAACGCTCCCTAGCTCAAACTTTGACTTTTCAATAAAATTGTTTTTTTTTTTAATTGTGGGCGTGTCAGTGGGCGGATTTTAGAAATTTTATCTCCCGAGCAGTTTTAGGAGGCAAAGATCATATATACAAAATTTCAGCTTTCTAGCTACAAAATTCGATCTTTTCGATAAATTTGTTTTTTTTTGAGTTGATGGACGTGTTTGTGGGCGGATTTCAAAAATTCTTAAACTTAATTATTTCGGGCCCCTAGAGAGTATATGGTTTAAATTTCAGCTCTCTAGGTCCAGTTTAAAGGCCTAATTTTTGCCGACAGACGGACGGATGGACATGGCTAGATCGACATTAGTATCGATGCTGATCTTTTAGGGGTCTACGGGCAATATTAAGGTATTTTACAAACTTCGCGCCAAAATTAATATACACTTAGAATAGGTATAAAAAATATTCAGTCGTGTGGCAACTTTGCGATAAACTTCAAAGGGAACCTCAGCGTGCGGCGATTTGTGGATGTTGATGGTTAGGCGAAAAATTCTCCGAATTCGAACTTTTAGCGTTAAAAAGCGAAAAACTGGTTGAGCCAGTTTTTTCGCTTTAATCTTCGTTTTCAAATTAATACCTCGATCGCAGTTGCTTCCATTTCTTCTTTCAGTGTTCTTTAGACGTGATTTTCTAACAGGACAACAGGACTCATGGTAAACAATTCGCAATCAATTCAATTCACGATTTCGTTGATCTGTTTTATTTTCGACATATTGATAATGGGCCATAAAAAAATAAGGCTAATAATCTCGAATCTACCTTGGGGTAAACATAAACTCAATAAATGACACCTTAATGGAGATCCGCCGAAGATTTACCCTAGGAAACCGTTCCTACTTCGGTTTGGCGAAACAAACGGGTTCAAAACTCCTAACTCGGAAGACCAAGTGTATGATCAAAAAAACACTGATACTGCCAGTTCTGCTTTACGGCGGTGAGTGCTGGACGATAACCAGGAAAGAAGAGGTAATTTTAGGTTTATTCGAAAGAAAAACACTCCGTCGGATATATGTCATGGGTGCGAGGAGGGCGAATGGAGAAGAAGATATAACCGCGAACTCAATGAGCTGTACCAAGATGTGAATGTATTTTATCCTGTAACTCGGTCTTATAGAGCGAACGGACAATAATGCTCCAGCGAAGAGGATCTTCGACTCTCTGACCACAGGATCGAAATGACAATTAAGACCGAACCTCCGTTTTAAAGATCAAGCCATAGCGGATACCAGAGTATTTGGTCTAGACAACTGGAGGCAGCGTGATCGGGATCGCGAATGATGGAAGGCTGCAGTGTCTAGGCAGATACTCTCCACGGGTCGGGAGCCCGTTATGTAAAGTAAATAAGGAACCCAGATCAGGGTAACCTCGAACGGATGTAGCAAGGGAAGCTCCTTTGGGCGTTCGATATTCGAACCCTAATTTGAAGGATAAAGATGGTTTTGATAGCAGCCTGACCGTCAATTAGTATAGGGATCTTTAGCTTTGAGGTAATGCTTGTGTGTAGTGTGATCTGAAGGCAAGTCTCCCGGATAACTAGTAGTTCTGCATGTAACACACGGACGGTATCTGAACTTATGTAGGATTCCTGTAAGTTTTAGGTCCACATTATGAGTAGCGAATCGAACGTTCGCCTAGATTCGAATGTTTTAGCGAATTTCGCTTATCACAGTATTATGAATAGCGAGCTTCCACATTCGCTTGAAAATCAATGCTGCCACTGATTTTCGCACTGAAATGACACATGTTAAACGTCAAATTTTATTGATTTTGCATCAGGTATTTTTGTTTGCATCAACTATGTATTTGTGAATTTTAATTTTTGGAAAAACAAAATAAAGCACAAACAAAAAATGTTAAGTAGTGTTGTCTTATTTTTTGAAGATGTGGATGCTGACGAGAGAGCAGACAAATCAGTAATGGTGTGTAGACTGAGAAGAGCTTTAAGAGATAGCTCCAACCCACTTGAACTACCAGATAGTTTGTATAAAAAAAATATTTCCTCTTGTTCAGTTAAATGTACCTATTGCTTTTCTTAGGTTTATTACATATTTTCGATTAAACAAACATGCGTTTAATTATGTTTTGAATAAAATAAGTCCAGGACTGAAAACTTCTGAGAGTTGTGCAATTCCATTAATAATAAAACTTGGGTGTGCTCTGCGGTTTCTCGGTAGTGGTAGCTATCAAAATGGTGTGCGGACTGACTTTGGGTTGGGGCTTTCGCAACCTACAGTTTCGGTAGTTTTAAATCAAGTTCTTGCGTTACTTGGATCGAACATTTGTGCGGTTTGGATCAAGGCAGATATGTCCAACGTTGAAAAACAAGACGCAAGGAATTACTTTTTCGAAAGAGCTAGACTTTCCGGAATAGTAGGATGTGTTGACGGTACCCACATTGGAATCATCGCCCCTGCTCATTTACAACACCAATATTTGAACAGAAAGGGGTTTTATAGTTTGAATGCCATGATGGTAAGTTGTCATTATTTTGATTGTTGCTTTTCACTGGAATTTAGTTTTCTTCAATAGGCCTGCGACAATAATGGCACAATTAGATTTGTTGATGCGAGATATCCTGGTTCCACACATGACTCGTTTGTATGGAATCAAAGTGAATTGAAGGAACTCTTAGAGAACTGGTGGGTAAATGGAGAGCGCTCAAGGTACTTAGGTGTGTATTTTATTCTATTATAAGTGAATGTTGTCCTATTTTGATGAACTACTTTTTGTTCTATAGGAGATTCAGGATATCCTCTGCAGCCTCATCTGATTACTCCATTTAGAAACGCAGCTTCAGGATCAAGAGAATCCCTTTTTAACAAAAGTAGGCAAGAAATATTGTCCAATGGACAACTGGAACGTTGAAGAGCAGGTTTAGAGCAGTTCTTAATGACCGCAAATTGCACTACACTCCACAAAAGGCTATCAAAATAGTCAATGTATGTTCTGCACTACACAATATCTGTCGCAAGTATAGCGTTCCAGACCCGGAGATAATGGCAGAAGAAAACATGGATCCCATGGAGGCTACAGATGAACCAATTGACTTGGGGATAGTTAACATAAGTTCAGAGGGTAACCGTATAAAAAATGAAATGTTGTCTTCTCTATAGGAACTCCCATTCAAAATTGTACTTGATGGAAGTAAAAATATTAAAACATTCTGCCAGTCCAGAAAAGAACAGGAGAAGAAACCGATGTTTTGCATTTTGTTTTATTTTTTAACAATTTATTTGCATCTACCATTTTCTCGCGCCACTCATTATCAGAAAATGCACAAAATAAACAGAAACAAAGATTAAACTAAAGCGCGTACGCAAGCGTTATCACTGAATATTTCACATAGTTCGCCTGGATTTGACACATTGCGCGAATATATTAGCGATGGGTCGCTATTTGTGATTTACCGAAAATCGACCTCGCTATATTTTTGACCTTTGAAGCGAACTTAATTTAGCGAATCGCTATTCATAATACTGAATAGTTGAATTCGCAAGGCTTTTCGTTCGATTTGCTACTCATAATATGGGCCTTAATCTTGTTAATTTGGTTATATTATACATACTATTGACCCATATGTCAGCATTGGTCGTACCACGGCTGTGTACATCCAAACGGTCATTTTTCGGTGCAGACTCCATATTTTGCCAAAGATCTTGTAACAGATACAAGCATTTTCCCCGTCCGGATCCGGACAAACATCAATATATTCAGTACTGGTGTCAGACATTTCCCTTTTGGTGGTGCAAAGCATCAGTTCAGATATGCTCGAGTAGTATACAAGACCAAACTTGGTGGCCCAGGTGCTTACTTTGCTAAGAGCGTTCGGCATGATTTCGCTTATCACAGAGGGCAAATTTTTTGAAATTAATAATAAAATACGAATACGAATACTGACTGTCTTGATGCCTTCTCTGTCAAAATTAAAAATGATTCTGCCTATTACTTTGAGCCATATTAGAGGACTATACAATATATACGAGTATTACAACTTCTTCTTCTTCTTTTCCTTTCTGCAGAGGTAACGATCCGAGTTTAAGAGATCGTAACCCTCCCACTTTATAGCATCCCTTTTGGTATGCATGTGGGGTTCGCCGGTTCGACCTCAATAAAAAACGACTTCTCAGTTTTTGTAATTGTAATTGTAATTGTAATTTATTGTGTATATATAAAAAGGGTGTACATTAAGATTCATTCTTTTATAGTACTTAGTATGATAACATTTGGAATTTGTAATTAACAATAATAATAATAAATAAACTAAAATTAAGAAAGGTTTCGAATTTTAAATAAAGGGAAAAAAGAAAAAAAAAAAAAAAAGAAAAAAAAAGAGAAAGAAAGAATAGAGAAATAAGAGGAAATAGAAACGAGTAAGACAGATTACAGATTAGTTAGCTTTGAGTTAGAGCTGTGTCAATCGTTCAAATTTAATGATCGAATCGTTCAAGTATTGGTTGAAAAAATGATTCGGTCATTTCAATCAATCATTCAATCAATCAATGACAGATGGGATATAGGAGTATTGTATTCCTCCATTCAATTTCAATACAATCAAAAACCCCAATCATCATTCGTTCAATTTAGTTTCGATAGAGACAGATACATTCGAATGGATTGTAAGAGTGAATACACTCAATAACAACGGCACAGAAGCGGTATTTTTGTAGAACAAATATGTGTTGGTAAAACGAAATAAGCCGAAATAGATAAAAATATTTTGATTAGTATTGACTCGATGAACGATTGACTTCGGGCATTGTGATTGCAATCACCAATACTTTATTGGGATTGCATTTTTACATGTTGTAGGATTCGATATGCCTCTGATGTAAGGGGGCAGTGAGTTCCATAATCTGATAGTGTGAACAAAAAATAGATGAGAGGAGTTTAAGTATTTAAAGTGTGGCAAAGTTATGTTCAACGTTCTAGTAGAGCGACCGAATTCTAATTTATTAAAGAGATACGAAGGGGATTTATTTCTAATTATTTTCAATAAGAAAATACAATTTCGCGCATTGATGTACTGAGTTAAGCTGCACCCCAACAGATTTCTAGAAAATCTTGAGATGTGATCATACCTTTTTAAGCCATGAATGTACCGCACTGAATCATTAAACGCTACTTGTAATTTTCGCTGGGATAAGGAATCAAGTTTGCTAAATACAACTTCAGCACACGTTATGATAGGAACAATAAGAGTTTTAACGAGCCGTTGACGGGTTTCAATTGGGGTAAAGTTAGCTGTTAGCCAAAGCTTGCGGAGACTTCCATATACGCGACCAATAACAACGTTGGTGTGATTGTAACCTGATAACTTACGATTTAGTACAAAACCAAGGCATGTCGCTGAGTCCACAAGCATTAGTCTCTCCCCTGATATCAGTACATCCGGTATAATATTATCGGCAACTACCTTATTTGAGATTGGAAGCACCTGAGATTTTAAGGGATTTAGGGACAATCCATTATTTAGGGACCAGCGATGAATTTCAGCCAAATCCTGATTCATTTTAGAAGCTAGAACATTCAACATGCTCAATGGTAGTCCAAGGAAAAGTTGCACATCGTCAGCATAAAGACGAACTGAGGCAAATTTGCATACGGATGGTAGGTCGTTTATAAAAAGGCAAAACAGAATTGGTCCCAAAATCGATCCCTGCGGTACACCTTGTCTGAGGGGTTTCAGTGATGAGAATTTCGGTCCAATCACAACCTTTTGCCAACGGTTTAAGAGAAAGTTTCTCAGAAGTTTAACTGCCCTATCACTGAAACCAAAGACATTTTTAAGTTTCCAGCAAAGAATCTCATGATTCACTCTATCGAAGGCCTTTGAGAAGTCAAGCAGACAGAGAAGGGTGACATAGTCCTTATCAAAAAGTATTCTTATGTCATCAAGAATGTTCACCATGGCAGAGGAGCAGCTGTGATTAGCTCTGAATCCAGATTGAAAGGGATTCAACAGTTGGTTTAGAGACACATGGTTCAGGATTTGCTTCGACATGATTTTCTCAAATACCTTAGACAAACACGGTAATATACTAATGGGTCTGTAATCGCCAACAGAAATAGCTTTGGCATGTTTGGCGATCGGTATTACATTGACAATTTTCCAGGAATCGGGAAAAGTTGAAGTCATAATACAGCAGTTTAAAATATGAGTCAGGTGACTAATTATATGAGGCAAGATTAGCTTAATGAATCTTATTGGTATCCCATCCTCGCCCTTAGAATTTGAGTGTATTGAACTTACGGACTCAATGACATCAACCTCCGTAACCACTTCGAAGTCAAGTAAGCTTGGTGACAATGATTCAACATTTTCTGAAAAGTCAAAAGAAGTATTACCAGCATCACTACCCAGAAAAAAGTCGTTAAGTGGATCAGGATCAAATTCACATTTCATACCAGACTTGTCGCCAGACACTCCAATTTGCCTAAGATTGCTCCAAAGTTTTTTAGTGGGCAATTTTATATCCAGCTTAGACGCATAAAAGTTTCGTTTTGCAGTACGAATCATATGATTTGCGTTGTTTCGGGCCATTTTGTAGGAACTCCAGGTAGCGCCGGAAGGCTTATGTTTCCACTTGCTATAAAGTCTATTTCTAATTTTAATGGATTGAAGAACATCCGACGTAAACCAAGGAACCAATTTATTGCGAATTCGAACTGTTTTAGTGGGAATGCATTGATCATACAAATAGGTTACAAGTAACATAAAATAATTCAGCTTTCCATTAGGATCAGCTATAAGTCTGCAGCGATCCCAAATGACTGAGGTCGCAGCAGCTTCGAGGATGTTGACGTTAATAGAGTTAAAATCCTTGAAATCCTTGAATCGCATCACTTTTTTTATTAAGGCCAATCAAATGCTGGTGCGATTGCATTTTTATGATCCCAGCCTTCGTCTTTTTAACGACGAGTTCGTGCTGCTCCTGTTACTGATTTTAGTTTGATCTTCCTTTTGCGACACCAGTGATCTCCAGTCCTGTCCATCCATGGATTTGCATGCACACTTGAGCGATTGCCTTGTTAAAATTGCTTAGATGTGATTTGACCCCTTAGTCGCCTTTTACGAATAGTGCTATTTTATTTTGGGGTGGGGGGAGGGGTGGGGCTGGAAGAATGATATTCTTGGTGCCTGGCCACATGTTCTTGGGAATGAAAGTCATGTCCACTGAGACAGGCAGATTTTAAGTGTATTGAAAAGAGAGGGGTTGATTGCACTGAAAATTCACTTTCGGAAATAAGCCTCGATATGGGCATAAAAGAACTTCTACGAAAACCGGGTTTTTCCTCCTATCCACAGCAAGTTGCTGTGAAATAAAATTTGTGTGGACCTACCCACGATGGAACAGACTTAAATTCACATGAACGTGTAGGCACTTAGTCCGTCGCTGCACGGAAAAACGAAAGGTAATACATATACACAACAGTAAAACTATAAACGCACAAATAAACAAGCTTTATAGACTGAGAATATGAGAGTTAATAATTAATTATCACATAAAGATAAACATCATAAAGATAATAATCGGACATGTAGCGCGTGGTTGCGTTCAAAGTTTATTAATAACTGATTTGATTAAGTCTTTTTTATACGTCGAAAAACACAATTAATTTTACTATGTTGTACATTGAACTTCAATATGTACTTAAAATCATTTTGTTTTATGTATTGCATCTATTAAGGCGGCAGATAAACGAAGCATGAATTAATGAATTATCACATTTACATCTGACATACTAAAAAGAGGCAATAGTGTTGCCACAATGATACAATTGTATCAAATTATACATTTTTGCTTCCGTGCAAAATGTTGGTACATCATCATTTTTTTTTGATTTTGGTTCAATTTAATACACTTTACAATTTTCAATGAAAGTTCTAAATTCAAAAAATTTTAAATCTGGCAACATTAATTATTTTTCCTTATTTTAAAAACTGTCAATATTTCATTTTGATGCTCAGATACTGTGCACTTGCGGTACAACGAACGACCTTGTATATTTCTCCCAATTTATGTGTTGGCAAGAAATAATTTTTTTTTTATCTAGATTATTTTTTTTGACCTGAGATGTCATTTTCATGTTTAATTGGGCGCGAGAGATTGATTGTGACTGCTGGAATAAGTCCAGAAAAGACGCTTCAAACGACGATTTTTTCGTGGTCGATGACCCACATGAGAAAGTGGATTTGCTGGGCGCTTGTTTCGAGGCCGTGTATATGGTGAACGACCCTGTTCGCAGGAACCAGGACATTGAGAATATGGCTCTGGCGAGCCGCTTCTATCTGCGCACCGAACTTGAGAATTTTTAATCTGAGAATAACGGATTCACCGTATTCAATGATGAAAACCATGCTGATGCAGTTGTCGCCAATGGCCGAGATGCATCGCACTTGTTCGTGTCGACGGATGATCTTCTGTGCATCTTCGAGTCCCTAAAGAATACAAAGTCGGCGGGGACGGTGTCCCAACGGCGTATTGAGACACCTGCGTTTGGAGGATTTTGATATTTTGACCACGCTGTTTAACAATGCGCTGAATAATGCACATTATCCGGCGCATTGGAAGGTAGCCGAAAAAGGGTTAAGATAGGATGAACCCTGCCAACCTCCGGTCGATTAGTTTGCTTCCGAATACTAGCAAGGTCTTAGAAAAGGTTGTCAATAGAGCCTTGATGAAGTGGGTCGAGGACAATAACATCATTCCAGACAACCAGTTTGGTTACAGGGCGCGGCATGACACTATTCATGCCGGTGCTTGTCTCGTTGATTTTGAGAAGGCTTTCGACGCCGTATTGTTAGAGGGACTTTTCTACAAGTTGGCCAGGCGGAGGATGCACAAACCTTTGCTATACGTATTTTATAATATGCTTATGGGAACAAATTTCGTTGTCAAATGTGGCAACGTGACTTTGAGCAGAGTCTTTGAAATTAAAAACGGTTTACAGCAGGGGGCGGTGAATTCTCGGATTCTGTTTAACATTTACATGAGTGATCTGGTTGTCCACTCAGACATGCTATAGCGTATGCCGACGATTTGGTGGCATACAGATCAGGTCCTAAAATCGAGGTCATTAACATTCTTTTGCAGCGTGACTTCGATCAAATTAAGGGATATTGCGATGACTGGAAGTTGAAAATCAACTTTGAGAAGACGGAAACAATCTTGTTCAGAACACCAGTGGCTAGAGGCCCCAGGGATACTAGCAAAAACTGGAAGAAAGTGGCCTTATTAGGCATAATGGGCAGGGCAGCTATTGGTGGTGAGAAGCGTAGTTAGATATATGTGTATCTGGCTTGACCAGTATCTATATTTCGATACATATATAGTTGCTTGTCTTGCTGGGGCCAAGAAGGCTTATGCTCTGACAAGGAGACTGTTTCATAGCAGTCAACTTGACTCCAGAGTGAAGGTCATTTTCTACGTGACCCTTATAAGGTCGATCATCGCTTATGGTTGTCCATTGTGATTTCATATAGCGCCTAGTTATATGGAAAAGATTCGGGATTTGGAGAGACAATGTCTTAGAGCCTGTCTCCGGTTGTTCCGAACGCCTGAATCCAGCTATACCCAAGAAGGTCCTATACGATGGGGCTCAGTTGAATAGGATTGACAATTTCTGTATTAAGCGACAATAGCCTGATCTTTGGAGCTTACTACCCCCATAAAATGCACATAGGCTTTATCCCCCCGGAGGCATTTGTCCATATTGATGCTGAAGAACTGGTCCAGACGAGGGATGGTATCCCGGTATTATACCACTGTTGTCGCAGCGCGAGAGATAATCGGCTCATCCGCGGCGGGGACGCCACCAATGCTCATGAGCCGCTCCGTTTTAGTATCGCAATAGCGGAGACGGATAAATTCGATAGGGAAAAGCAATTTGCCGAATTTTGGTGGCTTTTTGAGGGGGGGAGGTCAACCTGCCCAGTCAATTTGATAAAGATGCCGAGTTTAACAACTTTCTCGATGAAAACATAATATGAAAGATTAGTTCGTAAAATATTTTTAAGCCCGAAAGGCAATAATTATAAGATATTGTTAAATTTAGGGCGTCCGCATAAGACACAATAATCTAGAATAAGTACCCGCTGTTAATTTGAAGTTAGATTTAATCATTTGTGTCTAGTATGTAAGTTGACATTTAAAAGCCAATAAAAAATGAATTTAAGTCAATGCATTCTCTTCTACACCAAAAAAAAAATTAACAGTTTAATTCAGTATTTCAATAGATTTCCTCCGAATAAAAGGCCACCTCTAGGCAAAGAATTTGAAAATCAATTTTCAAATAATAAGAAGTGAAATCCATTTTTGATTTACTGAAATAAAAGTCAAAACCCGAGCCAGAGAATCCATTCGAAGTGAATCCTGGGCTCAACTTGGAACTTCTAAAGAAACAGTTTAATACATTTGAGGTAGGGAAAAGCTTTTTTTCGTTGATTGTAAGGCTATGAGCGCATATGCGATTTTTTGTCGCAGCGATAGAAAAATCGTAGTCGCAAAAAAAAAATTACCATGCACGCACTTGTGGTCTTCTGTCGCACGATTATTTAGCCGCAAAAAAATAGAACATACTGCTTTTAATGTCAATACACACACATGCGACCAAATATCCGCTACGGCTAACAAAGGGCAGATTGTTAACGATTGTTCTGTCGCAAAATAAACTGTATCATATGGGTGATCATGAACTCGCGCGCACTTGCGACTTGCGAGCAGTTTGTTGATTTTAAAATTATAAATACAGAGCTACAATGCAACACTTCGCCGTGAAATCCATTTTTATACTAACAAGCCTTCTATTCAAAGTCGCAAGTGTGATAAGATTCATGCCAATCCATATGTGCCATTTTAATTTGCGGCAAAAAAATCGTTTCTAAAAATGGAGCTTGCTGCATTTTTATAATCGCTGCGATTATTTAGTTGCATATGTGTGCATTCATGTATAAAACCAAGGGGATCATATTTTGCGACTAATTTATGATGCGATAGAAAACCGCAAGTGCGTGCATACCAACATCTTGTTGCGACAACGATTTTTTAATCGCAACGATTTAAATCGCAAGTGTGTGTATATTGCTTGAAGTTGATATGAGGCATTTATTTTGGCGACAATCGCGTCGCGCATAAAATGGAACAAATCGCGGGATAATAAACGCTGCGATTTGTAGATGTTATGTGCGCGCATTCACATTGAAGTGTGTGTGTTACATTTTTGGCGACTAAGCAGTCGTGCGATTGAAATCGCATGTGCGCTCCTACACTTACACTAATGATGTTGTTTTTTTAAGTTGAGCTAGTTTTGCCAACAAAATTGACCAAAGCAGATGAAATTGAAAAGCAAAAATGTTAAGAAAATGACTTTGTATTGGGATCTGCACTTTTACCCGTTTCCAACTTCCAAATCTACAAGATATGCTATTTGACAAAAAACTTCGAACGATTTTCACTATGTACAACGGGAAGCTAAAAGACAAGATTTTATGGACAAGGCCATCTTGCCACAACACAGAGTCAAAGGCCTTTTCAATGTCTAGAAGCACCAAATCAGTTGATTTATGTTCTGACCTTTTACTTTTTACATATTTGTTGATTCTATAGACTTGATGAATGGCACTATAATGGCTTCTGAATCCAAACTGTTCATTGGGAAACAGTTTCTTGTCCTCAATTAATACTAATCATTCTTCAGAATCTTTTCAAAGATTTTCCTGAGACTGCTAAGAAGACTTATCGCTCTGTAGCTACAGATGGTTTGCCCGGCTTGGGAATTGGTATCACTTTGGAAATCTTCCAGCGATCAGCGAAGTATTGCAGTTTTAGACAGGAATTAAATACAAATGTTTAAAAGGTCTTTCTCGATCTCGGTAAATTTTTGAAGTAGAGATTTTGTATACCATCTACCACTTACTTCACTTGTAGACTTTTAATTATATCCTCTAGTTCTTGTTGCGATATATATTCTGTCGTGGGGTCGTAGTTTCTTTGTGCATAACTCACTCACTAAGCGATTAGTAACCGCATCGCCTAGGTTTATAGAAACTTCGTGGTTTAACACAAATGAAAAGGCAAATGCATCTGCTTTTTCATTGCCTGTGTGAAAGGCCTTGTCCGCAACACGAAGGCTGGGAATTCGTCTGTTTCTATTTTTTACGATTTTTTGTGATATTCGTTTACTCGGCCTTGTGGAACTAAATAATCAAAGTCATCCTCACTCTCACTAAATACATAGTTCACTTTAAATGATATCGTCTAAATGGTTTTCACACATTTTTAAATAAAAAGAATTGCAAATCCGAGATTGAAGAAACGCCAAATCGAATACATATATCATTTCGACGATTTATTCACAACAGATACTTCAAACTTTGATTTTTTTCATATTTTTACGCAAAAGCGTCCGCATACTTTTCTTTGAGGTGAGAGGATCCTCTCTCGATTTTGGTGATTTGACGGTTTTACATTTTTTTTATTTCTCTATAAAAGTAGCGAACGGAACTTATAATTTTCTTTCTTTCATTTCTAATAAATTTATTTATTTGAACAATTGATATTTTCTTTTGATACATTTGATACATTTTAGAGGCTGTAATCAAAGTTTCTTTCCAATGTACTTTCAGTGTATTTTCCAGTCAGTGAGATTACGTCATGTCATAATTTCAAGAAGTTTACTATTTGACAGAAAGCGTTCGGACCTGTAATGGTAGAAAGACATCAACACTTGGACTTCAACTTTGACAACCACTCCACACGTTTTAGAACAAATGCTTTTCAATGGGATGGAACACATTATCACTTCAACTTCAACGTTGGACCTAAATCTGTCCTATTCTTCAGGGAGAATATGGAAAACAGCATTTGTCCAGCCTGTACCAACAAAAGGGGAATCTTCTTCTCCCTCCTCCTACCGATCAATTGCACTTACGTCCCTTCTTTCCATGGTCAGGGAAACGCTGATAAACCGCCAGCTCATGAAATATCTTGAATCCCGAAAACTTCTTAATGACCAGCAGTATGGTTTTCGCAGCAACAGGTCCACTGGTGATTTGATGACATATCTAACCGAAAAGTGGAACCAATATCTTCACCTTGATATTTCAAAGGTATTTGACAGAGTTTGGCATCAAGCTCTCTTGACGAAAATGTGTGCATTTAGAATCGATGATACTCTCCTTCAATGGATAAGAAATCACCTTTCGGACTGTTCAAAACAAGTTGTTTTGGACGGTTTCAAATCTGCAACTTACCAAAAAAATGCTGTTGTTCCCCAAGGCTCTGTTCTGTCCATTACAATCTTTCTCATTTTTATAAATGATCTCCTGTCTATTACCCCTAATCCAATCCACCTTCGTGGATGACAGTACCCTCAGCTCTCATATTCGTTTCTTGGTTCAAGCCCCTTGACTTCGGGTGTAGAACTGGAACGGAAACGAATGTAAGCCTCATTAAATTCCGACGTTGACAGCATAACTCAGTGGGGTATATCTAAAAGAGTGAAATTATTCCAAAACGCAATGCTGTCTTCAGTAAAACCCAAACATCAAAAAATGAATGGCACTTGCCTCGTTGAAACCGAACTGCTTTCCGTTCTCGGTATGTGTGTAGGTATTCGTTGGAATGGCTTCATATTCGATGTCGCAAAGAACGCTGCGAAAAGTCTAGGCTTCCCTAAGCGGTGCAAAAAATAGTTTACGCCCTCTGATCTGGCTACAATTTATAAGGCATTTATCTGCCCGAAACTCGAGTACAACGCTTATATCTGGTCTGGTGCACCATTAACTTATTTGACGCTACTTGACAGGATTCAAAAATGCGCGATCGCGAGATCGACTCTCTTAGTCATCGTCGCCTTGTCCCCTTTCGTTATTTTATCGTTATTTCAACCAAAAGTGCTTAAACGAAATAGCCAGCTGCATTCCACCCCTAGAACATTTGAACCGCAATACCCGCCATGCAAGGAATGCTCATCAGTGAACCCTCAAGCCTGTATTCGGACGTACAGTGAAGTTCAAAGAATCTTTCCTCAGCCGTACAAAACGAATGTGGAATACTCTTCCACGCTCTATTTGTCATTGACATTATAACCTACAAACATTCAAAACCAACGTGCATCGCCATCTCTCCTTTTCTTCTAATCCTAATTTCCTTAACGCCCGCGCTGTGTAGCTATTACATGATAAGGGTACTAAAAAAATCCCTACATTATAGAAAAAAAAATGTCATCTAATACAGAATGACACAGGTCATTTTATTGACTGGCTGAAGATAGATAATTGGAGGAATGTTTGGTTCAAATGCGATTTGTTTTTTCAAACAGATAAGTTTTCTCTCAGACAGTTAAGACATGTTGAATGCAAAAATGTGAGTAGCAGATTTTTCAAATAAGTTCAACGCCCACCGCGTGCAGATCGCCAAATGTCATTCTGTGTGGTCATCCATTATGGTTTTAAAAATGACAAAACAACAACTTTGTATACTAACAATAGGCTTTGAAATCCCTTGGATAAATACAAGTTAACCAGTTCACAAGTTTTATCATGTTTATAAATAAACTTCAACTTCTGAAATACAATTGACTTATCAGCGTTTCATTTTTATGGCCCATAAAACTTGAGTAGACAATCGATATAGTTTACTGCCCCGTGAAAAACAAGTTGCTGGATATTAGTTGGTGCGTGTGTCAAATACTCCTCATACTTTGTTTGACACTCCTGACTGGCAGCTGTCAACACATATTTCATTAACAACTTTATTTCACCCCCAAAACTACACAGGAAAGTGTACACCAAGCCTTACTTTTACGATAGAAGTCTATGTCCATCAATTTTATTTTGCAAATAAATTTTTCTTCCTCCTGGATTAATGCAAAAAGAAAACTTCAATCAAACAAATTCGCCCACCATCACGTGTAGGCTTAAATTATGTATGTATAATGTATATATGAAAATGCGGCAAACACGCAACATATAGGTTGTACAGAGTCCCCCATCTGCTGATTTATGACCTGCTTGCTTTTAGAGGAAAATCAACAACTCACTGATGACTTTTTTTAAATCAGGGGTCAGATGACGTAAAATGAAAACGATCGGACGACACCGCTTCGACCATGCCTCTGTTAATCTCTGCAGACCTGTAGATAGAGACAGCTATCGGCAAAACGATATCGTCTCACGTGACCTGGCCCCAGATCACAGACTACCTATACTAGACACTTAGACAGTCAACTCTCACTACCCCCGTCATCTGCGCCCCTAAAAGGGCGGAGCCTAATCCTCTCTCAAAATTTACTATCGTTGAATATTATGTAAATCAATAAAAGTGAACTTAGCCCCCGTTGAATTTTATTAATTCTGTCAGATTGTCAACTATGACAAGATTGTGTGGTGAGTTTAATTTTGTGGTACAATTTATCTCATCTGTGAAACATGAAAAAGACCTAAATTTAGCTGAGGTTGCAAGGGAGCTTCTCTTAATATTCCGCAACGTTGAATATTATTAGAACTGTCCATATTATTCTTTTATTTTTAATAGTTTTATATTTGTCACTGAAATGAAACTATTTAAAAAAAAATAGTTTGACGTTTGCCAAAGTTCGTGGTGAGATTGAGGGGTGTGTTTACAGGTGTGATTGCACTAACTGTGGTAGATTTGGGAGAACAAAATCAAAATTGTTGCAAATGTGTGGTAATCTTTTTTGTTGGTTCATTTGACTTATGCTATTTTCATTTCTTTGTTATTTATTCTTATTTTGTTTGAAAATTACTTTCTTCGTACAATTTGTTTACCTCGAACGAACAAAAACCAAATGACAGGCAAGTCACTTTTAATGCATTTCTGAAAAGGAAATTTACTGTTAAAGGCGTACTATGATAAATTAGTTTATGTTAAGATGATTTAACAAATAAATAGTGAATACATTTGCATTTGGAACATTGAGAATAATATTCAATTTAACATAACTTCAAAACGGCTTAAGCTGACTTATGCAATCACACTTTGAAGCATAGTGTTGAAAGATAAATCTCGTTGAAAGTTAGGAAAGCATTGAAACAAAAATGACAAAACTTGTTTTAAAAAATTTGTTTGCAGATCTTTTCCACATAACGACGAGAACAATTCAATAGAAATACATTTTAAAACAACTTATGTTGAAACACACTGGACCATCGCGATGAAAGGGGCATCAAGAGTAATAATAGGAAATCAGTAAAACCTATAATAAAGCTGCGTTCTACTTCAAGTTTCAAATGGTATTCGTAAAACCAAAACCTTAGTTTTTCAATGTTGCTGTCAAGCGTTACGTAATTGTGTCACACTCATATGTTTCAACAAAATCATAAACAAAATAAAAACGGTTCAAAATGTTTGCATTACCGATTTGTTTCACTTTAATATATCGAACGTCAATCAACACGCAATAACTATCCAATTATTATAAACCATAAATTAAAAAAAAAAAAAAAAAAAAATCACAGGAGAAATTGGCAAAACTTTCGGCAACCAATTTCCAGAACTCTTATACCATATTTCAATAAAGTACGAACATAAATACATATCGAAACTCTGAATGGAACAATAAATTAAAGGGTCTTGATAAAGCTGTTAAGCCATTCTGGAATATAGTTAAATTAACTAAAAACAAAAGCAAGCAAATTCTTTTTATAAAAGGCAACACTAATGTCCTTGTTGCTGACAAACAAAAAGCAAAAGTATTTGCCAAAACTTTTTTCAGAAAATTATACGGTTTCCCAACATCGCAAGTACTACTACGCTTGTAGAGAGCGTACTAAATTCTTTTAAAAGGGCCACTTATAATACTCCGTCAAATGAATTTGCAACTGAGGTAGACGTAAAATATCTTTTAAAGCAGCTATAGGTAAGGAAAACGAGTGGTATCGACAATGTTAAAAATCGTTATCTAAAAGAAATGCCTAAAATTGGAATACAAATCTTAACATTTATTATCAACGCCTGTCTTAAGTTACAATATTTTCCAGACGCATGGAAAGTAGCTAATTTAGTCCCAATTCCTAAGGCGGATAAGCCTCAATATGATCCTGTAAGCTACAGGCCAATTAGGTAGTTTACTTATTAGTTTGAGTACAATCTAAGAAAAAATACTTAAAGATAAAATTGTCAAACGCATCGAGGAACAAAAAATATATCCTGATGAGCAGTTTGGTTTTAGACGTCATCACGGAACCTCACATCAAGGTCTCAGAATATTTAATATGATTAGAAGAAACCGTGCAGTAGGTTAATCAACTGGAATGGTTTTGCTGGACATTGAGAAGGTATTTGATTCCGTTTGGCATGATGGGCTTATCTACAAAATGTTAAATACCAATTTTCCTCCATTTCTTTCTAGAATTGTTCAAAGTTTTGTGTCGTCGCTTTAAAGGTTTCGTTAATAGTAGTGTGACTGATGTAGTAAATTCCTGTATAGGTGTACCGCAAGGTTCTGTGCTTGGTCCTATCCTTTTTAATTTGTTTACATCTGATCTCCCAAGTCTTTTACAGTGTGCAATACCTATTTTGCTCACGACAACGCTATAATTTCTTCGTATGAGTTCGGTCTCGACATTGAGACGAATTTAAAAAATGCGATTAAAATATTGCATGTGGAAATAAAGCTGAACGCAGAAAATATCCAAGCTATCTTTTTCATTAGAAAAAGAAAGCCTTGCTTTCTTCCAGCTGATCAAAAAAGATTAAATGGCCACTTAATAGCATGGAAACTATTTGTTAAGTAGCTGGGCTTACTCTTCGATCAAAAACTTACATTAAACAAACACATTTTAGAAACAACTAATAAAGTAAATATAGTCATACGAATGCTTTATCCTTTTATAAACAGGAAATCATTACTTTCAAATGATAATAAAATAATAATTCATCAGACGATATTCCGATCTATCTTACTGTACGGTTGTATAGTGTGGGGCAATTCTGCTAAGAGCCATATTAGAAAGCTTCATATATCCCAAAATAAAATATTAAAAATGATGCTTAATCTTCCCTGGTATTATTCTACAACACATTTACATGGTAGAGCTAATGTTGAATTGATCTCCTCCAGGATATACAAGCTAAATGATGCATTCAAAATGAGATTAAATATCTCCAACAATCCGCTAGTCAATGAACTAATTCCATCGTGACATATAAAATATTTTGTGTTCACTAAATACCGATATATTTTAACTTAATAATATTAATTTAACTGTTCAAATAATTACCGATGGATTTATCTATGTATCTATTTATTTGTTTGTTTATTTATTTATTAATTATGATATATTTATCTATCTATTTGTTTATTAACTTCCCAGTGGAATTTGTTGTAATGGGGCCAATTTTGTAAATCGTGGATTTTGACATATCTCCATGTTTCAAGGAATTATCTTTCGCCACGATTATCTCGAGAATCAAAGATGATATTGACATGGGACATGGGTTTATTCGAAGTGTAATTACGTAACTCAGAACTGATTAAGTTTCCAGCGAAATCGGTCCAGCCGTTTTTTGTTAGTAAATAAATAACTTAAATAATTTGCCTTTATTTGTACTATTTATTGTCATTTGTCATTGAGCAAATATTATTACATTGTGCTCCGTTATTTCGTTAACAATTTTTGCATTAATATATATTACACTTCGATTTTATTAATTCCCATGAACAATATTAAAGAGCATTTTTTAATATTAAATAATTCTTAACCATATATATTATGGTTAGGTTAGGTTATGTGTATGTGGCTGTCGGCAGAAGCCGACACACTTAGACCAATTTAGGTCCATTGTGATAACACGTATGTAGTATGTATTATCTACCTCAACTCTATATATGGGATTGGCCAACGACACGCGGTTGTTATCAAACGGTCCCCCATCTACGTACTAACCGCGCCCAACGTCGTTTAATCTTATGGTTAACCACATTTTAAAATTTCCTCCTAATCGCATAAATCATATTGATCCCACTGGAAGTTAGTCGTGTGGACCTTGCGGGTCGCACCCAGACCACTTTTTTATTTTTTTATTTATTTTATTTGTTTACTTATTTATTTGTTCTTTTGAATATTATTATTATTATCTATTTACGAGTATTTATTTATTTTTCTTTAATTTGAGGTTTTTCTCATGATTTTCCTCATAAATAATAACATTTTCATATTTATTTGTTGTTTTTTTTTAAATAATAAATAATGATTCAGTTGAAAGACATAAAAACAAAAAAATGTCAAATCTCTGCAATTATATAATGTAAATTGGGCGACAACGTATTTTTATTTCATGAAGCAAGAATAAACTATCTATCTATCTATATGGCCTGCATTTATAATGTCATTGATATTTATAGTGTTGGTGTAACGAAAAGATTAGTAATGAATGACAAACTAATTTCAGATGTTCGGACACATAAAACCAACGTTCGCAGAACGATAAAATATGATTCGTTCTCTCATGAAATGTTCGCAAAGGAATTTGCTTTCTGATTCGATCGCGAACCTTATTTTTCGGTTCGTTTAAAAATAAAATAGGTTTTCAAATCTGTTGCGATCTGTAAAATAAAGTTCGTTCGCGAATTTATCACGTGCGAACTATTGGAGATCCGTTCGCGAATGGTTCTCATAACAAAAAAAAGGAATTTTACATGAAAATTATATTACATATTTTAATATTGAAAGAACATATGTAAGTGAAAAGTATTTTTATTACATATAAAGATTTTGGAATAAATTTGCATTCAGTTTAACTAACAAAACATTATTTATTGTTTCCTTGGATAATTTGTTTCTGTTTTTTGTCAAAAAAACTGGTACAGCGCTAAAAGCCCGTTCAACAGAG
This sequence comes from Portevinia maculata, assembly GCA_949715645.1. Classification (NCBI taxonomy): domain Eukaryota; kingdom Metazoa; phylum Arthropoda; class Insecta; order Diptera; family Syrphidae; genus Portevinia; species Portevinia maculata. Next base: position 9,955,894 of record OX454525.1, on the reverse strand, counting down.
ACTTGAGTTGATGGCACTGCCACCACTACTTGTGCAAGTTTTTCTAGAAGAACCTCTTTGCTGCTCAATGTTTTCCAATGCTCAATTTTCTCTCACAAAGTAAGCAAGTTTATTCGTCAGCTTCTTTATTATGAGAAATATATTAATTTAACTCAAATGTCTTTATTTTCGTTATTTCAACCAAAATAATAACTGTTGAAAATATAAATCGCGAATCGAGAATGATTAGTTTTATGGATCTTTACTGATCCTTATCGCGAGCGAACCATATTCTACCTGAATTTCTTTTTTCCGATCTCTCACGAACGAGAGATACAGAAAAAAAGGATTCAGTTCGTTCGTGAGAGAACTATACATTTTTGAAGATCGAACATTTTATCATTCGCGAACTTTATTTTGTATGGTTCGTGAGAAGATCGATAAAGAACGATAAAGATCCTTATTTTATCGTTCGCGAGCGATATTTTAAGAACCCTGCATAAAACACACTTCGTACGAATTACTGAAAATAATAGTTTTATTAGTTAGTAATCAGGCTATTAAAGTATTAATTGAATTAGAGTACCTACTACTTCATTAACACAGCATCACTGACTAGTACTTATATGCACTTTGATATTATACATACATAACACTAATTTGTATAAATACTGAATTACATTCACCCTTTTCTTTAGTCGTTCAATAAAGTTTATAACGTTTACTGTAAAGTCCTGTGGTACTGGTTTTTATTCCCGATAGTGGATAGTGGGAAGTTGATTTTTGCAACACAGGCTTTAATAATTACCGTGCTGAGTGGGGACTACCATCAGTACTAGTAACAACATTATTGTTGACCATGTAAGAGCAGCCAGTACTAACTTTTATATATATTCGACCTATATACCACAAACGTACCTACTTGCTACTGATTTTGGGGGTAGGTACATAGCGGACAAAATTAAACTACTTTCGTTTATGCTTATATTTAAGTTATATTTAAGTTATTTAATTATTATTTCTCAAAAAAAAGTATTATAAATGATTTAAAGCTTTATTATGTATAATAAATTTGATATTTTATACTTGTTACTAATTCACCATGGAACGAAGAAGTTTGCAGGTCCCTACTTTATAAAATTCTACAAATCCACCTCGAAACGAATTAGGATAGGTAACATAGCTTATTTTCCATCATTTTGAGAGAGGATTTCAGTTTTTTTCTTCAGTTGCTCCCAACTTCACACCTGAATCCACTAAATATACTATCTGTGTGCAAGCTTCCCATTTGATTTGTATGCTAACACTAACACAGATAGGCATTTAGTGGAGTTTTTCAGCTGTTTTCAGCTTGTAGGCGATTCGAAAAAAATTCCTCTCGACTGTCTAGTATATGTAGTCTGTGCCCCAGATTTGAACTAGTTCAAACATAACCTCCAAACTATAGCAATAGGATTTTTTACTTACCCAGTCATTAAATCCCAGTTTCGCCAGCTCCTGCTTTGATGTCTGAGAGTCGGCCTTTATTCGCAGCGATTCAGTATCTAAATCCGAAAAGACAGTTGCAATACGATACTATCCAATCAATTTGGGGGATTGATACCGATTAACAGCTGTAACTGTCACCGACACCATTATACTTACCGTCATTGAAGACTTTCTGTAAAAATATTCGTAATTCTAAAGCTTCGGTTACCAGTGCACGACAACAAGCTCTATAGTGATCTTCAGGTACCGTGGGCTTGACATGATTTGTGCAGGCCTGCGAAAGAGAAATAAATAAACAAATTGATTACAATGCCAGTTATCTTGTTGAGAGTAATTCGTTCGAGAGAAGATGCATCTTATATTTCACACCTGTTACCTAACTCGCAGATAGGCGATCGTGGTGCGATTTGAGGAAATTTACTGAACGAGTGATCTCGGTTTGTTCGATCGGCGCGGTAATTCGAGTTGCAAATGATTGTATAGCGAAATTGACACCGCATCGCATTGCTTAACCTTGTTCGAGTGGGAAGAAGAAAAACGATTTCATTCAGACTCACAACTCACGAGAAAATGTTGAGGTCAAGTGTAAAGGCGAAACATAAGATGCATTTGCTTGTTAGCATCTGCGAACGAGAGGGAAGTTCAGTGGTACACATTATGGAAACTAGTTGACGGTGTACGTTTTGACTGTGGAGGTAATGTCCAAGATTGTAGGTTGTAGGTGATTAAAAGGTTATTGCAGCTCGATTGGGCCAATAATTGCAAATTGCAATATGACTGCCGGCCCTGTCAGACCGTTTATCAAGTGCGCTATAAAGTTCAGTAATTCAAATTTCTCCTATGGCTTTGCGATAAACGCGATGACAAAGAGCAATTGTCACTCAAGTTGTTATGGAAACAGTATTTTTGCAAAAGCCATGCCAAGTAGGCCAAATATTCACTGAAAACAAAAACACTTAAAACAAATCATTATAGAAAAATGAAAGCCCAGTCTATCCGAATACGACTTCTGAAGATGAGACTCGTAATGATTTAAACTTATGTCGTATGGGAGTATTCTTACGGTGTCGAAGTGATCGATACGTTAACGATACTGTTCAAAGCGTTTATAAGTGACGCAATATGACATAGTGCCCGATGTTGTTACTTTGTAGACTAAACAAAATGCCTTCTGATTCTTAAGATTTGTGTTATCTTTCTATCCTAAGGGTTTAGCAATTTTGAGTCTTTAGACATTAACGGCACATAAAGGGCCTTAACTCTAGCTTCACCAACCATTTTTAAGCGGAATCCGAACGACAAATTTAAGAAGCTTCTGATGGTTGGTAGATAGATAGAGGTGGCGGTTCTGCCTGAACCCAATTAGCACTATGTTGTGACTTTTTGCTACCACGACTCGTGTGACCTATGTTGTAGTGGTTGTAGAGGATTTGATGTGTGGCTATATCCAACCTGTGGAGTTGAGAAAACGGATATGATCTTGTATCCCTTTGCCCGATATAGCGCTAAGGTCGTCGAAGAATGGTTGATTCAGTGCCCGCAGTCTGGCTCTTGCTAGTGCCGGACATTCGCAGAGGAAATGGAAGAGAGTTTCTCTTTCATTTGCATTCCCGCAACTTCGACAGTGGAGGTTAAATGGGATACCTAGTTTGGGCGCATGGTCCCCAATTGGTCAATGCCCGGTGATTATCGCCGTAATTCTGGCGACATCGGGGCGGGTTCTGTTTAGAAGATCCTTTATTCTTCTTTTGTCATAAGTAGGCCATATCTTCCTTGATATGATGCAGTTAGTTAACCTTCTCCATTGAAGATTGGCTTTCTGCAGGAAGTATGAGTGTATTTGTGTCTTAACCGCACCCGGAATGTGAACCCTTGCAGCGAGTGAGCCGTCTAGAGCTGAGCCCTGCCTGGCCAGCTCATCTGCACGCTTGTTTCCTGTTATGTTACGATGCCGTGGAACCCAGAGTAGTGTAACCCTGAAACGTTCGCCCAGTCGGGCAAGCTCGTTCCGGCACTCCTGCACCAGTTTGGTGGATATGGTAGCTAGTCAATAGCTTTGATGGAGGCTTGGCTATCTATGAGGAAAGCAATGTTTTATTTGTACGTGTCACGCCCTAGTTGCGTGCAGACCTCTCGGATAGTCAGTAGATCCGCCTGGAAAACGCTGGCAAAATCCGGCAGACGGTAGGATATTGATATTTTTAGAGATTCCGAGTAGACACCTGCCCCCATATCACAGTTAATCTTAGAGGTGTATATGACCGTGTCGAACTCTTTCACTACTTCGTTCCTCTTCGATAGATGCTCTGGAAGGGAAACTTACTTGGAAGCCTTTTTTGAAATCTTGTTTGGGTGTGATGTACATAGTCGGTTGGAAACGTGACCATGACTTCTGGTAGCGAGTCCAGAATGTTGCTGTGGCCGTATGGCCTTGCAGTTCAGCACCCCGACTCATTGAGTTTTACAGCACTGTAAGGTCAAGAGGCAAAAGGTACAAGAGCACAGTGAGGGCGTCTGTTGGGGCCGACCTCAGTGCACCCGTGGTGCCTACAGTGGCTGTTCTTTGCAATCTTTTCAGTTTTGTGAGGTTGTAACCTTTACTTAACGCGGGCCACCATACTAGTTATCCATAGGTGAGGATTGGACGTACTACAGCTGTATACCTCCACAAGGTCATCTTTGGTTGAAGTCCCCACTTCTTTAAAAGGTTCTCCTACAAGCATAGAAGGCAATGCACGCCTTCCTCACTCTATGTTCAATGTTATGTTTCCAGTTAAGTTTTGGATCGAGCGTAATACCCAGATACTTAGCGGTGCAGGATATTGTAAGTGGTTGACCGCTTAGGCGGGGGAGGGTAAAATCGGGTATTTTGGTTTTGGTAGTGAACAGCATCCGTTCGGTTTTGCTCGGGTTAACGCCGAGGCCTCCCAGGTGCTTACCTTGTCTAGAGCAGTCCCCATGATTATACTTATCATTAATGAAAACTTTCATGACACTAGTATCACAACGTCATCCGCACACGCGACAACTTTGACCCTTTCCCTGTCTAGTTTTACGAGAAATTTGTTCATAACCATTAGCCAGAGTAGCGGAGAAATGACGCCACCCTGTGGCGTTCCTCTAGGGCCAAATTTGGTTAAGTGAGTGTTGCCTACCGTTGCCTGAATAACTCTTGTTCCGCGCATAGAGGCTATTCATTGCCTAATAGATTCCTCTATGCCCAGTTCGACCAGAGTTTCAAGAACAGCTTCCATGTGCAAATTTTTGAAGGCAAAATCCAAGAAGGAGGCTAGGGTGTATTCTTTGTAGTGTAGAAGACGAAGAAGCTTCTGATACTCTTGGATGTTTGTCAAACATTCGCAGGAGGTAGGGCAGTGGAAAAAAACTCTAGATGTTACTTAGCCTCGGCGGAGTTTTGTCACTAGACCAGTATTAGCACTTGTCCACCTAAAGTTAGTTCTCTCGATATCAACCCTCTTTAACAAGACTTTGCATGCAGCAATTGGAATGCCTAAGGGACATACCTATCAGGTAGAAGGACAGTATAGTTCCATGTTTGGCGAGTTTATCAGCCCAACAATTCCCTGGAATGTCTTTGTGCCCCGGCACCCAGCACAGGTGCACGTGGCTTGACTGTCTGAGAAGATTCGGATGTCCTAAGTGGATACCACGTTCCTCTTCAGCCACAATAGATCTTCTTTAATCGCCATAATTTCCGTCTCGAACACACTGCAGTGATTAAGGAGACCAAACAGGCCTCCTCACGGGGCACTGCAGACTCAAGGAGCACCTGAGGAAAATGGGCATATCGGAGGACGGGCTCTGCAGATTATGCAGTGAAACCGCCGAAACTCCAGACCACATACTGGAATCCTGTGGGGCACTGGCCCACAAAAGGATGAAATATTTGGTCTAAGGTCTAAGTGTGACCTGCCAAGGATAAACCAAAGCAATACCTCGACATGCTTCACTAAGAAGTATCTAGAGAGGCTCTGAAAGAGGGCACGAACCTCTCCGAGGCACAAGCAAGGGGACACAATAGACCAATAGGTCGCAGTGTAATATACCCTAACAAAATATTATTATTAAGGAGACCAAAAGAGAGGCTGAGGTTGAACCTGTCAGTAAATCGGAGTAAAAGTGGATCGATTTATCTTCGATCTGGATCGATTTATCAATGATCCCGGGGGATGCTGACTTGGAAGTTATTGTCAAAGCGTAGCTGAAGGGTGGTGTAGTTTATCTTGCAACCGCGGATTCTGAAATTTTATATGGATACTGAATTGTAATCTTTTGTATATGGTTGTTTGTATAATTAAATAATTATCTAAATATTTAAATAGAGGAGTGGCCGAATTTCTTCTCGGTCCACTGGATAGTTGGTTGACCGGACAGCCGCCTTTGTTTACCAAAGATGTCAAGGGGTGTCAGGTGAAACAGAATGTTCATTGCGGCGAAGGGAGTAGTGCGCAGTGCTTCAGTCATGAAAAGACAAGCTGATCGTTGGACTTTGCGAATCTTATCGCGCTTTGTCTAAGGCAGTTCACCAGACAACTACACCGTACACAAGTATTGGTCTTATTACTGAGATGTATAACCAGTTGGTAATGGCGGGTTGAAGAGCCAATTTAAGGGCATTAGCGACTTGACAACTTCAAACTTTCAGTGTGAACGCGCCCTTAAACCGATTAGCGAACTGTCAATGTCAAATTATTCAGTAAAATCAACATTTTCATCATGGTGAACTACACAAAGAAACAACGTCTACAAATAATTGCAATTTACTACGTTCTCAAGAATTTGAATTTTGCGTACGCTTAAAAGATAAAGCTGACTCAAGAACAAAAGCCACTTGATCATATGAAGCGACGCACGTACGTTCTCGAATTGGGATCTGGACATGATGGAAAACAATGAAGAATTTCATCGCAAAATCATCTTCGGCGATGAAGCGCATTTTTGGTTAAACGGCTTCGTCAATAACCAAAATATGCGTTACTGTTACTGGACTGGTGAGAACCCTCACGTGCTACATGAAACAGCACTTTATCCACAAAAAGTCACTGTTTGATGCGGTTTTCATGAAGGTGGCGTCATTGGGGCGTGTTTTTTCGTCGATGAAAAGGACCGTCACGTTACGGTAAATGGCATTCGTTACAGAGACATGTTGGAACGTTATTTCTTTGCCACGTTATTTCGGTGCCAAAAGCAACACAGCGGGTGCAACAATCAATTTATTTAAGTCCCAGTCTCAGTTCGTGTGAATGTGTTATCTCGAGAAACGGACCCGTCTATTGCCCATCGAAATCGTGTGACTTAAAGCCTCTAGATTTTTTTTATGGGGCTACATTAAATCATCAAGCCGGCGACGTTAGAGCTGCTCAGAGTCAATATTGAACGAGAAATAGCGGCCCTGTCGGTCGAAATGTGCGGCCGAGTCGTCGAAAATTGGGTTCAACGTATCGACCGCTGCATATGATCCCATGGTGGACATATGAACTAAGTCGAATCCCATTCATAAATGTTTTGATAGTAATTCAAGCCATTACAATTTTTGAGATATCTCAAGTAGTTTGCATTTTATTAAAAAAAGAAGTTGTCAAGTCCTTAATGAAAGATCCTTTATTATCGATGGCCTTTTTGCAACAGAAGAGTACTATCGTAGGTTTCTAGCTTAGCTTTTTATTTTATCCAAAATGACACCCAAATATTAAGCTTCATCAGAAAAGACTCGGCGTGTAACCCTTGGTTGAGGGAGGGTCAATGTGTGGAATTTTGTATTTCCTGGTAAAGAGAATAAGTTCAGTTTTGTGGAAGTTGACACCTAACCCACAACGATCTGCCCATATCGTTAGCTTCTTGAGAGCGTTTTGGAGAAGTTCTTTCAGGATGTTATCATGCTCCCTCTCACCTACACATAGCACTGTTTTTTGGATCGACCTGAGATAATCTACTTAGTTCGTCCTGTGAAACTATAAGTTCGAAGGCAGTCGATATTCGTGAAAATGTACTTACGTTAGATGATCTGAAAGATACGATTATTTTGTCAGGTTTAAAAATTTCCAAGTCACCTGTTCTCGATGGAATACGAAACCTTTATCTTAAGAGACTACCAACAATGGGTATAAACTGTCGTCTAAAATTTTTTAATGGATGCTTTAAGTTAGGGTACTTTCCTAAAAAATGGAAACAGGCAAAAATCATTCATATCCTGAAGCCAGGAAAGAATTCTTCTACGCGGTGCAACTATAGCCCAATCAGCTCACTGAGCTCAATATTCAAATGCCTTGAAAAAGTTATCAAAACCAATTTTCAAAATCCCTTTAATTTATTTAACATTTTGCCAGTAGAACAATTTGGAATTAGAACCCAGCACAGCACAGCCCATCAGATACATAGAACCACCAAAGATATTAAAACAAAGTAACTTGGCACTTGGGCAAAGCACAGGATTGGTTTTACTTGATGTCGAGAGTGCTTTCGAAACGGTATGGTACAAAGGTCTTATTCATAAAATAGGAATTTTGAATTTTCCTTATAACATAAATAAAATAATTTTCTCGTTTTTAACCGAACGAACATTGAATGTTTTTATTAATGCAGCATGTTCGGATACGAAGGAAATCATTGCTGGTGTTCCACAAGGATATATTTTGGGTCCATTCTTTTTATTAAATATACATCTGACTTTTCGAAATTGAGGCACTGTAAAACCGCTATCTTCGCAGATGACACGTGCATTTATTCAACTATCCCAACAAGCTTTTTAAAAAAGAAGTCGTGTTGAAGCCGAAACTAAATTGGAAATTATCAAACGATTGAAAAGGGACGAAGGACCCTCTGCTGTTGGGCGTTTTTTCAATATAAATGTGTCTACGGTTCGTACTATAAGAGCTAATCAAATTCGATAAAGTCATCTATGTATAAAAAATGCTACACCTTTATCAGCTAAAAAAATAAAACAAAGTAGGGATACGATAATGGAAAAGATGGACACTTTGCTAATCTCTTGGATTGAGGACAATTACAATTTCATAAAAGGCAAGAATATTTTTGATCATCTTCAGCGCGAGGAAGGTGTTCAGCCAGGAGCAGAACAAACGAATTTTGTAGCAAGCAAGGGATGGTTTGATAAATTCCGAAAGCGTCACAATCTCCACAACATAAAATTTACGGGCGAAGCGGCTAGTGCCGATATAGAAGCTTCTACAAAATTTAAAGTGGAATTCAATGGAATTATTAAAGATGGTGGATACAAAGTTCAACAAATTTTCAATGCAGATGAAACTGGGCTTTATTCGAAGCGTATGCCTAGACGAACTTATATATTCAAGGAAGGGAAAAGAATATCGTTCAAGGTTGCAAAAGATAGGTTCACCCTCTTTTTTTGTGGAAATGCTAAAGGTGATTTCAAGTGCAACCATATCTTATCTATCAATCGGAAAACCCGAAAGCTTTGAAAAATGTAACAAAGGCCGAACTTCCTGTGCATTGAAGAGCAAACAAAAAAGCTTAGATAATTTCATCACTATTCACTGACTGGTTTAGTAAATGCTTTTGCCCAGAAGCTGATCTTTTCTTCAGGAAACAGAACTTAGATTTCAAAGTGCTGCTAATTCTGGGCAATGCGCCACGTCATCCTCAGATCATTTGCAATTTCAACCCAAATACAAAAGTGGTATTTATGCCCCAAAACACTACACAACATTTAAGAAGATGTATCTACGGCAAACTTTTCGGAAGACGTTAGAAGCCATAGATGGACTTTTTAAGTCCACTATTCGCGAGTTTTGGTGAAACAACAACATTGCTGATGCAATAGCAAATATTAAGCCATCCTGGCGTGGCATAAAAAAATACCACGATGAATGCAGTTTGGAGACCGTTATGGCCAGAGTGTGTTGAAGATGATGTTGGGGATGGTTCTGATTGCAATGTGGAAAATTTGCTGTGCCTTGGGAGACAGATTGGAGGAGAAGGCTTTACAGATCTGGAGCTAAGGGACATTAATGTCCTCTTGGAGGCGCATGATGCTGAGCTTTCAGTTCAAGAATTGATGAACACCAAGATGAGTCGTTTCTTTTCTATTTTTTGTTATGAATTGTTTTTGTTTTTAGCTTTTATTTTGTTATTAAATTTTATCATTGCTTTTATACTTCCTATGTAGAATTGTTTCTTTAAAAAAACTGTATAAAATACTTATTTTGAAATTGCTTGCTTTACGTATCTTCATACAGTTTCTATTCTTTACATACGCGAATTGGACATACGCGGTGTTTTTTTGGAACGCATCCCTCGCGTTTCGCGTATGTGGGGGGATTGGATTCATTTGTATACTATTTATTTATTTATTCTTTAATGCATTATTTATTGAATTATTTAATCATTCGTTTATTTTATAGTTAATTATTTATTTATTTATCTATTTATTTTTTTATATATTTATCTAGATATCTATATATTTACTTATTTGTTTATTTTGTTATTTAATTATTTATTTAATATTCATTGTTTATTTATTTATGTTTTGTTACTTTATTCATTTATTAACTCATTTATTTTGTATTGAATATTATTAATTATGTGATACCCAAATGATATTTACGAGTATTTCGAATATTATTATTTATTATTTCCTTTTCACGTTAAATTTATTTATTTATTTATTTATTTATTAGTTATAATAAGAATCGCTGTACATAGAGAGCAAAGCACTTATAAATAGTACAGGTACAAGTATTAAATATATTAAAAATAATGTTTAAATGTATTTAGAAGAAGAAAGAGATTTGATAAAGAAAAGAAAGATGAAGATACAGAAGAAAGATACTGAAGAGAATAAATAAATATACACCAAGAACTAAGATAACGAAAATAAGTGTGAGTGATTTCAGTTAGGTACAAAATGAGAATAACACGCCGATGAAAATTGTCTATATTCGATTTTATTCCTCACCTGGTGAGGCAGCTGGTTCCAAAGCCGAACAGCATGAACAAAAAACTGTCTGCGAGATGTCAAGCAGGTATGAGTCGATGGTTTAATAGTTAAACAACGGTTAGACCTGGAGAAGGAAAGTTTGTTGAACAAATACTCTGGTTGTTGTCTGTGAATAATCTTGAAGAGCAAGATACAGGACCGATATTTTAAAAAGGCATCAAGGTCGCAACCAAGAAGTTTACGACGTTCTGTTGAGACGTGGTCATATCTCCGTAGATTGAAGACATACCGAGCAGTCGAATTAAGTGCCTTTGTTAGCTTAAGAAGAGAGATGTAGTCTGAGTCAGCAAAGATTTCACAACCGTATGAGATAATAGGCACAATAAGTGCTTTAACAAGTTTTAATTTAACTTCAATTGGAAGTATTGCTTTGCTGACAGATAAACCTCTGAGCGATGCATATATTTTGGATACTATGGAACAAATATGGTTGCTCCATGTAAGCTCACTGTTAAAAATAATTCCGAGATTTCGTACATGGGCGACATATTCTACATGGGTGGAGTATAGTTCTATAGGAGGAAAGATAGAAAGACAAGGTGGATGCTTAGAGATGGGAATGATTTTGGTTTTTTCAGGATTAAGCTTGAGAGCATTTTGTGTGGACCAATTCGTAATAGAACGTAGATCCTCGTTAATTTTTGCAACAGAATCTTCCACCATACCAATGGGAAAGCTTAGGTAAATCTGGACGTCGTCTGCGTAGACATGAAATTTACAATGGGACAGTACAGTAGGGAGGTCATTAATAAATATGGTAAACAGTAAAGGGCCCAGTATAGATCCTTGTGGGACACCACTACTAACAGCACGGAGGGTTGACATTTTGGAGTTGTAAGATACAGCTTGGACACGGTTAGTGAGATATGAGTATATAAGCTTGTTAGAGGGAACAGAAAAATTGAATATTGTGGAGAGTTTGTTACACAGAACTGACGGATTTACACAATCGAAAGCTTTAGAGAAGTCGAGCAAGGCCAAGAGAGTAGTTTTATCCTCATCGATAGCCTGCCGAATGTCATCAGATACTTTGAGTAAAGCTGTTATGCAACTGTGTCCTGAACGGAAACCAGATTGCATTGTTGTCAATAGCTTTTTGCTCTCGACGTATTCCTTTATTTGGCGACTTATGATTGATTCCAATACTTTGGAAAGAAACGGAAGTATTGCAATTGGTCTGTATTCCGGAGCATTACCTTTCTTCGGAATAGGTACAATTTTAGCTTTTTTCCAAGCGGTTGGGTATGTGGAAGTCATAAGAATAGTGTTGTATATATGCGTAACATGGGGTAAAATGAGAGGAAGAAGTATTTTAATGAAATCTGGATGGACGTTGTCCAAACCAACAGATTTACACTTCATAGATAATATCGTCATTCCAACCGCGTATAAATCTACTCTGTTGAATGCGAAGCCATCCATTCTACTATTATCAAATAAAGTCAAAGCCAAAGAATTGAATGCATTGGAAGGACCTGAAGTAGCGAGACGGTCATTTAACTCTTCAATGTCAATGTCGTCGTTATTACCGGAAATATTTTTTTTACATAGACCAATTTCGCGAATTCGGTTCCAAAGAAATTTTGAGGAGCGGTCAGAATTAAATTTGGCACTATAGTACCTCAATTTTGCAGTTTTTATCATGCATGTGACATGATTTCTGCTGGATTTATAGTCTGCATGCATTTCAGTACAGCGAAATCTCTTCCAACGTCGGTACAATACAGTTTTGTAAAAAGTCATTGATTTGTCTAAGGTAGTTTTCATATATTCCCTCCCATTCTCTCTATCTTATCTATTCATAGAAGGTTTTTCATGTAGCTTGTAATTCTACCAATTATGTATCCAAGACTGTGATATTAAAAAACATTGTTATACATTATACATCAGCAGTAAGGTAGCTTTATACCAAATCTCTGTAAATTTTGCAAAATAGGTTTAATGAAAGAATGTATAATAATTCCGCACAATAAGCAATCTATCTATCTATCTAATACATTCAGTGTATTAATTTTCGTTTGGTAGTTTATTTTATCCTAGTTTATGAATGCTATTAAAATATTAAAAAAAAAAATCCAATTTGTGGCTGTCATTCGGGACTTCTGGTCCATTTAAGACGATAAAAGTTGGGATCTTAAGTCCCGGTAGGGTGGGACTTATTTGTCAAATTCAATTCGGGGCTTATTTCATTCTAGAGTGGGACATAAGTCTCTTGGGCCTTGCATGAGCTGCCTGTGCCTTATTTGTATGTATTTATGTGATCCATTTTTAAAGAAATTCCTCGACAATCAATATCGCGTTTTTGGTACTTTAGATGTGACAGTTGGGCTTACTTAAAAATCAATCCAAATGCGTCGCACATAACCATTTTCTTGAAAAAAGGCATCACCTGCCTGCATTTCTAACATCTTCAATTTCCGACTAGGATAGGAGCTATTGCATCCAATTCAGAAATCCTTGCAAGCGATCACGACGACATCCGAACTGCGTAGGTTGCTGCGTTGCCGATTCCAATGCTAATTAATTATTCAATGCTCCTACTATAGCTGCAAACAAAGGAGTACGAACAAAACCTACCTGTGAAACTCGGTTTGAATGCAAAATGAGCCAAAATTCATGAGAGTCTTTGAATTTTGAGTGATTGCTTGTTATTTGTCTTGACAAAGTAAAGCAAAGTTCTCAGACGAACAATTATAGTAAAGGCCAAAATGTTCCCAGAGTAAAGTGCATACATAACACTCCTATTAACAACCCTTGACCACCTAAGCAGCGGCATCTTGTCCACGACGAGTAATTTGAACCGAATGAAAAGTTCACTAGGTTAACCTTTAATTAATGGTGAAAACCCCACATCATCTTGCACTGCCATACATTCTGAATCAGAGTCAACAACAGCTGCAATGCAAAGTAGATTTTGCAACAAAATGTTGCATCCGAGGTGGGGCCCACCTTCGCCACATGTGTCCTGGATACATATCCACCCACACCAGGCTGACTAATGAGCATGAGCATTTTAGATACAATTCGCTAAGCGTTGATGTTTATCTTTTGGTGCGAGCTCTCGATTAAATTAACCAAAAAGTTTATTGAATTAGTGAGGACACCAACAACAGCTGGAGTGTGTGAAACGTAATGGGATTGCGATTTGTTGTGTAATTGCAACTTAAACTGTGCTGCAGCTGCAGGCGGCGACACGACGACGAGTATGAACCATCGATTGCATTCTTTTGGAAATCAAAACAAATGGTCTACTTTTATGCAGACAGTTACATGGAAGCAATCGCGTCCTAATTTTCGAGTAAATGACATGATATGGATACAAGACAAGTCAAAATATAGGTGTAAAAGTGATGGATATTCAGATGAAAAGCTGCAAATGAAATGATCAATCAAGAAACATTGAAAGCTTACCTCTAGAACATAGTCCAAATCTTTGGTTTCGTTGTTGTTGCATTTCTCATCGTGCATGCACTCAGATTCATCATCCCATCGTTTGTAGCCCTCGTCAATGCCTTCATCGATGCAGTCGTCGTCGACATCTGTAAAAAGACAAAAACAAAAGAAAGCGTACTTGTATCTGTAAGGTAAATCTGAGACACTGTTGCAAATAGATAAACCGAATTCGAGCGCGGCTCGATTGTTGATCTACTAGGCGATCGCGTATAGTTCGGCAGTGATTCTACTGCGTCGGTTCGTCGTCAATTCTAACGCGCCGCAAAAATTTGTTACCGTCATCGCGCATTAATCGTGAAAAGTTGCGAAAGACCGCGCGTGCAATGGCAGCTTGAGAGTGCCTTAGGAGACCTATCCCATAAAAAATTAACTGAATACGAGTAGATGTAAATGCATTTGCATCGAAGCAACATGCACATAGAGCAGCATCGCGCGCCATCGCTACCGCCGCCGCGCCGTCATCGACCCAGCATGTGATATTTGAATCAATTGCGAAATTTCATCACTCACTGCGAGATCGGAGTATACTCGTATATGGAGATTGAGAGCTGACATTTGGGCCTCGTACGATCGGATGAACAACATGGGTCTCTTGTGGTCGGTCGGAGCCATGTTAATAATTTTATTTTCGTCGTTAAATTTTGCTGCTGCCTAGTTTTGATTGTTGTTTATTTCGTTTCCCCTGGTCGCGCGCGATTTTATTGCTTAGGTTCAGGCCCCAGAGACTGCTGTATGAATGTATAGATACTTGTTTCGGGGCACTCAAGGACGGTGAAGAGGTGAAGTACCTCGTTAGAGAGTGCAACATACGCCGGCGGAATAGATGCAACTACAACCATCATTATTTTGCTTGTTCATGTAAATGAGTGTTATATAGACAGCATTTTTTTTTACCTCATAACTTTAGTTGCGATGTGCATCGAACTCGTGTAGGTGTTTTTTTTTAAAAAAAGGCTCTTACTTGGCAGAATAATAATAAAAAACATAGGGACGGGTTACAGTCCGCTTGGGCGAACTGTTGGATACGGTATTCTTATTCCTATCCCTCACAAGTGGGTGTGACAAAAGTCTTAGTATGGTTGAATTGTTAAGAACGCTCTACATATTTTGTTATATAACATTTAAAGGATTTTATCAAAAAAAAAAACTAAGCTTTTGTAAAAAACGCTCCCTAGCTCAAACTGTGGTTTTTCAATAAAATGTTTTATTTAATTGTGGGCGTGCCAGTAGGCGGATTTAAAAAAAATTAACACATGAGCATAAACGGCCCCTAGAGAGTATATATTATAAATTTCAGCTGCCTAGCTCAAACTTTGGATTTGCAAAAAAAAGTTGATTTTAAATTGTGGGCGTGTCAGTGGGCGGATTTTGAAATTATTTACACATGAGCTTAAAGGGCCCCTAGAGAGTATATATTATAAATTTCAGCTCCCTAGCTCAAACTTTGGTTTCTCAATAAAATTGTTTTATTTAATTGTGGGCGTGTCAGTGGGCGAATTTTGAAAATTTTATCTCCCAAGCAGTTTTAGGAGTCATGGATCAGATACAAAAAATTTCAGCTTCCTAGCTCAAAATTCGATTTTTTCCAAAATTTTGTTTTTTTTTGGATTTGTGGGCGTGTTGGGCGGATTTCAAAAATTCGTAAACTTGATTATTTCGGGACCCTAGAGAGTATATGGTTAAAATTTCAGCTCTCTAGGCCCAGTTTAAAGGCCTAATTTTTGCCGACGGACGGACGGACGGACTGACGGACATGTCTAGATCGACATTACTATCGATGCTGATCATAAATATAGTAACTTTTAGGGGTCTACGGGCAATATTAAGGTATGTTACAAACTATGCGTCAAAATTAATATACCCTTAGAATAGGGTATAAAAAACGATCGGCACATTGACCCCACCTTGCGCGTCCGGTTGTTATCAATTTAAGGCTTATAGGTTCCTTGTAGGTATCAGCTCTCAATAGGTGAACACTATGTAGTATCCCGTGAGAATGCCTGTAAGTCATTCATAGCTTTTGGCTTGAGATACACACTTCATTTATCCCCAAACAGCTTTCTCAGATCTCCGAGATAATGACTCTACTGCTAATCGCTAGTAAGCAGCGAGCGGGCAGCTATGCCGAAGTAAAGGGTCTTTCATTGGCGACTTGACAACTTCAAACTTTCAGTGTGAACGTACCCTTAAACCGATTAGCGAACTGTCAATGTCAAATTTTTCAGTAAAATCAACGTTTTCATCATGGTGAAGTACACGAAGAAACAACGTTTACAAATAATTAAAATTTACTACCGAAATTCCGAGTTGGTGGTCGCAACTTTAAAAGCGTTAACGCAAATTTTCGGTCGTAATTCTCGTCCCGGTAGACAAGCACTGCATAGTCTAGTGAACAAATTTGGGTCAGAATATTCGCAGCTTGATGTTGCAGTGAGAATTCGCAAAGTCAGTCAATTTCACGGCGTTCTCATGAATTGGGCTTCTCCCAGACCACTTTATGGCCTACACCCTTACAAAATTAAGCCACTAAGCGGGTGCAACAATCGAGTTATTGAAGTCTCAGTCTCAGTTCGTGTGAACGTGGTATCTCGAGAAACGGACCCGTCTATTGGCCGGCGAGATCGGGTGATTAAACGCCTTTAGACTTTTTTTATGGGACTACATTAAATCATTGGTCTATGCCAACAAGCCGGCGACGTTAGAGGAGCTCCGAGCCCATATTGAACTAGAAATAGCTGCCGTATCGGTCGAAATGTGCGGCCGAGTCATCGAAAATTAGGTGCAACGTATCGACCGCTCCACACGTTTCCGTGGTGGACATATGAACCAAGTTGAATTCCGTTCATAAATGTTTTGGATAGTAATTCAATTTTTGAGATATCTCAAGTTATTTGCATTTTATTTAAAAAAGAAGTTGTCAAGTCCTTAATGAAAGACCCTTTACAATGGATCATTAGGTCTAACTGCTTGTCATCTACTGATGACCCCAATGCATAAACAATTCAGAGGTTTTGATAATTTTATCTCGCAACGTCATTTAAACCATTGCTCTATAAATCTTATCTTCATACAAAATTCCCATCAGTTTCTTCCTTAATGGCGGTGAGGCTATGATCAGGATTAAAGGGATCATAACCCTCCCATTCAACTGCATTCCTACAGGTCCGCCTGTGGGGTTCGCCGGTTTGACCTCAGAAAATAACGGCATGCCGCCCGATTTTAAATCACTTCGTCGTTGAGGATAATCAAATGCTGGTGTTGTTGCATTTGTAAGATCCAGAAGTTTTAAGGCCTACCTTTCTTTCGCGTTTATATAGAATCGTTGATTGATATTGGTGTTTTGACAGGGTTCGTAGGATCTCTCATTTGAATGTGACAGCGCCAACTGAGCCGGTCGCACTACATTTTTTCGAAATAGGTTATTTGACGTGAAGGCTTCCTCGGATCTTGGAACTTCTTATTCGATCAATGAATCATTTAGAATTCCCACCTAAAAAACTTTATCGGGTTTTCCCGAAATTTCCAATTTTCTTTGCAACTATTCCAATTTGTTTGCTAAAAACCTTATTCGGACTGTTGCAAACATTTTTCAAAAAAAAAAGCCAAATTTGTCCAGCTGTTCTTAAGTGATGCGGTTACCAACGAACGTTATATAGCTTAGGTATTAGCATTAGGGTTAACATACACGCTGGGCCGGCCCAATCATATGTAAAAGATGTGCAAATCCACAGGGCGCCGAATTCCGGGGCGCATTGCTAGGAGTAAGAAAAATAAATTTTACCTTGCGCGGATACTGCCATTTGCATTTAAAACAAAAAACTTTTTCAAATAAGCCCAAAATAGCAACATCCATCACACTTGTGCTGAATTTTTGCACATTAACTCACATCACTTGCAATATTGCAACTTCAAGGACAATCTAACTCAAAATAGTCTGTAAATCTTGCACGGTGCGCTGTTTGGCTGGAGCCGGCCCTGCATACAGGGCCCAAAAACTAGGTTCTCCAACCATTTTCTTGTGCGAAGTGGAAGGGACATACAATTTTACGACGGCTCCGAACTTTGAATTTGAGAAGCTTCTCATGACAATTTTACCTCTTGGAATGTTTGTCAGACTTTCGCAAGAGCTGGGGTAGTTTAAAAAGACGGTGGGCCTTATTGGGTCCGTCGTGATTCGAACCTGAGACCAGTAGTCCAACGCAGTAAGCAGTGATTGCACAACCTTGAAAATAAGGGACTAGAGTGCAATTGGCCAGTATGAAGACTGGACTTTTTTCAGGGAAGAGCTGGACAAACGCTGAAGAGAAGCAAGAATTAGAAAAGCCTAGCAAGTGGTTTTGACAGCGTGGAGTAACACTTCCTAAGAGCGATGTGGGAAATACCATCTGGGCCAACGGATTTGTGTATGTCAAGATCCCGAGGAACAATTGCCACTGTTTGAGTGCGGTGTTGATAGGCAATATTCTACGCGCTCCATTAAGGAGTGTTCTGCTGTGCTAATTGTAAAGTGAGCAGTAAAAAGAACGGTTTTATCTAAAGAACTGACAGCTGGATTGATAACGAGGCCGAACTCTATTGTTTATGACAAACAAAGTATACCTACCCGTGGGACTTTGTTATATTTTATTTCCTCAGTTTTTGGTCGTCGGAGAAGCTGAATTCCTAAATGCAGTACTGCCGCATTACTACAACGTCAAGCGTTCCGAAACGCAACATTACTGTAATGATGCAATGTATAACATTCAAATTGCAGTGTCCACGTATGCACTGCCAAAAAAAAGCAACCTTCGCATCACAAAACGTTTTAAAACGTCAAATATTGCACAGCATCACATACTCGTATGCATTGCAGTGGAAAAGCAGTGTTGCAATGCATAAAAAAAACATCAGTATCTATGATTTTTTTGACATTCAAGACACTTCAGATATTTGTCAAAGTTTCAATTTGCAATTCCGTAAGAGGGAACGTGCTTGCCCGAATAACAATTCTGCAAATAGTAGGCTGAAATCCAAAACGCATTACTGCCGCAGTACTGCAACGTCAAGAGTTCTAAAAGATAAAGAGATCACAGTGATGCAATTCATATCATTTGAAAATGCATTGTGAATGAATCAGCTGCGCAAATTAAAGCAAACAACGCATCGTGAATAGCTATGATGCAAATGTCAAACGACATTTCATTAAAATTGCGCGCAAACAAAATGGAAGTGTCGACGGCCTCGTTAGTAAATTCAATTATTAAATTTGTATTGTATTTCGAATTCACATTGTTTATTTCTTTAAATTTGTAGAAACAAAAAATGGACTCATATTTATACAAAGCTTTTAATAAGCACAAGGCTGTAGTTCGAGTCTGACTTCCGCGCAAAACGGAAGAAAAAAACTGTCATTCCAAAACGTCAAATATTAAAAAGCATCACGGATATAAAGCAGTATAAAAGCATCATTTGAATGCATCATGATCGCAGTATGCAGTCGTTATGCGCATTTTTTTCACGTTTTGGAATTCAGCAGAACTCACCATCAGCAGTCATGTGTGATATGAGCTGTTCCAATTCTTGTGACATAAGACATTCATCCTCAGCTTGCAAGTTGTAATCCAGTGCGGTGTAAACGATCATTCCGAGTTTTCTTAAAATCTGTAAATAAACAAAAAAGCAATTCATTAGTTAATCTGATTTCAAATTACCCACTCAAAGCTAAATAATAAATCACGATGAAAGCCAAAAGGCAACCTTGACTTGTGCGCGGAAAATATTTTCATGCAGCGAAACTTTCGCTTTCGGAAAAAGTCGTCAATGGAAATGTTACAATGCCGCCGTCAGCACGCCCACATTTTCCAGATTTTCTATGAAGATGGCAGGCAGCTTGAAGTGCATTGGTATTTGAATGCAACAACATGAGGTGCAACCAGATCATGAGGACGGTGTGAAGGTGTTGGCGGTGGGTTTTTGAAATGCTGGTCGTTGGCGTGTAAGCATGCTAATCCATTACGCCGCCATGGAGGAGGAGGAGGATTAGAGGAGTTGTTGCAACTATGTAAGATACGAGCACACTTGCACAAGTGGTTTCTCATCATCCTGGGGCGGTGTTTCTGTAGAAAGGATCGGCTTTTAGGGGTGGTACGGTTAAGGTGTTTTGCGGCAACTTATCGAACCTGGTTAAGTGTGTGTTTCATTTACATTCGTGAGCGATTGTCCGGAATAACCAAACTGAAAGGTGAAATGTAGCTTGAGATTGATAAGCAAATAATTTTGATGATAGTGAAAACGGACAGAGCAGGAAATTGTGTTAGCTTTATGAAAGAGAAAATATTGAATCGATAGTGGATTTCTCGAAGTTAAGCTGTTCGTAATTTTCTTCGTTGGTGAATCGAATGTAAAATGTACGAACCTTGGTATGGGAGGAAATCTTGTTCTGCAGAAAATAGTGCGCAGGGCACTGCCCTCAATAGATCCGTCCAACTACTGTTGTATGCGAAGGATATCGACACCATCGGCCGTTCACAGATGTTAGAAGCTTTTTCGGCGATTGAGGAACAGGCAAAATTTGTTGGTCTTGAAGCAAATGAGGACATGACGAAACACATGCTATCAACAAACAAATAAACATCTGTCCACCGCCTAGGACAAAACGTCACTGTTGATAGCAATAACTTAGAGGTAGTTGAGGAGTCCATATACCAAGGAGTAAACATCAACACCATATGTGAGACCTTAGTTTAGATCCGGCGGAGAATTACCTTAGGAAACCGCTGCTACTTCGGTTTAGCAAAACAAATGGGTTTAAAACCCCTCACTCGAAGGACAAAATACATGCACTATCGAACCTCAATCCTACCAGTCTTGCTTCATGGTGCCGAGTAGGGTGGCTACGGTGTAGCGGTTAGTGTGTTGGCTTGTGACTCGTGCGGTGCAGGTTCATTCACATGCCTCTGCACCAAAAGGAGGATTTCTGCCTGGTAGTACAATGGACCGTTACTGCGTCTGAGTGCTCTGGGATTTAGATTTCCTTAAAAAAAAAAAAAAAAAATGGTGCCGAGTGGAATGGATAATAGTGTCTTACTGTTACAGTGGGGAGTATTTGAATTGTAATGGTTTTTTCTTTGAAACTATATCTGCATTTGAAGTTTTAAAGGGTCATTGGGTCCCTTAACCCTCTGCGACTGACGTGGTAGTATGACAGACACCAGAAAATTTAAAAACTTGTGTTGTGTCGTTATTTTTCAGTTGTTGACTCTCGAACTCTCGGTACCTTTCTGTTGTATGCTTAAGCGTGCGTTAGCGTAATGCGAACGGTCGTGGTGTGCGCATTCATTGTTGTACGAAGGAGAGTGTCCACGAGTCAACCACGTCAGTGTTAAGGTATCTTCAATGCTCTAAGCCAGTTTATAAAGACTGCCAAACAAATTTTGATTTTGAGGTTGACATTGAGCCAATGAATGGATATTTTTTTTTGTAAGTCTGATTACCATAAGTGTAAACTTTAATAAATGTGTAAGCAAATAAAGAAAATATTTATGTTTGATTTTTTTTTTTAAACTTTTTTATATGTGTAAGTTTTGGAAAAAAAATGTATGTCATATCAATAAATGCTGTTCAACTTTATGTGAATTTTTAGTTTTTTATATTAGTAATTTAAAATAATAGTGGACACTCTTAACTTTAAATTATAATAATAAAAAGTGAGAATATAAAAACAATTTTGAAAATACAAGCTGTTCAAATGGTGTCTGGTGTACTACCACGTCAGTTGAATTGTGAAAACTAGCGCACGTCAGTCGCAGAGGGTTAACGGTTCTAATGCTTGCGGCTATGATGGCATCTCGAATACGGTTATAAAACGCATCGGATGTTTCTTGGTGGCTGTACTAGCAGGTTTTTTTAACCGAAGCATATTTTCTGGAGTTTTTCCTTGTGCTCTCAAATGTGTGGACGTAGTGCCTCTCTTTAAAAAAGGTTCAGCAGAGGACATGAGCAATTACAGGCCAATTTCACTCCTTTCCATTTTTAGTAAAGTTTTCGAAAAAATTGTTAAGATAAGACTGTTATCTTTTTTAAACAAAAACAAGTTTTTCTTTTCAGCATGGAAAGCCTACTGAAGATGCCCTACTAAATTTTTGCTCCAGTGTTTTCTCCAACCTTGATGCAAAAAATTTCATTGCAGGTTTATTTCTGGACCACACGAAAGCCTTCGATATGGCTAACCACACCATCTTGTTGAGTAAACTAGAAAAAGCAGGAATTCGTGGTTTTATGCTCGAGTGGTACAGAAACAGATCTTTCTAATAGATCTCAAAGAGTTAAGATTGGTGAAATCAGGAGTGATGTACAGTTTCTAAATTTGGAAGTACCGCAAGGCTCGGTGTTGGGTCCTATTTTGTTCCTCATATACATTAATCACAGGACAGATTCTTAAAGAGTTACCTAGGAAAACTTTAATCAAGTTTGCCTATCTTATAAATGCATCGTTCAGGTTATTGTACGTTCCACGACAATGGAAGGTAGCTGAAGTTATAATGGTTCCAAGGCCCGGTAAACCACTAAATGACTAAAAATCATATAGGCCAATATCGCTCTTACCGATAATGTCGAAGGTATTCGAAAAACTTTTGTTAAAGCGCCTACATCCGATTATCGAAGAACGTCGATTAATACCTGATCACCAATTCGGATTCAGGACTAAGCATTCTACAGTCGACCAGGTTTACAGAATAACCAATGTAATTGAAAAAGCCCTAAAGGAGAACAAAGTATGTTCTAGTGTTTTTCTCGACGTCTCTCAGGCCTTTGATAAAGTATGGCATACGGGCTTGAAACATAAGCTAAGACAAGCTTTTCCGAAACAGTTATCTGATATCCTTAGTTGTTACTTATCAGACAGACTCTTTCGTTTAAAACACGGAAATGATTACTCTGAATTTAAAGAAATCGCGGCAGGAGTTCCCCAAGGAAGCGTTCTTGGACCGATCCTATTTCTAATATACACTAGTGATATACTCCGCAAGAAGAAGGCACAACAGTAGCCACGTTTGCAGACGATACAGCTATATTAGCGGTCAGTAATACCGTTGAATCAGCAACTAATAAACTCCAAACTCCATTGGACAAAGACTTGGCATATTGCTCTCAACGAGGCAAAATCAACGCACGTGAATTTTACTTATAGAAATGTATACAACTTACCCATTTTCATTGATTCGGTACGAATTCCGTACCCAAACGAGGCAAAATATTTGGGAATGACACTCGATGCGAAATTAAAATGGAAACCGCACGTCAAGAAGAAACGCGAAGAGCTCGACATTCGATGTAAAGAAGTGCACTGGCTGCTTGGTAGATTTTCCCAACTCAGCATGCAGAACAAGCAAGTACTAAAACCGGTTTGGACATACGGTATACAACTTTGGGGTTGTACCAAATCCAGTAATATCAAAATTTTACAAACTTTTCAAAACAAAGTGCTAAGAAAAATAGTAAATGCACCATGGTTTATCACAAACACTGATATCCACAGACACCTAAGTATGGCTACCGTCCAAAGATGAAATAAAACATTTTGCCCGCAAACAACAGACACGCCTTCACGGTTATTGCAATAACACCATGCTACAAATTCGAGACGATACTAACCTAGTGCGCCGATTACAAAGGATAAAACCATTTGAATTAGCGCAATAAGATGTAACCGCGTGCTTTTGGCGGTATTAGCAGGTGCCTCCACTGGGAAGCTGCCTGCCAAACGCGTATTCAACACTTTAAATAAAACTACTAGATAGGAATAACCTAGTTGTAGTATGAAGGTTTCGAAGGGAGGTGGTTTTTGTTTTCTTATCTTAAGTGAGAAAGAGTCGCATGTACGATTTTCCACCTACCCCTATTATTCGTCCGAGCCTAGTTCTGGTTCCAAGTCTCGTGCTTTTAACCAGGATAGGTAACTCTCAGCTTGCTTGAGAGTAACGTTAATATTACTATGGCTTGGGAGTAATATTAGAAACTCTATAAAAAAAAAATATATATACATTAATTCTCTTTTTGAGCTTGATTTTAAGGGTACACTTACTGCCTTCGCAGATGACTGTTCCTACGGTGCAGCTAGTTCTTTAAATTTGGTTTCTGATATCAACTGGGATTTAAATTTATTGAGGATCTGGTTCGCTGAACATAGACTGAGAATTAGTTCTAAAACTAAAATAATGTTTTTTAACCTATCGACCACAACTGACCCTTTTGCAGAGTCCTGCTTTCATTCTAGGGTTGCAAAAGTTCAAACTAATTGGCTGCTCATGTGTCGCAGCTTCATCTTGTTCCACGTTTAGTAACAACCTACCAACTCCCCCCGCCTGTACAGGCGTTGACTTAGGAGCTGTAAGAACGCTTGCTTCCGAAGACTCCTGGAAAAATGGAGAAAGTAGCGGAGAGGTTCAACCTGATACGCTTAATCTTCATTCCAATAGACAGGGAGCTGATTGTTGAGTTGTTGCTGATGAGGCACAGGAAACCGGACAGGTTGAACGGGCTGCAGAAGCGGTACGCACCGGTGGGCTTCTGTCTAAGAGCCAGCGGAAGAGGAAACAGGGGAAGGCGGCAATCGCGCGGCGCAAAGAAACTGAAACAGTTGAAGGCGCAAGCGCTGAGAGCTGCACTACCTCGGCGGCGACGGCTGAGAGATGCAGGTGGGCAGAGGTTACCCCAACCGAAACGCACCAGCGGATTGAAACCAACACTGCCTCCTCTTCCAATAGCTCGAACAGGAATAAACGGAGAATGAAGGCTTCGAGCACTCCTACCGGTGGAACTGCGTACGCACCTTCTGCGTTCCCTTCCACTGTAATACCTCTAACTCATGGAGGTCCCCGCGCACAAAATCTGGATGAAACATTTTCTGCAACCAGCAATGCTTGCAGCACCAGTGGACAGAAATTGGCTCTCGCGAAGAAAATTATATTTGCCCAGATTAACCTTCAACATTCGAAGGCTGCTACTGCTCTAATCAGCAAGAAGCTTTCCGGGTTGAGTACAAAACCCCACATAACATCCATACAGGAGCCATGGGTGTGGAAAAATCGCATCTGTGGCCTTGGAGGTGTTCGTGGCACCACGATACTCTGTGACGAGCGGTCCGAAAGGCCCAGGGCTTGTCTTGCTGTGTCGAACCTTCTCTCAGCGACTAAGCTTGGACAATTTTGTGGCCAAGATTTGGTTGCTGCTACGAAACGAATGGAGATTGGAAGACCTTCGTCGTGGCGTCAGCTTATCTCCCCTATGATTCGGTAGTGTCTCCACCACCAAGGGCAATTGCTGAACTCATAGACTATAGCGACACAAGGAAGATGGGCCTAGTTATATGTTGCGATGCCAATGCTCAGAACATTGTTTGGGGCAGCAGCAAATGCAACATGCGAGGAAACCATCTCCTGGATTTCATTCTAAAGGGTTTTTCAATAAGAGCGCAACAAAAGTTTTTTTTTAAACAAAACAAAAACGGTTTTGGATATCAATCAAATTCTTTATTCCTGTGAAAGTATGTTCGATGCCATTATGTATGGAACTCGATTTCTTTGGCATGGCCACCACGGGCACGCTTGCAGAAGTCCAGACGCTGAACCCAATTTTCGACGGTTTTCAAGCATAAATCGGCCGATACTGCTGCAATTTCACGTTCGATATTCGTACGAGGTTCATCAATCGTCGCTGGCTTGTTGGCATAGACCATAGACTTGACGTAGCCCCACAGGAAATAGTTTAACGGCGTCAAATCGCACGACCGAGGCGGCCAAGCGACTGGACCATTTCGTGAGATAACACGGTTTCCAAACTTGGTTTCCAATTAATTGATTGTGGCATTCGCTGTGTGGCTTGTGGCGCCGTCCTGTTGGAACCACATGTCCTCCAAGTCCATATCATCCAATTGGGGCCACAACGACTTCACCGAGATGCCCAACGCCTGAGAACGACGTGTGAGAGACACATTTGGGCTTTCTTCAACTGAAGCCTCAGCGGCAGCAATATTCTCACTACGGGCACTTCTTTCTCTCACTGGCACGGGAACATTTTGTACTGTGCTTGTGGATTCAAATTAATTTTTCCACTAGACGCTCAATTGTTGATCTGCTAGGACGATTATGACGACCATAAATTGGACGTAGCGCTCTTAACGTTGAGGCCACTGACTCCGAATTTCGGTAGTAAATTTTAATAATTTGCACTCGTTGTTGGCTCGTATATCTTTCCATCATGAAATGGCAAACCTTACTGAAGAGAAATGTCAAAAGAGCGTCAAGAAATTCGGCGTCGTTTGCTGTCCCTGTCGCTCTACTTTTGTAGCGTCCCTGTTGAAAAATCCTTTATCATCTGATCTTACTATCAACAATGTTGGCTCGCAGCCAACTTTTGTGACGTCAAGAAGACAGGAGGTGATCGACCTGGCTTTATCAAATAGACTTTAAGGCGGTTACCAACTGGAGGGTCTCTTCGGAGGCATCCCTCTTAGATCATAGATATATCGAATTCCAAATCGAATGCGAAGCCATAACTTTGCAGGAGAGGAGGAATCCAAGAAAAACCAACTGGATACGCTTCAGGGAGGAAATGGGAAAAACTCTCAAAACTCCAACCAAACTCAGGACGAGACAAAAGGTAGAGGATGCTGTTCAAGACCTGAATAGTGC
The DNA here is from genome assembly GCA_949715645.1 of Portevinia maculata. Lineage (NCBI taxonomy): Eukaryota > Metazoa > Arthropoda > Insecta > Diptera > Syrphidae > Portevinia > Portevinia maculata. Next base: position 9,929,305 of record OX454525.1, on the reverse strand, counting down.
CATTACTAGCTGTTTTGAACTGACGTGCCCAGTAAGTAAACCCAATGGCAGAACGCCGGTTCCCTGGTGGAGCTCGGAACTGCAAAGAATCCGAAGAGAAGCTAGAAAGCTTCTAAATAGGTCACTCAAGACTGATTTGGAGACAGACTGGAATCTCTACCGATCGAAGAAGAAGGAATATAAGAGAATAATTCGGGTATCGAAAAGTATATAGGAATCTTATAGGAATTTCTGCGAAAAGATTGAAACACTGGGTGAAAATAGTAGGTTGGTTAAAGTTCTGAAAAAGGGCAAACCAGCCAAACTGGATTCACTTAGAAAACTTGATGGCACCTTCACTGAGACGAAAGCGGAAACTCTTAGTTATCTGCTGGAGTCTCACTTTCCGGGTAACCAGATTACAATTGGCTCACAACCAGCCCCGATTACCGAGACTATGAGTGAGCGAAGACAAACAACTCGGCGTAGCTGGTATATTGCGAAGGCCGTGGTGACGGACGAGCCCATTAAATACGCCTTTGTGTCTTTTGACGGCTTCAAGTCACCTGGTACGGACGGAATATACCCAACCATGCTGCAACATTGTACAAACTAGTTGCTACCGACTATGATGCAAATCTTCACCGCTGTCCTAGCACTGGCATACATTCCAACACCCTGGCGTACAGTTAGAGTGGCATTTATACCAAAAATTGGCAGAAGTGACTACTCGCTCGCCAAGAGCTTCAGACCAATCAGTCTGCAAAACTGCTTTGCGATTGCACCCACTATCTCAGATGCAACATGCCTATCAACGCGGAAAATCCTGCGAGACTGCGCTCCAAAATCTAGTTGGTAGAATTGAGGGCGCGCTTGACAGAAAAGAATACGCGATGGGCATTTTCATCGATATTGAGGGTGCTTTTGACAATGCGACTTTTGATAGCATGTGCAGCTCCGCCAGACAACACGGCGTAGACGAACCATTGGTGTTGTGGATTAAAGCAATGCTAATGAATAGAACGTTGGTTGCGGATGCGGATTGTGGCCGCTATGTTATGGCGGGGGTAAACAGAGGCTGCCCGCAAGGCGGCGTCCTGTCTCCACTGCTGTGGTGTATGCTGGTCGACTCTCTGTTGAACGCACTCAACAGTTCTAATGTATACGCTCAGGCATACGCGGATGATGTTGCCGTGCTTTCTGTTGGATCATGCCTAGGGACTGTATGCGCTAAGGCGCAGGCGGCCCTTGACGTGATCGACGAATGATGCACTAGGAATGGGCTCTCGGTCAATCCTCTTAAAACTGAGGTTGTTCTCTTTACGAGAAGGAGGAAGCTGATCGGGTTGACTCAGCCAGCGCTAAAAGGCGTCACAATCCAACTCTCCAATGAAGCAAAGTATCTGGGAGTCGTCCTGGATAGCAAACTTCTTTGATCCAAGCATGTTGAGCTGAAGACTGCCAAGGCGCTGTCGGTTTTCTAGCAGTGCAACGGCATTTTCGGCAAGACATGGGACTTATCACCGAAAAGAGTCCTATGGATTTATACGGCTATGGTAAGTCCATTTATAGCATACGCATCGGTTGTTTGGTGGAATAAGCTTTCGCGTAAATACGTTACTGCTGCTTTCGCCAAACTCCAAAGGAATGTATGTGGTAGTGTTTGACCCTTGTAGTATGATTGGGCAGTTCGTTACCGACCGTAGAACAACGTGGACGTGGATTTCAACTTATTTGTATTTCTTTAAATTATTCCTTTATACCAATCTCTTGTATTTCATTATTATAAATCTTTTATTATTGAATTTGAAAAAGTGTTTTAATTCTTGGAAAAGATCCTTCACATGTATGTCTCGGCTGCACAGGGGCCTTCCCCTGCACGTCTGGCTCCAGCCTGGATGCATTATTGAACCTCCCGCCCCTTGATGTTTGCATTATGAGTTGCACAATCAAAGCTATCTCACGTTTAAAAACATAGGGACGGGCTACAGTCCGCTTGGGCGAACTGTTGGATACCCTATTCTTATTCATATCCCTCATAAGTGGGCGTGACAAAAGTCTAAGTGTGGTTGAATTGTTAAAAACGCTCTACATATTTTGTTATATAACATTTAAAGGATTTTATCAAAAAAAAACGCTCCCTAGCTCAAACTTGGGTGTTTCAATAAAACTGTTTTATTTAATTGTGGGCGTGTCAGTAGGCGGATTTAAAAAAAATTAACACATGAGCATAAAGGGCCCCTAGAGAGTATATACTATAAATTTCAGCTTCCTAGCTCAAACTTTGGATTTAAAAAAAAATTGTTTTATTTATTTGTGGGCGTGTCAGTGGGCGGATTTTGAAAATTTTTTATCCCGAGTAGTTTTAGGAGTCATAGATCATAGATCAGCTTTCTAGCTAAAAATTCGATTTTTTCCAAAATTTTGTTTTTTTGAGTCTGTGGGCGGATTTCAAAAATACGTAAACTTGATTATTTCGGGACCCTAGAGAGTATATGGTTAAGATTTCAGCTCTCTAGGTCCAGTTTAAAGGCCTAATTTTTGCCGACGGGCGGACGGACGGACGGACATGGCTAGATCGACATTACTATCGATGCTGATCTTTTAGGGGTCTACGGGCAATATTAAGGTATTTTACAAACTATGCGTCAAAATTAATATACCCCTAGAATAGGGTATAAAGAGGTGGCTTTTGGTATAACTCGTACTGGAGTTTTGATGCACTTGCGCAACGGCTGTCCTTCGACTCCTATCTTATGGATCCGATGCAATGACACCGAAACTTCGGCTGAAGCGCAACTATGAAGTCGACTTTCCTCGTGTTCAGGACTGGCTCTGGCCAGACTCTGAGCCTGGAAAGGAATGCAGTCGAATCTTCACAATTGGCTCCAAAACCGATCAAGGATCTGGTGCTGGTGTTTTCATGGAGAGCGACAACATTAGACTTTTCTTCTCGTTAGGCAAACATGCGTCAGTCTTCCAAACGGAGACTTATGCTATCCTAATGGCCATGGACTATGTTGCGAGGAACAAGTGCAGGGGACAAAGTATCTGCGTCTGTAGCGACAGTCAGGCTGCGCTTAAGTCCTTGCTCAGATGAATGCAAGATCTCTCCGAATTCGGTCGGAAGGCTGAATTCACTTAGACTTGTCGGGGTCCCGGGTCATAACGGGATCACGGGAAATGAGATCTCCGATGAACTTACTAGACACTGCTCAGAGGAGGACTTCTCAGGATATGAACCAGCGATATGCCTGCCTGCGTCCTCGGTCAGGGCTTCCATTGACGGTTGGGTTTCATATGAACACAATCGCCGATGACATGACTCTCCAGTGTGCAGACAGACTAAGGTGGCAGGTATTTGGTGCGGATATGGTGAGGGCTGTAAACCTACGCTTCTTATCATTGAAGCGCCTTCTCGTTTTTCTTAGGAAAACGAGTGAATTCTCACAGAAAAAAGTGGTGTGTCTGCCTGGTAGTACAATGGACCAGTATTGAGTCTGAGTGCTCCAGTGTGTAAAGTCTCGCACCCCGACAAAAAAAAATATATACTTTCTGTTACTAAGAAAACTTTGAATTATTTTAATGATTTCAATTGGAAAATTGTATTTTAAAAGCTTGTGTAGTAGTGCGTCATGCCATACCGTGTCAAATGGTTTTCTATGTCAAGCAAAACTGAAGCAGTCGATTCTTTAGCTAAGAACTTATTTTTCACATGCTTTTTAATCCTAGCCACTTGATGGTATATGTTATGAAAACGCCTGAAACCGAACTGATAATCAGGTATTATACTATTTTCATTTAAATGACATTCCAGTTTTTCTTTTATAACTCTTTCGAGAAGTTTCGCTACGCAACTTAATAAACTTATTGGTCGGTAGCTATTTATTTCATCTTTGACTATAAAATTAACTTTGTAAGCCATTGGCTCCAGACTCTATTGCTAAGGACATAGAGAAGATGTGCCAAGTCATTTATCCATTATCCTCAAGAAACCACGTTTTGATCTGTCGCCACTCTTAGAGTTGCACGGCGACGGCGGTGGCAAGGGAACCGAGGGTGTTGTGTCCGAAGGTGCTGTTGTCGACAGACCTGAGGGTTACGACCCACCAATACAACAGTCTGTTTATTTTAATGGAAACTATTTTGCAAAAGTAGCTCTGCCGCAAGGATAATACCGATTCCGTTCCTACCCTGATCCGTCCCGTAGTAGAACATCTTGAAAGCTTTTGTCCTATCGTCCAAGAAACGTGGCCAATTTCCGGTGTTACGCCAATTAGTTTCTTGAACACGCCCGAGAATTTCTGCTCGTCCCAGAATTAGTACCATGATAAGTAGTGCCTGGCGTTGTAGTGCGTTTTCTACAAGCGTACATTTCCATAGTGCTTTAGTTTAAACGAGTTCGACATGTACATGCTCCTTTTATTTCTTGTTTAATCTTTACGACACCGTTGATCTCCAGTCGTGTCAACCGATGGGTTTGCATGCACACTTGCGGGACAGCTTTAAGATGTTTAATGTGTCGCTGGCCTTACCTGGATGTTTAAATTGCCTAGAAGCGATTTCCAACTAAATCGCCTTTTACGACAAGCGCTGTTTATCGGGGTGCGCTGTAGTGATATTCTTAGCCCGTCCCTACACGGGGAGTTAAATTAAGATGAATGAATTCGTTATTCCAATCAATACAATTGAACAGGTTATTTAGAATCAAAAAAAATTATTTCGAAAAGTTATATAGTTATCGGTAATTTAAAAGTATCTAAACAAATCAATTTCAATAGAGTTGTTTATGATAAAATGAATCACATAATATTGCGTTAAGGTATTACCTGCAGACCCGATCAATCACTTTCTATTCAACCAAACCGACCAACACTTTCCACAGCCGCTTTCCTGTACCAGCACTGATCTTACTTAATCCTACACAACATGGTTGCCTTCGAAATGACATTGGGATGGCGATAGCGATTTAAATTGCGAAAATGCACCTCCAAATGCACTTTCGCCCCACAATCCAGATCATTGATTTGGGTCAACCAAACATGTCTCATAAGGTTGGTTGCAGCAACCAAATCTTGTCACTTGTGTTACAGTGGCAACTAAATAATGTTAATTATTGGTGAAGCAATTAAAACTTTACCTTTCCAATGCAAGTACAAGCGAAGCCCGCTCTACGTTCCACCTGTGCGCACACAATCGATTGGAACAAGTTTCGCATAGCGTCAGCGAATTCCCAGGTCAACAAAACTCCCAGGAAAATGCAAATATTTGCGCCGGCGAAGACGAGTTTTCCATCAGCGTCCATGAGAACTGGTAGAGGGAGTGAAATCGCAACTTAGTGGGTGCATTAATTACAAGGGTTATTAGATTCTGCATCTTCAGCGAGTTAATTAAATTGTCTAGTGCTCCTCCTTTAGGATGGTCTACATTCTACGGCGGCGGGAAAACGATATATATGTGTGTGTGTTTGTGATTCGAAACAATCACGTCAATTTCCCACGATTTGTCTTGGCAATGGAGTGCATCCAACCCTAATTCTGTTAACGTAGAGAGGAGTGACTCAAAAGATCACTGCGCGCCTGGGAACAAACATGCTATTTACCTTGATAGGCGCAATGGTAATCGAGTGCAGTGTACTTACTTTTCCTGCTGTGAATACCGTCAGAAGAACTGGATGCTTTCAATAGCATCGTGGTTGTCTATTCTATTGTTTTGGATTTCCTAAAGAAGTTGCTATGATTCTAGAATGACGATGTCGAGTCACGCAAATTCTCTGTCGCCCCATCAGTATTGGCATCCACATCCACAAACCAACTGAGTGCGAAAGGTGATCTGCTGATCTGATGGGAAGGCAACATGGCTATCATAAACAATCAGACATCCGATCATTTTCACAATCGATGGGCAAGAGAAATACACAGTGCAAGCTGCGACGAAACCGCAAAGTGTCGAAGCTGTTAGCTTCAGTTTTATGCACTGTGAATGCGACGACGCGCGCGTTATAATCAAACCATTAGAAGCGATCGGGAATCGCATGAATGATTTATCGCGCGACGTTATAGATACGGCTACAGTACACGCGGCAGGATCGTGTGTACTTAAGTCGTGTAGCGTCTCGTATCTCAAATCAAAAATGCAAGACTATTAATTTAATGCTTTTACTTTTTGATTCCACACTGATAGCAGGAAGGCAAGAAGTAGGGGACTACGATTGGAACCCACTGGCACACCAAAATGTTGATTATTTACATTCACCGTTTAATGGGCTTTAATTTTGTTTTCAAAAATATTTACTTTTCCCAAAAAAAAAAAACATTTACTTTTGTTTTCCAACACAAAGAGGAGCCAAGTGTTATATAAGCGGCGATTGTTGATGCCAATTACGCGACTGCCAAGATAAGTGGCTCGGCTGTAATGGTATCGGTATGGCTGCTGGTGGTGGTGGTTGCTCGCATTTATTTGTGACATGAAATTGCACTTAAATAATTGAAGATTTCGAAAGAATACCGACTACATACTCTGTACTGAACATATAGACGCGATGTGAAGATGATAAGTCGGGCGAATATTCGTTGCACATAACCCTTGGGTAGAGCCAATAACGCCTGCGATGCGATTTGGAATTTAATTAACAATGAATTTGTAACAGATATAACGTCGAGATAGTCGATTGGAGAGGAGGAATGCGAGATACGCAGTAGATTGATTTTGTGGGAAATATTTGCACCGTCGAAATGTTTGAGCATGGAGTGGTATTTAAAAGAATTTCGTGTTTGGAAATATTTACTCAAGATTAAGTAGTTTGATTTTTGCGATTGGATATAGGTTGGCCTTAATTGGAAGTCAAATAGGTTGCGAAGCTATTTGGCACACCGTGGGAGTAAATAGAGCAAAGAAAAACATGTTTACTTGCTTCGTTATAGTTGTCGGCAAGGTTATGATCTGAATTAGAAGAATAAATAAAGTCCCACCTTGATGTACACATTTGAATAATCTAGAAGATTCAAAGCCTGCCGCTCATCCCCGATTTCAAATATAGAAACGTGGCTGGACAAAGCCATTTTGTTTCGGTTCATGTTTATAAATGACCATATCAAGCGCGACTTTCGCACTGCATTTTATGTTTTTGAGAAGCGTTCTTGGACTTTTCGAATTTCGGAACTTTTGTTTCATTTAGTTTTATTTAATCACCTCTATCGTGGAATCCGTCGGGGGGAACGATTCGCTAATAGTGAACAATTTGCATCGTGCAATCCGCAGACGTGAACCATCCACATGTCGATAACGTGAATGAGATAATTTTTACAAAACAAATGTGTTCGAAATGAGCTGTCACAATTGAATTTTGAATTTCCTATTGACCAATAGTGGTCGGTAAGGGAAAGTATCCGACGGATCTCACGATAGCAATTTTTTGTTCACGTGAATCGAATAAGTGAAGTGAATCTCAGATCCAACGGATTTCACGATAGGGGTGAATATTTAGTTAAACTGTTGGTAAGACATTAGGAGAAAAATAAGTTCCAAGATCTGAGGATGCCTTCACGTCACAGATCCTATCTCAACGAAAATCGACTGCGACCTGCTCAGCAAGCACTGTCATGTTCAAACGAGAGATACTACGAACCCCGTTAAAAGAACAACATCAATCAACATTCCTATATAATTGTGAAAGACTGCTGGATCACACAAATGTTACAACACCAGCATTTGACTGACCTCCAATGCAACTAAACAATGATGAGAGGAGCAACTCAGAAACTTATCTCGAACTAAACACAGAACTGACGACGACACCTGAAAGAATTTTGATTTTGGGTATGTACTGGGAGTGTTCAGGCGATGAATTTTTATTTAAGATTCGATGTCAACGAATTGCTCCAGATGTACATTCATTAAACCGTAAGCCGACGAAGAGAGAGGTTCTGAGCATCATTATGTCAGTCTTCGATCCCTTTGGGTTGCAAACTTTGTTATTTATTCCAAGGTAATCATACAAGACTTATATAGAGAAGGAACGTTATGGGATGAGGGTCTGCCAGATCAGTTATTTGTTAAGTGGAAGCAGTGGTATGAAGAACTTAGGAATGTTGAGCGCCTGCGGATTCCCCGAAACTACTCACCGCTACATGGTTCGAGAAGACTATAGCATTGCACGTGTTTGTCGATGCAGGTGAGGTGGCCTACGCCGCAGTTGCTTACTGGTGTTAACTGGAAGAAAACAACATTGTGCTCTCGTTTGTGGCAGGAAAGGCTAAGTGCGCTCCAAAGAAGCCTAGAACTGACTGCCGCTGTACTTCGAACTAGGTTGAAGAACGCCATACTACATACATATCCGGACGAGATTCATGAACTGGAGCGTGAGAAATCCCAGTTCAATATTTCAATTAACCCCATTTCTTGATGAAACCTCGACGCTGCATTTGGGAGAAAGAATAAATACCGCCGTATGCCTTCCTAAATGTACACGGTGTCCAATAATACTGCCACGAGAGCACCGATTGACTTATCTTATAGCTGCAAGATATCACAAGGATTTACATCATCAGAATCAGGAAGTTACTTAATGAAATACATCGACGTTTTTGGGCGCCTCACCTTCGTAGTTTGGTGAAGAAAGTCAAGACTGAGTGCCAAGAGTGTAAGACGGATGATGGGCTGCGAAACCCTACGGCCGTAGTATTGTTTTAGGTTCTGTAACTAGGGAACTCGTTTCGCCATCAAAAGAATATATTATTTCCAGAATGTCTTCCATAAAGTATTTTGACGTTCAGCTCATCACAAGATTGGAATGGCAAAATAGGCAAGGGACTAAGGACTTCGATCTAACAATCTATACCGAAAATGGACTTGAGCTTAGGTGCGGGAGTTTTTTTGTAAGTCTTAAGCATCCCAAAATCTTACAGACTTCCGAATGCCGCTAACGTCTTCCGTCAGTCACTATATTATCGCAGCATACCTCACGAAAATTAACTTAAGATGGAGTTGGCGAAAACATTCATCATATCCAGAAAGATGTGGTTAAACTACGACAATTCAAAATCAATCGACCCCTTATGTAGAATCTAGACAAGGTAAGCACCTGGGCTACAAGGTGTGGCCTCGGCGTTAACCCGAGCAAAACCGAACTGATTCTGTTCACCACCAAAAGCAAAATACCCGATTTTACCCTACCCCACCTAAGCAGTCAACCACTTACACTATCCTCCAGCGCTAAGTATCTGGGTATCGCGCTCGATCCTAAACTTAGCTGGAAACATAACATTGAACACAGAGTTAGGAAGGCGTGTATTGCGTTCTATGCCTGTAGCAGAACCTTTGGAAAGAAGTGGGGACTTCAACCAAAGATGACCTTGTGGATGTACACAGCAGTAGTGCGTCCAATCCTCACCTATGGATCACTAGTATGTTGGCCCGCGTTGAGTAAAGGTTACAACCTCACACAACTGAAAAGATTGCAAAGGACAGCCTGTATAGGCACCACGGGTGCACTGAGGTCAGCCCCAACGGACGCCCTCACTGTGCTCTTGCACCTTTTGCCTCTTGACCTACACGCAAAAGATACCGCACTACATAGACTCAGGGAATCGCGGTGCTGGACTGCAAGGCCATACGGCCACAGCAGCATTCTGGACTCACTACCAGAAGGCATGGCCACGTTTCCAACCGACTACATCACACCCAAACTAAACTTCACAAAAGGCTTCCAGGCTTGTTGGAAGAGGGATGAAGTAGTGAAAGATTTCGACACGGTCGTATACACCGACGGTTCTAAGATGAACTGTGGTGTGGGGGCCGGTGTCTACTCGGAATCACTAAAAATATCAATATCCCTTCGCCTGCCGGATTTTGCCAGCGTTTTCCAGGCGGAACTACTGACTATCCGAGAGGCCTGCACGCAACTAGGTCGTGACACAGCGTACAAACAAAACATTGCTATCCTCATAGATAGCCAAGCCGCAATCAAAGCTATTGACTCGGCAACCATATCCCAGCCAGGGCTAAGCTCTGGACGACTAACTCGCTGCAAGGGTTCACATTCCGCTAGGTGCGGTCAAGACACAAATACACTCACAATTCCTGCAGAAAGCCAATCTTCAATGGAGAAGGTTTACTAACTGCATCATATCGAGGAAGATATGGCCTATTTATGACAAAGGGAGAGCAGGGGATCTTCTAAACAGAACCCGCCCCGAAGTCTCCAGAATCACGGCGATAGTCACCGGGCACTGGCCAATTGGAGATCATGCGGCCAAACTGGGTATCCCATTTAACACCCACTGCCGAAGCTGCGGCAATGTAAACGAAAGAGAAACTCTCTTAAACTTCCTATGCGAATGTCCGGCACTAGCAAGAGCTAGACTGCGGGCACTGAATCAACCATTCTTCGACGACCTTAGCGCTATATCGAGCAAAGGGATACAAGATCTTATCCGTTTTCTCAACTCCACAGGTTGGATATAGACACACACCAAATCTCTCACAACCACTACAACATAGGTCACACGAGTCGTGGTAACAAAAAGGCACAATAAGTGCTAATTGGGTTCAAACCGAGCCGCCACTTCTACCTACCTACCTACCTACCTATGTAGAATCCGAGAGGATATCGCCAGAATAACAGCGACCTGCTCAGTAAGCACTGTCTTATTTAAAGGAGAGATGCTACGAACCCCGTTAAAAGGACAATTATATACAATTGCGAAAGATGGACAGGCCTGAAAACTGCTGGATCACACAAATGTTACAACACCAGCATTTGACTGACCTCAGTGCGGAAGTGATTCGAAATCGGGAGGTCTACCGATACTTTTTGAGGTCTAGCCGAAGAACCCCACAGGCGGACCAGTAGGGGTGCTGTGAAGTAGGAGGGTTTTGATCAACTTAGGCCAGATCATACACTCGTTGTTTAGTAAGTTAGTTGAAGTAAGACATAGTATTTTTGGTGGATCCGGGTAGAATCAAGATAAACCGAAATCCTTTATAATGGAAATCTTGAAAACCTTAGATCCCAGTAGAGGAACCACTCAGGGCGGAGTCCTATATCCCCTCCTCCGGAACTTAGTGGTGAACGAGCTGCTGATATGCCTAGAAAGGGAGGGCTGCAGGGTGATTGCCTATGCAGACGACGTTGCAATTGCTGTCTCAGGAAAGCACCAAAACACCCTGAAAGAACTTCTCCAAAACGCTCTTAAAAAGCTAACGATATGGGGAGATCGTTGTGTAGGTGTTAACCCCCACAAAACCGAACTTGTTCTATTCACTAGGAAATATAAAATTGCAAACATTGATCCCCCTCAATCAGGGGCACACGCTTAGTCTTCTCTGATGAAGCTAAATACTTGGATAAAAAGCTCAGCTGGAAGCCTAACATACAAGAAAGAGTTCGTAAGGCTGCGGTAGTACTCTTCTCTTGCAAGAAAGTCATCGGTAATAAATCGGGCCTTCAACCCCGCATCACCAACTGGCTATTCATCTCGGTAATAAGACCGATACTTATGTACGGGGTAGTTGTTTGGTGGACTGCCTTGGACAAAGCGATAAATCGCGATAAGCTCAGCAAAGTCCGTCGAACAGCGTGTCTCTGCATGAGTGTGTACTGCGCACAATTCCCTCTGTAACAATGGTCATTCTGTTTCACCTAACACCGCTCGACATCTTCAGTAAGCAAGCGGCAGCTAGTGCGACTGTCCGCCTCAAAACAACGTTCCAGTGGTCCGAGAATAAAATCGACCACGCCTCTATTCTAAAAAAAATTTAGAATCCTCCCTAGCAACATAGACTACACCACCCCTTAGACCCGCTTTGACAAAAACTTCAAAGTCAACATCCCAGGTTCCCTGTCGAAAATAAATCGATCAACTTTTATACCGATGGATCTAAAACTGACGAGGGGGTAGGTGGGGTGTGTTCTCTGACAGGCTGAACCTCAGCCTCTCCTTTCGCCTCCCTGACCACTGCAGCGTGTTCCAGGCGGACATCATGACGATTAAAGAAGTCCTATCGCGGCTGAAGACGAACGTGATATCCGCTATGGACATCCGGATCTTCTCAGATAGCCAAGCCGCGCTTAAATCTCTGTATTCTGTCTCCACAAATTCCATCGCAGTCCTTGATTGCCGATCATCTCTCGTGAGATGGCGGAACAATTTAACATTCTCTATGCTCGGTGCCAGGACATACAGATATTCCAGGGAATTGTAGGGCGGATGAACTCGCCAGAAAAGGAACCACACTACCCCTTCTACCTGACAAAGGTCCCTTAGGCATCCCAATTGCTACTAAGAGAACTGAACTTAGGTGGACAAGTGGCAACACTTGTTTTTATTGGTCTAAGTGTGTCGGCCTCTGCCGACCTAACGTAACCTAGATCCCGAAAGTTTTTTTTTCATATCCGATGGTAGGTGAAAAATGTTCGATAGATACTCTTCTTCAATTGATTAGAAATAACCTTTCGGACCGTCCAATTCAAGTTGTTTTGGACGGCTTTAAGTCTGCAACCAACTACATAAATGATGGTGTTCACCAAGGCTCTGTTTTGTCTCCCGCACTCTCTTTCACATTTTTAAAAATGATCTCCTGTCTGTTACTTCTTATCCAATTCGTTCGCTGATGACAGCACGCTCAGCTTTGCATATGCGTTTCCAGATTCACGTCTCTCATCTTCGGGCGAGAAACTGGAACGGCAACGTATGTTAACCCCAGTGGATTCCGACCTTGATAGCATATCTAAGTGGGCTACAACCAAGAGTCGAACTCGATGCCTCCAAAACGCAATGCTGTTTCCCGTCAGTAAAGCGAAGCCCGAATAGTCTAGTCTTACCCATGCATGGTACTTACATCGCTGAAACCGAAAGACTTACAATTCTCGGTATGTGCGTTAATTACAACTTTCGTTGGAATGACCATATATTCGATGTCGCCAAGAACGCTGCAAAATGTCTAGGCTTCCTTAAGCGTTACAAGAATTATTTCACCTCTTCTGATCTGGCTGTAATTTATAGGGCGTTCATCCGGCCAAAGTTTGAGTACAACGCTCATATCTGGTCCGGTGCACCGATTACATATTTGAAGCTACTCGACAGTATTCAAAAACGCGCGATAAAACTCATTGGTGATCGAGACATCGCCGCAATGGCTCCTGCCTTTCATTATTCTATCCGTATTTCCACCATTAGTGCTCAAACGAAATAGCCATATGTATTCCTCCATTAGAACGTTTCAACCGCAATACCTGCCATGCTGCATTCCCAGCATGGCGGGTATTCATCAGTACACCCTTAAGCCTGTATTCGGGCGTACAGTGAAATACAAAGAATCGTCCCTTAGCCGTACCACACGAATGTGAAATGCTCTACCATGCTTTTTCTTCCTTCGCATTACAATTTACAAACATTTAAAACCAACGTGCATCGGAATCTCCTCTATCTCTCTAATCCAAACTTTCCTTCTGCCCGAGCTGTGTAAGGGTACACATTTGGACCAAATACGATGCAAAAAGAACATCCAAACTTCTCTCCATCAGCAGGAAAAATATCAGCTCTGTAATCGGAGCAATCACTGGTCACTGCCTTTTAGGCAGACATGCCACCAGATTGGGAGCTCCCTCAAACGACTTCTGCAGAAGCTGTAGAGACGTCGAAGAGGAAGAAACCACCACACATCTCCTGTGCAACTGCCCCGCACTAGCCAATTCAAGGAAACAAATCCTCGGCAACTATTTCCTCGATAATCTAAGTGATCTCAGTGAGACAGATATCGGCTGCATCAGCAGATTCGTCACTGAACTGGAGGACGGATTGGACGATGACTTGAGCCCCTCCCACTCCCCTCCCGCAGATCACACCAAGCCGATTCCCCTGCAAGGGAAAAGAGATCTCACTGAAGTTAGATTGTATCAGTCACTTCAGTCAGAACTCCACTCCGAGGGCGAGACAGTAACCCGGCGGATCGACTGAAACGGTCTCCCCCGGCCTTGCTGCCTTCCCGCTATGCAGACAAAACGAGAACAGAGCTGAGGTTGGATTGTAACAGTCACCACACTCTGTCTCTCTCCCATGCCTCAAAACCCGTACCACAAACCCCCGAACTCAGTCACCATAATCCAAATCGACTATCAAGGCCGCCCCTCCCTGCTCCCTTTCCACGGAATGGTGTAACTTGTGGCTCGTACTGCAACAGTCGCCACAAGCCGCACACCCTGCCATGCGTGTGGCACTCAGGGTTGGACCACCTTCGATCACCCCCTCCAGCACAGTCTACCAACTACTTGACTGTGCAGCCGGTACACCCCGACCCCCCCTCCAAGGAATGTAATAGCTTGCTCGGGAATCGACTGCATCAGTCACCCCGGCACGTTGTTGCCTGCAAAGAGAGTGAAGAGCAGTTTGAGGTTCGATTGTAACAGTCATCTCAAAAGGCTCTTCCCTGCCCCGGTGATCAGGTAGCAATAGCTGCCCCTCCGCGGCGCAGAATTTGGGATCGACCTGTGGTTTGATTGCATCAATCACCTCATCTCGATCCCAACCCTTGGTTCGGATGTCGGGCGAGAGTCGCCACTGCACTAGTCACTCCAATACATCGCAAGCCATGCGAAATACAGCCAGGCTGCACACCCTGACCCCTTCAGGATTATCTCCCCCATACAACCACTACCTCGCAGGAGGCAATCACAGGGAACCCAGTAGGCCGAGCGACGACCGGCAGAAGAACACCCCCCCCCCCCCCCCCCCCCCCTCTATTATGGTATCACAACGGGCCGAAACTACGGCCTAAGTGTGCCTGGGCTCACGCCCTCGCAGCCACCTTACCTACCAAACTACCTAAGGGGAAACTCTATTGTAGTTGAGGAATGCTTCGATCTTTCTTCTGATCATTCACCGGTCATTTTGACAATTAACGGCTGTCTACGAAAAAAAGAAGGCCCGCCCAGACTAACTAACATGAAAACAAACTGGGAATCCTTTAAAAAATACTGTGAAAGTAAAATCGATCTCAAAGTGTCTCTTCGAACACCCCACGAACTTGAAGACGAAGTCGATCAATTTATTAACGTCATACAATGCTCAGCCTGGAAAAATACTCCCCATAAACGGAAAATAACCACAAATTGCGAAATAACATATCCCTTGGAAATCACGCAATTGTTAAAGAAGAAAAGGGGAGCGCGCAAAAGATGGCAACAATCTCGCGCTCCACAGCTCTTAACTACCTTTGTAGTAAACTTAAGAGAGAAATTCGAGACTTTAAAAATCGTCAAATTTCTACATATCTTGGAAGCCTAACTGCGGATAAAAGTACAAATTACTCGCTCTGGAAAGCCATGAAAGGCATTAAAAAACCAAAAACGCAAGCGCCACCCATCAGGAAAATCAATGGAGAATGGGCGAAGAGTGACAAGGAAAAAGCCGAAATATTTGCAGAACATTTGGAAGAAACATTTAAACCATTTGATGGTCAAGCGTTGCTCGAATTTCCTGTCCTAACCGTGGCACCTGACAATTATAGAATAAAAAGTGTATCGCTAGCCGAACTACGCTTCGAAATAGAGAAACTAAAATTAAACAAAGCTCCTGGATATGACTTAATCACAGGACAGGTCCTTAAAGAGTTACCTAGGAAAGCTTTAATAAAGTTTGCATATCTTATAAATGCATCGTTCAGGTTATTGTACGTTCCACGACAATGGAAGGTAGCTGAAGTTATAATGGTTCCAAAGCCCGGTAAACCACTGAATGACAAAAAATCATATAGGCCAATATCTCTCTTACCGATAATGTCGAAGGTATTCGAAAAACTTTTGTTAAAGCGCCTACATCCGATAATCGAAGAACGTCGATTAATACCTGATCACCAATTCGGATTCAGGACTAAGCATTCTACAATCGACCAGGTTTACAGAATAACCAATGTAATTGAAAAAGCCCTAAAGGAGAACAAAGTATGTTCTAGTGTTTTTCTCGACGTCTCTCAGGCCTTTGATAAAGTATGGCATACGGGCTTGAAACATAAGCTAAGACAAGCTTTTCCGAAACAGTTATCTGATATCCTTAGTTGTTACTTATCAGACAGACTCTTTCGTTTAAAACACGGAAATGATTACTCTGAATTTAAAGAAATCGCGGCAGGAGTTCCCCAAGGAAGCGTTCTTGGACCGATCCTATTTCTAATATACACTAGTGATATTCCTCAAGAAGAAGGCACAACAGTAGCCACATTTGCAGACGATACAGCTATATTAGCGGTCAGTAATACCGTTGAATCAGCAACTAATAAACTCCAACGTTCTATTGACAAAATTTGTGATTGGACAAAGACTTGGCGTATTGCTCTCAACGAGGCCAAATCAACGCACGTGAATTTTACTTATAAAAAGGTAGACAACTTAGACATTTTCATTGATTCGGTACGAATTCCGTACGCAAACGAGGCAAAATATTTGGGTATGACACTCGATGCGAAATTAAAATGGAAACCGTACGTCAAGAAGAAACGCGAAGAGCTCGACATTCGATGTAAAGAAGTGCACTGGCTGCTTGGTAGATTTTCCCAACTCAGCATGCAGAACAAGCTGCTTTTATACAAGCAAGTACTAAAACCGGTTTGGACATATGGTATACAACTTTGGGGTTGTACCAAATCCAGTAATATCAAAATTTTACAAACTTTTCAAAACAAAGTGCTAAGAAAAATAGTAAATGCACCATGGTTTATCAGAAACACTGATATCCACAGAGACCTAACTATGGCTACCGTCGAAGATGAAATAAAACATTTTGCCTGCAAACAACAGACACGCCTTCACGGTCATTGCAATATCACCATGCTACAAATTCGAGACGATACTAACCTAGTGCGCCGATTACAAAGGATAAAACCATTTGTATTAGCGCAATAAGATGTAACCGCGTGCTTATGGCGGTATTAGCAGGTGCCTCCACTGGGAAGCTGCCTGCCAAACGCGTAATTTACAGTTTAAATAAAACTACTAGATAGGAATAACCTAGTTGTAGTATGCAGGTTTCGAAGGGAGGTGGTTTTTGTTTTCTTATCTTAAGTGAGAAAGAGTCGCATGTACGATTTTCCACCTACCCCTATTATTCGTCCGAGCCTAGTTCTGGTTCCAAGTCTCGTACTTTTAACCAGGATAGGTAACTCTCAGCTTGCTGAGAGTAACGATAATATTACTATGGCTTGGGAGTAATATTAGAAACTCTATAAAAAAAAAAAAAAAAAAAAAAAAAAAGGGTACACAAAATGTGCTTTAGACCACACGACTGAAGTAAAACTTCTTTAGTTCCATATATATGTACATATACATGTTTATATATGTGTATATATTTATTATGGGTTTTCATTGATAAATTAATATTTTTTAATAGATTTTTTATTTTATTCATTATTTTCATTATTTTCATTATCGGATACTTCAGTAATTACTGTGGTTGATTGTAAGACCGAGACAATAGGCTTATACAGTACATAACGCTTATAAGAAACTCAGAAATTGCATGATACTTGTTTCTTATAACCGAGTTTTTCTTATATCCTCAGAAGGATATAAGAAACAAGTTTCTTGTACGGAAACAAAAATACTAATAGGTATAGTCCAACAAAAAATTCTATTTTAAAAAGTAGTCAATAAATAAATATATTTTATTTAACAAAAAAAAAAATTAACACAAAATTCAAAGCTCATTAATTAAAGTTTTTTTTGTACTTCAGTGTTCATACAAACGAATAAATAAGATTAACTTTTCTTATTTAAGTTTTAAGCTCTTCAAAAATAATCATTAATTGTTGTTTGAATTAATGCTTCCTCACGCTTGTTGAAAAGAATATCTTCGATGTTATGAATGTACCTAATCATCATCACTATCTAAATAACTTTTCAAAACGAAAAAAGCACGCATAGCCTCGTCTCTAGTGGGTTTTGGCAAATGCATTTGCTCATTTTCCTGTTCGTCTTCGAAGAGCCTTAAAAAACAGTCCAGTCTCGTCTGGGTTGTAAATATTTTCTAAATCATTTTTTTGTAATAGCTCTGGCACAACGAGTTCTACAAAATTATTATTTGCGGCTTCAGCGTCGGCTGAACCGCATTCTCCATGGAGCCTCCTGAAAGATATGTTTGATCTGTTTTTCCAACGTTGAAGCCAACCACTGTTGGCTTTAAAGTCTGAAATATTCAACTGAATTGCAAATTGCTGCGCCTTTTCCAACAAAATTGGCACTGTTATTTTTGCATTTTTTTCCGTCATTGTTTCGAACCAATTGTTCATAGTTTTATCCCAGAATTTCGTATTTTCCATCTCTTTTTTTTTTTTGTTTAAGTTCTTGCATTTGTATTTTTCTTCTTCAAATTGTTTTTAATTTGTTACTATTTTAGATAATGTGCTTTTTGCAATTTTATATTTTTCGCAGATTTCTTTTCCATTTCTTCCCGATTTAATTTCTTCCAAGATTATCAATTTAGTTTTCAGTGAAATATTATTTCGCGACATTTTCAGCAAAGGTAAGCACAACAGATTCGAAAACAACAAATAACAAATTCAAATGACAGATGGAACACTAAACTGAATTTCTCTACAAATATCAAATTGCACCATACATGACATTTGCAATTTTCGCTTTGAATTTTTTTTAAGCGTTTGTTTATATTTTATGAGGTTCGTGAGTTTTTTTTTTATTAAAAAAGTTTCTAAAATCCAACCATCTTTATATGGAAAATGGAAAGTTCGTGGTTTGAGAAATGTTTCTTTTATCAGTGTTTCTCTTGTAAACGTGTTTCCTATAAACACACAACTTAATATTTAAATATATGGGAAAGTACACGGTGCTTTTGTTCAGGTTTATTTTAAGCGAGGTTTTCTTATAAGCGTTATGTACTGTAGTACGAGAAATAAGATACATATGTTTTCGAAAGAAAATTAGAAAGATATCTAGAGAAAACTGCATCGATTGTTGTTCCATGTCTTGTGCATTTCGGTTATTATTCATTTGTAGTTGTAATTCATCTTGTAGACAGTTTACCAAGAGTTGTCCATCTTCGGACGCGAAATTAATATTGAAATCCCCTGCTGAAATTAGTGGCAACGTATGATACTAGGCTGAAACGGCCCCATACAGGGCCTAGAACTTTCCAATCACTTTCATGGGAGGGGACCTACAGTTTTACGCCGAATCCGAACGGCAAATTTCGTTGGCGTGTCAACGTGTGACAGTTTTCTCCTAATTCTTCAGAACCTACTCGACCGTAAATCATAAGCCTTTTATATAAAATCTTTATAATATTATTAACTGTGTTATTAGGCGAAATGTAAACAACTACCATTATGATGTTTGCTCTATCGTCCAAAACACAATGAGCAACACATATACCAATACCAATTGATGACTGAGATATATATATATTTCATGCACTGGCTATGAGAGGAAGAGAGAAAGAAAATGTGCGCGCGCACTGCTATGTCTTGCTCCTACAGTGTGATACAGACAATAGGCCTGCACTGTGTCTTAGATAAAAGAGACGTAACTGGCTATGATAGTAAGAGAGAAAGAAAATGTGTGCTCGCACCTCTCTCTCTTGCTCCTACAGTAATATACGAAACGTAACTCTCTCTCTTTCTATCTTCACTAATTTCTATTTCCCTCTCAATTTGCGTTTGCGTCGCCCGATCACACTTCCATAACGCATTCACCAGCTTACTCGCCAAGTCAAGCGTGCGTAAAGAAGTTTTACTTCAAAATAATATTTAAATTTTTCCTTTAATAGCTCATAGAGTGGAACTTCGGTACCTGAAACTCTCTTTGATGTCGCCTTTAAGTAACCTTTCTCCACCAAATAGCTCGGTCTTGGAACATTGGGCTTTTTCTTACAATGGCTAATTAGTGCCTAAGTGGAAAGCAAATGTGCTATTCCTTTAAACAAATGCTCGCCACTACGCAATTCATCCGGAAAAATAGTTTAATGGTCACATCCTCTACCGAACGAACCCATTCTCGGTGTTTGTAAGGAATAGTTTCCCCAAACGCCACAGTATTGGATTTCGGTGGCACTAATTTCAAATGGGAGTTTATGTATTTTTCGTATTTTAATTCCAGGGCCATCTGTACGGAAAAATACGAACTAATGAACTGCGATTCATGGACACAAATTAATTCTCACTTCCGGTAAATTCCATCTGTCGGCAACTGTTTTAGATATAGCTTTCACCTCCTTTGGCTCGGTTTGGATAGATAATAAGAGCTAAGTATTGCCCTCTATTGAGAACTAACTTATATTTCCCTCTCAACTTCCGTTTGCCTACACCTCCGTTTGCCTACACTTCCGTTACGCATTCACTAGCGTACTCCCCAAGTCAAGCGTGCGTAAAGAAGTTTTATTAAAACAAAAAAAACGCATAACCATTTTTGAACAACTGCCGTTCGAAATCAAGAGTTGAGTTCAGGGCCCTATTGCACCAACCACTTTTCACTTTGCACTTTGCAACTTTTCACTGTAACTTTGCAAATTTCGTTTCACCAAACGCAAATTTGCAAAGAGGAAATTATTTTTTTGAAAAGTAGAACAAAAATTCCTTCTTTGCAAATTGTGTTACACCAACCACAAATCTGCAAAGTGAAAAGTACTTTTCTGAAAAGTGCAAAGTTTTGCCAACCACAAATCTGCAAAGTGAAAAGTACTTTTCTGAAAAGTGCAAAGTTTTGCCAATTTGCAATTCTTTGATTTTGTTTCACCAAACAAAAAAACTTTCCACTTTGCATTTCAAATTCCGCAAAGCTTTTCAATAATATGCAAAGAAAAAATTTAATTTGCGGTTGGCCATTTGTAGTGTTAAGTTCGTTAAGTTCGGGTTTATTAAATAATAAATTAAAATGAATCGCTTTGAACGACTTTTTGAAGACGAAGGGTACAGTAATAGTTACGTAAAATATGTAAAATTAACAATAAATTTTGAAATTACAAATAATTTTCAAAGAGTGGAAAGTTTTCGATTGACAAAAAAAAAAAAATTTGTTTTATCAAAAATTGGACATAAGTTGCAATATAACAGTCAAAGGAATATGTGTTTAAGTCCCTTGCAGCAATTTTTGTGTATACTGCGTTGGATTGGAAATGGAGCGCAATTCCACGGAGTTGCATCCATGCACGGAATAAACAAAGCAACAGTCTGCAGAGTAGTACACCGAGTTGCAGATGCAATCATTGTTGAATTTCTTGCAAACACCATTTGCTGGCCAGAGAATTCTTCGGAAATAGCTACACGGTTTTTTTCTCAAGGAGGTTTTCCACGTGTAGCTGGATGTGTTTACGGGACGATGATAAACATCGATACACCCAGAGAAAATGAAGAAAATTTGGTCAACAGGCATGGAGAGCATGCTTTAAATTCAATGATGGTTTGTGGCCCAGATCGGTCCTTCTACGCTGTTAACGTAAGTTGGCCAGGAAGTGTACATGATGCAAGGGTGCTGAGAAATTCCCGTTTGGCAGCAAATTTTAACGCAGGTTACCGACCATTTCCAAATGCAGTTCTTTTAGGAGATAGTGCTTATTCTTTAAGTGGATGGTTAATAACACCAATAAGGACAAACCCAGACAATCTTGTGGAACAAAGATTTAACCGGGCACATAAAAGAACTAGGCGAATCGTTGAAAATAGTTTTGGTAAGTACTTGTATTGTATTGTATGTGCAGTGGGGTCATCAGTAGATGACAAGCACTTAGACCTATTGGTCCATTGTACTTCAGCATAGCTGCCCGCTCGCTTGTTATTGGCGATTAGTAAGATATAGTGAGGGAGAACCTACCAGTAGCCTTGGCAAAGCGAAGAATGTTAGCAAGTTCAATGTCTCCCATCTCATCTTCGTTGACGAATTGTTTGCCTATAGTGGTGAGCCTGGTTCTGGCGAAAGCCGGACATTCACAGATATAGTGAGATACCGTTTCATCCGCCTCCAGGCAGCACTCACATAGGCCCGAGCTCCTAATGTGGATGGTTTTGAGGTGCTCGTTAAGAGGACTGAAACCGGTGACGAGACCAATCAAGGGTCTCAAGTCTTTCCTGTTTAGTCCAAGCAAAAACTTAGCTCTGCTGATTTTCGGGCCCTCCACTAGCTTCTTCGGATACCTGCATGAGACCAGGTCATGCCAGTATTCGGAATGTTGTTGGCGTAGAGCCGAATCCATTTCACGTTTGTGGACGGATGAGCAGCATCCAATAGATGGTTGTGGGCCAATGAAGGCTGTTGAAAAGCCCTTCCTGGCCAGAGCATCCGCTCTTTCATTTCCCTCGATACCTGTGTGCCCAGGAACCCAGGCAAGTGATACCGAGTTACATCTACCCAGACGGTTAAGCTTAACCATGGTTTCCTCAACTATTTTTGACTTGAGAGAACCAGCCGAACAGGCTTTGATAGCGGCTTGGCTATCTGAGCAGATGTATAAGGTTTTACCCTTAATCCTTCTCCTTAACAGGATATTTGCGGCAGTAGCAATCGCAAAGATTTCTGCCTGAAAAACAGTTGTTTGTCTACCCAAGGCTGCAGATAGATTTATCCGACAGTCTCTAGAGTAGACCCCGGCTCCGGAGATACCGTCAATGAGTGAGCCATCGGTATAGACGATGACATCACCCGGCTTAAAGCCATTCTACCCCTCACTGTTTCATTCCTGCCGTTCAGGAAGGATGACCTGAAAACGGCGCTCAAAGACTTGCTTCATGCACACAGTGTCAAGTGCTCCTCCCCGATGGCCAAGTAGGCTGTCATAGAGAGCTCTGTACCTAGCACCTCTGGCCCCATCGCCGAGATTGACCTGCCGTCCAAGTACTACACACATACGGTATAGTGATTTTCTGGCCTCACTCTCAGCAAGGAACTGCAAGGGAGGTAAACAGAGCAACACTTCCATAGCAGCAGTGGGAGTTCCTCTCATCGCACCTGTAATGCATAAGCACGCAAGGTGCTGTAGCTTCGACAGTTGACGTTTGAGGATGTGAGCTCTAGCCCACCATACAATCGCACCATACATAAGGTATGGCCTAACAATGCACGTGTAAATCCAGTGAACCAGCCTGGGACTAAGTCCCCAGGTTCTGCTGAACATCCTACGGCACTGCCAGAGAATGTTAGTTGCCTTCGAAATCCTAGCAACCAAATGTTCAGAAAAGTTAAGCTTTGGATCTAACACAATACCCAGATACTTAACCTTGCTTGATAGCTTTTGTTGAGTGCCCTGGAAGTAAGGCCACCTCATTTGAGGTATTGCCCTTCTACTCGTGAACAGCATCATCTCAGTCTTCGCTGGGTTGACTGACAGAGCTTGCTCGCGGCACCAACTCCCAACACTATTGAGCGCTGTTTCCATCCGCTCACAAAGAGTTGGTAAAAACCTGCCGCTGACAATAATGCACACATCATCAGCGTACCCAATAACAGGGTGACCTTCCCCATCAAATCTTCTCAACAAGGAGTCGACCAACAGGTTCCACAATGTAGTGGAAAGTACACCGCCCTGCGCAAAGCCTTTAACAGCGCGCACAGTTCTGACGCAGCCGCCAACAGCAGCTGTAACTTCTCTGCTCCTAAGCATTTCCAGGATCCATTCCACAGTTGTAGAATCGACGCCCTTCAGTGTTAAGGCAGACTCAATTCTGCAAAAGGTGGGATTGTCAAAGGCACCCTCAATATCCATGAAGACAGCAAGAGCATAGTTCTTGCGGTCGAGCGCCCTACGCACTCTGGCCGTCAGATCCGATAATGCCGTCTCAGTAAGTACTTACTACTTCCACTTTGCATTCTCAATCATTAAATTGTTTTAGGCATATTGAAAGAAAAGTTTCCTGGTTTAAATTACCTCCGTATGCAGCCCACAGCTGCTGGGAAAATTACAATAGCCTGTTGCATTTTACAAAATCTAGAAGTGAGAAGAGAGGCATCAATAGGGGAGTATGATAACAACGATGATGAAGAAAATGACAACATTGAAGACATTGAAATAGAGAATATTGAACGACCAAATGAAAACGCTTATGCAGTTTTAAATGAGTCGAGACTTTTTTTTTCTGATTAAAATAAATTGACAAATTAAAAAATAAGAAACAATTTCCATTTAACAACCTTTTTATTTCAATATTCACTCAAATTTAAAATAGTTTCCGCTCTGGAACATGAATCTTTATGATTGCCCTCTGAATTGTTTAATTCTTTTGTAAATTCTGATGCCGGTAAGCGTAATTCACGTTCCAGTTTTCCAAATTAGCTTTATATATTTCGATGGATAATAGTTTTTTCTTTTAAAGCTATGAGTTCCATCTCCTCAGCTTCAAGTTTCCTCTTCCTTGAGGATACATTTTTCTCCCGTGAAGAGGAAATATGAAGCTGAGAAGTTTGGGAAGTTTGCTCGAAAGGTGGTACTTCAGATCCATCGCCACCTGCTTCTGGCAAATTGATTCCCTCTGCAACAGGCGAATCCTTGCCAATAATGTCCAGAATTGTTTCATCCACAGCGTCAAGAACAAAGGCTCTTCCTCCTCCAGTTCCTGTTTTTTTGGAATTGTCCCTTTTGGCCTAAAATATAATATTTATGCTCATTTAACTGCATTTAACCCATAACCTAGCACTAACTTACTAGCATCTGACTCTTCCACAAACCGAAAAGATTATCCCTCGCAAAAGTCCACTTTCGGTTGACTGTGGCCAATCCAAGTGATTTTGCTTTAAGCAAGACTTCCTCCCAAGCTTCCTCTTTTTGCTTTTTTGACGCAACGTTATTTTGAAACGAAGCAAAGAGAATATCCTTTAATTAAAAAGTAAACGAAACAATGAAGCTTGTTTTTACATAATAAATTTAAAAATTACTTTTTTATTTTTTATCACTTCCAAAACAGCTAGCTTTTTACCGTTCTTGTCAACACGATTCATTTCGAATGTTTATTTACAAAAATGTAACCTTGACAAAAGCACCTTCAACAGAAAATGCATTAACATCATATATGTAAACATACATTTGATTTCAGAACGGTATTATACTCATGCTCGTTTCACAATAGAACTGTAACCGTATAACATACATATAGTACATGGACTGCTCTTTCATCATGGCCACAGGGCCTCATCCAGCGTTGCCAACCGCCTTATTCAAAATTATTATAAGAAAAGTAGATTATGTTAATTGAAAAAATACAAAACAATTGCAATCGCAAGTTAATATAATGAATTCGATTATTTTTTTCTTTAAACAAATATTGTGTACAGCACGAGGTGCAGCATAGCAACATTCCAAATAACAATTAACAAAAAATAAACAATGATAAAGTAAAGTGCAACAAAATTGGGCGACGCTTTGAAAAGATATCGTTGTTTAAGTAAAAAAACATGACCTCAATTTTTTTTAATTTTGTCATCACAACGCAACGAAACGAAGTTGAAATCATTTAAGTTGTTTCACTTTGCAACTTTTCAAATTACGACTGAAAATGAAGTTACATTTTTAGTTGGTGCAACGCCCACACTTCTCACTTTGCAAAAACACATCAAAAATTGCAAAGTGCAAAGTCGAGGACTTTTCATTGTTGGTGAAACGCTTTGCACTTTTACTGTGCAGGAAATTATTATTTTGAAAAGTGGCAAAGTGCAAAGTGCAAAGTGGTTGGTGCAATAGGGCCCAGGTGCCTGAGCTTATTTAACTACAGCTTTAATGTTTCATTCTTAAAGCACAACGAGGAATTCATACGTAACATTTATATCTAAACAAACGGAGCCTCTTGAACGTTGTTTTGCCTTAGCCAACATTCGTAAATAAATAGTTTTTTTTCTGTTACCTCAAAACCTGAAGAACAACATTCCAGACAGCCTTCCCGATAGGGGAGGTGTTACTTGTCTGGCAGGCGCCTATGTCAGCTTCCTTTTTCGAATTAAGAGTGCCTGCTTCACGGGTTAAAGGGATTTAAACCTTTTCTCCGCATGGTATAGCTCATGTCAATGGAACTATGTCAGAAACTTTTGCACAAGTGCCAACAACAACTGTTCCAAGTTTCAATTCAATTGGACGCACGATGCGCAACATAGAGCAAACAAAAATATGCAGTAGTGAGGAAACTGCTGCACCGACTTCAACTAATCCTAACAGATACACACTTGGCCAGTACCGAAGATTGCTTGCAAGTTTGAGCTAAATCGGTTCAGTGATTTCGAAGTCACACATAGACAAAAACATATAAAGCTAGGTACATAAGTACCTTGATATAGATATTGACATCACATTCAAACACAAATACAATATCATTCATCGATGATGAGAGTGATCGAATTATACCACAACTAAGTTCAATTTCCATGAAATTATCGACATTCCTTCGCATAGTGTAAATCCTCTCCAAGCTTTTCGCCGCGTTGTGCTGAGCCCCCAACACTGCTTGTTATACCACCGCGAGTATTAAATGAACATTTTTCCTAATGAAACAACAGATTCCCTGTAATTTCTAGGGGTGATGCAAGCCAAACAACGGCACATAAAAAATCCTCATTTACCTGCATCTCTAAGCAACATCTGGAGAAGCGAAAATTTCTTATAAAATTCGTGACTCAAAATAATGAAATCCAATCCGAGCAAGCATCATCTAGGCCCAGTCAGACGAGAGTGAAACTCTAATAAAAATCGTTTACCGACTCAAACTCCTTCGCCCGGCCCCAAGCGGGATGTCTACTTTTGAAAAAGTATAATTAACTGTTGTGGTATGGTTTGCTGAGTTTTCAATTGAACTCTTCCCCCCCCCCCCACATGGTGGAAGTGCTGACCTTTTGGCAGTACTCGATGCTATCTCGAGCGGATCGTTTGCCCTAAAAACACAAACTTAATCCCAAACCCAAAGCCAGCCACTACAAACGAAAATCTAATGGTTTTGGCGTGACATGACCATGATGTTTTGGGCATAGAACGTGCCAGTAAGACGGGAAGCTGTGCAAAACTCTTCGGGACCGGGTCAAAGGCTATTTAATTAGGGAAACTGGGAGGAAACACGGCAAATTGGAACATATTCCTCCAAGCAGGCTGTTATCAAATATGGTCAGGCAGAGGAGTGTGCATTTCTCATCGCAGCCGCAGCCATGTTGTGTAGGAACAGTGTGTTCCGTCATAAATTGGCGGCGGAGAAAAACCTATTAACTTGCAATTTACATATTTCTCTCGGAATCGGCGAATTGGAGCGGAAAATCGCAACTTCTTCTCGGCTTCCTTATTACATTGACTTTGACTTTGACTTGGACTTCCAAGCAACAATGATGGTTCGGTGTGGGTTTCTATTTCTGCAATTCGACGGATATCACAACGAGTTGGAGGCTTACGGAAGAAGATGGCAAATCGTTTCATCACGCTTATCGACGCCAACGGTGAGGCTCGCACACGGTTAGAACTTCGAATGGAAGTGCCAGCGGCGGAATGGAATCTCTTATTCCATCGGCAGCAACCCGTTGGTCGGTGCAATTAATTAACTGCAAATTGCCACTCAGAATGATGGTTCTCATTTAGCGGTTTGCTTCTTACTGTTGCTGTGTGGGAAGTCATGTGGATATCAGTTGTTCTTGTGGAGCACGTAAATAAATGTACATAATGCCAGGAATGTTGGCATGTTCTGGGAGTCTGAAAACATTGTGCCTGCCAAGATAAATGAAGACTTTGTGAAGCGGGAATTTATTGCTTTAAGTTATTTGCTGTCTTAAGAACATTTTTGGTCACTTAGACGGGAGTTATTTCAAAAAGCGACGCCTTCAAAGGTACTATCTAACGTTCACCTGTTTTCTTTGAGGGTAATGTGAGTGTATCTCTTGAAATAGATAGGTTTTGACAGCCTTCAACATTTTACTGCGAGGCTTTCCAATATTCACAAAGATGGATGCATTTTCAAGGGTGAAAGTGGTCGAATGGAGCTATCTGAGAAAAATTTGCAAATTCAATTTGAAAGATCAGAGACACCGACCACCGTCGGCAAAATAGTAAATAATTTTATTGGGGATTTAGAATTTATTTGAATAAATTAAAACATCATTCTCGGAACAACCGAGCGACAAAATGGCGTTTTATGTCGAATTCCGTATTACAAAACATTTGCCTCGTGCGCAGTGGCTCAGTGGTAGTAATACGTTGGACTATTGACCGATGAGTTCCAGATTGGAATCCCGCAAAAAACAAATGACGATTTTATTCACTCCATGCGAAAGTTTCTCAGACAAACGCAAGTAGAAACTGTCATGAGACATTTCTCAAAATTCGTTGTTCGGAATCGGCGTAGGACTGAGAACCCTTTCTAATCGTGCCAAAACTATAGTTTCGCACTCACAAGTGGTTGGAGAAGCTATGTTTAATTGAGTTTTAGTATGTCCGGGATTACCAAGACGTTTGCCTTGTGCGCCATGTGTAGATAGCATTGGCAAGTGCATGACAACCGCAAGGAAAAACATAGGGGCGGGCTACAGTCCGCTTGGGCGAACTGTTGGATACCCTATTCTTATTCCTATATCTCATAAGTGGGCATGACAAAAATTTAAAGGATTTTAACGAAAAAACTAAGATTTTGTAAATAAAAACGCTCCCTAGCTCAAACTTTGGTTTTTCAATAAAATTGTTTTATTTAATTGTGGGCGTGTCAGTAGGCGGATTTAAAAAAAATTTAAGTATGAGCATAAAGGGCACCTAGAGAGTATATACTATAAATTTCAGCTCCCTAGCTCAAACTTTGGACTTTCAAAAATAAAAAAAAAATAATTGTGGGCGTGTCAGTAGGCGGATTTTGAAAATATTTACACATGAGCATAAAAGGCCCCTAGAGAGTATATATTAAAAATTTCAGCTCCCTAGCTCAAATTTTGGTTTTTCAAAAAAAATATTTTATTTAATTGTGGGCGTGTCAGTGGGCGGATTTTGAAAATTTTATGTCCCAAGCAGTTTTACGGGCCAAAGATCATATATAAAAAATTTCAGCTTTCTAGCTCAAAATTCAATTTTTCCCAAAATTTGTTTTATTTAATTGTGGGCGTGTCAGTGGGCGGATTTTGAAAATTTTATGTCCCAATTAGTTTTATGGGCCATAGATCATATATAAAAAATTTCAGCTCTCTAGCTCAAAATTCGATTTTTTCCAAAATTTTGTTTTTTTGAGTTTGTGGGCGTGTCTGTGGGCGGATTTCAAAAATTCTTAAACTTGATTATTTCGGGACCCTAGAGAGTATATGGTTAAAATGTCAGCTCTCTAGGTCCAGTTTAAAGGCCTAATTTTTGCCGACGGACGGACGGACGGACATGGCTAGATCGACATTACTATCGATGCTGATCATAAATATAGTAACTTTTAGGGGTCTACGGGCAATATTAAGGTATGTTACAAACTATGCGTCAAAATTAATATACCCCTAGAATAGGGTATAAAAATGAAATTTGGCTCCGTGCGTGGCTATGTGCCAGTGACGTGAACAAATTGCCACTTATTTAACAATGCCCGTACGTGTCCTGTATATGAGGCACTGTGTTCTGGATTTGTTAAAAACCAGTTTGAATATAATGGAGATAGTTTTGGTGTTGCCATTCGATTAAATCTAATTCGTCGCCCGCTAATGGCCTCAGCATTTAGCTATTTCCTTCAGAAAATGCACCAGTCTGGCGACTATACATCAAATGGAACTTATTGTACCTCTTCGTGGTAACCACTGTGTTCTTTTCTCCAGACTTGATTTGCTTTACTTACAAGCGCGAGTATTAAGAAAATGCAACACTATAATGCTCTTACTCTGCCGGAAAGACGACTGGTTGACGAGTCTCAAGAGTCTTATAAAGGGTCTTTCATTGAGGATTTGACAACTTCTTTTTTGAATAAAATGCAAACTACCTGAGATATCTAAAAAAAAGTATTGGCTTGAATTAGTATCAAAACATTTATGAGTGGAATTCGACTTCGTTCATATGTCCACCACGGGAACGTATGCAGCGGTTGATTGAACCCAATTTTCGATGACTCGGCCGCACATTTCGACCGATACGGCCGCACATTTCGACCGATACGGCCGCTATTTCTCGTTCAATATTGGCTCTGAGCTCCTCTAATGTCGCCGGCTTGTTGGCTTAGACCAATGATTTAAGGTAGCCCCATAAACAAATTCTAGAGGCGTTAAATCACAAGATCTCGGCGGCCAATAGACGGGTCCGTTTCTCGAGATAACACGTTCACCGAACTGACACTTCAATAACTCGATTCTTGCACCTGCTGCTGTGTAGCTTGTGGCACCTTCTTGTTAGAACCACATATCACTGATGTCAAATTAATGCAATTGCTCAAAGAAATAACGTTCCAACATGTCTTTGTAGCGAATACCATTTGCCGTAAAGTGCCGGTCATTTTCATCGACGAAAAAAAAACCGGCCCAATGACGCCACAGGCAAGAGAACCGCACCAAACAGTGACTTTTTGCGTATGAAGTGCTGTTTGATGAAGCACATGAGGGTTATCACCTTTCCAGTAACGCATCCTTTGCTTATTGACGAAGCCGTTTACCCAAAAATGCGCTTCATCGCTGAAAATGATTTTGCGATGAAATTCTTAATTTTCTGCCATCATGTCCAGAGCCCAATTCGAGAACGTATGTCGCTTTATATGATCAAGTGGCTTTAGTTCTTGAGTCAGCTTGATCTTGTAAGGGTGCAGGCCAAGATCCTTACGCAAAATTCCCCATAATGTGGTCTGGAGGAGGCCCAATTCTTGAGAACGCCGTGAAATTGACTGATTTGGCTGGTTTGCGACGGACGGGACGAGAATTACGGCCGAAAATTGGCGTTAATGCTCTTAAAGTTGCGACCACCGACTCGGAATTTCGGTAGTAAATTTTAATTATTTGTAAACTTCAAGTACTTTACCAGGATGAAAATGTTGATTTTACTGATTATTTTGACATTGACAGTTCGGTAATCGGTTTAAGGGTGCGTTCACACTAAAAGTTAGAAGTTGTCAAGTCGCTAATGAAAGACCCTTTATAAACGAATCAGAGAGAGTACGTACGGCGGATGAATTCGAATCAACGGTGTCTTTGACAGCCAGGGTGACAGAAACCTTACATCCGCTATTTTGACACATTTGAAGCTGAGATCAGTAAGGATTTTTCAAGACTAGGGTGTTGAAAAATTAGTTATGAAGGATGAACATTTTATCGGCCAACGACAGCTCTCACGTTTCCGAAGGTGGTCAAATCAAGGGGCTTGGCCTTCCAAGTGGGGTTGTACCGCCTGGGTAACATTCTGCCCATATTAAAAAATATAGTTATGAGAAAGTCACGAAGAGTCTCGGTTAATGAATACACTTCAATGGCAACCAGACCCGGAACCGGGATCACTGAGGATGAAAGGCTGCAGTGTCTCACGTAGACATTCTTCACGCGTCGAAAGCCCGTTGAGTTAAGTAAGTGTTTTACTGGCCGAAATGCTACTAAGGCATTTCTAAGCTGAAATGCCTAAGTAGCACCTTAAGTGTTTCCACTGCCCCACCTCTTACCAAACTTGCAAAAACATCTAACCCCTATAAGCTAGCACACATTTATTAATTAGAATTATAAGTTAAAAGGTGTGTTACTGCTAAGTCGGTGCTCGGACCCGCTCCGACTCCGCGTTCAATCTTTGAACCGTCGGTATAGATGGCTACCTAGTGGTTCGATGGGAACGCTTCGTTTTTCCATCGTTGCCTTAGAACCAACTATAATAGATCGCTTAGTTGTGTTTCAAAGGCATTTTCGAAATCAACCAACATCATTTTCAAATCCTTTGAAGAATCACGATGGTTTTCAATCATAATCCTTATACTTTGGATTGCATCTGTGGTTGATTTACCTCCGACAAACCCGCACTGACCCGGTATCAGCTCTATTGTAGATATAAAAATATTGAAGTACTTTTGCAAAAGAATCTGAACCGGATCTTGACATCATGAACAATACTGGAAATGATATAAAGGGTGTTTTTTTAGAGGTTTGGTTTTTAAACTGGCAACACTGTTTCTACAGATTATCAATTTGACAGTTGAAAGTTGATTTGTGGTTAGTACGTTTTGCCATTTTACGATGAATAGCTTAACGCCAGAACAACGCGTGCAAATTGTGCAAACTTATTTTCAAAACCATGGTTCGGTCCTCATTTTCAACGCAAAACGATGAGGCCCATTTGTAAACGTTGATGTAAACCCTTATGTAAACCCTTGATGTAAACCCTTGACATCTCTGGGCAACCTTGACATCCCTGCACAGAGGAAAAAGGATAGAAAGGAGAGAGAAAATAGAGAGTCATGGCATGTTTGGTTTCCGAAGAAGGAAGATTGGTGGGTTACGGAAATAAAGTGTTTTATTAAGGAGGATTAGTTTGAAATAAAGTGTTTTATTTTGATATCTTTAACACATTTTTGGTTAAATGAATTTGTAAACAAACAAAATTGCCGAATTTGGAGTCTGGAAAACCCAGAAGCCTTTGTCGAGACGCCCGTACATCCATTAAAACTCACTGTTTGGTGTGCTCTATGAGCTGGTGGACTCATCGATCCATATTTCCTTAAGGACGATGACGGCCAGAATGTTACCGTCAATGGAAAGCGCTATAGAAACATGATTTCTGACTTCACCGTTCCTCAGTTGAATGGCATTGACGTCCTTCATTCGAGCTAGCCGTGGCGCGCATATGCCCGACATCATTTTTAAACACTAATGGCATAACCAAGGTTCTCTCATGAAAAGTTCGCAGGAGTTTGATTTCTGATTCGAGCGCGAACCTTATATTTCGATTCGTTTAAAAATAAAATTCGTTTTCACGATCGAATGAAATCTGTTGCGATCTGTAAAATAAGGTTAGGTTAGGTTTATGTGAGTGTCGGAAAAAGCCGACACACTTAGCCCCATTTAGGTCCATTGTGATACCACGTATATTATCTACCTCAACTCTGTAGATGGGACTGGCCAACGACACGCGGTTGTTCTCAAACGGTCCCCCATCTACGTACTAACCGCGCCCAACGTCGTTTAATTACGGTGATCTGACGAGAACCGATTAACTCGACGTGGTATGGGCGTTGGTTATCTTTAAAATAAAGTTCGATATATACATATTTGGATAGGGGACAAAACATAGAAGTGCACGATACAAAAACTATCCACATATATAACACACATTATGAACTACAGCAGGTAAAATGAAGCGAAGTGGATGAAATTACAACAACAACAACATTGCTGTGTGAGGCAAATCTGCCAATCGGAGCGGACAAATTTTATATAATGAAGTTACTTGAAAATGCTTGAAGTAGCTTGAAAATGCTTGAAGTTACTTGAAAAAGCTTGAAGTTACTTGCAAATGCTTGAAAATAGTTATTTTTTTTTTTTTTTTTTAAATTCTGGCTCGCCAAGGCGATTTAAAAAAGGGGTGGGGGGGGGGGTACTTCGACCTAAAAGATCTTTTGTACCGTATGGGCCAGAAAAGTTTAAACTAGTGGAATTTCCTCTTTCCGTGTAAAGCGGACAATTATAACAGTTGAAGAATTCTTTATGTCCTCGGGGCTCATTTGCTCCCTGAAAAAGATCTTCTTTCTAATTCCATTAAGGGCTGGACATTCACATAAAATGTGTTCAGCTGACTCGTCCTCTTCAAGACAGAGTCGGCACTCAGGAGAGTCTGATATTCTCATTTTGTGTAGATGATATCTTAAACCATGGTGACCAGTAAGGTAACCTAATAGGTTTTTGATATCATGCCTGCTTAGGTTTAGACATTTGCTGGCATTTTTATTGAAGGCCCGAATGGTTCGTTTGGCCTGTCTTAGACCTGGGATGCTTTCCCAAAGATAGATACATTTTCTATGTTCCCAGCTTTTAATTGATGCCGTTGCTGCTGATCTAGGAGTGCAGCAGAAAGGTTCGGGACCTATGAAAGGTGTTTTGAACCTTTTCTGGCCAGTTCGTCGACCTTTTCGTTACCTTCTACCCCGACATGACCCGGAACCCACCATAATTTGGTCTTGTTTCTTATTCCGAGTGTTTGTAGGGTATTGAAGCAGTACATGACTGATTTGGAGTCAATGGTATACGAGCTAAGGGCATTTATAGCTGCTTGACTATCCGTGAAAATATGAATGGTTGCACCTTTTATGCCAGATAAAATAATGTGGCTGGCGCATTCTTGAATGGCGTGGAGCTCTGCTTCAAATACGCTGGGACTTTTTCCCATGGGTATCGTGAAGCGTTTGTGTGGTCCGTATATTCCCGCTCCTACCCCCGTTTCCATTTTAAAACCATCCGTATACCACTTTATGCCGTTGTGGCTGTTTGGTGGGTTATAACTAACCCATGCTTCTCTCTTGGGGATCTCCGTGGAGAACCGTTTGTTGAAGCATAGTGTTTTTTGAATGCGGTCTGTGACCGCGCAGTTCATGTTAAGTTCTGGCAGTTCATCGAGAAGGGTCTTTAGTTCCGGGTGATCATTAAGACTTATCTCGTTTAATTGTATTAGACTTATTGCACTGCGGATCGCCACTTTTTGAATGTATATGTGGAGAGGTGTAATTCCTGCTTTTGCCTCTATGGCAGCTGTTGGACAGGTTCTCATGGCTCCGGAGATACCAAGGCACGCAAGCCGTTGTACCTTTTTGAGTTTCTCTATTGCGACCTTTTGTGTGGATTTTATCCACCATACTATGGAGGCGTATGTTACAATGGGTCTTATCATCACTGTGTAGATCCAGTGGACGATCTTTGGAGAGATTCCCCAGGTTCTGCCATATGTGCGACGACAGGCCCATAAAGCTCTATTAGCTTTAGTGATTTTGTTATTTATGTGAGAGTTCCAGTTAAGTCTCTTGTCTAGGATTACTCCAAGATACTTGACTTCGTCGGACTACTCTACGACCGTGTCGTTTATTGTGATTAGGCCTAGGTCTAATTTCCTCCTTTTAGTG
Organism: Portevinia maculata; assembly: GCA_949715645.1. Lineage (NCBI taxonomy): Eukaryota > Metazoa > Arthropoda > Insecta > Diptera > Syrphidae > Portevinia > Portevinia maculata. Next base: position 9,894,358 of record OX454525.1, on the reverse strand, counting down.
AAAGGAACGATGACGGCTTTACTGGGATTTATGGAAAGATTTTCCTTGATGCACAAGTCTATGGCTGTCTTTAGAGCATTTTTCATTTTTGATGTGACTTCCAGTGGCGGATCTAGGATCTCGACAGGGGGGGGGGGGGGGGGGGGGGGGGGGGTCCACAAAATTTATGCTGTCATGACCTAACTTAACCTCATTTTCTCATTCTTTTGATACATTCTGCATGAAACTACGATAGTGCCGCTTGTGTGGACACACGGTTACCACTGCAAACAATTTTAATTCGGAACATCTACTTCGCGACACCGTGTCCAAATTGTTTGATACACAGATATATATATGCACCAGTTATGAGTGGCGAAGTAAACGGAGTACAAGCCCATATCAGGCCTCATTTTCCTCTCACAATCTACGTTCATTGTGCCGCGCATAGCTTCAGTTTTTAACCGCGATTTTGACAATCGAATTTCAAATCTCCTGTCATATCATGAAATCGATCAATTCTATCGTCTTGCCTCTAAGTCGGGAATTGCAGACGACAAATCAAGATCTAGGAGAAGCCACAAAGTTAGCTTATGATGCTACGAATGATATCAAGGAAAAGCGGGAAAACGTTGATTCAAATTTTCGTATCATTTACGACAATGTTGCTGAAATCTGTTCCGAATACGAAATTAATATGAAATCGCCTCATCGTTGCAGTCAACAGAAATACCGTTGCTACGTTGAAACACAAAATGTCGAAGATTATTACAGAATTGCCGTCTACATTCCATTCCTTGATACTTACATTTTTCATCTCCAAAGTCGGTACGAAAAACGCACAAATCGATCTTCCACAGTTTCGGACAACTATTTCCTTCCAAGCAGGGATTTGATGAGGAAAAATGCGCAGATCTTTACAAGTTTTATGACGAAATATTGGAGTGTTCAGAAAGGAATTTTATCTCAGAGATCAGAATGTGGAGGCAACGGATTCAAAATGCGCTCGATGCACTATCAGTGAGTAACTTCAGATCGGAATTTTTACTTCCAGAATCAGTTTCTATACCCCACCGAATACTTAACTTTCAATGGTTACGTTATTTTTTAGGTTATCAATGGAAAATGGTTTAAAAACGTGAACACGATCTTACTAGTATTGGCAGTGTTACACGTAACAACAGCAGCTCCTGAACGATCATTTTCGACCCTAAGAAGAATAAAAAACTATCTTAGAAGTACAATAGGACGGGAGCGCCTGAATGGACTCGCTTCTTTGAGTATCCATCCTGAAATTGGACTAACGGAAGACGAAATTCTGCAAGAATTCTTCAAAAAACCGCGTAATTATAAAAACGATTGAGATTTTCTCTAGATTTCGCACTATTGTTAATATGTTGTAGTAACATGAATTGAATAATAATAATATTATGCATGACAAAATACGAGAAATCATTTATTTGCAGATTACAATCTTTTTTGGATTTACGAATCGTAAGATAGAATATGCAAATTTTCGGTGACAGAATACCAGCATTTCAGATTCAGGTCGGTTCGGACCCGATGACCCCCCCCCCCCCCCCGTAGATCCGCCACTGGTGCGTCTTTGCCCCTGACTATGATGACAATATCATCGGCGTACCCAATTGTAGTGTAGCCCAAATTGCTCAACTTGTGTAGCAGGCCATCGATGACCAATTACCACAAAAGGGGTGAAAGTACTCCCCCTTGTGGGCAGCCCCTTACGGCTGTTACTGATACTGAGGTCGTTCCTGACGAGGCAGTTATTTTGCGACTTTCCAGCATCGCTTTGATCCATTTAATAGTTGGTTTGTCTATGTTTCTATGGTACAAAGCATTTGATATGGATTTATATCCAGTGTTGCCAAAAGCACCCTCTATGTCCAGAAAGGCACAAAGTGCGATCTCTTTGCAACGGTAGGCGTTTTTTATCTCTGTAGTTAGTCTTAACAGAGCGCCTTCCGTGGATTTGCCCTTTTGGTACGCATATTGGATACTTGAAGTTACTTGAAGTTACCAACAACAGCACTGCTGTTATTATGTATTTGATAATGCTTGAACATACTTGAAGTTACTTGGACATGCTTGAAGTTACTTGAAAATGCTTGAAGTTACTTGAAAATGCCGGACAAATTTTATATCATGTGAAATCAGAGAATGCAATGTCGAAAAATTTAATTTTCCGATTAATATGTATAACAGTCGACTTTTTTTAACTTATAGAATAAATTGGTCGAATTTCGACCATGGCGCGACTCCTAGTATTATATATTTTATCGCTTCACAACCGTACTCAATGGATACTTGATAGAGAATGATTTGTTTTATGGATCTTTACGGATCCTTATCGCGAGTGAACCATATTCTACCTGAATTTCTTTTTTCCGATCTCTCACGAACGAGAGATACAGAAAAAAGCTGTACCTATCCTTTCGTTCTTGAGAGAACTACATAATATATTTTTAAAGATCGAAAATTTCATCGTTCGCGAACTTTATTTTTTATGGTTCGTGAGGACATCGATAAGGAACGATAAAGATCCTTATCCCTGGGCAAACCATTATATATTAAATAAAGCTAACATCATAGACATTAAGATTAGCTTTAAGGGTTTTATTCATATTGAATTTGTATACCTATAAAAAAGCACCCTGTACAAATATATATCAAGATTGATGGAATGTTTTAAGAAAGAACGAAATTCAGGGTCAACTTTTGACAAATGCAAGTTATCGCATTTGTCAAAAGGTTCTACTTATGATCTTGAAATGTTTCACAGACAGTAGAGTCACTTAAGTAGTTAAATACATCCGTATAAGGTCTGATAAATAATAACAAAAATGTTAGCAATAGTATGTGATTATGTATCCAGTAACTCAAACTGTGTGTTTAGTTCTTTATTGTCAATGGAGTGGGTGTGTACCTACTGTAATTATTCAGCTAAAATAACACCGTAATTACTTAATTTGTTACGAAATTGAAGTGTTCCCTATAGCAACACAGCATAACAGAATTAAATTTCATATCAGACGTTGGTCTACAATGCATGTATTGGTGTTCCTATTACTCGTTTGTGCGTGGATACATATACTGGAAGTGAATAAATTCTTGTGTATAAAACATTTTTAGGTTGAACAACCAGACTTTGAAATTCGCTTCCGAGAGACATCTTTCCGGAAGAACACAATTCACAACAATTTTCAACTAGAAACGTTTGCGTTTAGCGTTTTTGGTTCGCCTTTCCTAGAGTACTGGATCAGAGTCATTAACAGACCTAATGTTCCATTGTTCTTCAGCACAGTTGCGCGTTCGCTATTTCCTAGCTATTAGCATCATTGGAAGGAGACTAGCGAGCTTGGCCTCATTCAACTCATCTACAAGGACGACGTTTTAGCCTAAAATAAACAGGTTTTAGGCAAAACCAGGACATTCACAGATGAAATGCAATGCCGTTTCGTCGGCTTCCAGGCAGCACTGGGCATAGTCAAGTTTTTCCTATTCAAACCGAACAGATTCTTTGCTCTGCTGATTTTGGGACCAGATTCTTCGAACGTCTGCATGAGGCAAGACCATGTCAATATTCGGTATGTCGTTGTGGGCTAATGAACTCTGATGATAAGCGTTTTCTGGCCAGAGCATCTCCTCTCTCATTATCATGGATGCCTGTGTGCCCACGAACCCAGGTCAGTGTTACCGAGTAACACCTTCCCAGCTTGTTCAGCTTAGCGATACCTACCCCAACAATTTTGCAGATGAGCATAGCAGTCGAACAAACTTTGATAGCGGCTGGGATATCTGAGCAGCTGCATAAGGTGGCACCTTTTACTTACCAGGATATTTGCAGCAGAGGCAATCCCGAAGAGTTGTGATTTAAAAAAAAAATGTATCAACCCAAGGCCCCAGAATATCCAAACTCCTCCCCATCAGCAGGAACAATATAAGCTCGGTAGTCGGAGCAACCACTGGTCACTGTCTTTTGGGCAGACACGCCACCAGAATGGGAGTACCCTCAAACGACTTCTGCAGAAGCTGAAGAGACGTCAAAAAGGAGGAAACCATCACACACCTCCTGTGTAACTGCCCCGCACTAGCCAATTCAAGCAAAAACTTCTTGGCGACTATTTCTTCGAAGATCTAAGCAATCTTAGCTAGACAGACGCTTGCCGCATCAGCAAATTCATCACAAAATCCAAATTGAACTAATCTTGAGGATGGACACTGATGTTTGACAGTGGCAAGAACCCCTCCCTGCTCCCTTCCCGCAGACCAACGTAACCTTGTACTTCGTATTGAAACAGTCATTACAAGCTGCTCTCCCTACGTGATGCGCGTAGCATTCAGGGTGCACCTGCTTAAGTCACGCCCTCAAGCAAAGTTCTCAACCAACAATTCCACTGCTTCCCGTCTTCCCTTCCCATGGAAATTAAGGACATGCACGAGGATCGACTGTATCAGACTAGAGAGCAGTTTGAGGTTCGATTGAAAGAGTCATGGCAAGCGGATCTCGGTCCTTGGATCAGGAAGCCATAGCTCTCCTTCCGCTGTGCAATGAATTGAAGTCAGCCTAAGGTTCGATTGCATCAGTCACCTGATCCTAACACATGGTTTCGGGGGTCGGCCTGAGCTCGACCACACTAGTCACTCTCAGCATATTGTAGCCACGGTAACCATAATGTTTTCCACCAGGGATTTGAGTAATGGGTTGGGGTTCGATTGAGTTCAGTCATCCCAACCTGTACTCCTGCCAACGAAAAGAGGTCGGACTGAGGTTAGATCATAACAGTCACTTCAGTCAGCACTCCACTCCGTGGGCGAGACAGGAAAGCCGGGGGTTTGATTTTTACAGTCATCCCCGGTTTTGCTACCTTCCCGCTGAGCAGACAAAATGGGACCTGAGTTGGGGGTCGATTGTAACAGTCGCCCCACTCCGCTCTTCTCCCGAGGTTCTTGAAGCTGACGTGTGTTCTCAATACTGCATTACAAACAGGCATCTCAAAACGCTCTTCTTTCCGTGGATCAGGAAGCAGTAGCTTTCCTTCCGCTGCGCAGTGAAATGGGATCAATCCGAGGTTCGATTGCATCAATCACCTCAGCCTGATCCTAACCCATGGTTCGGGAGTCGGGCGAAAATCGCGACTGCATTAGTCGCTCTCAACATATCGCAACCGTTATGCGAATTACAGCTAGGCTGCATCCCCTGAATCTTCATGAATCTCGCACAACCACTACCTCGTAGTAGGTAATCACGAGGCCGAGATACGACCGGCGAAAAACCACCTCTCCCTTTGTGGTACCACAATGGACCTAAACTGCGGTCCAAGTGCCTGGGCTTCGTGCACTGGCAGCCACCTTACCTAACCTAACCTCATATCTTAGAGTAGACAACGGCTCCAAGCGACCGTCCATGAGCGACCCATCCGTATAAACGATGATATCACCCGACCTAAATCCATACCATCCCTAACTTTTCAATTCTATTCGATCTAGAGGGAGAACCCGAAAGTTGATTACCTCAGATAGCCGTATTAATTTACGCTCAAAGATCTTCAAGGTGTGTATCACATTTTCCTTTGTGGAAAGGAAGAAAATAACTTTCCCTCTACTGGTTAGGCATTGGATAGGCTCTCGTCAGTGTGGAGATGAGAATCATAAGCCACGTGGACGCGATGGCTCATATATTTCTCCAGAACTCGGAGGGTATCTCGTCCAGCCCAACTGCTTTTCGTTTTTTGGGGTCTTTGACAGCCTTCCTACTTCTGCATTGTTAATAATGGCTCTCGGAAAAATGTCCGAGAAAATTGTTCATTTAGAAGTCAATTCTGCGATGGTATTGTATTCACTAAGTGATTGGCAGGTCGTGCGTTCGAATCCCGACCAGCGCCATGATTTTTAAAATTGAATACACCCACCAAAACAGAACTTCCTAAAGCAATTTAGGCACCACCTGGGGAGAAAAAACCCTATTGCATAAAACTTCTTTCCTATCCTTCTATTCTTTCATGAAGTAATTAGCACCTAAAAACAGGCAATGAATCGTTTGCTGGGTGGTGGTTAGAGTAATAAACCGTATGACTTGCAGGTGTTTAGGATGTCTTCACCCGGAGAGTTCCTGGTGCCGTATCCCAGTCCTCCATGGCAGGCTCCAGTCTTCGTTTGCCTTGCCGACATGTCCGTTCGGATCTACGCCAACAAACAAAAGTTCTTCTTTTGGGATGTTCTTGATGTTCATAATGCATTTTTTCTCTCTGCTCGCATCCAACTTGGGAGCATATGCACTGACAATACTCCACACCTCCTCACCTTTCATCATGAGGTTGAGAGACATCAAATAATCACTGGACATTCAAATGGTCAAGACGCTGCCAAATAGCTACCGTAATGATTTTTTTTTTTTTTTTTTTTTTTTTTTTTTTTTTTTTTTATAAAAAAGGATTTCCAAATCCTAGAGCACACAGACTCGGTAACGGTCCATTGTACTACCAGGCAGAAATCCTCCTTTTGCCGTAATGATGATACCGATTCCGTTCCTACCCTGTTTCGTCCCGTAGTAGAACATATTGAACGCTTTTTCCAAGAAATGCGCCTGATTTCTGGTGTTTCGTCATTTCGTTTTATGAACACATAAGATGTCAACCCTCCTTCTAACCATCATCTCTTCAAGCTCGTAGCTACGACCACTCATACTTCCAACGTTCTAACTCGCGACCCTTAGGTTTCGCATTACTTTGCTACCCACCGGAAACCGAATGGCTCGGACCCAATCATTTCTGCCCGTCCCAGGATTAGTACCATGATAGGTAGGTGTCTGGCGGGTAGTGCGTTTTCTACTAGCGTACATTTCCATAGTGCTTTCGTTTACACGAGTTCGCTAAGCACATGCTCCTAATTTTTTTTGGTTTGATTTTGATTTTACAACACTGTGATCTTCAGTCATATCAACCCACGCAAATGCATGCCTAGAAGTGATCTCCCGCTAAATCGCCGTTCACGACAAGCGCTGTAGTGATATTCTTTACCCATCCCTACACGGGCGGATCTGTTTCCCCATATTCTGCTCAGTATTCTACGGCCAGACTCTGAGCCTGGAAAGGAATGCAGTCGGATCTTCACGGATGGCTCCAAAACCGGTCAACGATCTGGTGCTAGTGTCTTCTTGAAGAGCGACAACATTAGACTTTTCTTCTCGTCAGGCAAACATGCGTCAGTCTTCCAAACAGAGACTTATGCTATCCTAATGGCCATGGACTATGTTGCGAGGAACAGGTGGAGGGGGTGAAGTATCTGCGTCTGTAGCGACAGTCAGGCTGGGCTTAAAGGCGCAGGGACATAAGTCCCGAAGACATAAGTCCCGAAATCATAAGGTCATAAGTCCCGAAATCAATTCGGGCCTTATGACCCACTTAAGTGGGACATAAGTCCCGATTTTTTATCGTTGAAAATGGGACATAAGTCCCGAATGAAACAAACAGTTGGAAATATTTTATATTTTATTAACTTTCATAAATTAATAGGCAAAACATAATTAACGAGAAAAAAAATCGAAACAAATTAAACAAACATTTTCAACAAACTGTTAAAACTTGGTCGTTTTACAAATAAATAAAACAACTGTTTTTTATAATTTGTCGACAGAAAGGACACAACAATTCATTTTTATTTGCAATCGCCTCTTCACTTAGCTTCGTGAAACAGCAACTACACATCTTACAGTGATTGCAAGGCTGTAAAAGTATGTTTGGAGGATTTTTGAAACAAAGACAGTAATTCAGTGTTTCGTTTTCTTCGTGTTGTCCTGCGTTATTCAAAACATTTTCTTCGCTTTCGTCTGCTGATGAATCAGAGTATTCAATGTCAATCATTTGGTTTGAGTTACCATACAACTTTGACGTCATCTGATTGATGAATTCAGAAAACGTTATTCTGCGCTTGTCAAGCTTGTTGGTCAGAAGATCAATGAATACATTTCTATTTTCAAATTTACCCTTGGGGCGCTCAAACATTCTCCACGTTTCACCATCCATCGACGAGCAAAATTCCAAAGCAGTTTTGTATTCTTCGTCTAACAGAGCGTCGCAAAATTTGAAGAAATTACCATGCTTTGGTAATATTTTGCCTAATTTTTGGTTGTATGCCTCTAGCATGCTTGTCGTTCGCATACAACTTTTATAAACAGAGAACTGTTTTGATAGGTCCTGACAAAATAAAACAAATAATTGGTATCATAAATTCATATATGTAGATAAAATATTTTGTTAATTCGCACCTTAGCTAGCCCTTGCTTTTTGAAATATTTGATAAAGCTTTCAAGCAAGCATTGTTCATTAAGTCCACTCCTTCTCCAACCAACGTTGGTTTAAGGTGCGGCAGAACGAAAAACTTATTAAAAAGCTTATAACCCTCTTTGTTCCTTCGTATCATTGGCATAAAGTCTGTGATTCTCGACGCCTTCCTTCTAAGCCATCTTATGTAATGAAACCAGCAGCCTCTAATTTCTGCTTCGGGAAACGTTTTTCTGAGCACCTTACGAAGGCTTTGCTCGAAGTCAGTGGTGACGGACGCAGGGCGAAAATTAAATAAATTTGCTTCAATAAATTGAAACATATGCGTATATATATCCTCAGTCGTCGTAGTTTCAAAGTTCACGTCAATAGTGGTGGCTCTGATTTGATATTTTTTCGTTCGGGTGTGCCACAAGGTTCAGTTCTTGGCCCAATTTTGTTTAACCTGTATACATCAGACTTTCCCAAGTTACCTGAATGTCATACTGCAATATTTGCAGATGATACTGCGATATTTTCTTCTCATGAGTTCGCTCTCAATATTGAGAGGAATCTTACAAATGCGATGAAAATATTGGAAAAATATTACAGCAAATGGATAATTAAACTAAATGAGGAAAAAACGCAGGCCATCTTTTTCACACGAAAAAGAAAACCCTGTTTTCTTCAAAATAGTCAGTTGCAGGCAAATAGATCATTTATTAATTGGAAGCCCTCTGTTCGTTATTTGGGAATATATCTAGATACAAAACTTACATTTAACGAACATATCAATAAGACACTTAAAAAGATAGGTATTGATTGATAGTATACCCTTTTATAAGCAGGAAATCATTACTTTCAGACAATAACAAAATGATCATCCATAAAGTAATTTTTCAGGCTATTCTGCTTTATGGTTGCCAAGTATGGGGCAACTGTTCAAAATGTCATATTAAAAAATTACAAGTCTCACAAAACAAACTGTTAAAAATGATGCTTAATTTACTATGGCATCATTCAACCTTAGATGTTCACTGTAAGGCAAATGTTGAATTGATTTCAAATAGGATACAAAATCTCCGCTTAAAATTTATAGAACGCTGTAGTTTCGCTGAAAATCCCCTCATCACATGCTTAAATTCTGTGTAACTAAAGCTAAACTTTTTCCTTTTTTTTTCTTTTTTTTTTAATTTATTTATTTATTTATTGTTTTGTTATATGTTACATACACAATTGTTTTTTGTTAAGTTCTGCATGTACCTACTTCGATTTGTTATTTATAGACTATTTCGACTTATTTATTTACTATTATTTATTCATAAATTATCACATCTATTCATTTTATTTATTTATTTATTTATTTGTTTCAAATTTGTTATTATCTAGTCAAAAAAAAAAAAAAAATTTATTTATTTATTTATTGTTTATTAATGAGTTTATTTATTTATTTATTTATTTACTTATTTATATATGTATTTCCTTTTTGGTTGTATAATCTAGTCAATCTTTAATAATTTAATTATTGTTATTATTGACCTACTTATTTACTTATATATTTATTTATTTATATTAATATTTATTTACTTATTTATTTATATATTTATTTATTTATTTTATTATTTATTTATTTATTTATTTATTTATTTTTATTTTATTTTTTTTACACTGGAGGTTTTTCTCGTATTTTCCCCCAAATTATAAAATTATAAAATTAAACAAAAACACAAAAATTATAGTCACTAGTGAAAAACTTATTATACAAATTACACAATGTTTTAGAAGAAAGATATAAGCTATCACATCTCTAAATTGTAAAATGTGCGGTAACAATACTTATGTAAACACTATTATAAATACGAAATAAAATAAGATATCTATCTATCTATCTATATCCTCAGACTTGCTACTCATAAGCGAGTATAGAAAAGGATACACCTAAAATTATTGAAGTTAAGATTGGGCAATTTTAAAATTTATGTTTTTTCAGATTTTTTTTTTATTTTTATTTGATCAAATTCTCAAAAACATATATTTACGAGTACCTAATGCCTTTTCTCAGCACTTATGTCCTTTTCTGAATTCGATGTTTTTGAGAATTTAATCAAATAAAAATAAAAAAGATCTCTAAAAATGTAGCACAAAGATAAGACAACAAATTAAAAAAACTTACATGTTCGGCATGGGCTACGTATACAATTAATAATTGCCTACACAGCACGACGGTAAAACATTAAACGTACTATCCATCAAAAAGTGTCGATCAGATTGAGGCAGAGTTTCAATTAACTCAGCGATTTTTGGTGCCAAAAATATGGTGTAGCTGAATTGATTTTCTAAAACCGTATTTTTGTAAAACCTATTCCCTTTATCATATTTGGACATGCCGAAGTTAGACAAAACATTGTCGTTCAAAAATGCTTCCTTAACTTCCCTAAATCTAGTGGTCATTTTGGTAATGACGCACTTTTAATCCTGTTTATATTCCGTTTGATAGAGGAATATTGAATCAAATGGGCTGATTCTGGCATTTTCAAACGCTTCGTGTCGAATACTTCCTTTGTCGTTGCTCCTCTTTTCGTCAGTGCCGAGCAATCAGTTTAAGCGCATTCATTGTTTTCATTTTTTTCATGACATCCTCCTGGTCAGCGTGTGGGTGTAATCCATCGTTTGTTTTTAATATTTCTTTTGTCTCCGAATCAATTGTAAGCGTTGCCTTGCAAGTTTTAATGGGTTGGGGTCGAAATTCTGCCGAGGTCAAAATTCTTTTTTCAAAATTCTGCTTTTCAGAATTCTTATTTTCAAAATTCTGCTTTTCAAAATTCTGCTTTACAAAATTCTGCAAATACTCGTAATAAAAAAAAAGGATTGGAAAATGTTAAAAAGCGCGCGCTTTTAAACATTTTCCAATCCTTTTTTTTTTATTATTTGCAGAATTTTGTAAAACGTTCTACCTACCTACTCACTTGTTATAGAAGAAGAGGTAAAAGTAGATTTTTATTGGTTTTAAGATTGCTCTCTTGGTTTCTATATTGCTATTAGTTGTCTGTTAATTGTTAACAACAACAACAAATTCATTGAATTTGATGTGCAGGTCAAACGATAAAAACTAATTACCCACCTGTGTACCTTCATTATATGAAATATATTGTAATTTGTTGTAACAGTTGAAAAATATTTGTTTGCCTAAAATTCGTAAAATGGAAAAAAGGCAGAATTAGCAGAATTTATTTGTTTAAAATATTGCCTGTCAGAATTTTGAAAAGCAGAATTTTGAAAAGCAGAACAGAAAAAAAGCAGAATTTTGAGAAGCAGAATTTTTGTGTTAAAAGTCAGAATTTTGCAAAGCAGAATTTTGAAAGCAGAATTTCTACCCACTCCCAGTTTTAATATAGCAAGTATATCTTTTTTTTTGTTTTATAAACACCTTTCTGCACATATAGTTGCTTTTCAGCATTTACATACAGTACACAACTATTTTTTCTGAACCCTTGTAATAATTCAAAAGCACAAATTTGACTGGTTTCACTTTCCATATTTTTTTTATTTTCTTTTTATAGCCTGGCTAACTTCCTTTGTCACGATGCAAACTCGACTAATAAAGAATACAAAATTACATAATTTGCATTTTTCCCAAATGCTCGTCGTACCTAGCTAACTGCATTTTTTTTTTCAAAATAATACACAAAAACAACATCGAGCAAACGAAACCGGTTTGACTATTTGTTGTAGCATTTGGAGTGGCCTTCTTAGTTTCTCTCTAGGCGTATATTTAGGAAATGTATAGTGGGACATAAGTCCCGAAAAATGAATTCGGGACTTATGTCTTCGGGACTTATGTCCCTGCGCCGGGCTTAAGACCTTGCTCAACCGCTTAACCACCTCCAAAATAATTCGTGAAATAGTTCTGAATTCGGTCGGAAGGCTGAATTCACTTAGACTTGTCGGGGTCCCGGGTCATAACGGGATCACGGGAAATGAGATCTCCGATGAGCTTGCTAGACAGGGCTCAGAGGAGGACTTCTCAGGACCTGAACCAGCGATATGTCTGCCTGCGTCCTCGGTCAGGGCTTCCATTGACGGTTGGGTTTCATTTGAACACAATCGCCGATGGCATGACTCTCCAAGGTGCAGACAGACTAAGCAAATTCTCCTCGACGTTTGTAGGAAATCTGCCGCATTCTTGTTGTCTCTCAACAGAAAAAAATGCAGACAGACTACTGGCGTTCTTGCGAGCCATTACGCTTTTGCCAAAAACCTTAAGGTGGTAGGGCTCAGCGATACCACCAACTGCGAAGCCTGTGGAGAAAGCGATGACACTGCGGAACATTTCCTCTGCGATTGTCCTGATTTTGCTCATATCAGGTGGCATGTAGTTGGTGCTGATATGGTGAGTGCTGTAAACCTAAGTTCCTTATGATTGAAGCGCCTTCTCGTTTTTCTTAGGAAAACGAGTAAATTTTCAAAGTAAAATGTGATATGTCTTCCTGGTAGTACAATGGACCAGTTGAGTCTGAGAAAGTCTCGCAAAACAAGAAAAAAAATACTACGGCACTGCCAGAGAATGTTAGTGGCCTTCAAGATTCTAGCATGAGCCTCTATATGCTCCGCAAAGGTAAGTTTGGTAACAAAAATTAGGTATTTCCAGCCAAGCCAAGCCAATTTTATTGTTACGCGTATTTATGCAGGATTACGTAAGCTATGGCTGTTTTCTAGTCTTACACCTATAGAGACTAGACTCAGGTTAATTAAGTCCTTGCTTGTGCCAATCTTTGATTATGCCATAGTTATATACCCGAAATTAGATTCTCAATCTCAGAACAAACTTCTTGTTGCTTTTAATAATATGGTTCGATATGTTTTTGGAATTAGAAGATATGACCATGTATCTGTCTACCACAAACACGTCCTTGGTTGTTCATTTAAAAATTTTTGGAATATTTATTTTATTTATTTATTTACTTTCTATGATTACTATGATTATTTAAACATTATAATATGTAATATAACTATATGTTAACATAATTACCCATTATACAGCAACCAAGATATAATGCTTTTAAACGGATGTCTTGAAATATGAAAATCTACGTGACTACTAACTTCATTATACGATTTTAGTGATCTAGAGACGGGTTCATTGCAACCATAGTTTGTTCGATGCCTCGTTTGAAAAAAGAAGGGATGGACTCTTAGCACCCTCGTAGGAACATAGATTGGCAATAAAGATAAGAGAAACGGGCTATTGATACGGGAGCATAAGACATCCCTAATAAACATGATCCCATGTACACGTCTTCTATCTTTAAGACTCATAGTACCCAAAAGTTTAAGTCTGGCAATATAAGACGGTTCGAAAGTCCAACGCATTTTGAAAAAAATATACTTTGTAAAACGCCTTTGTACTTTTTCAATGCGATCCGAGTGAAAAGAATAGTAGGGATCCCATACGACATCTCCATACTCAAGAACGGATTTCACCAAAGCATTAAAAAGCGATAACAAAGTATGAGGATTAGAAAAATCTTTAGAGTTTCGATTGATAAAGCCAACCAAAGAATTTGCCTTCGCTACCATGTACTCGATGTGAGAAACAAAAGTCATATTAGCATCAATAAATATTCCAAGATCTTTAATTTTGCTCACCCTGGTTAAAGGTATACTATTAATACAATAATTGTAGAAACAAGGAGCTTGAGATTTATAAAACGATATACAATAGCATTTACTGACGTTCAACATTAACCAATTATTAATACACCAAGTCGACAGATTGTTAAGGTCTATCTGAATCTTAGAGTAGTCATCAACGCTTCTAATTTTTAAGAACATTTTTAGATCATCAACATACATTAGGCAATGGCAGAATTTTAGATTATAGATTAAATCATCAATAAATAAAATAAAAAGGAGCGGTCCAAGGTGACTTCCTTGTGGAACTCCGGAAGTACAGGAAATAGGTCTTGAGCAGTGATTATCAACACACACAATCTGAGACCTACCAGATAAAAATGAGGAAATCCATTTCAAAATTACCGAATGAAATCCAAAGATTTTAAGCTTATTTATAAGCAACCCAAGATTGACAGAGTCGAAAGCCTTGCTAAAGTCAGTATAGATAGCATCAACTTGACATCCACTTTCAACAGCGTTAGCAACGAAAGATGTGAAGTGTACTAAATTAGTTGTTGTGGAGCGACCAGAGACGAAACCATGTTGGAACTCTGATAAGTGCTCTTTGATGTGAAACTCAATTTTATCCTTAACAATACTCTCTAAGAGCTTTAGAATGACGGAAAGTTTGCAAATACCTCTATAGTTAGAGATATCATTTTTAGAACCAGATTTAAATATTGGGACCAAAAAGGAAACCTTCCAATCATCCAGACACAATCCTGATTCAAGTGATAGGTTGAATATTTTGAGCAGCGGTTTGCAAATGGAGTTGCAGCAATTAATTAAAATAATTGCTGGAATACCGTCAGCACCAGGTTTAGGATTAGCTTTAAGATTGCAAATGGCAGACGTAATATCTTGAATATCAAGAGCCAATGAACCAATGTCAATATTAGGTAGTCTATTTGGTTCCGGAAAATTTGTTGTGGAGGGTGTAGAAAAAACGGTTTCAAAAAAAGTTGCAAATAAATCTACAGAATTTTGAATGTCGTTGGACGTAAAATTTTTATAAAATATAGGTAATTATTTAATTAGGTGCTGTGTATTCATACACAAAATAATTCAAACTCGTTCACCACAATATCTATTCCAGAAACTTCAATTTGTCCAGTCACCGCGTACATTTAAACTCATAACGCCCTCTTCAAATTATTTAAATACTTCTCGCATCTTTCTTGTCCACGCTACCAGACTTTGGAACTCTCTGCCTGTCACCGTCAAACAAATAGTGAGAGCCGATAAATTTAAAAGTGCACTTTTTGCACATTTTGCACATTAATGTAATCTATGTTTACTCTTTTACTCTTCTTCTTTCCTTATTTTCTCCCCTCTAGTCCTTTTCTATTAGGCCAATCCCTGAATTCTACTTTTTATTTTTGTATTTAATTTAATGTAATTTTTTATTTTTATTTTTATTTTTCTGCTCATTATGTGAATTAATTTAATTTTATTATATGTATATTTATTGAGCCATAATGTACTATAAAAGACAATGTGTTCTTATTTGTACTTTGCCAAATAAATAATTGAATTGAAATTGAAAAAAAGAACTTATTTATCATCGCAAACAAAACTTCTTATGGTTTTCAGAGGCTTCTACATCTAGATAGGGCCCATTCATAAATGCAAGGTTTGCACAGCAATCGCAATGCAAAGCAGGAAGTACTGCGCAAATTTATGAATTCTCTGCTTAGCAGTGATGAAAATTAATGCATTTGTGAACTCTCTGCTTAGCATATCTTGCGCAATATTGCATTTATGAATAGGCTCATACATTTCCTGATGATAAATGTTTCATGCTATCCTCAATATTCTAGCGTAGCGTTCAGGACCTATTACTGAATCAAACAAAGCATACAAAAGTATTTCCATTTTTAGGAATAAACCAAACCTTTTCTCTGAAACTAGCCTGCAAAAGGTCACTGACAGTAAGTCCGCAAATGTCAAAGCTACCAAACCACATATTTATTAGCAAAGTAGTGATATCCCAAATGAATATCCCAAGCACGCAAGCCGCTTAATTATAGTCCCATAGCATGCAAACAAAAAATAGCACACAACGGAGCAAGTAGACTGCGATACATGCACCCAAACACACATGGCATCCAATAAAACTGATTAAGATTAGTCCAAACGATAAATTCATTGCTAAGGTCAATCCGTACCCCATTGTTACCGACGTGAGATACGGACACGTTGAAAGAGTTCCGCAAAATTAGTGACAAACTATTGTTTCGCTTCTCGAATTGGGTAACAACGACTGCAGCAAGCTGCCTCCCCCAAAAATACAACGCTGAGTTCGCGTGCACCTTTGACTTCAATTGAATTGACCTGCGGTGTTGGCGCAAAACTTTCTGCTGACCTTTCTACGACACCACCTCGACTGCAATTGTTGGCAGATACACGAGTTGTTGTTCTCAATTTAAACGAACAAAACGACGAACTAAATTACCACAGGCATAGGCTGCCACTATACCAGACTATTACTTAATAGTACTGCGGCCGATTGAATATCCACCAGGCTGGCTGCTGAGTCTTGGGAGGAACGAGTCGATTTGTCAGACGGGAAACGCTGGTGTCTGTGTTCGGTGGGATAAACCTTGAGTTTATCCTCAAGCCCACCACTAAGGAAGGAACTACACTGCCATATGTGGCTCTGCATTAACATGGGATTGCATAGGTTCTGTGGTTGTAATGCTCCCCACCGCAGCTTTAACCTGATCCCGTCAGCCATCAAGTGAGCCAGTGCATCGAGGTGCTGCTACGGATCACCAAGTGAGAGGGAATCGAAGAAATTGTTTCCTGGTATGTTCATCATAAATGCGCGCCTTCCAAGAACCACTCCCGAGCCAAGCTGTGTGAACGCCCTTGCTTTGTCTTTCCCTGCGTTGGGATAGAATAGTTTCAATAGAACTTTTGTCAGGCTTGCTTATCAGATCGTGGCGTAGGTACGATCCGCGGATCGAGATTTAGTTCTAACTGTGCATCGTAAATTTCCATCAGCAATCAGAGTGCACGGAGAGAGAGGTCATTTTGGATTCGAGCGATACCGTACAGGGTCAGTGGTCGATGGATGCATATGGCCAGAGTGATCCGCCGAGCAAATTGTTTCCCGCAGCTATGGCGCTCTCTCTATGTCAAACCAATCAATTTGACAAGCCTCATGCTCATCAATAGTTGCTTGCTTCAGAGTGAAGATGTATATAGAGTTTCCCGTGAAAAATGCCATGTCATGGCATGCGAGGCACATGAGATATGGAACGTAGATAACCAACTGCAAGAGGGAGCAATGTTTATCCACCTCAAGCACTCGGGGGGCCAAACTGTAAACCGGCTGTTATGCATCATCGTAGCAGGGCATTACATTATAATCTTCGCTCCGTCGTTTTTTCCATTTTCTTTTTGGACGACCGACGGCGACGACGGGAATAGCCAACCAGTCTGATTGCCTGCAAGGTGAAGAAGTCATTTAAATGAACGGTACCTCGTGCGCGCTGTGTAAGTTGCCAATAAAAATAGAACTATTGCAGGTGTGGGGTATTATAATGCTCGATAGGTGGACCGAATTGTGAACTTCTCAGAGATACAGTGGGGCTGAAATGTGTTGTGAGCGATTTGATATTTTATTTTTCGGCGATTTGTCGTAATGGCAATTCGCCGAAAGGCCTTCACGGAGTGTATGACAAAGTAGCTGCAACAGCTCTCCAGCCATTGGAACACTTAACATCTGTGAATATCCGAGTTGTTTTTTTTTTTTTAGACAAAATCGGCCTTTTAGCAAAAATTATGAATAGTCTGGTGCCTGCTCGCGCAAGACCAAAAGACAAAAATTATAGATCGCCCATAGAAGTCTTTCTTTTTAATTTTTGGGCGGATTAGCAAAATGTCAAAACGCTAAAAATTTTGGGCGGCTTGACATATTTGAGTGTTGGGCGACAGGCACAATGTCAAATGGCCGCAAAATTAATCTGATTCCGGGTGAGTCAGCAAAAATAAATTTTTCGTTGGCCATGAAATGGCGGCTACATGAAATTTGGCCGCAAACCAAAAATGAAACATAATGAAAGGCTAGAGTCCGCTTGGCGGCTTTTTAAGAATGACATTGTCTACATATGCATTTTGCTTCGGCCCCAAAACGGTGGGGGAGACAAAAACTTTGTATGGCAGACGGCAGCATAGCCATGTCCGTATTCTTAAGAAAAGTATAACTTGTACACTTTTTGTTATCAGTGAAAAATAAAGAAGAAATAATAATAATAATACCCGCAAAATTAATCTGATTCCGGGTGATTCAGCAAAAATAAATTTTTCGTTGGCCATGAAATGGCGGCTACATGAAATTTGGCCGCAAACCAAAAATGAAACATAATGAAAGGCTAGAGTCCGCTTGGCGGCTTTTTAAGAATGACATTGTCTACATATGCATTTTGCTTCGGCCCCAAAACGGTGGGGGTGACAAAAACTTTGTATGGCAGACGGCAGCATAGCCATGTCCGTATTCTTAAGAAAAGTATAACTTGTACACTTTTTGTTATCAGTGAAAAATAAAGAAGAAATAATAATAATAATACTCGTACATAAAAAAAAAAAAAAAAAAAAAACCTGCTTGACAGTACGCGAAATTCATATCGAGGTCACCTACAGCTTGTCAATATTCTAGGACTCAAACGTTTTAACGCCAGGAGGGGCATGCCAGTAGAGATATCCTCGGACAACGTTACGTATTCAGGGGAGCTAGTGAAGAGTTGACAGCATTGTGCAGGCTAGACGAGACGGCATTGGCAAAAGAGTTTTAGTTACAGCTTAAGTGAAACTGTTATTCCCACGATGTCGCCTCACATGGGAGGAAGCTGGGAGCGCCTTATACGCTCGGTTAAACAGACTCTGGCAGAAATTACACCGACAAATAATCCAAGCGATGAACTCTTGGTTACCATGATGGCAGAGGTGGAAAACATAGTAAACACCAGACCATTTACCTATGTTCCGATTGACTTCGAAGGCGATGAGGCTCTAACACCCAACCTGGTAGGCTCATCGAACGGATTCAAGGAAGGGGTAGAGTTGGCCAACGATGGGGCGGCTCTAAAACGAAACTGGCTGATGAGCGAAAAATATGCTAACTCATTTTGGAAAAGATGGGTTCAAGAGTATTTACAAGACCTAACCCGCTGTAAAAAGTAATGGAGTTCATACAGCTCAATAAAAGAAGGCGATATCGTAGTCATAGTCGACTGGGACAACCCACGGAAGACTTGACCTACGGGTAAAGTAATCCAAGCATTTCATTGGAGAGGCGGCATAGTGCGAAGTGCGGTGGTTCAGCCGTCGAGAGGTATCTTTATTCGGCGCCCAACTAAGCTGGCTGTGCTCGACTTCAGGCAGTTCGGAGAAAGTAGTCAGGGAAACCAGGGCCACGGGCTCAGCTTACCGGGGGGGGGGAGTGTTACCGAACTTGGCAGCACAACCAAAGGTATAGTGGCATCACAGGTGGCGGTGTAAAATTGGCATCACTCATCGCAAGCGGAAAATGAGCAAACGTTAAAGAAGAAAAGAGGCAATTGTGGGTGTAAAGGAAGACATCGTGGTAAGCAGCAACCAGCAGAGAAAAGAGCAAGGAATTCGGAATAAACGTAGGTTAAGTTTAGCATTAAGTACATTTTATAACGTTTTGTTTTCCTAGGAAAATTTAGAAACATTAAGAATAATAAACTAGAATTTTGGAAAGTTCCATCGGCGTATTTTGTTTGATTGAATCAACACTTATCTTTAACGGCGAGGCTATGATCTGGACTTAGGGAATCATAACAATCTCCCAGTTTACTGCAACCCTACTGGTACGCCTATTGGATTGCCGATTTGACCTAAAAAAAAGTCTCATCAGGCATCCCGATTTCGAATCTACAAAAAAGGTGGTGTTGGACGAACTTGGTTAGATCCTAGACCGACATAACTTTCGATGCTGATCGATATACGGTATCTCTTAGAGTCTACGAAGACATGTTACAAACTTTTAGTCAAAAATTATAACCTTGGGAGAGGATATCAGAATGGCCCCAAAAATCTATGACAACAACAAACTACTTTTTACTAATTTTTTGTGAATTTAAAAGATATTTCTTATTTCGGGGCCTTATTTAATTTTTTTTAGTTTGGGGTGAACTTGACCCCAAGTGTCCATTTTTCATTTCAAATTGGAAAAAGCTCACCCAACATCGTGAAAAATTGTCCCCAAAATAGCCGACATGGTTAGGTTAGGATAGGTTAAGGTCGTTGTCAGCTACAACACACTTAGGCCAACGTGAGGTCCATTGTAATACCACGTGGATCTAGGGAGTTTCTCCCTCTACCCATTAAACCATTTAGAGCTTCTAATGAAGCGCTATAGACTTCTAACGTCTGTGTTAGCCAAGTTACTAAGATCGTTGAGCAAGAAGACTCTTTGATAGAGATTTCTTTTATGGGATATTGCAGGACAGGTAGGCTAGGTAGGTTGATGGGTGCCCTTGTGACTGCCCGTCACGACTCACTTAGAACGGCAGATCGTGTCCATTACGTCTATTTCCGGGAAACATATTTCCAGTACCTAAAAACGAGACAGAAAGAAACCGCTCGAAAAATTCCGCTTATCTAAAACCAACCAGATTTGTATATAAATCTGAAGAGGCTTTTAAGATCTGTTTTGTCCAGGTCATGTAGTTCATCAAAGAAACAACTACCCAGAACCTTAATTCTAGTGTTCATTTGCACTGGGCAGTCGCACAGTAGGTGGCGTATAGACACTTTTTCTTCGACGTCCCTACAGCTTTTGCAGTAGTCATTGTGCAGTATGCCCAGCCTTTCCGCATGCAGGCAAACTACGTAGTATCCTGTGACGACGCCTAGTACGTGAATGTCATTACGGTTAAGTCCGATCATATATTTAGATCTATTTTTGTTAACCGCTGGCCAGAGCTCTCTTGCATGTATGCACGTATCGAAATTAGCCCAAAGTTTTTTTGTTCTACTCAGGGTTTCTTCATCGATTTTGGAGGACATGTACGAAGAAGGTGAAGCGTAGTCTCATGCTCCTCTTCGTCCATGAAGCTTTTAAAGAATTCTACGTTTGAATAGACGCTAAGCCTTGGTGCGTTCTTGCCTATTAGACAGTGCCCTTTTATGGCAGCTATAGTAGACCTAATGTGCAGGCGGTTTAGTGAGATTAAACACTAAGAGCATCGTAGGTCCACCTTTGGTCAGATATGCTTAGTTGCTTGTGATGTAGTTTACAAGTACCGATAGGTATACCTAGAGAACCTTATCATGTAAAAAGTTTATGTGGTTCCTTTTTGGCGAGGTCATCTGCCCTACAGTTCCCTGGAATATATATATGCTTCCGGCACCCAACAGAGGTGAATGTTGAACTGCTCTCCCATCTCCTCAAGAGATGAACGGCAGTCTAGGGCTACGATGGAGTTTGAAGAGACTGAGTTCAGTGACCTTAGCGCGGCTTGACTATCCGAGAAGATACTGATGTCCTTAGTGGATATTACATTTCCCTTCAGCCACGACAAAACCGCTTTTATCGCCATAATTTCTGCTATGAACACGGTGCAATGATTGGGGGGACGGGCAGAGAGACTTATATTTAGTACTTCTGAGAAAACGCGTCCACCTACCCCATCACTAGTTGTTGATCCATCGGTGTAGAATTGGATCAATTTATCTTCCGTAAATGCATTATCCTTCCAGAATGATCTGCTGGGGAAAGTGATTTGAAAGTTCTTTCCCAACTGTAATTGGGGTATGGTGTAGGCTATTTTTCTTATTAGAGACCTCAATGAGTCCAAAATATTGGAGTGGCCAATATTCGTATTGATCTACTGTGATCTACTGTGATCTACTACTTTTAAGCGGACAGCGGAACAGGCAGCTGTTTGCCAGCTGAATATACCAAGGGCTGTCAGATTAAGTAGAATGTCTAATATAGTGGAGGGAGCTTTTCGGAGCTCTAATCGAACTGTACGTTGGACCTTGCCCAGCTTATCACGATTAATCGCTCTATTCAATGCAGTCCTCCAGACCGATATACAATAAAATCATTTGTAGGTATATACTTTATAAAATTAGTTGAAGAGATAGCCCTACATTGCGCGGAAGTTCCTTCCAGATCTTGAGTCCAAGATCTGTAAATACATAAATATTATTTTTTAATTTCGTGTGCAGAGCATCATTTACCCGAATACAGGCCCAGGGGTTAACTGATGAGGATTCCTTGCATGGCGGGTATTGCGGTTGCCATGTTCTAGGGGAGACATTGAAGATGATTATAAGAGTCCATCGATCACGCGATGTCTCGGTCGCCAATGAGTTTTACAAGATATGCGCGTTGTACTCGAGATTCCGGACCAAAACGCCATACAAATTGTAGCCAGATCAGAAAGGTTGAAGGGACTAAACATTAAGCAGCATTGTTCGCGACATCGAACATGTGGTCATTCCAACGAAAGTTGTCATTTACTCGTACACGCATAGCGAGAATGAAAAATCTTTTAGTTTCAGCAATGCATGTGCCATTTATGGATAATGGCAGAGTGAGTGGGTTTTCCTTTAGCGACAGAAGACATCATTGCATTTTGGAAGTGGAACACTCTATCTGAGTTATGCTTTTAAGATCAGAATTAAAGAGCGTAACATACGTTGCCGTTCCAGTTCCATACCCGAAGTAACAGACAGGAGATCATTTAAAAAAAAAAATGAGAAATAGAGTCGGAGACAAAACAGAGCCTTGTGGGACACCAGTATTTATTTGGTGAGTTGCAGAGGCAGACTTGAAACCGTCCAAAACAAGTTGAATTTAACGGTTCGAAAGGTAATGAATTAGAACCTTATGGAATATAAGCATTAAGTAGAGTATCATTGTTTCCAAATGCATGCATTCTCGGCAAGAGAGCTTGATGCCAAACTCAGTCAAATGTCTTTGAATTATCAAGGGCGACGATCTCACTTTCACCACCATGGTGAAAAGGTCCTGGGCTTAAAAAACCATTTCATTTGTTTATTCTTCGAATTGAAGAAGCATTTGAAATGGAAAAAACAATTCGCACTCACTCTTGAGTCTTGAATCTACATATACTCATTTTATAACGAGAACCAAATCGCAATCCACTGATGATCTCCCGATTTAACATACACTCAACTAAAATAGCCGAAATACAAGATCGCCTTTTTGGGCCATTTTGACATTATGTCAAATCACCAAAAATAAAATAAAAATGGCAAATTTGGGCTGTACGACATTTTTTCGTTTGAGGCGACTTGACGCTGGGCTATATCAACTAGGGTTTTGAAGTTGTCAATCAGAAACAGAAACACTTGTCCGGATTCATGTTTTTCAAGTAAAGACAACGATTGTCATGCTTAAGTTCGAGCTGCACAATGTTATTCTTCTTCTTCTTTATGCACGAAAGAAACCAAGTGGATGCAGTCAACAAACAAACAATCATCATCCGTAACTGTTCCTGGCAGCTTTGAGGTAGATATGTTCCTTACCCGTAAGACCTAGTGCAAGTTTACAGAACGAGCTAATACTGGGCACCTTGGAAAGAAACATTTTCATCGGACCGAGATGGAGAAGATGCAAGATGTGGAAGTAGTCCAAAAAGCTTCTTTGGGCTCGATGTCTCAAACAGATACAATGAGTCGTCACATCTTGTGCTACTGGCCTTTTGGGCCTTCCTTTCATCCCCGACTATCTATCTCAACTTTGAACATGATTAAACCAATCTCCGATTTTCGAACTATTATAACATTTTTCACAACAATTTTATTTTACTTTCCCACAGTTCGGTGACTTTTGCCACAGACTGTTAGTACAAGTTGAGTGGTTCTCAAGTGTGCCAAAGTCCGCAAATGCAAATGGATAGTCCCACTGTGAATAGACCCCTTAGATTTGTATCCTAACCATCCGGCAGCATCTTCCATCGTCTTCTACTGGTAAATTGTAGTAAACTGCGGGCCAAATGTAATTCTTTCATTTTTATTTGGCGAGTGACGATCTTGCGCCACCTAGAAAGTTGGGAAAGAAGGAAAAAAGTAAACAAAACAAAAAAGCTGGTTCTTCACGACAAGTATCTTTTTTTCAGCATTTGTTACTTTGTAGGTTCAACTTCCAATGAATGAATGAATGAATTGGTTGACCGCTTGCGGCGTCACGAAACTGGGAAGAGTCTGCAGGCATAGTACAAGTAGTTACGTATCCGATGTCTATCGCGCGTACATGTTGTGTGTTCAAAGATATTCTTGGGCCAATTACCTAATTACGATTCTAAGATACTAGATACTGGATGGTGTTTAAATTTTGTTTTTTTCCCCAGTCGGGGAACATTAATCCGGGATTAAGTTGTGACATAAGTTATAGTTGAGCCATTCTTAGCAGAAGATTTGATTTCAAATTTGTCTCATTTCGAAGAAGTTTTCAATGCCATTCGGCAGATATAACACCTTAAGCTTAGTAAAGAAATAATTTCACCTATAACGAGGTGTGCAGATGCCAATTGAAGTCGGTTAAGGCAGTTTTAAATCAATTACCACACCTGAGGCTCTATCAGAAAAAAACACTTTTATTAATGAACAATTTGCAATTCGCTTCAAATGCGTTGGCATAGATCTGTCCTCTTCGATGGAATATGCGGTGAGACGATGAAAATGTTGGTAATTATAAAAATGTATAGACTTCGTGTCGAGTGGACCTATACTGATCTTAGAAATCACAAACACATTGCGCCCTCGTGTTTTTTTTCCGCAGATATTTGAAATCAAATTGGATTTTGTTGTTGTTAGTTTATATTTATACTTAAAGATTTAAATTTAATCTTTTGGGCAAGCAAACAAGAAGTTCAGTGTGGATCGCTTGAGATTATGCATTACGTCTAATGTGTTAGGGTAATTAAATTTATTTGAGGGTCGTATAAGTTGCAAATAGAAAGGGAGATGTCATTTTGCTATGTCTTAGGAACGATATAACCAAGCTGTATATATATTATATCAGCTCCCTAGCTCAAACTTTGGTTTTTAAAAAAAGTTTTTTTTAAATTGTGGGCGTGTCAGTGGGCGGATTTTAGAAATTTTATTTTATCTGCCGAGCAGTTAACTTTAAGGTATGTTACAAACTTTGCGTCAAAATTAATATACCCTTAGAATAGAGTATACAAAGTTTTGAATACCTTAAAAGTTAAAACAATACAAATGACGGACTGGACGAATTTTCATAGCACGGAACAATGGAAAACTAGAATGTCGACGGTGTTTACGGCTAAATTTTTCTCAAAACATTCTTTTTTGGAAAACTAAAAGAGGCTGTATCTTATTCCGATATGTCCCGCCCCAACAGGCAATACCATATTGGAGTTTTTAGTGAAAAATGCCGTAATAAATAATGTTTAAAAATTTCTCAGAGCAAACATTTCTTAAGTAAAAACAATCTCGGAGTGTGCAACGAAAATATTTTTCACTGACTGTGTATGGTTTGCAATGCTCATTTTATAGTCAATAATAAGTCCTAACTGTTTGAACTCTTCTACCCTCTCATCTAAAAAGCACTCATCACTACAACGTAGCATGTTACAAAAACTAAACGTGGGACAAGATGAAGCTGCGGCACATGAGCAGCCAATTAGTTTTAACTTTTTCCAACCCGTAGAATAAAAGTAAAACTCCACAAAAGGGTCAGTTGTGATCGATAGTTAAAAAACACTATTTTAGTTTCAGAACTAATTCTCAGACTATGTTCAGCGAACCAGATCCGCAATAAATTCAAATCCCAGTTGATATCAGAAACCAAATTTAAAGAACTTTTTGCACCGTAGGAACATTTCACATCTTCTGCGAAGGCAGTAAATGTACCCTTAAAATCAAGCTCAAAAAGAGAATTAATGTATAGGGTGTTTTTTTTTTTATAGAGGTACTAGCTGCACCCGCCTGGCTTTGCCCGTGCCCTAGAATTCTATTGGCCAATATGTTCGAGTAGGCTTCCTTATTATTGTCCACTAGGGGTCGCCCCATGGTCGAAATTCGACCAATTTATTCTATAAGTTTAAAAAAAAAACAAAGTCGACTGTTATACATATTAATCGGAAAATGAAATTTTTCGACATTGCATTCTCTGATTTCACATGATATAAAATTTTTCCGCCATTTTCAAGTAACTTCAAGCATTTTCAAGTAACTTCAAGCATGTCCAAGTAACTTCAAGTATGTTCAAGCGTTATCAAGTAACTTCAAGTTTTTAAGCATTTTCAAGTAACTTAAAGTAACTTCAAGCATTTTCAGGTAACTTCAAGTAACTTCAATCATTTTTAAGTAACTTCAAGCATTTTCAAGTAACTTCAAGCATTTTCAAGGAACTTCAAGCATTTTCATGTAACTTCTTGATAGAAAATTTTTCCGTTCCGATTCGCAGATTATTGCCTCACACAGCAATGTTGTCGTTGTTGTAATTTGATTAAATTCGCTTCTTTTTTCCTGCTGTAATTCATAATGCGTGTTATATATGTGGATAATTTTTGTATTGTGCACTTCTATGTATTGTCCCCTACCCAAATATATATAGTGTTGGTATAGCTATGTGACGTATAATAGCAACAACGGGTGGAAACACGTTATAGGCAACTCCGTATTAATATATAGATAGCGGGTATCCGGCGTATGTTAGTGCGCCTAAAAAAAGGAGACCGATTTTGACCAAACTTCACAGAAACACTCTCAGGCCAATACTGAAGATTGCCTGATTTGAGCTCAACCGGTAAAAGGGTCTGCACGTTTTTCTCCGAATGGCTTAGTCCGCTCACGCAACTTCGTTGCTCCGCTAGCGGTAGGTGCTTGTTGTCTGGCAGGCGCCTATGTCAGCTTACTTGTGCGAATCAAACAACAAAGCGAAAGTAAAAAACTTCGATAGAATCACTTTTCATTCACTTTCACACCGATTGTTATCAATGTGGGGAAAAGCAACTTTCCGATGTCCGATTCACAAAAAAAAATGCAAAAAAATTCAATAAGAGTTATTTGACTAAAACATTGAACACACGATATCTCAAGAATGAAAGTGTGCACAAAAACCACAATAGGCTTGAAACGTTCGTGTGGTCTCCCTCTTTCATATGCGCATTCGAATAACAAAATAGGTGACTTCTGTACGGTGGTGTCTGTATCTGTATACATAAAAACATTCGTACAGACGTCACCTTTCATGGAAATTCATTGGAATCGGTTAACGCGTTTGGCCAAACACCGGCAACAAACACAAATATAGATTGATTTTTATATATATAGATAGATAAAACTTCTGATAGGGATAACTGTCAAACTAGCTGTCATACTAATAAAGTGTGTATGACTTTTTTTCAGTATACTTTGGCAAATCACCTTGGAAAGACTTACACCAGAACAATGTTTACTAATCGTTGAAATTTATTTCCAAAATTCGCGCTCTGTTCGCCAAACTTATGGAGCACTTCGTCCAGTTTACGGTGCGTAAAGTCGTCCATCTGAGCAGCTAATACGCAATACCATGGATCAATTCATGGTCACGTTTACTCTTTGTAATAATATTCATCCAAATCGAGCTCGTACCATCGTCGTTGTAGACGTGAGTGTGAGAGAGGACCCGTATTTATCGATCCGACGCCATTCTCAGCAACTCGGTCTTGGAAAATTTTGAGGAAAGATCGATATAAGATCCAACTGGTGCAAGAATTAAAGCCAGCGGATCATCAATTGCGTCGTGTGTTCTGTGAATGGGCTGAGAATCAACTGGAAGTTCAACCAGATTTTTAGCGTCAAGTCATCTTCAGCGATGAGACTCATTTCTGGCTTCACGGGTTTGTAAACAAACAGAATTGCCATTTTCGGAGTGAGCACAATCCTCTTGAGACTTTTGAGACTCCATTAAATCCCGAAAAAGTCACTGTTTGGTGTGTCGAAGGCGTCATCGGCCCATTAGTCCTTAAATCCGAAGACGGTGACAATATTACCGTGATTGGCGAACGCTATAGGCAAATGATTCGTGATTTTTTTATTCCTCATGTCATTGAAAATCATTCGGAGGAGGAATAGTTCCAACAATACGGCGTAGCATGCCGTAGAGCGAGTGCAACCATGACTTTGTTGAGCCAACAGTTTGGTGACCGAATCTCAAGAAATGGACCTGTGAATTGGCCACCTCGTTCGTGTGATTTGACACATTTGGACTTTTTTTTGTCTGGGTACTCGAATGTCTGGTCTAGCTGATAAACCAGGAACGATTGATCACTTAGAAGCCAACATTCCACGCACTATAGACGAAATAAGACCTGGTATGCTCGAAAAAGTGACCAGACAGGATGGCAATCATAAGGTGCAGTCGCGGAGGCCATATGCCAGAAATTGTTTTTAAACATTAAATGCCATGAAATTTGTGAGCTAATAAAGCCAAAATTTAGTCATTCCATTAAATTTGTTATATTTTATAAAAAAAAAAAAAATTGTATGCCTCTATTAAAAACACCCTGCATATGAGGAACAAAACTGACTTTCAAAGCAGAGATGTAAGAAGCAACACATACATAGAAATCGTCTATATTATTTGTGAGAAAAACGCTTAAAATTGTAATTAGTAAAATTACAGCTATCGTCATTGCTTCTCCAAAGACAAACAACAGTCGCAAAGTTCGCATGAAGTTTCCATTGTTCTATTCTCATGCAACGCAGCCATATTGACATGATTACTCATTCTCGTTACTATGAAAAAGTTTTTAGTTAATCGTTTTTCGAAACTCCCTCAACCGTTCTGTCTCTCCAATTTAATTGAATAATTCTTCCAACGAAATGTACGTACATTATTCTACGCATAACTTCCCATTACCCTGAGCCCTTTTCAACTTTTTCCACTAATGGATAAATCTTGGTTTTGTGCAATCTATGAAGTTTTTATTTGGATCAGTCTCAGTAGTAGAACGAATATACGGAATAAAATGTGTTTGACAATCCCTGTCTGTCATTGGAAAAAAACACACTTGCGGAATGGATACTGGATAAGCTCAATACCAAAAATGTTACTACCGCTATATGCGGCTGCCTTGCTGTCAAAGTATTCACACATGGTAGCGTGTTCTCCAACACATTGTGATGCCTTTTTGTCGACTGCAACTTCATTACGATTAACTACTACGTCTATTTTGGCGTACAGCCCATGAAGGGTCAAAAGCCTAGCTTCCCCAGATATTCGTGTGTGCGATGCTATAGTTTTGGCACGAATAAAAGTTACCTACACTTATATATATATTTTTTCTTTTATAATGGACTAAAGGGATTTTTAAATACCCTTATAATGTAATAGCTACAGAGCGCGGGCGTTAAGGAAATTATTGTTAGAAGATAGGGAGAGATGCCGATGCAAGTTCGTTTTAAATGTTGGTAGATTATAATGTGTAGGAATGCAAATGGCTATTTCGTTTAAGCACTTATGGTGAAAATAACAATATAATACTCGTAACTAGATGACTAAGAGAGTCAAGCGATCTCGCGATGTTACAGTCGCCAATAAGTTTTATCGTTTAAATAAGTAATTGATGCGCCAGACCAGATATGCCCATTGTACTCAAGTTTTGGGCGGATAAACGCCTTATAAATAGTAGCCAGATCAGAGGGAGTGAAATATTTCTTGCAACGCTTAGGAAGCCTAGGCATTTCGCAACGTTCTTGGCGACATCGAATAAGTGGTCATTCTAACGAAAGTTGTCATTAACACACATACCGAGAATAGAAAGCTGTTTGGTTTCAACGATGCAAGTGCCATTCATGGACAACAGCATGGTATTAGCGTTTTGCTTTAATGAAAGAAGACAGCATTGCGTTTTGGAAGCATTACATTCCACTTTGTTAGTTACACCCCACTGAGTTATGCTGTCGAGATCGGAATTCAATGGGCTTAACATACGTTGCCGTTCCACTTCCACACCCGAAGATGAGGGGGCGTAAACCAAGATACGAATATGAGAAGCTTAGGATTGAATTAGAGGTAATAGACAGGAGATCATTTATAAAAATGAGAAAGAGTGTCGGAGATAAAACAGAGCCTTGGGGAACACCATCAATTATTTTGTTGAGTTGCAGACTTGAATCCGTTCAAAACAACTTGAATTGAACGGTCCGAAAGGTAATTTCCAATCCATTGAAGAAAGGTATCATCGATTCCAAATGCACGCATTTTCGACAAGAGTGCTTGGTGACAATCTCTTTCAAATGCGTTGAAATATCAAGCGCAATGATCTTACTTTCACCACCTTGGTAAAGAGATTGGTTCCACTTTTCGGTTAGATAAGTCATCAAATCACCAGTCGACCTGTTGCTGCGAAAACCGTACTGTCGGTCAATAACAAGTTTTCGCGATTCACAATATTTCATGAGCTGACAGCTATCACCTTGGAAAGAAGGGAAGATATTGCAATTGGTCGGTAGGAGGAGGGAGATGAATATTCGCCTTTTTTGGGAACAGGCTGGACAAATACTGTTTTCTATCTTTTCGGGAAGAGCCCTGAAGAAAATGATAGATAGAAAAACTTGCGCAATGGTTTTGCCAGCGAGGAAGAACAACTCTTCAGAATGATAGGGGAAATACCATCTGGACCAGCAGATTTGTGAACGTCAAGATCTTGCAGTACTCTAGCCACTCTACGGTGCGGAAAAGGATTGGTCTCATGTAGTATTCCACGCGGGGAGATAAAGCTCAATCTGGGAGCGTTGAGCTGACTGCAAAGTGAGCAGCAAGCAGATTGGCCTTAGCTATAGAGCTGACAGCTGGAATGCCATTTTTAATAAGTGTCGGGATAGATGATGAGGCCGCATTCTTGATGTTTTTAACAAATGACCAAAAGTTTTTACTACCCGTGGGACTTTGTAGTATTTTTTGCCTCAAATGTTGGTCATAGGAGAATTTGACACGATTAATGTGGGCATTGCAGTCATTTCTGTCTCGTTTAAACTTATTTCGGCTTTCCTCAGATGGGTTGGCTTTGAAAGACCGAAAGCTTGCCTCTTTTAACCTGATAGACTCTTTGCAGCTCGAGTCAAACCACGCGTTTACCTTGGGTTTGATACTTTTTATCTTGTTAGGGATGAAAGACTTTTGGCACGAATAAAAGTTACCTAAACTTGTTATGTTTGTCAGACATAGCGAGGTAGAATAGTGAATGAATAGGATGCGAACATCGAACGCTTCGCTCAGGAGTCCGACACCACTGAGCCTATCGGTTCGCTCTCGTACGATAAATTGTTTTCCCACATTTTCGATTTGTTAATAGATAACGACTTTACAGATTGCATTGTGACACACGCTGTCCAAAAGCCTACAATAATTGGTCGTCGAATGATTTCATTTCTGTCGTATATCACGGATTCATCAACTGTTATGAAACGCCGTAGAAATGCACGTTAATTGCGCTAATCCGCTTCCGTTTTTGATCAACTGTCAGCAAACGCGGCACCCATCACGTGTCCAAATGGTCATGTAGGATACAAATAACGCTATCATTTGAAATGGCTATAGGTTAGGTTAGGTTAGGTTTATGTGGCTGTCGGCAGAAGCCGACACACTTAGATCAATTTAGGTCCATTGTGATACCACGTATATTATCTACCTCAACTCTGTAGATGGGACTGGTCAACGACACGCGGTTGTTCTCAAACGGTCCCCCATCTACGTACTTACCGCGCCCAACGTCGTTTAATTACGGTGATCTGACGAGAACCGATTAACTCGACGTGGTATGGTCGTTGGTTAAATGGCTATAATCTCTGCTTTCTCATGAACCTTGACTCGTTGATCTTCCAACACAATATCGTGGACTGTTTGACCATTTCTTCCCTTGGGACGCCATTTAGACATCCTGCGAACTCTGCGTCCTTTGAGCTCTTACGACCAC
The DNA here is from genome assembly GCA_949715645.1 of Portevinia maculata. Taxonomy (NCBI): domain Eukaryota; kingdom Metazoa; phylum Arthropoda; class Insecta; order Diptera; family Syrphidae; genus Portevinia; species Portevinia maculata. The sequence goes on along the minus strand of OX454525.1, from coordinate 9,862,488 downwards.
AATGCTATTCAGGGAGTCACTTGTGAATATTTTGTAGGCCTCTCATCACTCCCCTATTGATTTTACCACCCAAAAGGTCGTGCTTCATAAAATACGAAATTCCATTTTTTCCATCATCCATGCGTTCCGAGCGCCATCTTTCATTGAGTTACTGGGATCAACGAACCGCCCTCGTGTTAAAAAAAAAATAGTAATAATGGGCGCGTTCAATTTGCATTGCAACTACGCTTCCCTACCATTTTACCCTTTCTCATTGATCGAATAACTCACGTGCCCATCATTTGGAAGTGAAAGAGAGTAAACTACATATTAAGGAACTCGCAGCTGCCTTGCATACTTGCATTAATTTAGTCGAATTCCATTACTGCACATCTCAACAAAAAACTTTTAAATTTATGAGCAATAGCTTGCGCCCTATCTCTGCACCTTACATTTGTTGTCACTCTAAAGGAGTGTTCAATCCTTTGAAATGCAAACTCACATTATTGTCGTTTTCCAACACACTCCAACCCATCGAATTACACTTTCTATAGTCCGGGGTTTATAGCGTAACACCAAATTTAATGACCCACATCAAAGGTTCTGTGTGTGTATGCGTAATACTTACATCTAACTTCTGTTCTACCCCGACCTTGCGCGGTCATAGTGAATAAATCTGTTAATTACTTTTTTACAGCTTCTGCCGTTAACAAAAAAAAAGCTCCACCCAAACACGCCGGGCCAAGTGGTAAGTGGCGGCATGAATAAGCCGGGCCGGTACAAAAAAAAAAAGAAACTCACCTTTTTATGGGATGCTATGTTCGTGGAGTCGTCATGCTCGCCATCTGCAATGAGAAAAAAAGAAAACCACCCTGTTAATAACTTGCTATTTGTTTAATGTATAGACATGTGGTCTATTGAGGTCGATACTATTTGCACTAATTTTCAAGCCACATTCAGTGGCCTATCACTGTCGCTAATAGCAATTGATAAATTGTGTGGAACCACAACAAAGAATGGTGAAGGAATTTTATGCTCTGTTAAGTGTCACATAAAAATGCAAAAAGAACAGTGTCTCCGGCGGAATGTTGTATGGGTGCCGATACCTGATGTAATTCGTGGGGTTATGTAAAAACTTATCTCCGGTGGAACTAGTTTGACGTAGATTTGGGGAATTGATTTATGGCTATCGCCACCGCCAGACTCGTAGACGGAGACTGTTGACGATGTGGTTTTTGGGTCACCGGGGTGGGCTCCCACGGATATGCCACCACCGGCGACCAACCGCACCATAATACGGCAAGTGAAATGAAAATTGAATAAGCTGATTGTGTTGGGTAAAAACCTACGATCGGCTTAATAACTGACTTGGCTATGCAGCATTTTGACAGGCATTAGATAAGGCATGCATTCTGCATTCTGTGGACTTTGGTTATAAAATGAAGCATAATGGATAAATCTATCTTCTATGGTAATGAGAATGTCGTTAATGAAATTATGACGGTGAAAGGAGGGACAGTGAGTTGAGGGAATGTTTTTTGTGAAGCTGATTGTGTAACACAGTGATGAGGGCCATGCAAGTAATACGTTAATACGTTTATGCTCTTAAATGAAGGTCGGTTTGGGAGACGGACATTTAAGTTTGTAGCGGATAACCTTACACGCGGACCAGTAGGAATACCAAAACTGTTCATTCGTGGAAACCATCCTCATGACAAAAAAAAAAGAGTGAAGAAGTTTCAAAGATAGAGAGAGAGACAGAGAGAGGGCGATACGGGCAGGCTTCATCATGTCCTAGGCTATATAAGATTTAAAAGTCGGCGTCGTTTTATGGGGTTGAAAACGACTTTAAGCTGATTAAGTTTAAATAGCGATCTTTGAGTGGTCGTCGAGTGGTAAGCAGGCAGTTTAGTTCGCGAGAGTTGATCACATTGCCACACACTAAGAACGCACAAATCCTCTTGCGAACGTCTGACAAACATCCAAGAGTATCAATTGTCATGAGAAGCTTCTTAAATTTGCAGTTCGGATTCGGCTCAATGTTGTAGGTTCCTTCCACTTCGGAAATAAAGTGGCTGGAGAAGCCCCGTTAAAGCCTAATATATTTTCGGAACGCACACGCAGAGTGTTTTACTTGAATTAAAGATCCGGGTTTTAATCTACTCTACTCAATCCTTAAAATCACTAGCGCCATTTCGAAGAATGGCGATCATTGAGAATATGACTTTTTTTTTATAATTTTCGTGCGCTAAAGAGATTTTTTTTCTGTAATTGATACAGTACCCTTAATGTAACCACAGCGCAGCCATTTTTTTTTTTTGTTGCTGCGAGCAGCACCCAGCAAATGATTCATTACATGTTTTTAGGTGCTACATACTGCATGAAAGAATAGAAGGATAGAAAAGAAGTTTGGTGCGATGGGGTTTCTTCTCCACAGGTGGCGCCTAAATTGCTTTAGGGAGATCTGTTTTGTTGTGTGTATTCAATTTAAAAATCGTGGCCCTGGTCGGCATTCCAACGAACGACCTGCCGATCAATTAGTGGACACACAACCATCGCACCATTGCCACCCGCTAATATGATATGACTTATGGAGTCTGGTGATCGGCTATGACTAGCTGAAAAACGACGCTGTAATTCCAGCCTCTAATCAATTGAAGACGGAAGCTTGCCTTATTGAACCACTTGACACACTCTTTTGTTCAAAATGAGTTGTGTTTCGTTCAGCTTCTTTTTTGTTTGTACACCTTTAGGTGCAGACGTCTCTTTTTCTTCTTCCTTAATCAGGATTAAAGGGATTCTAACTATCCCACTTAACTGCCTCCCTACTGGTCCCCCTGAGGGGTTCGCCGGGTCAAACATAGAAGATAATGGCACCCCTCCGATTTTGAATTACTTCGTAGCTGAGGCCAATCAAATGCCGATGTTGCTGCATTTGTGTGATCCAGGAGTATTTGGGCCTGCTTCTTTCGCGATTATATGGAAACGTTGATTGTTGTTGCTTTTTTGACGCGGTTCCTAGGATCTCTCCTTTGAACATGAGAGTTGGTGCTGGAGCCGATCGCGGTCAATTTTGTTCGAGACAGGTTCTTTGACGTGAAGGCTTCTTCGGATCTTGAAACTTCTTATTCCATAAATCTTTGGTATCGTTGTTATTCCTCATACTATTTGTTTGCTGTCCACCATTGTGAACCATGTGTGAGCGCCGGGCGCATAACTGCCTTGTAGAGCCTTCCTTTAAGCTAAGGAGGCATTTTTCGGTTACTCGGCTAAATTTAACCTCCACTTCGCCCAGCCTATGATTATGCGATGCCTAATGTCATCATCACAGCTTTCTTTGATATCGATCATAGTTAGTAGATATTTGAACTTTTCGCACTTGGGAATCACTCTTTCGTTCATATAAATATCTGGAATAGGTCGGAGTGGATCGGAGAACGGGCAGCACAAGTATTCTGGTTTCTTCGGACTAATACGATACCCATTCCCATCCAAAGCGTCCACCGATGTATGGTGTAAGTGCTCATTGCAAGGACGTTTGATCCTCGCAAATGATCGCTTCATCGTCAGCAAAGAACAACTGATGCAGTTTGGAGTCCGTCACTTTTCTCTCAAGGAGTTTTATTTCGACGAGATAACACGTTATGTACCGTTAAGTGGCCATAAACACTTGGTGTGTCCGACTCCCGTGGACTAAACTCTCAACATTTAAGGCCAAAAATCCACCCTGGAACCGCTCGTTGTAATGCAGGGTGCTGCCGTTTATAAGTCCATTAAATGACGCCGTCTTGTTAGTCTTCTGTGGCCTTAGACGTGTGTGCCTGCTGATGGTTGCTGACCCACCTCCCCGGTAGCACTGTTCGCATTACTTCATGGGGGGGATGCTGTAATCATACGCCGTTTCGGGTTCACTGTGTCCCGTGTTACGTGGTGCGCGTCTTCTATTTTCATTCCGACAATATGTTTGGCGTAGGTGCAAATTTGGTTCCAGTCCTCACTGGCCAGCATCTTTTAGACTATGGATGATGTTGCCGATATTTCTCTCCAGTTTTCCTCTTTCGGTTTCCGAACTGCTGCATGCGAAGACCTTGCCACGTCGAATCAACCTGTTCGTAAACACATAGAACGGAGTGTATTCTGAGACCGTCCATACTTTTGGATATTTTGCAGTTTCGTTCTTTAACGAAAATAATGCAAGCGAAAAGGTTCAACTGCAATAAGCCAGCTTTTCATTTTGAAAATTTACCATTTTTACTAGACACTCATACCTACTGATAATGGTATTTGCAGACTGAGTCTTATACTCAGCATTAACCGATCACTTTATATATTTATTTTCGAATCCGTCACTCTGCAAGAACACTTAAGTACTGCAAAGAAAATATATTTACAAAAGACGCAGTTTATTTGTATTTTCAACAACAATTAGTTGTCATTTGAAGGTTATGAATAAGGTCTGGTGTTTACCAGTTATATACTCCCGCTCAACGGAATAGGTTCAAAAAAGTCTTCTCTCTCAGTCTATTGCATATATATTTATTTTTTTTTGAATGCTTTGAACCTTCATTTGTTTGCACATAACGTAGAATCGAAAAATAGAGCGATTTGTGAAACGGTAAATTAGAATTTTGTTTTCATCATTATATTCCACAAAAGCGCTGCATTTCTTTGGCTCATCAAATTAGGTACAAGGGCAATGACTTTAGTTTTTATTGAAAGTAACTTCCGCGGTTTTTCTGTGAAATGGGTCGTGGGAAGCAAGTGATCGATTTTGGAATAGGCCAAATCCGCTTTATTTGGCATCTTTTGGAATCTGGGCTAAAATAGCGCGAAATTGCTAAAAATTGTCGGAGCCAAAATGTTGTTAGTAATTTAATTCGAAATCAATCCCGTTATGGAAATAATATGAAAGGAGGTGTTCAATACGCGGCAGCAACGGCAGATAGATGACTTATCATCAGAGCTGCTTCAAATTCTCAACGTTCTGCGGGAAAAATCAGGGAAGAAAGCGGAGTTAATGCAAGTCTGGCAACGTAAAACGGATTATTCGGAGTGCCAAGCATTTGAAGAGGCTAAAAGTAGTGATGGCACGATTAATAGTAAATTTTATATTAATCGGTTATTTTCTTTCGGTTAACGATTTAATTGTATCGAGTTTTCCATTTCGATTAATCGACAAAATAATCGATTAATTCAAAAAATAGTCAAAATTAATCGAAAGAAAACCATCACTACTAAAGCAATACTGTCTAGAACAAGACAGCGCAAATCTGCGGAAACACCAGCAATAAAACATCTGGGCGCACAAGTAATCAGTATTAGACGACCGACGAGGACGACTCTAATTAAATAGTACCATACACCAGCCAAATTTTAATAAACTATTCCGATGCACCACTCATGATAACAACAACAACCAAAGAGGAAATTGTGGAAATGCTTACCTTATTGAGACCATTGGAAGCTATGACTACTTAAATAAGTGGAGAGAAAGACGCCACATTAAGTCAAGTAATTCCACTTGCTGATTGTGGGCGTCAACATATAATAACAATTTGTTGTAGGTACATCCGTGGTAGCAAACAAATTAAAAACAAATATTTTGAACCATTTTGACCGCCGGTTTGGACAAATGGAACATTCGTTTCTACTGGCAGCATCATCACTCCTAGACCCATGATTCAAACAAATCCATTTTCAGGCTTTGTCCAAAGTTATAAGAACCCTCAGAAGCGAAATTGCTGAAATTGGATATGGAGACGACAGCATTGGGAGTGGAAGTGAATCGTCTTCCACGGGTGATAATTAATTCGATTTATGGGCTCACCATAAGACTTTGGCCCACAAACGACGAAGAACGGACAATGAATTAGCACATCCTCAAGACGAACTAAGCTTCTTCTTCAATTCTCCGGCTCTCGAGTTAAAACGAAATGTGGTTGATGCTTGCGAAGAGATGAAATCCGTTTACCCTAACCAATCTCTCCGAAAAATATTTCTTTTTGATTGGGACTTCCGTTTCCGTACCATCCGAACGGCATTTTTCCAAAGCAGGTGCAACTGCTACGGAAAAACGGAATCGTTTAACGACGAAACACCTGTCTCAGAACTCTTTTTTTTTAAATTCAGTTTTTAACAAATAATGTATTTTTTTTCCTTTGTGTATAAATTTAATTAAATTTAGTGAATTAAAAGCTTAATAAATTATTTTCGTACTCAGCAAACAATTAGTTTTTGAAATTATTTTTTTTCCATGACAATATCAAATTTTAACCGAACATTTAACCGAAAAACCGATTAATCGGTTAATTTTGTTGCAATAAATCGCGATTAATAATCGCTCCCTTCGATTAATCACATCATCAATTAATCGATTAATGATTTTTTCCCATCACTAGCGAAAAGTAAAAAAAAAAAAAACACCTCAATGATGAGCGCAAAGCGGCACTTCTTCGGTTTGCTCGAGACCATATGACGTGGAAAAAGGAGTGCCACACTGTCGTGTTTTCCGACAAAAAAAAAATTCAACCTGGGTGGACCGGACGGCTACAACTACTAATTTCATTTGTATCATCAAAACTGAACGCAAGTGCATTCAAAACTGTAATACAAAAGGCTTTTCCACGTTTCTCAAACGTTTCTGGACGGATTCTCTCCCCATTCATACAGCTAGGGTAGTGAAGCAGTGGATAAACGACCAAAATGTAAATAACTTCAGTGGCCGCCGTTCTTCCCGGACATTATTTAGAACGTTTGAGCTGTTGTCCCGAAGAGTTTTTGAGGGCGGGAGACAATTCGACGATTCTGCGACCCTGATTGAAGCCATTAAAAAGCTTGGTCTACGATTTCGCGTAGGGATATTGGAAAATATTATAAGTCTTTGCCAAACCGAATTTATGAAGTTACTTTGAACAAAGGAGGAAGTAGAATATACTAAATTAGCATGAAATACAATAGATTAGATTAGATTAGATTTTTGGGGGGAGGTGGTATACTGTATCCAGATCACTGCGGCCGCTTGTGGGCCTATTGTGATATCCTACATTTAGAGCTCGTCCATGATGCCGCAGCTTTTTAGGAAGGAGGCTAATTCTTTGGGAGAGCTGGCAGGTATGTCTGCTGCTTCAAGATAGAATTTACCTAGGAAACGTTGACGCGTTTTGATCAAACACTTGCATTCAAATAATATATGTTCTGCTGTTTCTACGTCCTCGTTGCACAATCTGCAGGTATTGTCTTCTGCTATGCCCATAGTCATCAGGTGTTTTTTGACACGGCAGTGCCCTGTGAGGAAGCCTCTGACTTTTCGAATCTGACTTCTACTTAGTTGTAGGAGTTGATTCGTTTTTTTGTGGGAACTGCTTCGGTTTCCCTCTAGAAATGGAGCTTCTTTTCCTCAAGCCAGGTTTTAACACAACTTTTTATAATGCTTATTGGTAGCCTAGCCCACAGAATGGTCTTGGCATCATGAATGTGGATGCCGATCCTGTTCTGGCTGAACTAGACGAACTGTCTGTGTTTTCATTGCCTTCGTATCCACTGTGTCCAGACACCCGAATCAATTGAACTTTGTTTGTGGTGCCCAGTAGTTGCAGGAGTTGGAGACAATCGCAGACCAGTTTTGATGTTATTTGAAAGGCGTTGATTGCGAGAAGGGCCGCCCTGCTATGGGAGAGATTGTAGATGTTTTTGTTTTTTATGAATTTGTTTAGATTCTCTCGAATGCATAGCTCTATCGCGTGCATTTCCGCCTGAAATACGGTGCTGCTTGTGTCCATACTAGCGTATAGGCATGTTTGGCAAATGTAGGTTTATTCTGTTCCTAGTTTAGACGGCCTGGAAATGTAGCCTTGAAGTTGTGTCGGAAGTTATATATTGGTAGACATTTGTCTGTTAGGTGTATTCCAAGTAGTTCGTGTTCACTGAGTTCCCGTAGGATTGCAGAGTGAGCTATGTTGGATTTCGATTCATCTTCTGTGATGAGCGTATAGGATTTACCATCGCTTCTTTCATGAGTTCTAGGTGAAGTGGAGGGATATTTAGTATAATTTCAAGTGCAGCGGTTGGTGCAGTTTTCATTGCAGCAGTTGCACAGACACAGGCTACTCGCTGTATTTTACCTCGAGGTCATTGGCCTTATCAATAGGTTTGGTAAGGTGAGAGTTCCATGTAAATTTTTCATCTAGTGTGATTCCTAGATATTTAACTTCCGTTGAGAACTCTATTTTTTCACCGAAGAGTGCAGCATTTCTGAGTCTTCCTCGCCTTCTTCTCTTGGTGAATGCAACTATGGTGTTTTTCTTGGGATTGACTTTAAGTCCAACTTTTGTGCACCATTCAGCAACCAGGTTCAAAGTAATCTGGAGGCGATCCGAGGTTGTGTCTTCGAATTTACCTCTGATTAGAAAAGCTATGTCGTCTGCATATCCTTGGACATAGAAGCCATCATTACTGAGAATGATCAGCAGCTCATTTACTACGATGGAGCATAGCAGGGGTGAGAGAACTCCTCCCTGAGGGCATCCTTTCGTAGCTGTCACAGTGAGTTTATTATTATTTATTAGCTAAGACAGCGCAAGAATGGGTGAAGGTTTGCGAAAAAGAAGCGTGCAGCAGATGTGAAAAAACCACAGCGTTCAGATGTGATAGTAATTAAGAAGACCAGCGACCTATCGTACGCTGACCTACTTCGGAAATTGAAGGCGGATCCGTCGCTAAAGGAAGTAGGAACTAATGTTAGCCGAATCCGTAAAACTGCAAGCGGCGACCTTTTACTGTCGCCAAAAAATACTGCAAATCCTTCAACCGCAGTCTTTAAAAACAAAATTAAGGAAGCGCTGGGAGAAAATGGTAACGTTTGGTCCCTCACACAAGAGGTCTTGCTTGAATGCAAAGATATAGACGAAGTGTTGTCGAAAGAGGAGATTGCTGCTTTAACAGATCAAATAAATTTCGAACTTAAAGTCGCGATGATCAAAAACGTTAGAAAAGCCTATGGTTGAACACAAACAGCCACCATAAGCCTACCAACGGAGATGGCGAACAGGCTGCTAAAAATGGGAAAAGTGCGAATCGGTTGGGTCTATTGCCGAATACGGGAAAAGACTGTACCCAAGCGTTGCTTTAGATGCCTCGAGTTCGGACACTTCGCAAGGGCATGCAAAAGCCCAAACGACCGAACGGATCTGTGTGTCAGATGCGGAGAAAAAGGTCACAAATTAAAAGACTGCAAAGCCAGACCAAAATGCCTGCTTTGCGAAGCGAAAAATGTAGAATTTGGACATTTGACCGGTAGTAGAAGATGTCCTGAATACAAGAAAGCGGTGGAAAATATTTCGAAAAAAATATGAACTTACTACAGCTTAATTTAAATCACTGTGAAGCGGCTAAAGACCTCCTACAACAAACTGTTCGTGAACGGAAAGTTGATGTAGCGATTCTCTGTGAACAATATAGGAATCTATCGGGCAATAACTGGGTTACCGACACGACGAAAACAGCTGCAATCTGGGTTTGCGGCGACGTCTCCATTCAGGAACGCTCGGAGGTGCCGGAGAAATTCTTCATATGGGCTAAGATAAACGTTATTTATATATACAGCTGTTATATTCCACCTAGCGTTACTATTGACATTTTTGAGATGGTTTTGGACAGACTAGTCGCCCACGTAACCGGTAAGAGTCCAGTCATAATCGCAGGGGATTTTAACGCATGGGCCTCGGAATGGGGCAGTTCATATACGAATCGTAGAGGGATTGTTCTACTAGAAGCATTCTCTTGTTTAGATATTGTTTTAGCTAACAGCGGAAGAACGAACATTTTTAGTACAGCTAGATCGGGATCTATCATCGATATCACTTTTGCAAGCAGCAGGCTGCTAAGTGATGGTAGCTGGCGCGTGAGCGACCGTTACACGCATAGTGACCACAACGCTATTTTATTCAGCGCGAGCACTGTATCGACAAACATTACTAACCGGATGACGCTGAAGCGATCGAAATGGAATGTCAAGACGCTAGATGAAGATCTTTTAAGCTTCGTTGTCAGTGAGGCGATAATTGACCCAGAAGTGCAACGGAATTCGTAGAACAGGTATCACGGCTAGTTGTGAACGCCTGTAACACGTCAATGTCCAAGTTAGGAACGGGAAAGCACCGATCCCTAGTGTGTTGGTGGACTCCCGAAATCGTGGAACTTAGATCGGCGTGCCACCAGACACGAAGAATTTACCAGCGTTCCCGGACTCATAACGCCAATGACCAACAACTGCAACTCTTACGCAGTGCACATCGAGAAGCGAGAATCCGCCTGAAAAAAGAAATTAAATCTAGCAAGCGTCTTTGCTTTAGAAATCTATGCGAAGAACTCAATAACGACGTATGGGGTAAAGCTTACAAAATCGTTTCGATGAAGCTTAGAGGTCCCCGCATGCAATCGCCAACATGCCCAGTATTGTTACGACAAATAGTTGAGACACTATTTCCTCGCCAAGAAGGACAGGATATAGGTAGTCAAAGTAGTCTAAGGGTTCACGAGAACGAACCTATTCCCATCATAACACGAGAAGAATTATTCGAAGCATGTAAAAAGGTACGCGATCGAAACGCTCCGGGAGTGGATGGTATTCCAAATAAAGCCCTTAAGGTAGCAATCAAAACGCGACCCGACTTATTTGCTGAAATGTTTAACGCGTGTCTTCAGGAAAGCATTTTTCCTGAGCCTCGGAAGCGCCAAAGACTTGTCTTACTGCCAAAAGGTAAAGGAAATCCAAACGAACCATCATCTTATCGTCCTATTTGTTTATTAGACACGATTGGTAAAATCCTTGAGCGGATAATTTACAATAGGCTCCAGCCAGCAATTGAAACTGCAAGAGGCCTCTCGGAACACCAATACGGTTTTCGTAAGTCAAGATCTACCGTAGACGCAATTAACGCGGTAATAACGTGAGCACAGGCCGCTATAGAGGGAAGGCGTTGGAAGGAGGCACCAAAAAGTATTGCGCCGTTATAACCTTAAACGTAAAAAACGCGTTCAATTCGGCGAATTGGCAACGCATTATGAGCTGTCTTTACAGGATTGAAATGCCAGACTATCTCCGTAAAATTATAAAGAACTACTTTGCGAATAGAGTCCTCCTCTATGACTCTGATGAGGGAGTTAAAGAGCACGAAGTAAGTGGCGGTGTACCACAAGGCTCGGTCCTAGGTCCCTTGCTGTGGAACGTCATGTATGATGAAATTCTTCGCCTGGAGAAGAAGAATCGTCAATTATCGGCTTCGCAGACCACATCGCCGTGGTTGTTGTGGCGAAAACTATAGAAGATGTCGAACTGCACTGCAACGAGACAGTTGCTACTGTACGAAGATGGCTAGCTAGCGCGGGCTTGCAACTCGCAGAACATAAGACAGAAGCAGTGCTTATTACGAGTAGGAAAGTAAGGGAAACGATAACGTTTAGAGTAGGAGAGCATCTAGTTGTTTCCCAACCGTTCATTAAATACCTGGGAGTGATTATTGATGCTCGACTAAGCTTCAAAAATCACCTAGAGTACGTATGCAACAAGCCCTCAAAAACTGTTAGTGCACTTTCAAGGTTGATGAGTAACATCGAAGGACCTAAGCAGAATAAAAGAATGCTTCTTGCAGGAGCTGCCGGCTCAATACTCATGTGTGCAGTAGAAATATGGTCGAATGCCGGGAAAGTTAAGTCTTATGTTCGGGGAATTAAATCTTCCCACCGCCTTAGCGCATTAAGAGTCGCCTGTGCATTTCGAACTGTTTCGAACGATGCTGTACTTGTCGTATCTTCAATGCTACCTATCGACATACTTGCTGAAGAAACAAAAACTTTAAGAACGTAGCGAGTCCGAAATGGCCAGTTAGATGGCGAAATAAGGAAACTCGAAAGAAATCGCAGTAGCGCAATCTGGCAAGAACGTTGGAACGAATCCTTAAAGGGAAGATGGACATATTGTCTCATACCAGTGATCGACGCATGGATTAAACGAAGCCATGGCGAAACAAACTACTACCTGACTCAGTTCTTGACGGGTCATGGCTGTTACAGAGAATATCTTTTTAAACGCGGATATGAATCTATCCCAAACTGTCCGTATTGTAAAACTGTTTCGGAAAACGCGGAACATGTGTTCTTTCATTGCCCACGATACGAAACCGAGAGGATCAGCCTACGGGACCAATTTGGGGAGTGGCCCACTCCCGATAATGTCGTAAATCACATGCTTCAGAATCCTGAAAACTGGACCACTGTAAGTAACGTGGCGGTGCGCATACTTAGCAAACTAAGACGTTTAGAGCGCCAACGTAAAGTGGATAATGCAAATCATAGAATTAGACGAAGGTAAGGCTCTATACCGACCCCCGTGAAGTAATGCCTAACGGCGGTTCCACGGGGGATATATATATATAATCGGTCTGTTGAGGAAGGGAGGTGGTTTTAGCCGGTAAGAATCCGGCACTACCAGTGGGCGTACCATTGGTGCCTATGCAAGGTTTCCACCTTCCACCGCAAAAAAAAAAAAAAACAAAAAACAAAAAACCACTGAGTTTATTGTTGCTTAATGGGGTTTTTATGTTTTATCCTCTTGCATACATTTTACCTATTTACATGTAGTGTTGTCAACTCCCATGTTTGGATACCTCTATATATCTTGGAGAACTCTGTATATCAAATGCTCCTTCTATATCGAGGAACTTAAATACCTACATACTATATGCTTATATTAACAAGAAACAAAGCTCTATTTATACCCTATTCTAAGGGTATATTAATTTTGACGCATTGTAACATACCTTAATATTGCCCGTAGACCCCTAAAAGTTACTATATTTATGATCAGCGTCGATAGTAATGTCGATGTAGCCATGTCCGTCCGTCCGTCTGTCGGCAAAAATTAGGCCTTTAAACTGGACCTAGAGAGCTGAAATTTTAACCATATACTCTCTAGGGTCCCGAAATAATCAAGTTTACGAATTTTTGAAATCCGCCCACAGACACGCCCACAAACTCAAAAAAACAAAATTTTGCAAAAAATCGAATTTTGAGCTAGAAAGCTGAAATTTTTTATACATGATCTATGACTGCTAAAACTGCTCGCGATAAAAAATTTTCAAAATCCGCCCACTGACACGCCCCCAAATAAATAAAATAATTTTTTTATACCCTATTCTAAGGGTATATTAATTTTTGAAAATCCAAAGTTTGAGCTAGGGAGCTGAAATTTATAATATATACTCTCTATGGGCCCTTTATGCTCATGTGTAAATATTTTCAAAATCCGCCTACTGACACGCCCACAATTAATTTTTTATTTTTTTTTAAATTCAAAGTTTGAGCTAGGGAGCTGAAATTTATAATACAAGGTGGCGCAAAAGTTGTCATCTGTTTACTTCACAAATGTCAAAGTAAAATTGACATTTGCCGCTATTTGCAAAAATTATAGCATCTTCCAATAGGGTTTTCAGCCCTTGGGTGGCCTTAGGCAATTCTGTGTGCCAATGTTCTAAATGATCCACGACGTTTGACATCCATCCTATGTAGTTTTCAGTCGGATTGGTGAACGCCACTGGGTGATGACTTTTGCGCCACCTTGTATATACTCTCTAGGGGCCCTTTATTCTCATGTGTTAATTTTTTTTAAATCCGCCTACTGACACGCCCACAATTAAATAAAACAATTTTATTGGAACACCGGAGCGTTTTTTTTATAAAATCCTTTAAATGTTATATAACAAAATATGTAGAGCGTTCTTAACAATTCAACCATACTTAGACTTTTGTCACGCCCAGTTATGAGGGATAGGAATAAGAATAGGGTATCCAACAGTTCGCCCAAGCGGACTGTAGCCCGTCCCTATGTTTTTTTTTTAATTTTAAGTTTCTGAGCCTAATCAGTTGAGCCAAAATAAATCGGTTTTTTTTTTGTTATATTTTTGAAAAAAATAAGTAATGAGTACATATATATACGCGTTTTAGACACCGCATACTTTTGCGTTTCATTAATAATTATTTAGTTTACGCAAACAATTTTTTTTTATTAAAATCCGTAAGTTGGTTGAAGAGCTATTGCCATATTACTTTTGAGAAGTGTTGAACCTATTCAGTTGAGCGGGAGTGTAGCTAAAGGTTAACATGCCGATATGCACGTCGACCAATCACATATTAAACAATACACTCAAGATTAAACTATATGTAACAGCCTTGCTCTTCAGAACTTCAACTTAAGTGGGTTAGATATTTGCGCACCTACTTCATCGATAACAATCACTTCATCTATCAAATTTTACTGAGGAAAAAAACGTCCACTTCAACGAGAGGTTTCTTTTCCTTTTGTTTTTATAACTTTACCGTTGATGGCCACCTCTCACTATAGTAAAAAAAAAATTAGTGAAGAAAACCCAACACAAAATTGCACAAATGTTTGTCTTATAATCAAGTTTATCTGATCGGATAAAATGACACAAAGACGCTGTATTTATGCTGCGTTGCTTGTCTCTCAGTACCAGCCAATTACAGCAGATTGTTCAAATGCTAACATAATTATTGTACTTTCAGGTACTTTGGGAGTAACCCAAATCGAGGAGAAATCTCTGAGAAAATTCGCATATTACTTAGCTTGATGATATCCCTATACTTTCTGTCTTAGCTAATCAAACGTTATTAATAGAAACTATTTGGAATCATATATCAAACGACACAGTTGAGTTGAATTTAAATTTGTTTCCTTTGTGTTCCTTTTGAGTCGCAGGCTCAGTCGTTATACGTCTTAATGAAGTCATCCTCCGTTTTAGGGGTTATTCACATTCTTTTATTATTTCGCACTCTTGGTCGGGCTGGGTCTGATGTCATTTGTAACGAACTTTTCTGGTATAATTTAGTGCCACCCTCGACGAGGAGGAATTTCACTTCTTCATCTTAACGCCTTCTGCACCCCAGCACATAAATTTGGCTGGGTGCTGTCACAATAATTTGCTTAACGAAGCTGATTACCATGTAGGCATTTTGGCAATTGGACAACACATGCCGATAGCTGGAATTTCGAGCAAAAATAGGATTTTTTTTTAAGTAGGGTGAGATCATTTTTTTTGATGAAAATTTTAACTACTTCTGAGTGCGAGGTCGTTGGATTGCAATGAATTGAATTAGTAAGGTTGGAGTTCACTTGTGATTTTCAATTGGTCACTAACAACTAGTTGGCTTGACTGTATACTGGTATTGAGCAACGTTTAGCTTCTTTATATGCAGAGTTCAGTTACCTGAGGCTATATTCACGAGATTTGGACGAAATGTTCACCATATTCGGGGTATATTGCAGATGCGGAAATACAGCGTTTCAAAAAAATATTTGGACCGCACTCGACATTCCAACCTTACAGTGGAACGTTAGCTCCACATTTTTGTATACAACTTTCAGCAAAGCTTAAGGCCTTGGGTATCTATTATTCAATGTTTAAATGCAGTTCTTCTTTTTCCTTGACGGCGAAGTTATGATCAGAATAAAAAAGGACCATAACCCTCGCAATTCATTAAGAAAAAAAGGTCAAATATCCTCCGTCAACGAGTGCAAAACGATGTTTTTATTATTCCGGAATAGAGGTTAGGTTATAGTGGCAGTCGGCAGAAGCCGACACACTTAGACCAATAAAAAGGTGCATTGTGATACCACACGGATCAATCTTCTTCCTACTCGTTCAACCAGTTGTAGCTTTTGATAAAGCATGAAAGACTTTTAATGTCGATGTTTATGATATCGTTGAGATCATTGTAAAAGAAAGATCTTAAATGGAGATTTCGTCTTTGAGAGAGAGCAGGACATGTGCAGAGAAGGTGGAGAATAGTCTCCTAATCCTCCTCGTCCAAGCAGCTTCTGCGGAAGCACTTTCTATAGACGCCAAGCCTTGTCCGATGATTACACCAATTGTAGCACCAATGTGCAGTCTGTTCAGAGAAATCAAACACGTTTTAGATCCAGCTTTGGCCAAATCTGTTTTGTCGCTAGACAAGTGTTGCCACTTATCCACTTAAGGTTAGTTCTTTCAATGGCTTTCCTCATAAACATGAGTTCGCATGTAGCAATCGGAATGCCTAAGGGACCTTTATCAGGTAGAAGGGGCATTATGGTTCCTTTTCTGGCGAGTTCATCCGCCCTACAATTCCCTGAAAAATCTCTCTGTCTCGGCACCCAGCATAGATGATAGCGAGAGATGATCGGCAGTCTATAGGACTACTGCCAAGTTAGTGGAGACAGAATCCAGAGAGTTTAGCGCAGATTGGGTATATGAGAAGATTCGGATGTTGATAGCGGATATCACGTTCCTCTTCAGCCACGATGGGACTTCTATAATCGCCATGATTTCCGCCTGGAATAAGCTGCAGTGATTATGGAGACGAAAAGAGAGGCTGAGGTTCAGTCTGTCAGAGAACACACCGTCACCTTCCCCCTCGTCGGTTTTGGATCCATCGGTGTAAAAGTGGATCGATTCATTCACGACAGGGAGCCTTCCTCCCAGAATGTTCTGGGAGAGATGTTGACTTTGAAGTTTTTGTCACTCAGGAAGAGAAGACCTGCGTAGAATGAAGAGGGCTTACGCAATCTCCCTGCTCAAGGAGATGGAGGAGTCTGGCTAACGAAACAACATCCCGAGGTTTTATAAAGAGGCAAAGC
Source organism: Portevinia maculata (assembly GCA_949715645.1). Taxonomy (NCBI): domain Eukaryota; kingdom Metazoa; phylum Arthropoda; class Insecta; order Diptera; family Syrphidae; genus Portevinia; species Portevinia maculata. The sequence continues at coordinate 9,845,822 of OX454525.1, read as the reverse complement.
AACTAGCTTCTGTCTTCAAGACCGGAACGCAGGCTTTTCGAAACAGAGAAGGAAACCCAGTCACCGAGGCATGTACAGAGAGTGATAGGGCAAGAAGAAACCCCACGTCCAGTGAACGAGGAACCGGTTCCACCACCCAGTTTTGAAGTCGTAAGCATAGCTGTAAAAAAAGGTAAAGAACAACAAGGCTGCCGGCTCTGATGGTTTACCAGCTAAGCTTTTCCAATACGATGTTTGGTAGGGCGCATGCACCAATCATCAACCAATTATGAGTGGAATAAAGCATGGCCGAACACTGGACTATCAGCTCCATATGTCCCATCTTCAAGAAAGGCGATCCTATATGTCTAGCTAAAACCCATCGAGGCATATCCCTGCTCTATGTCGCATATAAGATCCTATCCAACGTACTGTGCGAACATCTGAAGCCGTTCTGAACACACTAATCGGCACGTACCAGTGTGGCTCCCGGCGGGGCAGATCGACAATACACCAAATCTTCACACTAAGGCAAATCCTGGAAAAGCTCAATGAATTTCAAGTCGAAACCCACCATGCATGGTTTTATCGACTTTAAAGCTGCATAGGATAGCATTCATCGGCAGGATGGCAATCTCCGATTTGGGGATCCCGGCAAAACTGATTCATCCAGTTGTGTAACGTGAAGCTGGAAAATAGGCTGTGCAATGTGCAGTATGGAAACAGTTCTTCCGAACAATTGCAAGCCTGTACCGGATTGCTGGTAAGGAGATGTGCTGTCATGTGACTTCTTCAATCTTGTTCTGGAGCAGACAGTGCGCAGGGCAGGTGTCAGTATCAATCTTAGACAGATCCGTCCAACTACTGGGATACGGCATCATCGTCCGATCTCAGCGTGCCGTGTTAGAGGCTTTCATGGTGATTAAAGGACAGCAAAATTGGTTGGAATTGAAGTCAACGAGGACAAAACGAAGTACTTGCTTTCAACAAACAAAAAACATCTGTCCACCGACTAGGACAAAACATCACTACCTCGAAGTACACATCCACTTTACAAATACACCTTAGTGGAGATCCGACGAAGACTTACCCTTACCATAGGAAACCGTTGCTGTTTCGGTTTGGCAAAGCAAATGGGTTCTAAACTCCTAACTCGGAAGACCAAGTATGAGCTCTACAAAACACTGATACTGGCAGTTCTGCTTTACGGCGCCGAGAGCTGGATGATAAACAGAGCTAATTTTCGGTTGTTTCGAAAGAAAAATAGTCCGTCGGATATTTGATCCTGTGAGTGAGGGGAGCCAATGGAGGGGATGATATAATCGTGAACTGTACGAACCGTACCAAGATGTGAATGTAGCCAAAAAGCTAAAATACTTCGACTTCATTGGCTCGCCAAATCGATTGAATGGACAATAATGCTCCAGCTAAGAGGATCTTCGACTTCCAGCCCCTAGGCTCGAGACGACAAGGAAGACCGAGCCTCCGTTTTAAAGACCAAGTCATCGCGGTTGCCAGAGCGCTGCGTCTGGAAAACTGAAATCAGCTTTCGGGGGGATCGCGGTGGATGGAAGGCTGCAGTGTCTAAGGCGGAGACTCTTCACGGGTCGGGAGCCCGTTAAGTAAGTAAATAAGCATTTACCTTCGCAAAACTAATGCCACCTGTGTAGTATTTTTTCGACATCCACAAGAAGCAGCCCTTGAGCATTGTTGTTGAACTTTGGCGAACGGATTTCCTGGGCATTTCTCCTTCTCTCAGCGGCAAGTTTGAAAATGGTTGTGCCCCTGTTGAAGCTGGTTTGTTGGAGTTCGTGGACAGCAGAAAAAGAAATTTCTTCTAACTCCCGATACAGACTCTCTACACACTTTGCTTAAATTTGAGCACACTTTCTCCTTGCGAGCCTCTTGCAAAGTCTGTATTTCAAATCGAGGCGAGTTTTTTCATCTCCATTATTAGTGGAGCACTTTGACCAAGCTTTGAATGACGCTTTCTTGTCACTTACCACTGCTTTAGCTTCATCTGTCAACCACCGTGTTTGTTTGCCGTGTTGATAGTGTCCTTTTGAAGCCCCGAGCAGGGATTTGGCTCTTTCAAAGCAAAGTCGTTGTTCATTTCCAATAATTTTTCCAATAAGACGAATTTTGTTTTAAATAGTGGGCGTGTCAGTCTGTGGATTTGAAAAATCTTACCGGACTAGCATTTCGTGCCCATATAGACAATATATTCCAAATTACAGATTTCCCGCTTATTAGGGTTCCGTAGCCAAATGGCAAAAAACGGAACCCTTATAGATTCGTCATGTCTGTCTGCCTGTCTGTCCGGGCATGTCACAGCCACTTTTTTCCGAAACTATAAGAGCTATACTGTTGAAACTTGGTAAGTAGATGTATTCTATGAACCGCATTAAGACTTTCACACAAAAATAGAAAAAAAAAATTGGGGGTTCCCCATATTTAGAGTCAAAATTAAAAAAACCTTAAAAAGAGTATTACCTATAAGGGACTAACAGACTTACAATCTTCATTCTGTACTGAATTTGTGTACATTTAAAAGATCATAAAGAAGGTTTGATCTGTCATATTTCAGCCGTTCGACGCTTTGGACGAAATATTAATTACAGTCGCTGGTCAAATTATTAGACGCACTGTAAGGTTCTATGTCATTTGTTTGTACTTGTTTACGTTCGCGTATCAATTGCTTAACACTGTAATGCAACACGATAAAAGTAAATACAAAATGGAATCATATACAAAATCTCCTAAATAAAAACACATTTTATGTAAGTTTAAATATAAAAATATTGCATATAAACTCGTGCAACACATAAAAATATTAAAAAACTATAGTGCGTCTAATAATTTGGCCAGGGACTGTGTATGTGGCATGCCGACAGAAAAACAATCCACCACTGTCATATCTGCTGGAGATTATTCGCGACCCGCTTCCTGTGTGAATATTGTTTACACATTTATCTGCAGTAGTATCTGCACCCTCGGCATAGAAAAGTCTTATGAAAATCAATTATACAAGCAACAATGTGGCTAACTACTGTTTTTAGTTATTTATTTGAGAGAAAAATAGAACTAAAATTCAAAATGTTAACCAACAAAATGATACACAGAATAACTTCAGCACCCAATAAATATTTCAACTATTATCTCTTCACCCAGAGAAAGTGAAACCGATATATACAATTCATAAAGAAAAAAAGATGCCGACTTTAATCTTTCTATTGTTGTGCATACAATTTGTCAAGCTCTTATCAAACTCGTATTTTTTATAATTCAAAGCAGTATTCATCAACGGATTAAACAACCGCATCTGATCAATAAACACACAATTTTCAGCTGATTAGAAATATGTCGGTTTCCAAATATGCTAAAATATTCATACAACAAAGACAACCCGCGACGTACAAAAATAAAAACCTTAACTTTTAATTGTAGTAACGTACAATTACTATGTTTGTACACTCCCGCTCAACTGAATAGGTTCAACATTTCTAAAAAGTAATATTTGTATTTGTATTTGTATTTGTATTTTTATTTTATTCAACAATAGCCTTGAGATGGGCATCTCATTTATGGCCATTAAAATTTACAATATTTCATTATATATATATTTATGTACATGCCAAATTCAAAAGTAGTATCTTAACATACAAGCATATTCAAAATAATACAAATGTTATTTATAAGATAATATCTTAAACTATAAAAGGGAAATATGAAAAAGAAAATAAAAATAAAAATCAGTTTACAAAAATTTAGTGAAAACGCATAGCTACAACAGGGTTCTGAATGTGGTCCTTTAAAGAGCGGACAAAGTCATTTAAATTGTTTATGATTTTAATTTGAGTCGGTAATATATTCCAGATCCTGGCACTTAGAGGGAAGAAAGATCTATGTGTTTGTAATGTTGAAGTTCTTAATGTGTTTAAGTTTAACGTTCTCAATGATGCAGAAGATTGTATTTTCTCGTACAAATAAGTCGGAGTTCGACAATGTAACAACCTATACATAAATTTGCACATATCTATAACAAACTCAGACATGATTGGGACTTCAAAAATGCAGTTAGATAAATGAGAAACATGATCAAACCTTCTTAGGCAATGTATAAATCGAACACAGGAGTTGAAAACTACATTTAGTTTTTTGCCTGCTTATTGAGTCCATTCCAGCATACAAAGGGGCCCCGTATGTTATAATTGGTGCTAATAAAGTTTTGACCAGAGTTAGCCGCGTGGACTTAGGTATATAAGCTGATATTCTCCAGAGACGCCTAAGACCACCATAAATTCCAGCAATTACTTTATTCACATGTTCATTCCATGTTAGATTTTTGTTGAAAATAAAACCTAAATTTTTAACTTTGGACTTGTACGGAATGACATGTGTATCCATAATAACTTCTGGGAAATAGGATTCATCTAGAGATACCTTATATACGAGTATAATTATACTTTGCGATTTCTTTGGGTTCAAAGTTAGGTTGTTAGCTATTGCCCATTCATGTATAATGCATAAATCTTCACTAATGTTCACGACGGCATCTTCCATGAGTCCCAAAGGGAATGAAAAATTGATCTGTAAATCGTCTGCGTATAGATGGTATGAGGAATATTTGATTACATCTACTATGTCGTCAATAAACATACTGAACAGCAGAGGACCTAATATAGATCCCTGAGCAACTCCCCTTTTCACATCAACAAAATCAGACGTAATGGATCCAACTACAATGGCTTGTTTACGGCCATCCAGAAAGCTGTTTATTAGACTTAGGGCACTTGAAGAAAAACCAAATTTATGGCTCAATTTACTAAGTAAAATTTCATGATCTACTGAATTAAAAGCGTTGGTGAAATCGAGCAATGTCAAAATTGATACTTTATCTTGATCCATTGCGATCCGTATATCATCATGTACTTTCAATATTGCCGATACACAACTGTGCTTTTTGCGAAAACCTGACTGGAGGGGAGACAATAAATTAAACGACTCCAAATAGTAATTTACCTGATTGAACATCAATTTTTCCAGACCCTTTGGCAAAAAAGGTAAAATACTAATCGGGCGGTAGTTCGAAAAATCATTATTATCCGATGTACATTTTAGAATGGGTATAATTTTTGCCATCTTCCAGACAGTAGGAAAAACAGACTTCGTTAGGCAGTCGTTATAAATATTAGTGATAGTCGGAATGATTACCGGAAGTATTAATTTGATAAATTTTGGTGATATGCTGTCTAGACCTATCGCATTTGATTGTATTGAATAAAGAGATTCAAAACATTCATTCATTGTAACGCAGCCAAATGAGAAATTCGCACTTGAGTTTCTATAGACACTAGTGCGAGCAAGACTGTTAGAGTCCGACAGGGCAAAGATTTTATTTAGATTGTTTGCAAAATCAAGATTAAAGCAGGTGATGGTGCTTGCGGGGGTGTGTGTGCGTGGGTGAGTAGAGCCAGCGAAGTTGGAGCTGGAGAGCGGCGGATAGACGGCGACGGCGACCAATATGAGCAGAGCCAGGCGACCAATTTCTCGTTCAGCCTGTCTTCTGTTCTCAGCAATTAGAAGAATAAAAAAAAGAGACTCCAACTAGGTTGTGTGTTCACCTTGTGCTTTATTCAACAGACTGCTTTTAAAAAAGAATAAAAAAAGGTGGCTCCAACTTGGTTGTGTGCTCACAAACTTTATTTAACAGACTGCTTTTAAAAAAGAATAAAAAAAGGTGGCTCCAACTTGGTTGTGTGCTCACAAACTTTATTTAACAGACTGCAACAATTCATATTTCACGCTGCCGTCTTATACTCAGAAACGCAACGGTGCAGTGTGAATCTTAAAACAACAATAATTCTTTATTTTCGCCGTTGCTGAATTATGTGTATACGAGGACTCACATTTGCGTGTTTAAATAACATTTTAAAGTTAATATGCGATATGTGCTTTTAAGTTTAAAAAGTGCTTACAAAATAAAAATATGCTTTCTAATGGCATAGAATGAATGTTATTGGAAATGAAAATAATAATTGGAAAAACAATAATAATTGAAAACATGATGACTTAAATTAATGCGGCTGCTACAAGATCATTAATATTAACTGGCTTAGCTCTGCCGTTCGCACCTAGTCTTTTTAAATTATTCCATAGAATATTAGTTGAGTTCTTATAGGCATCTAATAGATTGAGATAGAATTCTTTTTTGGCATTTCTTATGGCTTTGACGACCTTGTTACGGCATCTTTTATATCGTTCCCAGTTGCATAAGTGTCTATTGGTTTTGTAAACATTGTATAAAAAATTTCGCTCGCTAATTAGATCTTTTATGTTACTGGTGAGCCATCGACAACGATTGTCAGGGATATATCTTTTTAATGGGGCATACTTATCAAATAAATATTTCAGTAGATTTGTTAAGTATTCCACCTTAAAATCAACTGAGTTAACATTTCTGAAAAGCAGCCAGTCAATATTTGACATTTCACTTAAAAGTTCATCCCAATTTATATTTTTGAAGTCCCTTATAAAGCAGGGCTCCCCTTGGCTTACACCATCAACTTCAACATTAAAGATTAGAGAGGTTAAGTCGTGGTCAGCAGCACCATGCATTTGATCAAAGAAAGAAACTTTGTTTTTATTTGACACTATAAATAAATCTATAGTTATAACACTATAACTTGTAAAATGTGTAGGGACAAAGCTTACCATTTCGAAGCCATGAGATTCAAACAAATTTTTTAGATAATTTGACGTAGCGGTTGTGCGACAGACGTCAATATTGAGATCTCCACACATTATCATGTTTTCGTAAACTGCATTGTGCTTCAGTATAAATGTTTCGAATTCCACAAACGGGAAACTACCCGGATGTCTGTATATCGCATTAAGTAAAACCTTTTCGAATGGAAGATTTATCTCGATAAGTAAGCACTGGATATCCTCATGTGCAGGTATACCTGTCCGTATGTAAACTATTACACCGCACGAGCGACCATCTCCATCCAACCTAAATATACGATAGCCATTAATCTGAATCATCGAGTCATCAACTCTATTATTTAACCATGTTTCTGACAAACAAATAATATCCGTCCTTGTAGATTGAAACATAGATCTTATTTCATCAATTTTAGGAAGCAGACTACGCACATTCATGTGACAAATATTCAATCCATTGGAACGAGACGAGAAAACATTCAACGATACACTACCAAGATCTACTTCACCTGTACCAGTTAACAAAGAACTATTACGACTGCTCATACAATAATAATTTATTGAAGAAGCTGAAAAACTCAATAAAAACCACAAACAGAGAGAAACAGATATGCATTTTCACTATAATAAGAAAATCGTTACAAATATTTATATACATTTCAGATATAGGTAAAATAAATACAGATTAGTTTGAATAAGATATGAGAGTGTTTATTTATTTACTATGTTATGTCTAATATGGCAATATCTCTTTAACCAACTCACCGATTTTAATGAAAGAAATTTGTTTGCATAAATTAATTAATTATTAATTGAAACACGAAAGTATGCGTTGTCTAACACACGTATACATAATCATTACTTATTTTTTTTCACAAACAACAAAAAAACCGATTTATTTTGGCTCAGCTGAATAGTTTCAACAACTTAAAATTTAAAAAAATGCACAGCTTTGTTTCTTGTTAATATAAGTAAGTTAGGTTAGGTTAAACAGGGATATGCAATTTGCATACAGCACTAGGCACCAGAAGGGCCCATCGCGATCCATAGGGAACCAATTGAAATTTCAAATGGAGAAAAACCTAAAAACTTAAAAAACTTTTGTTAGACAAAGCCCAATCTTCCTGCAGAATTTAACCAGCTTCTGTGGTCTGTGCCGCTCAGCTCCCCCAAATCCTCGAAGAAGTATTCTCCTAGAAACTTCCTACGATTCCGTGCTATACAATCGCACTCACACAGTATGTGTGTTATGTCTTCCTCGGCTTGTAGATCACCACAGAACCTGCATATGTCCACATCTACCAATCTAAGCCGCCTAGCATGCTTCCTTAGGAGACAGTTCCCCGACATAATCCCAACTACTGTTCTAAGCTGTTCCCCACTCAATTTCAGAATTTCCTTAGACACCCTATTCCCCTCTAAATTTTGCTAAAGATCTTCTCATTGATTATTCCCTTAATAACGCCAAGGGGTGGTTTAATGTTCACACCTCCACTATTTTCCAATTCCCCTCCATTTCTTGCCAGCTCATCGGCTTACAGTTTCTGACTGCCTCAGAATTGATGTTAACAGATTCTAGTGCTTAAATGTCGCCTGACTGTCAATGTTGATGGCGATATCCCTTCCCGACATTGATCCCATCTGCACTATCTCTGCCAGCCTTAGAACAGCCAGAACTTACGATTGGAAGACATTGCTTGTGTCCGGGAGTCGTATAGACTCTCTCAGGTCTGGATCACTAGAAAAAATGCCAGAATCCCTTCCGTCCCCCGTCTTAGAGCCGACAGTGTAGAAAGCAACCTCATTTGCGACTGTGATTGCATCTCTTTTCCACTCTTTCCTTCCCGGATATGACCTCATAGGGGATGTCAAAGTCGACCAGGGGCAAATTTCATCTGTCCGTATAGGATTTCCTGGTAGCACATCAGTTAAGATGCCCAAAACTGCATTTTTTAAACTGGCCCAATCTAGCGGTATAAGGTGCAGGAAGGCGTCCAGCGCTGCCATGGGAGTGGTACGGACTGCACTAGTGATGGCTATGCTAGCCGTTCGCTGCACCGTTGCTAGTTTTCCAATTATGGTTCTTTTATTCGTTGCCCTCCACCATACAATCAATAATATTAATGTCCAAGTAATTTTACATTTTGGTCGTTTATCCACTGCTTCACTACCGTAGCTGTATGAATGGGAGCGTTGTCGTGCTGGTATGTCCATGGAATACGTTCGAAAACGAGAAACGTTTAAAAGCTTTTGCCACTACCTTAAGTATCGCCTGATCATATGGTCTCGAGCAAACCGAAGGCGTGTAGCTTCACATCATTGAGAGGTGTTTTCTTTTTTACTTTTAGCCTTTTCAAATACTTGGCGCTCCGAATAATCCGTATTACAGTTGCCAGACTTGCATTAACTCCGCGTTCTTCCCTGATTTTGGCCGCAAAACGTTGAGAATTTGAAGCGCTTCTGATGATAAGTCTTCTATCTGCTCTTGTTGTCGCGTATTGAACACCTCCTTTCAGATTATTTCAATAACTTGATTGATTACGAATTAAATTATTAACAACATTTGGGCTACGACCATTTTTTTTTTAGCGATTTCGCGCTGTTTTAGCCAAGATTCCAAATACCCCTTTATTTGGCCTTTTTCAAAATCGTTCAATTGTTTCCCACGACCCAATTCACAAAAAAACAGCGGAAGTTACTTTCAATTAAAAAAGAAAAAAATTAACGTCGATACGCTATCGCTAAAGATCACAAACTGAAGTCATTGCCCTTGAATCTAATCTGATGAGCCAAAAAAAATGCAGCGCTTCTGTGGAATATAATGATGAAAACAAAATTCTAATTTACCGTTTCACAAATCGCGTTATTTTTCGATTCTATGTTAAGGGGCCCTTACATGGTCAATCGAATAACATGAATCACTAGCATGTGTTTGTGAAAATGTATCTGTATGAGTCACACACATTTGGTGAAGTCTGATTGGCGAAAATCAAAGCAAGTTTGATTTTGCATGATGAACGTCATGCCGTTTGATATGTGTAAGGGTTGGATTGACGTAATTACTTCATTGTGTTTTGTGTCGCGGAAGCGAAAACATGTGCGGAAAACTGAAGGACGATGAAGACCGAGCATTTGTATCGGAATTAATTGCAACGTATCGGTTATTACCAAGTTTATGGGATGTCAAAGTGAAAGATTATAGCGACCGAAACAAAAAAAAATGCAACAATATTAAGTTTTACTGCAAAAGTATAAAGAAAAGTATCCTGATGCACAAAAAGCGGATGTCACCAGAAAAATAAATACGTTGAGAACGAATTTTCGGCGCGAGATAAAACGTTTAAATGAATTAAACAAAAGCGGATCCGGTGTTGATAATTTCAGTGAACCAACTCTTTGGTATTTTAATGAAATTAGTTTCATTAAAGACAGCGAATCTCCGTCTGCATCTCGCAGTACAATTCAAGAATATATTACAAGAGCAATATATGCAATACAATCACCCGTTTCCCTTATCGTTTCCCTTAACTAAAAATTTCACGTCAATCGATTGAACTGTGTAAGGGGTAGCGTCTATCAACACATACACGATGCATGATGTCCAGCGATTGACCGTGTAAGGGCCCCTTTATGTGCAAACAAATGAAGGTTCAAAGTATTGCAAAAAATGTAAATATATATCCAATAGACTGAAAGAGAGAGAGAGAGAGAATTTTTTAAACCTATTCAGTTGAGCGGGAGTGTATATTTAGATCTGGACTGACATGCGATTGAGCTCCTCGGAAAAAAACCAAGTAGGTAAAAAATTATAAAACAGTCTGTTCATGTTAGTACATTAACGGTTTCATTTTTGGATTCAAAAAATTATATTGAATCAAAAAAAGAGAAAGAGCCGTCTCTGTCATTTAAAGAAAATGATGGGAATTGCTTACATTGTGAAAATTTTTTGAAATTCCTTCCAAACCACAGAGACAATAATTATTGTATCTTTGTGGTCTATGAGTATTGTGCTCCATTAATAACCCGACAAACAAAGAAGAAAATGTTTACAGAATAGAATCGAGAATGGCCACTACCCTGCGACTGGATGACTGACCACAGAGAATCAGTTCCAATATCTACATTGATATTTATTTGTTTATGTCATCCAAAAGGAAATGATTTTGATTATTGTAATTGCATTGGAGTGAAGTGTTAACCACAGAATATAATTTTCTTTTTATCTATTAGATTGCTGTAAAAGGTCGCATTTAATTCAGAAATTCTATCATGATCGATGTAAAATATGAAGTCATTTTATATTCACAGATAATGAATTATCAGCAGTTGCTTGTTTATTTGTACGATTGATAGTCGTAGTTGTAACTTGCTTTCAAGGCAATCTAACTTACGTTTAGTGCGAGCACATGGTCAAAGTTTTATACATATACCACAATCGTATGGCATAGGTTCCCGGAAATTTCAAATATTCACTTTCGTTTTCTTTTTTGTTGGCAACATTTTTGACTTGAATGCAACGATGAATATTGAATTGGTAAATTTTCAAATGGTACGAGTATTATGAAATTGCCACCGTTAACTATTTTATAATCACAGTACCTTACCAACCACTGGTACCTACCACGTTTCGACCCTTAAAACAAGATTAAAGCTTCTTTTTTTTCTGACTCGAAAATGCGATGAAAAAGGCACTTCGACCCATAAGATCTTTTGTACCATTAGGGACCAGAAAATATTTAGGAGTTTCTACTTCCCGTATAAAGCAGACAATTTCACCAGCAGAAGAATTCTTTATGTCTTCGGAACTCAGTTGTTCCCTGAAAATGATCTTCTTTCTAATTTTGTGAGGGCTGGAAATTCACATAATATGTGTTCAGCTGTTTCGTCTTCTTCAAGACATTTTTTTTTTTTGTCGGGGTGCGAGACTTTCTACACTGGAGCACTCAGACTCAATACTGGTCCATTGTACTACCAGGAAGACACACCACTTTTAATGTAAAAATTTACTTGTTTTTCTAAGAAAAACGAGTAGGCAATTCAGTGATAAGGAGCTTAGGTTTACAGCACTCACCATATCAGCACCAAATACCTACCACCTGATACGAGCAAAAGCAGGACAGTCACAGAGGAAATGTACCGCAGTGTCGTCGCTTTCTCCACAGGCTTCGCAGTTAGTGGTATCGCTTAAGCCTATCACCTTAAGGTGTTTGGCAAAAGCGTAATGGCCCGTAAGAATGCCAGTATCTCAACAAAATGAATCTTAGCCCAACGGCAGAATGTAGATTCTGCATGGAGGACGAGGAAACCTCAGAACACATACTCTGTGAATGCCCGGCTCTGCATTGGTTGAGACGACGCATTCTCCACAGAGAGGTGTTATCACTGGTGGAGCTTCGCAACTCTACCACCAAAGACGTGCTGAGTTTCATTAGGGAAGTCAGTCGCCTCCTGGTATAAGACAACCTTGTGACACAAAAGATCTCTTAGGTCGCAGTGTCGGCCCTTGGGCAAGGGTTATTTAAATTAAAAAAAAAAAAAAAAAAAAAAAAAAAAAGAATGCCAGTAGTCTGTCTGCAGTCTTTTCTGCTGAGAGACAAAAAGAATGAAGCAGATTTTTCACAGACGTCGAGGAGAATTTGCTTAGTCTGTCTGCACCCTGGAGAGTCATGCCATAGGCGATTGTGTTCATATGAAACCCAAACGTCAATGGAAGCCCTGACCGAGGACGCAGCCAGACATATCGCTGGTTCAGATCCTGAGAAGTCCTCCTCTGAGCCCTGTCTAGCAAGTTCATCGGAGATCTCATTTCCCGTGATCCCGTTATGACCCGGGACCCCGACAAGTCTAAGTGAATTCAGCCTTCCGACCGAATTCAGAGAGATTTTGCATTCATGAATTATTTTGGAGGTGGTTGAGGGACGCATGTTTGCCTAACGAGAAGAAAAGTCTAATGTTGTCGCTCTTCAAGAAGACACCAGCACCAGATCGTTGATCGGTTTTGGAGCCATCCGTGAAGATTTGACTGCATTCCATTCCAGGCTCAGAGTATTGAAGACATAGTCGGCACTCAGGAGAGTCTACTAAACCGTGGTGACCAGAAAGGTAACCTACTAAGTGCTTGATATCATGCCTTCTTAGATTTCCACATCTGCTGGCATAGTTATTGAAGGGCTCCTTCGGCCTGTCTTAGACCTGGGCTGTTCTCCTAATATAAGATACATTTTATATGTTCCCTTTTATTTGCTGTGATTGCTGGCGATCTAGGAGTGCAGCAGAAGGTTTCAGGACCTGTGAATGGTGTTTCTGAACCCTTTCTGACCAATTCATCGGTCTTTTCATTATCATCAAACCCTTCATGGCCCGGAATCCAAAATAGTTTGGTCTTGTTTCTTAAGCCGAGTGTTTGAAGGGTATTGAAACAGTGCATGACTGATTTGGAGTCAATAGTGTGCGAGCTAAGGGCTTTTATAGCTTCTTTTTTTTTAAAGAAAAAGGAATTCCAAATCCCAGGGTTTTCAGACCCGGTAACGGCCCATTGTGCTACCAGGCAGAAATCCTCTTTTTGGTGTATAGGTTAGAGAAGCAACGTGTTATTCGCTTCCCTTCTTTAATGGGTGGCGTATGTTGTTGATCCCCGTTGGGATTTAACCTGCGCCGCACCATTGGCAAGACTTGATAGCTGCTTGACTATCCGTGATTATATGGATGTTGGCGCCTTTGATGAATGTGGCTGGCGCATTCTTAAATGGGGTGGAGCTCTGCTTGAAATATGCTTTTTCCAATGGGTATCGTAAAGGCGGTCTGTGATCGCGCAGTTCATATCAAGTTCCGGGAGTCCATCGAGTAGGGTCATGAGTTCCGGGTGGTCGTAAAACCTTATCTCATTTAACTGTATTAAACTTTTTGCACTGCTGATCGTCACTTTTGGAATGTTTATGTGGAGCGGTTTTAATCCAGTTAGTGCCTCTATGGTAGCCGTTGGCCAGGTTCGTATGGCTCCGGAGATACCTAGGCACGCAAGCCGTTGTATCTTTGAATTGCATCGGTGATTGATTTATCTGCGATAAACCCATACTGGTCTTTAGTAGCCGTACTATCTAATACCCGCTCAACGATCTTCATTGTCTCAGTCTTGCCGTATCACCTTTTCCTTTGTAAAAAGAAGAGAAAACCTTCCTCTTCACTGCGGTAAGGCATTTTATCGCCCCTAATCAGTTTAGAGATGAGAAACATGAGCCATTTGGACCCGATATGCCGATATATGTTGGGGCCATCTTTTTCCAGAACTCAGGGGTTATCTTGTCCGGCCCAACTGCTTTTCGTTGTTTTGAGTCTTTGACCGCCTTCCTAACAGTCTATTTCTTCATTGTTTGGAAGGGCTCTCGGAAAATATATCCGAGGAATTTGTTTATTTGGAAATCCTCCACAATACTGTTGGCACCCGTGTAGCAATTTTCGTCAGCCACAAGAAGCAGCCCTTAAGCATTGTTGATGAACTTTGGCGAACGGATTTCCTGGGAATTTCTCCTTCTCTGAGCCGATATTTTGAAATATGTTCCTTCACATTAAAGATTACAAATATTCAAAGCCAACGTGCATCGGCATCTCACCCTATCTTGTTTTTGTAATGTCGACCGCGCTTTGGACCATTAGGGATGCCGGGAAGTAACGGGGCTATGATCCCTTTAGTCCAGATCATAACCTCGTCGATAAAATCAAAGAAGAAGATCAGACTTCTTCGTATTCTTGTTAAACGGCGAGGTTATGTGTTCAGGATCAACGGGAACATAACCCTACGACTATACTGCCTCACCACGGATCCGCTTGTGAAATTCGCCGGTTTGACCTCAATAAACATCGGCAGAATTCCCGGTTTCGGATCGCATCTTTTTTGAGTTGAGAAGAAAATGTTTACAGAATAGAATCGAGAATGGCCACTACCCTGCGACTGGATGACTGACCACAGAGAATCAGTTCCAATATCTACATTGATATTTATTTGTTTATGTCATCCAAAAGGAAATGATTTTGATTATTGTAATTGCATTGGAGTGAAGTGTTAACCACAGAATATAATTTTCTTTTTATCTATTAGATTGCTGTAAAAGGTCGCATTTAATTCAGAAATTCTATCATGATCGATGTAAAATATGAAGTCATTTTATATTCACAGATAATGAATTATCAGCAGTTGCTTGTTTATTTGTACGATTGATAGTCGTAGTTGTAACTTGCTTTCAAGGCAATCTAACTTACGTTTAGTGCGAGCACATGGTCAAAGTTTTATACATATACCACAATCGTATGGCATAGGTTCCCGGAAATTTCAAATATTCACTTTCGTTTTCTTTTTTGTTGGCAACATTTTTGACTTGAATGCAACGATGAATATTGAATTGGTAAATTTTCAAATGGTACGAGTATTATGAAATTGCCACCGTTAACTATTTTATAATCACAGTACCTTACCAACCACTGGTACCTACCACGTTTCGACCCTTAAAACAAGATTAAAGCTTCTTTTTTTTCTGACTCGAAAATGCGATGAAAAAGGCACTTCGACCCATAAGATCTTTTGTACCATTAGGGACCAGAAAATATTTAGGAGTTTCTACTTCCCGTATAAAGCAGACAATTTCACCAGCAGAAGAATTCTTTATGTCTTCGGAACTCAGTTGTTCCCTGAAAATGATCTTCTTTCTAATTTTGTGAGGGCTGGAAATTCACATAATATGTGTTCAGCTGTTTCGTCTTCTTCAAGACATTTTTTTTTTTTGTCGGGGTGCGAGACTTTCTACACTGGAGCACTCAGACTCAATACTGGTCCATTGTACTACCAGGAAGACACACCACTTTTAATGTAAAAATTTACTTGTTTTTCTAAGAAAAACGAGTAGGCAATTCAGTGATAAGGAGCTTAGGTTTACAGCACTCACCATATCAGCACCAAATACCTACCACCTGATACGAGCAAAAGCAGGACAGTCACAGAGGAAATGTACCGCAGTGTCGTCGCTTTCTCCACAGGCTTCGCAGTTAGTGGTATCGCTTAAGCCTATCACCTTAAGGTGTTTGGCAAAAGCGTAATGGCCCGTAAGAATGCCAGTATCTCAACAAAATGAATCTTAGCCCAACGGCAGAATGTAGATTCTGCATGGAGGACGAGGAAACCTCAGAACACATACTCTGTGAATGCCCGGCTCTGCATTGGTTGAGACGACGCATTCTCCACAGAGAGGTGTTATCACTGGTGGAGCTTCGCAACTCTACCACCAAAGACGTGCTGAGTTTCATTAGGGAAGTCAGTCGCCTCCTGGTATAAGACAACCTTGTGACACAAAAGATCTCTTAGGTCGCAGTGTCGGCCCTTGGGCAAGGGTTATTTAAATTAAAAAAAAAAAAAAAAAAAAAAAAAAAAAGAATGCCAGTAGTCTGTCTGCAGTCTTTTCTGCTGAGAGACAAAAAGAATGAAGCAGATTTTTCACAGACGTCGAGGAGAATTTGCTTAGTCTGTCTGCACCCTGGAGAGTCATGCCATAGGCGATTGTGTTCATATGAAACCCAAACGTCAATGGAAGCCCTGACCGAGGACGCAGCCAGACATATCGCTGGTTCAGATCCTGAGAAGTCCTCCTCTGAGCCCTGTCTAGCAAGTTCATCGGAGATCTCATTTCCCGTGATCCCGTTATGACCCGGGACCCCGACAAGTCTAAGTGAATTCAGCCTTCCGACCGAATTCAGAGAGATTTTGCATTCATGAATTATTTTGGAGGTGGTTGAGGGACGCATGTTTGCCTAACGAGAAGAAAAGTCTAATGTTGTCGCTCTTCAAGAAGACACCAGCACCAGATCGTTGATCGGTTTTGGAGCCATCCGTGAAGATTTGACTGCATTCCATTCCAGGCTCAGAGTATTGAAGACATAGTCGGCACTCAGGAGAGTCTACTAAACCGTGGTGACCAGAAAGGTAACCTACTAAGTGCTTGATATCATGCCTTCTTAGATTTCCACATCTGCTGGCATAGTTATTGAAGGGCTCCTTCGGCCTGTCTTAGACCTGGGCTGTTCTCCTAATATAAGATACATTTTATATGTTCCCTTTTATTTGCTGTGATTGCTGGCGATCTAGGAGTGCAGCAGAAGGTTTCAGGACCTGTGAATGGTGTTTCTGAACCCTTTCTGACCAATTCATCGGTCTTTTCATTATCATCAAACCCTTCATGGCCCGGAATCCAAAATAGTTTGGTCTTGTTTCTTAAGCCGAGTGTTTGAAGGGTATTGAAACAGTGCATGACTGATTTGGAGTCAATAGTGTGCGAGCTAAGGGCTTTTATAGCTTCTTTTTTTTTAAAGAAAAAGGAATTCCAAATCCCAGGGTTTTCAGACCCGGTAACGGCCCATTGTGCTACCAGGCAGAAATCCTCTTTTTGGTGTATAGGTTAGAGAAGCAACGTGTTATTCGCTTCCCTTCTTTAATGGGTGGCGTATGTTGTTGATCCCCGTTGGGATTTAACCTGCGCCGCACCATTGGCAAGACTTGATAGCTGCTTGACTATCCGTGATTATATGGATGTTGGCGCCTTTGATGAATGTGGCTGGCGCATTCTTAAATGGGGTGGAGCTCTGCTTGAAATATGCTTTTTCCAATGGGTATCGTAAAGGCGGTCTGTGATCGCGCAGTTCATATCAAGTTCCGGGAGTCCATCGAGTAGGGTCATGAGTTCCGGGTGGTCGTAAAACCTTATCTCATTTAACTGTATTAAACTTTTTGCACTGCTGATCGTCACTTTTGGAATGTTTATGTGGAGCGGTTTTAATCCAGTTAGTGCCTCTATGGTAGCCGTTGGCCAGGTTCGTATGGCTCCGGAGATACCTAGGCACGCAAGCCGTTGTATCTTTGAATTGCATCGGTGATTGATTTATCTGCGATAAACCCATACTGGTCTTTAGTAGCCGTACTATCTAATACCCGCTCAACGATCTTCATTGTCTCAGTCTTGCCGTATCACCTTTTCCTTTGTAAAAAGAAGAGAAAACCTTCCTCTTCACTGCGGTAAGGCATTTTATCGCCCCTAATCAGTTTAGAGATGAGAAACATGAGCCATTTGGACCCGATATGCCGATATATGTTGGGGCCATCTTTTTCCAGAACTCAGGGGTTATCTTGTCCGGCCCAACTGCTTTTCGTTGTTTTGAGTCTTTGACCGCCTTCCTAACAGTCTATTTCTTCATTGTTTGGAAGGGCTCTCGGAAAATATATCCGAGGAATTTGTTTATTTGGAAATCCTCCACAATACTGTTGGCACCCGTGTAGCAATTTTCGTCAGCCACAAGAAGCAGCCCTTAAGCATTGTTGATGAACTTTGGCGAACGGATTTCCTGGGAATTTCTCCTTCTCTGAGCCGATATTTTGAAATATGTTCCTTCACATTAAAGATTACAAATATTCAAAGCCAACGTGCATCGGCATCTCACCCTATCTTGTTTTTGTAATGTCGACCGCGCTTTGGACCATTAGGGATGCCGGGAAGTAACGGGGCTATGATCCCTTTAGTCCAGATCATAACCTCGTCGATAAAATCAAAGAAGAAGATCAGACTTCTTCGTATTCTTGTTAAACGGCGAGGTTATGTGTTCAGGATCAACGGGAACATAACCCTACGACTATACTGCCTCACCACGGATCCGCTTGTGAAATTCGCCGGTTTGACCTCAATAAACATCGGCAGAATTCCCGGTTTCGGATCGCATCTTTTTTGAGTCTAATCAAATACTGGTGTTATTACATTTGCGGGATCCAGGAGTGTTCAAGAACACCTCTAGTTTCACTATTTCAAACCGTGCATGATCCGGTTACTGATCACTGTTTGATCGTTCTTTTACAACATCGGTGATTTTCACTCGTATCAATTAACGTATTTGCATCCAAACTTGCGGGATAGTGTCTTTTCCTTTTCTTAAACGACTAGGAATTTGCGGAACAGTTTCAAGATTGGAAATGTGTCGGTAGGCTCACCTGTATGTTAATATTGCCTAGATGTAATTTTTCCCTCTTAGTCGCCTTTTTAGCACTGTTTTTGTTGGGGCCCGCTGCAGCGATATACCTATACTGCTACTGCACGGGTTTGCGCCTACAATATGTACACCCCTTCTGCGAGTGTCAATCGACAATTGATAATTGATTATTTACAATGTGTGCTATTGTGAACATATCATTTACATTGATATTCTTGTCAATCGCATTTTTTTAATTGACTGCGATTGACAAAATCCTTTGGAATTGTTAGTTCACAATAGCACACATTGAAAATAGTCAATTATCAATTGTCGATTGACACTCGCAATACGGGTGACTATCATGTATCACACTCAAAATAAATTAGTCTCGTATCACTACATTCGCCTAGTGTCTTCATTAAGTAATACTTTTCGGCGAGCATGTTCATTAGCATCAAAACAGCTGTGCTTGACCTGAGCATTTGGACCACTGGCCAAACTTTCATTTTCAAGATCCGTGAATTAATTAGTGAGACAGAGACTAATAGTTTATGTTCAGTCACGCGAAAGTCTTTCAAATATTATGCTTTCAATTAAATGCTGTAAACAAATATTTTTCATATTATTTTTGTATAAATCATGAGCCTTCATTATCTTTGGAGGAAAAAACCATCATTTTTTTCCACCACTCTTTCGATGTCATTACGTGTGCTGCTGTCATTAATAAACTGCAACTTATACAACCTTCTCCATTTATCAGTAAAGAAATGCACGCATAAGGTATCGGAAGGCTGTATGAATATTTTAATCAAACTTCCATTTCCATCCATGACCCTTAAAGTGTCATTAGCTTGTAATTAAATACCTTCCGTGAGTACATAATAGTGACCTTTTTTCCAACATGGCGTTTTACCGCGTGCTGCAGAATGATGCGCAAGCTTAAGCAATTTTCGAAACACTTCACAATCATTTATTTTATTTGTCCCCCTCGATTAACAAATAAATTTAAATTATAATTTAAAATCAAAAAAAAAGTATAAGGTAACTACGAACTGAAATCTGACATCATGACTTGAACGGCATTGTTTTTTTTTATTTTTTTACAACAGTGGCAGCCTCACTGGCAGATGTCAGAATTTCCATTTGTTCTCTGTCTTTTGCACATCCGCATAACATATCACTTTGCATGTGTGTCTTCGGCGTTGTTTTCGTCGTCTACATCTACATCTTGTGGAATAATTGCATTTTAAAAGAGCAATTACTCTCTAATGAAATTATGCATGCTCCATCGCGCAGCGTCGTTGTCTTTGCACACATTTTACCTCTTTTTCCGTTGGATTATAATTTACAATTCCAAACGCCATGAATCAATCGGCTGCTCAGTCAATTCAATCGAGTCTCATCGCTAAGTAGTGGTGGATATCGATACCTCACTCCACATGTAGACCCCGATCATCGATGAAGTATCGGTTACCATCACAATGCTTGTGATTGCCTTGAGCTTAGCTCTGTGCATGTAGTTTTTGTTTTTCTGCAGCACATTTAAAAGTACATTAAGATGTAATTTAACGGTAAAGAGGCGCAGAATAAATGACTTCATTGAACAGCCATCACTTTTATGACGATTGAAGATTTTTTAATTCTCATTTCCTTCCGATTAAAGCGGTTGTAAGGCCGATAGAAGAGATAAGAGCGACCTCTCTGATTGGTTATCGGTGAGATTTGGTTCAAGAAGTTTGTACTTACTTAAAGCTAATTTTAAGAGTTTTCTCAAATACAGTTTCTTCGTTGTTAACAATAATTTGCGACTGCTACCACGTGAATTGGGGCCTGGAATTACAGCGGTGTTTCACGGCTTGTCGCAGCCGATCATGAGACTCATTTTTTATGGTGCTGGTCTTTTGAGTGAATTATTGTCGTAAAATTTGTATCCCCAGGTGTTTCCATGACCTTGGAAGAAAGAAACGTAAGTGCAATTGGTAAGGGCACGAAGAAGAGGATTCACATTTTCTGTGGACGGGCTGGACAAATGCAGCTTTCCATCATTTCGGAAAGAGGACTAAAGAATAGGGCAGATAGAAAAGCTTACGCAGTTGTTTTGCCAGCATAGAAGAATACCTACCTGTTCAGAACGTTAGGGAGAAAGACCACCTGGACCGGAGGATGTGTTTACATCAAGATCTTGAATACTCCTGCTTTTGCGCCAGTGCGAAAGTGAAAGTATCCCATGGAGTAGTCGAATCAATCGGTCCTCGTTCGATCACCGCAATTAAACGACGTAGGGTGTGGTTAGTACTTAGATGGGGACCACTTGAGAATACCGCGTGTTGTTGGCAGCTCTTGCGAACGTCTGACAAACATCCAAGAGTATCAAATTGTCATGAGAAGCTTCTCAAAATTTGCAGTGCGGATTCGGCGTAAAACTGTAGGTCCCCTCCACGTCAGTGGTTGGAGAAGCTAGGTTCAGGCCCTGTATAGGCCTTAACGGCCCTAATATGCATATGTATGTAGTACTCTACACGCTCAAGTACAGGGGAAGACAAAGCCCAATCTGGGAGCGTTCAGCAAGCTGCAAACTAAGAAGCAGGCAAATGGCTCTATCTAAAGAGCTTAAAGCTGGAATGTGATTATCAGCGAGTGTCGGGATTAATGACGAGGAAGAATTCTTGATGTTTCAACAAACGACCAAAAGTTCCGTGAGGCTTTGTAGTATTTGTTGCCTCAACTTTTGGTCGAAGGAGAATTTGACATGATTAATGTGGGCATTGCAGTCATTTCTAGCTCGTTCAAACTTCTTTTGGTTTTCCTCAGGTGTGTAGGCCTTGTATGACCGAAAGCTTACATCTTTAACCCTGATAGCATCTTTGCAGCTCGAGTCACACCACACGTTTACCTTCGGTTTAGACCAAAGTACGTCCATTGTGATGCCATTCGAGAAATATTTGCTTTTCTTGATGAGGTTGTTGATACCAGCCGTGCAGGCATTGTTGAGAACATTCAAGAGCTATTGACTTAAAGTAGCCATCCTTATGTTGGCAAGTGCGGGACACGTGCACAGGAAGTGCAGGACTGTCGCCTCTTCTTCCGCGTCTTTACAACTTCTGCAGAAATTGTTGTAGGGGATGCCCAATCACTGAGCATGTCTACCCATCGCACAGTGTCCAGTGATTATGTTTGAAAGGGCTTTAGGTTAGGTTAGGTATATGGATGTCCTTGTGACGGGTGTCAGGGCTCATTTTGGGATACTTTAAAATTCTGGGAACCTGAAAAACGAAACAAAAGAAACCGCTCCCGGATTCATGTGCGAATCTCAGGAGTTTCTTCAGCTCTAGATCAACCAAATCTTCCAGCTCCGCAAAGAAGTAGCTGCCAAGAATCTTCAATCTTTAAGTTCTAAGGGCAGGTCAGTCGCATAGTAGGTGATGAATAGATTCTATTTCTTCAAGGTCTTCTGCAAGAATCGATATGCAGTTTGCCCAGCCGCTCAGCCCTGTGGGGACTCCCGTCACTGTGCAAACACCTTTGCGTTGTAGACCGATTATGGTCTTAGATCTCGTTTTGTCAAAGCTATCTTGTGTGTCTACATGTATCGAGGTTGTTCCAACGTAGGTTTGTTCTACGCATGGATTCAGTGTCGTTATTTCGTAAAAGTGTGCTTAGCGGAGTTCTTACGGATTTTAGGAACAGAGATAAATTCATCTCCCATCCGTATCTTGCCAGTTTATCCGCTTTCTCATAACCTGGGATGTCCTTAAGCCGCTGTATCCAACGTAGGGTAACCGTAGTAAAGGTTGATATCTCGTCTAGGTGTTTTTTTTTTTTGAATTTCAACACCGCCCTTGAATTGACAACTGCTGATTCCATGGTCTTCATAGCCACGTGGCTGTTAGAGTATACGGCGATGTGTTTGTCAGCTAGTTTGCATTTTTTCACAGTTATCGCAGTTGTATCTGCCTGGAACACGCTGCATTCGTTCCTGAGTCTAAGCAATTCGCTCATGTCCAGAGTCTCACAAAAGATGCCTGCACATTTACCCGCGGCTATCTTGGATCCGTCGGTGTAGATAGATATCTCCTCTTCTTCCTTGACCGTTTTGTTGCTCCATTCGCTTCTTTCGGGGATTCGGGTAGCGAATCTCCTCTTTAAGACGAAGGTGAATGGTAAGTATAGTCAGTAGCTGTTTTCTTTCCAGAATCACTTAATCGTGTCTCCACGGAGGCGTATCCGTATGGTTTGGAAGTCCACAGTCCCGACTCTCAGAGCCTGATGGCCGTTTGAACCGCCTTGCTGCTGCAGTATATGTATGTCCAGGGGCATGAGATTAAGTAGTACCTCCATAGCTTCAGTGTCAGTGGGTGTGGTCCTCAAGGACCCCGTTATCTCGATAAAAGCTGTCCTTTGGATTTTGGAGAGGCTTGAGAGATAGAAATTATTTTCGGTAGACTTTCACCACACCGCTGCACCATATTTTAGCATGGGTCTCACTAAATCTGTGTACAGCCAGTGTTCCACTTATGGTTTAAATCCCCATGTCTTACCAAACGTTCGGATATAATGCCACAAATACTTTTTTGACCCAATCTTCAATATTTCTCTTCCAGATAATTTTGGGATCTAGTATGCCACCCAGATACCTGTTGCCGTGGATATTTGCAGGTTCACTCCACTCAACCTTGCTGGTTAAAAGACATGTATCGTCCTTCTTCTTGTGAACAGCAAGATTTCTGCCTTGGATGGGTTTACCTGTAGTCCTCTGCCCGTAACCCAGTTGTTAACGAGTAGAAGTGCGTAGCTGAGTCGCCCGCTTAGGACCGGAATAAATTTATTATGGGCCAAGATTGTTACATCGTCGACATAGGCGCTCACAATGAAGCCTTCCCTCCCTAGTATCTTTAATAGCTCGTCTATTACCAGTAGCCATATGAGCGGTGAGAGGACGCCGCCTTGCGGTGTTGCCCTACTAACTTTCCGTTCAATGTACAAGTCTCCTAGGTAAGACTTAATCCGTCGCTTGCCTAACATAAGACCAATCCAGTTGCATAGACTGTCATTGAGATGGGTCCTTCTTAGGCTGCGCAGAATTGCGTCGATTTTGTTGAAGTCTCCCTCTATGTCTAGAAACGCGCTCAAAGTTTACTCCTTGTGTCTACTGAAACTCTACTATGCAGTGCGGTGTCTGTAGATCTGCCCTTCATGTATGCGTGCTGTGATTTCGAAGGGTAGTTATCGCCTATCGCGTCTCTTACATACAGATCAATTAGCCGTTCCATTGTTTTCAGAATGAATGAGGACAGACCGATAGGCCTTAAGCTGTGGTGTGGGTGGCTTTCCCTGCTTTTGGGATAAATAGGGCTTAGGGATGCCAATTATAGAATATGTACCACGCCATTGCCATTTCATGTATGCTAATGCAGGAGGTGTAACTTTTACAAACAAAACTTTAGTTCGGATAATCAATAATAGTGGTAGGTACAGGTATACAAAAGCTGGCTGACACTCGCGGCCAAACAATCAATGTGTTAACAGGTAAATATTTGCGTAGCTCCTGCTAGTATCTGCGACATAAAATATTTATTAATGGATATTGTTTAATTGTACAAAAAAAAAGATCTACAATTCACACTGCTGCAGATGAAATTTTGAAACTTTCTTGTGTGTACCTATGTTGAGCGGGCCCAACAGGAAATGACCCAGTAAAAGTATTACGATTTAAAATTGACTCGTGTATAATAATTGAAGTTTTACGTGTTCAACCTGCTTCACCTTTTCCACGCAAACTCGCATTTCGCAGACCTTTTGTGTATGAGATTGTTTCTGTTTTTTTTTGTTTTTTTTTTTGCAAAAGATTTGTATCTCAGCCTTACATTTAATTTTATTTTGTTTCTTTTACGTTTGTTAGCAGCGTGACCGCCAACTACCGCCTATTGTTTGCTGATGTATGTTTCTCGTGTCTTTCGGTATCCGCTCCTCCTCATCCGCCTCCGTCACCCAAAAATTTATTTAAGACAAACTTTCGAGAGTGCATATTTCCACGAATTTCTCCTCTAATGAACAAGACGCAACTTGGACTCGAACGACACTATTTGCTAAGCTTGTCATCACCATTACCATCGCTATGAAAAGTTCATTGTGCGGGGTTAAAATTTTGGTGAAAAATAAAACCAAAACCTATCACAGGGTGCGGTTAACTTATACAGTACTGCGGTTTGGTTTCTCAATTTAACGGTCTAATATTCTTTCAATGCCTAATTAAAGTGACATGGATGAGAGTGGTAGTGGAAATAATCGTCTGAATGCTTCTGGTAATTTTTGACCTCCAGAGTAGGATAAATTGCTTTATTAAATTGAATAACTAGAACAAGATCGGTTAACATCATAATTGAACAGTGTCTTAAAATTCGTTTTGCTGTCGGGATCGGGTGGTACTCAGGATCGGGTGGTAGGTAGTGGAAATAAATCTTTGACTAATTTATGAGCCGTCCTCAAAATTGGAAAATTAAGGCCGTTTTCAGAAATTTCCATTACATTTTCCAAATTTAGAAATTCCGGAGAAAGGAAAAGTTTGCAGTGCCGACACCGTTGCTGATATGAACGACAAAGTTTGAAATTAAAAGCATTAAGTTAGCTTTATGTGCGTATTGGTGGTTGGCTGTCAAACGATTAAAGGAGGACCTGACCGACGTCAACCTGGTGATGCCCAATGTTGGTACTATGGCTACTCCCTGTGGTAGCCAACGGGAAATCGTAGAAAATAGCAACACCATAATGATCTGTCCACTGTCCCACCTCTTGCGAAAGTCTGACCAACATCAAAGAGCGTAAATTGTCATGTGAACCATCTCATATTTGTCATTCGAAGTCGACATAAAATTGTAGGTCCTTTTCATTCGTGTCAAAAATATAACTTTTCACACGCAATGGATGGGAAATCTAGGTTTCAGACCCTAGGTTAGGTTAGGTTACTGGGTTGACGGGGCAAGAGAATCCTGCCCCCGTCACACTTAGATCAATGTATATACATATCAATGCGATATTCTGGAGGTTATGATTCCCCTACTTAGGAACCAATGAAAAACCTAGCGGGCTTGTGCATTTATGAACTTGTGGAAGTCGTTCACAGACTTGCCGGAGAGTTCTTCTAAGTCCTGTTTCTAATATGACAGAGGACATGAGGGGTATCCTCATTCACATCCTCGTCCCTGCATCCTCTACAGCTTTTTTCTATTTATTTCGTCCCCGCATCCTCTATAGCTTTTTTCTATTTATTTATTTTATGAAGGAAATTCAAATCCCAAAGCACTCAGACTCGATAACGGTCCATTGTGCAGGCAAAAATGCTCTTTTTGGTGTTGAGGTTTGAGAAAACACGGTTTCATTCGTTTCTCTCCATTAATGGGTGGAATGTTGTTGTTCCCCATGGGGATTGAATCTGCACCTCACGGGTCACAAGCCAACACACTATCGACACCCCCTCGTGCTATGCTTACCGCTCATAATTATCGTCAGGTCATCTGCACAACCAATGGCACTATAGGCTAGTCTCTGAAGACTAACACAGAAGTCACAGGAGGGGGACTACACGTGCTTGGGTGCTTCTTTTAACTCAGATGGGAGGATTATGGTTTGACTTTTGTTGAACATTAATCCTTCCATGGTTTTAAGAAGAAACGATGCTAGACTAGACGATTAAGGCAGAAGGCAGTTCACTGGGCCTATTGGCATGTTGCAGATACAAATCATATTCACCTGTCAATGACATGTATCCCCAGTTGTAACTTGCTCGAAACAAGGCAATTGCAGCTGTAAATCAACCATCTGCACTGCGGGCTTAAAAAGGTTTGAAGGACAAAATACTTTCTCAGATTAACTGTTTTAGCTACTGAGACCCTGAGATTAGTTGCGTTTGACTTTTCGTGTAGTGCAAGAATAGACGAACTGGGGAAATCAACCGAAAATTAAGTTTTAAGTGTATATCAATGCGGTCCGTCGTGAAGGTTTCATCTGTTTTCTTTAGGAATGCCACAAAATTTGTGTGATCTTGACCAACACGTAGAATGGAATGGATGCTAAATTGCTCCTGACAAGGCTCTTCCTTCTCTTTTGAGTGCCGAGTCTTTGCACATTTCGAAGTCATTTGATACTCTTGACATACTAACTGACGTTTCCATTAATAAAGAAACTATTTAATATTAGCCGCGTTTTATTATCCCAATGATCTTGATACGGATCCGATCTGATAATAAAACGATCTGGATCATCAGTGGTAAGTTGTGGCAACAGTTGTTTTTAACACATAACAGACGATACCAGGTATTTCAAGTTTCGATTGGCACTCAGCCATATTGCAAATATAGGGTACAATGTGACGTCACAATATGATCGCTTGTTGTGTCGGGGGTGTTGCCATTTGAATACAAATCAACATACATTTTGCACTCAATATTTTTTTTTCAGAAACTATGTTCAAATGTTATGTTCAAATATGCAACATATTAACAGTATTGTACTGCTAATATTTCCATTAATTTTTGTGTATTATATTACGAAGCAAAACGTCTCAAAAGTCGCAGTGGTAAATTATTCGAATATGAAAATATGCTAATTGATTTTTTGTGTTATTAATAGTGTTTCATATTTTGGTCTGGCAATATTATTGTGTTCCTATAATTTCCTATAATTTAAATAAGCAACGCCACGAAAAAACAGGTAGTGAGTTTTGTAATTACATTTTGGATCACGATTAATGATCCCGATAAATAGCAAGATCCTGTGTTGTTTTTGTTTTACGTATTAAATTGATCCAGATCCAGATCCGCATGGATAATAAAACACAGCTATTATAATCTTAAGAGGATTGATCATGTGACCCTCATAAGGGAATGTATTTCTCTGAACTGGAACTATGTTTTTTGTACACCAGATGTAAATTACCAAGTTGAGATGAACTTATAACGTATCTTTTTTCTAAGTATGTACCCATTAAATCATTTGTTTCAAAGCAACGTCCATGTCTTGGCTTTGCGTGGAAATTAAAGCCGCGATGAATGCAAGAGATAAACTTTATCGCTGGAGGAGACGATTTCAAGTACCACAAATGCTGACCGAATTTAAAAGGATCCTTGTATTATAATAATAAATTTAATTCAATCGGTTCTTCGTCTTTCCTTTGGAAGCAAATAAAAAAAATCGGAGTGTGAAATAATACTTACTCGTAAATGCAATCTGATAATGTTATCGATATTGAATAACTGAATAGGACTTTCACTAAATTGCCACTGTTTTCTGATGTCCCTTTGTCCCTATCTGAAAATGTCCTTCCAAATACCTCTGACATTGCTTTTCTGTTTGACGTAGTTGATTCGTTTACCGTTGAAATGGCGATTCGGTCCATAAAATCTGATAGCGTGGGCATGGACAATATCCCACCAAAATTCTTTAAAATTAGTTTACCTTGTATCCTTAAATATGTAACGTATATTTTCAATGCCGTCCTTATGACTTCCACCTATCCACAGCTTTAGAAACAAGCTAAAATAATATTCCAATCCCCGAAAATAGAAACGGAACAGAATATCGACCCATTGCTATCCTACCTTTTCTGTCTAAAGTGTTTGAATCAATTATTTCTGCTCAAATTAAACATTATCTCGAATCTAAAAACTTGTTAACGCCTATGCAGTCTGGTTTTCGTTCTGGTCACAGCTGCGTAACCGCTTTGCTTAAAGTCAAAGATGATATGCGGGAAGCTATGGGCCAGGATGAAGTAACTCTGGTAACGTTAGTTGAATTTTCGAAAGCATTCGATTCCGTTATACCTGATATACTTTCTAATAAACTTCTGTCTAACTTAAATTTGTACCACCTTTCTGTAAAGTTAATACTGTCTTACTTAACTAAAAGAGTTCAATCCGTCTTGCACAATCAGTCCTTATCGTCTGCCTTACTTGTTCATTGTGGTGTGCCCCAAGGCTCAATAATCGGTCCTTTGTTATTTTCTCTGTTCATTAATGACCTACCACTTGTGATTAAAAATTGTCGTTTGTATATGTATGCTGACGATGTACAAATTTATATTCATTTTCTAGTTGATTTGATGGACGACGCTGTGGAAAGAATGAATGAGGACCTCGCTTCTATGGTCAGGTGGTTTTCTGATAACAGGCTTCTGCTAAATCAGTCTAAAACAAATTTATAATATCCAATTGTATTAAATGGTATTCAGGTAGAAACGGTGTCTAAGATTAAAAGCCTTGGCATTATTTTCAACAATAACCTCACTTGGAGTGACATTAACTCTGTGATATCCAAAATGTATGGTGATCTGCGGGGTCTATCAGTTTGTCGGGACAACTTACCTACTACTATCAAACTCAAATTGGTAAAGGCTTTGATCGTAACACTAATCATGTATGGCTGTGAGTTGTTTGCTAGCACAGATGCTAAGTCCAGGCATAGGCTAAACGTTGCTTTCAATTCAATCGCATGATTTGTATCTACATAGATACGATCATGTATCGAGCCATTGTATACAGACTCTATAGTATTCTCACTTCGTGTATGCGACGATACGCCACCTATACGCTCCGGGGCAAAACAAATGGTGATAGTTTGTGCACATTATGTGGGTTTATTTTTGTTTTCGTCCAATCTCCTGAATGGGTATATGAGAATGAAGATTATTCCGGTAGCGACTACCGATGCCGATGGTGGCTGATCTTTTCGTAGCGGACATTCTCATCTTGTAGATTTATCGTATTTTATTTTATTTTATTTGTTGGCTCTGATGGAAGTATCAGCCGAATATTTTTATTTGGTTTTGCGCAAACAGCTGATTTTTGTTCTCCTACATGCTCGTGACTAGGCATATGAGAAGGAAGACGACACAAGCGTTGGTGGTTGATGGGTAACGCGGAAAGGTGAAGGAATTATTATCGGGTAAACTTATGCCATATTATTTGTTTACTCTGATGGAAGTTTGGGGTAGGTTATGTTTTCTGGTATTTAATACAATTGGTATGTGTGTGTAGGATCGTTGAATGACAGTCGAATTTCAGCGGTGAGGATTCTCAAATGATTTTTTTTATAATTCATGTTATTCATTCTGCTTAATCGTCAACCCCAACAACTTCATGAAAACATTAGAATGACAACTTCGCAAAGGTCAAGAATGCTTATCCATCCGCACCATGTCTCCCTTACATCACAGCGTCAGTTGTTTGTATATTCTGTCCGCTTATGGAATTCTATGCCGCGTCACATAAGAGAAGTGGAAGATGCTGCAAGTTTTAAGAGCAAAATTAGGCTTTATTTTTCCGAATAATCTTTTCTTCTCTTTTCTCTTTCTCCTTTTCTCTTTTTTTTCTTGTTTTTACTATTTTCTACTTTGTTTCTTTCCTTTTTCTTTTCTACTCTGTATATATCCTTATGCTTCTATATATTGATTAGCAATCTTTGGCAAATACCTTTAAAAATTAAATTGTTTTTACACTAGCTTTCTCCTTTTTTCAAATTGTAACTTAGCACTAGATTATAAGACAATATGACGTCTTAATGTGCATACGAATTTAATGAATGAATAAAAAAAAAAAAATGTTTGCAAGTGAAAAATGGATATTCTATTCATATTTAAAGGTAGGCCGTACGGGCGATGGTGGATAAGGAAAGGTGGAAAAATTGTCGTCGAGTAGTTGATGGTATATTATTTGTTGGCTTTGATGGATGTTTGGGGTAGGTTATGGCATATTGCAATTAGACCATCACAGTCACCTGTAACTTGTTTCTTTGTATTCAATACAATTGGTGTGTGTGTTCATATCGGTAAAGCAGATTCGCATTTCAGCAATGAGGATTCCCAAATGGTTTATAAACCATAAATTTGTATGTGAAAAAATAATTATTGAGGCAGATATAAAATAAGATAAGACAAGTTATAGTGTGTGTACGAGCGAGTGCTCAGCTTGTCATAATAGCTGCGGGCATTCATGAACAACTGAAATTGGTTTATTTATTGGCCTTGTAAGAGGACATGAAAATTTGCGAGTAGGTACATGTTCCCAGCTACATTTCCAACGATCCTTAAGGGTTTCCACTTTAAAAAGAAAATCTTGGATATTTTCCGACCCGTCAAATGAAATTTGCCACATTTCAATTTTACAAACTGAACTTACTGAAGAAGTTTGTTGACTTATTGGTGGTGCTTGTCTGCGTCGAAAACGAAGCGTTATTTAAAAAATGTTTGAAGTCAGAACGAGCGTTCGAAGGTCTCGTAGAATTCAGATTGGGAGTATTTAAATTTAAATTGTCCAATCTTCCAACTAAGGTATATCTAATAGACTGCATTTCACGAATGAAAACTCGTTGCTTTGCCTCGAGTATTCGTTGAAATGCTGACGTAATAGCTCTAACGTCTGTGGCCTCTTCTTGAACAGATGGAGGATGTTCATTAATATCTCGTCGCTCATTATTGTCATCACTATTGTGGTCTCTTGCCCGACCGGATTGCATTGCTGCAGGAGGGTTAACTACCAGTTGTGGTAACATCTTATCCTGGCTTAAGCCTACACTAGCCCCAGGTGGAGTACAACTAACTATTGGCCTAGATTACATTGCTCCTGAACGGGTAGTTATATTTCGAAAACTGGACGAATTTCTCAAATTACTTGGTCTTCCTCTAGAACGTGTATGTGGAACTCTATTATCCATAATAGGAAATTTCGTATTTTAAATACAACTTCAAACGTTTTTAACTTTCAATATATTTTAATAAATCTGTACTTATACAAACAAAATAATACATGCATAATTTGGGGTCAGCGCGGTCGGTGCTAAATTCGATATTAAATTTGATAAGATTAGATACAATATACTTAAGAGGAAGATATCTATCTTGGTAAACAGACGGACTGTGCAAATCAATGCACACATAGTCCATAGTAGCAACATAGTCCAGTGTAATAATTACCAGACAATGGACTATACTATAAAAGAATTAGGATTTATATATTATAAAAATATTCATATGCACAACTTATCCTTTCACGAATAAAATTAGATCAATATGAATACAAAAAGCAGTTCAACTCTTTCTGCTATCCAATAGTCGCAACGCGGAATATAATTACAACTGTGAATATACCAGGACAATACTAATTAAATTCATACTCAACTTGAACCGCCAAGAGACACAATAGAACACTCTACAATTGCTGGAGCTTAGCTAAAAGCTCTAGAGTTAGCCAGCATCATTTTTGTAGTGACGTTCTTAATGCCTCAAAGTATATTTAATGTTAGAACATGTTTAATGCAAATGAGAAACAATCAAGCAAGCTCCATTAAGCAAAACATAGGGACGGGCTACAGTCCGCTTGGGCGAACTGTTGGATACCCTATTCTTATTCCTATCCCTCATAAGTGGGCGTGACAAAAGTCTAAGTATGGTTGAATTGTTAAGAACGCTCTACATACTCGTATTTTGTTATATAACATTTAAAGGATTTTATCAACAAAAACGCTCCCTAGCTCAAACTTGGGTGTTTCAATAAAATTGTTTTATTTAATTGTGGGCGTGTCAGTAGGCGGATTTAAAAAAATTAACACATGAGCATAAAGACTTCCTAGAGAGTATATATTATAAATTTCAGCTCCCTAGCTCACTTTAAATTTTCAAAAAAAAAAAAAAATTGTGGGCGTGCCAGTGGGCGGATTTTGAAAATATTTACACATGAGCATAAAGGGCCCATAGAGAGTATATATTATAAATTTCAGCTCCCTAGCTCAAACTTTGGATTTTCAAAAAAATTGTTTTATTTATTTGTGGGCGTGTCAGTGGGCGGATTTTGAAAAATTTTTATCCCGAGCAGTTTTAGGAGTCATAGATCATATATAAAAAATTTCAGCTTTCTAGCTCAAAATTCGATTTTTTCCAAAACTTTGTTTTTTTGAGTTTGTGGGCGTGTCTGTGGGCGGATTTCAAAAATTCGTAAACTTGATTATTTCGGGACCCTAGAGAGTATATGGTTAAAATTTCAGCTCTCTAGGTCCAGTTTAAATGCCTAATTTTTGCCGACGGACGGACGGACGGACGGACGGACATGGCTAGATCGACATTACTATCGATGCTGATCATAAATATAGTAACTTTTAGGGGTCTACGGGCAATATTAAGGTATGTTACAAACTATGCGTCAAAATTAATATACCCCTAGAATAGGGTATAAAAATACCAACAAGTGACCTTCCTCAATGCTTCATTGAAAAGGTACATGGACTTTAAAATATATACCAACAATTTCACATGTTGATTAAAGATAAATAAACTTGCGCAATACTCCAATTTAGCAATCTAGCTCCACGCAAAACAACTAAAATTCGTACTGATCGAGCCCCTCTCGACAAATATTAGGATGCAGTCTTGAGCAATTTTTAAATTTTAGAGCCTGCGCAATGATATTTAAAATTTTAAACGAAAAACAACCAGCTTATCTGTACAGTAAAACCGTTTTCTCTCATTCTCTTCGTTCTAGTGGTAGGTATCAGGCCTTATGTTTACACCAGCACGATATCGCGTAGGCAGTTTTTCATTCATGTCATTTGCCTTTTTAATCAACTTCCCCTTAATACACGAACCAAGGTCAAGCACAGGAGTTTTTTGTCTTTAGTCTTTCCCGGTTAAGGTAACTTAACTTTTCTTTTTAATAAGAATGTCCATATTATTTATTATATTTTTAGTTTTACTTAAAATGTTGCCATATTTTTTTGACGTAAAATATGTCGCCATGTATATCCATATGTTAACTGTGCACTCTTAAAGAATGTTGTTCTTATTGCACAGCAAATTATTGAGATAAATAAATAAAAATTCAGATTAAAACTGATCAAGTTTTTAAAGACTCTACCCCACTGTATAGTGGCGGGATGATGGCGAACTAAGCGAATCATCTTTCTTTTGATTGTGTTCAATAAAATAGTTTTCTTTCATCACTCTGTAATAGAACTTATCATCAAAACGGCATGCGCAAGGCATAATCGTATTCCTATTCCTACCAGCATCAGTTAACTTTTGTGGCGCCTCTCCAAATTAGATAAGGACTTTTCGTTCAATAATGGACCATAAATTGAAATACCAAAAACGTCGATCACAATATTTGTGTTTCCATAACTGCACGAAATTATAACGATAGATTAAAAATGTCTACCCACATTGATGCAATCATACTCGTATGATGAGGTCATTCGTCCAAAGGGTAATTACTATTTAAGTACTTCTTATCACACTCTGTGCAAACATACACTTGAAAAATAATATATTATCAAAGTAAATAAAAGCGCGTAAAATCGAATACACAACATAGACAAGTGAACCAATTTTTAAAAATAACATTTCACAATTTCAAAGGTTTACAGTTCACAAAAATAATGGTTTCCTTATCCAAAACGAACAAAATTCAATTTGATGTGAGCTACCGAATCTTATCTGACATAAGATATGAGTTTGTGTAAGAAGTGTGTCATCCTAACAGATGTTGTTCGAGTAGGTATACTGACGTCTTTTAAACGATCATAGAGATGGGATCAAGGTGAGTTGGTCAGTAAACAATTCACACAAATTGCGGTTCATCTCTCTTCTATACAAGTATTGCCCTTTACAAAGCAGTTAGCAGCTAATCAAATGCTAATAACCGCATCACGAACTTGGCCCCCAAATGGTTCTCGTTACCATCGCTGACAATGGAAACGGCACACTTGACTCGGACCATTGAAGAAGAACTCATTACAAGCTCTGTGGCAGTCTTTGTCATTACGAGTAGATTTTGTTTGTCGTCTCATTTATTAGGCAAGGGCCACCTGCAAATCACATTTCCGCCGTGACCCCCTGTGAATTTCTTTAGTCCATGAAAAGCTAAAAGAAAAGAAGAGTAAAACTCAGCGTTTTAATGATAGACGAACGGACTTATTTCGAATTTATCAGTTGGTACTCTTGGTCCGCTAAAATAATGGAGAGACGCTGTTTGACATTTGGAACAGTGCCTTTAAGATAACGATGAGTGTAACGATGGGAGAGCGTTTGTATTGTTGTAGGTACCTACTTTACTTTTCCCAAAAATGAAACCATTGTCGTAGGGGAAAGTCTTAGAATAACACACTTCAGCTTATAAGATAACTTTCGATAACGAAAGTACGAGTAGTAAATTAATCAGTAATCGATTTTTTGTTTTCGTGACAAAGTTTGGGCTAAAATAAAGTTTTGATAAAGCGGGTGGGACTGGATTTTTACAAATTACTTTCCATCAAACTGCAAATGGTTTGTGATTACATTTTGGCGCCAATCATAAGTCTGTTCGGGTAGCCAGGATAAAATAAATATTTGAGCAAACTCAGATAAGAATGCGAGAAAAATAACACATTTTTGTCAAGAACGAGCGGTGTGAATTTTTTTGTTTTTTTTTTTGGCGGGGTGCGAGACTTTCTACATTGGAGCACTCAGACTCAATACTGGTCCATTGTACTACCAGGAAGACACACCACTTTTAATGTGAAAATTTACTTGTTTTTCTAAGAAAAACGAGTAGGCACTTCAGTGAAGGCACTCACCATATCAGCACCAAATACCTACCACCTGATACGAGCAAAAGCAGGACAGTCACAGAGGAAATGTACCGCAGTGTCGTCGCTTTCTCCACAGGCTATCGCTCAGGCCTAGCACCTTAAGGTGTTTGGCAAAAGCGTACTGCCCCGTAAGAACACCAGTAGTCTGTCTGCTGTCTTTTCTGTTGAGAGACAACAGACGTCGGGGAGAATTCGCTTAGTCTGTATGCACCCTGGAGAGTCATGCCATCGGCGATTGTGTTCATTTGAAACCTAACCATCAATGGAAGCCCTGACCGAGGACACAGGCACACATATCGCTGGTTCAGGTCCTGAGAACTCCTCCTCTGAGCCCTGCTTAGCAAGCTCATCGGAGATCTAATTTCGCATGGTCCCGTTATGACCCGGGACCCAGACAAGTCTAAGTGAATTCAGGCTTCCGACCGAGTCTAGAGATATCTTGCATTCACGAACTATTTTGAAGGTGGTTAAGGGGTTGAGCAAAGCCTTAAGCGCAGCCTGACTGTCGCTACAGACACAGATACTTCGCCCCCTCCACCTGTTCCTCGCAACATAGTCCATGGCCATTAGGATAGCATAAGTCTCTGTTTGGAAGACTGACGCATGTTTTCCTAACGAGAAGAAAAGTCTAATGTAGTCGCCCTCCATGAAGACACCAGCACCAGATCCTTGATCGGTTTTGGAGCCAACCGTGAAGATTCGACCGCATTGCTCTCCAGGCTCAGAACCAGGCCAGAGAAAGTCCTGAACACGTGGAAAGTCGACTTCGTAGTTGCGCTTCAGCCGAAGTTCCGGTGTCATTGCATCGGACAGCATATCCATAAGACAGGAATCGAAGGACAGCCGTCGCGCAAGTTTATCAAAACTCCAGTGCGAGTTATACCAAAATCCACCTCTTCTTAAACATGAGAAAGCTTTGATTGTGCAACCCATGATGTAAACATCAAGGGGCGGGAGGTTCCATAATGCATCTAGGCCGGAGGCGAGCGTGATGGGGAAGGCCCCCGTGCAGCCGAGACATACCTTCCTTTGGAGTTTTGCGAAAGCAGCAGTAACGTATTTACGTGACAGCTTAATCCACCAAACAACCGATGCGTATGCTAGAAACGGTCTTATCATAGCCGTATAAATCCATAGGACTATTTTCGGTGATAGGCCCCATATGCCTTGTCGAAAATGCCCTCGCACTGGCAGAAAACCGACAGCGCATTGGCAGTCTTCAGCTCAACATGCTTGGACCAAAGAAGTTTGCTAGGATGACTCCCGGATATTTTGCTTCATTGGAGAGTTGGATTGTGACACCTTTTAGCACTGGCTGAGTCAACCCGATCCTTCTCGTAAATGCTATGGTAGTCAATTTATAAATTGCGTTTCGACACATTGTAGTGATATCGCTACTGCTATCTTTTCTTGTCATATCAATTGATTAGAAGTTTACTGTGTTCGCGGCTGAATTAAAAATATGAAAATAGAAATCAGTGAAACAGATCTATGAGTCTCAACATTTTCAGACTGAAATTGTGGCTTTTGTTGCGAATGTTTCTATTTTTATTGTTTTCGGTTAAATGTGTCATTGAAACTTCTAGTAAAATTATAATTTATATTTAGTAGCGTTCTACGATAAAAGCCCTTAAAGTGTATTTGAGAGCTTCGGTGGTAAATAGCTAGAAGTTCCAAAACTGAATCTAAAATTTTAAAAATAAACACAATTACAAATATGTATATGGGAACGCTACAGGTCCGCTTGGGCGAAACTGTTGGATAACCTTTCCACAATCCTACCCACAGAAGTGGGCGTGGCATTGAGTTAAGAGTTTTTGTCAATCTTCTGTTTTCGGTTTTCTAACAAAATGACCGAAAGGACATCCGTATCCGTATCTTCTCAGACAGTCAAGGGGCGATTAAGTCCGTGGATTCAGTTTTTTAAATTCCATCGCAGCCCTTGACTGCCGTTCATCTCTTAGGGAGATGGCGGAGCAGTTTATATTTCACCTCTGTTGGGTGCCGGGGCATATAGACATTCCAGGAAACTGTAGGGCAGATTAACTCGTCAAAAAGGGAATCAAACTACCTGTTTTACCTGAAAAGGGTTTTCTGGGTATACCTATCGCTACTTGCAAACTTTTATTCATGCTATCCGCAATCGAAAGAACAAACCTTAGGTGGACAAGTAGTAATACATGTCTACCTGTCGGGTTGGTTACCCACCAGGCGCGTCCCCAGGTGGTGGATAGGGGGACCTCGGTACGATACGTTCGTGATCCGAGTTTTTAGAGTCATAGCGGCGTTTTATACACCGTCAAAGCTCTATCGCGAACCAAACCAAAAAACAAGTATGCAGGAACAACTTAATGATTCAAATACTCCAGGTGGTACTCGCATGGGCGAAAATCCACCCGTGGTCTTTTCGACCACGGTCGGGGCACGGATTCTGGAGGCCCCAACCGACATACATATACCCCCCGCCTGTACAGGCGTTGACCTTCGAGTTGCGAAAAGGTTTGCTTCCGAAGATTCCTGCAGCTCTATCTCCGACACGTTCGGTAGACTGGGCTGGAAACATGAAGAAAGTGGCGGAGAGGTTCAACCTGATACGCTTAATCTTCAGACCAATAGACAGACAGCCGATAGGTGTGATGCTGCCGACGAGGCCTGCGAAACCGAACAGGTGAAACGGGCCACAGAGGCGGCGTCCACTGGTCAGCGTCCATCTAAGAGCCAGCGAAAGAGGAAAAGGAGAAAGGCGGCTATCGTGCGGCGCAAAGAAACTGCACCGCCAGTTGAAGGCGCAAGCGCTGAGAACTGCCCTTCCCCGGCGGCGACGGCAAAGAGATGCAGGTCGGCAGAGGTTACCCCAACCGAAACCAGCCAGCTGACTGAAACCAACGCTGCCTCCCCTTCCAATAGCTCGAACAGGAACAAACGGAGGAAGAAGACCTCAAGCACTCCTGTCGGTGGAACTGCGCGCGCACCTTCTGCGTGCCCTTCCACTAGAACACTTCCAGCTGATGTATTTCCAATGATTGGATTTACTCAGATTAACCTTCAACACTCCAAGGCTGCTACTGCACTCATCAGTAAGAAGCTTTCTGTGTTGAATACAAAAGCCCACATAATATCCATACAGGAGTCATGGGTGTGGAAAAATCGCATCTGTGGCCTTGGAGGTGTCCGTGGCACTACGATACTCTGTGACGAGCGGTCCGAGAGACCAAGGGCTTGTCTTGCTGTGTCGAACCTTTTCTCAGCGACTAAGCTTGGACAATTTTGTGGCCAAGATTTGGTTGCTGCAGCCATTAGCTACGAAACGAATGGAAATTGGAAGACCTTCATCGTGGCGTCAGCTTATCTCCCCTATGATTCGGTAGTGCCTCCACCACCGAGGGCAATTGCTGAACTCATTGACTATTGCGACACCAGGAAGATGGGCCTAGTTATATGCTGTGATGCCAATGCTCAAAACACTGTTTGGGGCAGCAGCAAATGCAACATGCGAGGAAACCATCTCCTGGATTTCATTCTATCATCTGATCTTACTATCAACAATGTTGGCTCGCAACCAACTTTTGTGACGTCAAGAAGACAGGAAGTGATCGACCTAACTTTATCAAATAGATACTTTAAGGCGGTTACTAACTGGAGGGTCTCTTCGGAGGTGTCCCTCTCAGACCATAGATATATCGAATTCCAAATCGGATGCGAAGCCATAACTTTGCAGGAGAGGAGGAATCCGAGAAAAACCAACTGGATACGCTTCAGGGAGGAATTAGGGAAAACTCTCAAAACTCCAACCAAACTCAGGACGAGACAAAAGGTAGAGGAAGCTGTTCAAGACCTGAATAGTGTCATTACTAGCTGTTTTGAACTGACGTGCCCAGTAAGCAAACCCCCTGGCAGAACATCGGTTCCCTGGTGGAGCTCGGAACTGCAAAGAATTCGTAGAGAAGCTAGAAAGCTTCTAAATAGGTCACTCAAGACTGATTTGGAGACAGACTGGAATCTCTACCGATCGAAGCAGAAGGAATATAAGAGGCTAATTCGGGTATCGAAAAGTGCTTCTTATAATAATTTCTGCGAAAAGATTGAAACGCTGGGTGAAACTAGTAGGTTGGTTAAAGTTCTGAAAAAGGGCAAACCAGCCAAACTGGACTCACTTAGAAAACTTGATGGCACCTTCACTGAGACGAAAGCGGAAACTCTTAGTTATCTGCTGGAGTCTCACTTTCCGGGTAACCAGATTACAATTGGTTCACAACCAGCCCCGATTACCGAGACTATGAGTGAGCCAAGACAAACAACTCGGCGTAGCTGGTATATTGCGAAGGCCGTGGTGACGGACGAGGCCATTAAATACGCATTTGCGTCTTTTGACGGCTTCAAGTCGCCTGGTACGGACGGAATATACCCAGCCATGCTGCAACAATGTACAAACCAGCTGCTACCGACTATGAAGAAAATCTTCACCGCTGTCCTAGCACTGGCATACATTCCAACACCCTGGCGTACAGTTAGAGTGGCATTCATACCAAAAATTGGCAGAAGTGACTACTCGCTCGCCAAGAGCTTCAGACCAATCAGTCTGACTTCTTTCTTGCTGAAAAGCTTGGAAAGGCTGGTCGAGCTTCACGTGCGCAAAGGTGCTTTGCGATTGCACCCACTATCTCCGATGCAACATGCCTATCAACGCGGAAAATCCTGCGAGACTGCGCTCCAAAATCTAGTTGGTAGAATTGAAGGCGCGCTTGACAGGAAAGAATACGCGATGGGCATTTTCATCGATATTGAGGGTGCTTTTGACAATTCGACTTTTGATAGCATGTGCAGCTCCGCCAGACAACACGGAGTAGACGAACCATTGGTGTTGTGGATTAAAGCAATGCTAATGAATAGAACGTTGGTTGCGGATGCGGATTGTGGCCGCTATGTTATGGCGGGGGTAAACAGAGGCTGTCCGCAAGGCGGCGTCATGTCTCCACTGCTGTGGTGTATGCTGGTCGACTCTCTGTTGAACGCACTCAACAGTTCTAATATTTACGCTCAGGCGTACGCGGATGATGTTGCCGTGCTTTCTGTTGGATCATGCCTAGTGACTGTATGCGCCAAGGCGCAGGCGGCCCTTGACGTGATCGACGAATGGTGCACTAGGAATGGGCTCTCGGTCAATCCTCTTAAAACTGAGGTTGTTCTTTTTACGAGAAGGAGGAAGCTGGTCGGGTTGACTCAGCCAGTGCTAAAAGGCGTCACAATCCAACTCTCCAATGAAGCAAAGTATCTGGGAGTCATCCTGGATAGCAAACTTCTTTGGTCCAAACATGTTGAGCTGAAGACTGCCAAGGCGCTGTCTATTTTCTGGCAGTGCAAAGGCATTTTCGGCAAGACATGGGGCTTATCACCGAAAAGAGTCCTATGGATTTATACGGCTATGATAAGACCATTTATAGCATACGCATCGGTTGTTTGGTGGAATAAGCTTTCACGTAAATACGTCACTGCTGCTTTTGCCAAACTCCAAAGGCAGGTATATCTCGGCTGCACGGGGGCCTTCCCCAGCACGCCTGGCTCCGGCCTAGATGCACTATTGAACCTTCCGCCCCTTGATGTTTACATCATGGGATGTACAATCAAGGCTATCTCACGTCTTACAAGAGGTGGCTTTTGGTATAACTCGCACTGGAGTTTTGATGAACTTGCGCAACGGTTGTCCTTCGACTCCTGTCCTATGGATATGCCGTCTGATGCGATGACACCGGAACTTCGGCTAAAGCGCAAATACGAGGTCGACTTTCCTCGCGTCCAGGACTGGCTCTGGCCGGACTCTGAACCTGGAAGGGAATGCAGTCGAATCTTTACGGATGGCTCCAAAACCGATCAAGGATCTGGTGCTGGTGTCTTCGTGGAGAGCGATAGCGTTAGACTTTTCTTTTCGTTAGGCAAACATGCGTCAGTCTTCCAAACAGAGACTTATGCTATCCTAATGGCCATGGACTATGTTACGAGGAACAGGTGGAGGGGGCGAAGTATCTGCGTCTGTAGCGACAGTCAGGCTGCGCTTAAGGCCTTACTCAAACCCTTAACTACCTCCAAAATAGTACGTGAATGCAAGATATCTCTGAATTCGGTCGGAAGGCTGAATTCACTTAAACTTGTCTGGGTCCCGGGTCATAACGGGATCACGGGAAATGAGATCTCCGATGAACTTGCTAGACAAGGCTCAGAGGGGGACCTCTCAGGACCTGAACCAGCGATCTGTCTGCCTGCGTCCTCGGTCAGGGCTTCCATTGACGGTTGGGTTTCCTATGAACACAATAGCCGTTGGCATGACTCTCCAGGGTGCAGACAGACTAAGCAAATG
The DNA here is from genome assembly GCA_949715645.1 of Portevinia maculata. NCBI lineage: Eukaryota > Metazoa > Arthropoda > Insecta > Diptera > Syrphidae > Portevinia > Portevinia maculata. The sequence goes on along the minus strand of OX454525.1, from coordinate 9,804,163 downwards.
CTCCCCGACGTCTGTGGGAAATCCGCGGCATTCTTGTTGTCTCTCAACAGAAAAGACTGCAGACAGACTACTGGCGTTCTTACGGGACACTACGCTTTTGCCAAACACCTTAAGGTGCTAGGCCTAAGCGACACCACCAACTGCGAAGCCTGTGGAGAAAGCGACGACACTGCGGAACATTTCGTCTGTGATTGTCCTGCTTTTGCTCGTATCAGGTGGCAGGTATTTGGTGCGGATATAGTGAGTGCTGTAAACCTAAGCTCCTTATCATTGAAGCGCCTTCTCGTTTTTCTTAGAAAAACGAGTAAATTCCCACAATAAAATGTGGTGTGTCTGCCTGGCAGTACAATGGACCAGTATTGAGTCTGAGTGCTCCAGTGCAGAAAGTTTCACACATCCCGACAAAAAAAAAATACATGTCTAGCGACTAAGCATATCTGGCCAAAGCTGGAACTGCGACGCTCTAAGAGTCTAATCTCACTAAACCGACTGCATATTAGCTCCACTCTAGGTGCCATTACAGGGCACTGTTTGATAATAGCTGCATGGACGAGGAGGAGGAGGAGATTAGACTTCACCTTCTTTGTACATGTCCTGCTAACTCCCATAAAATGAATCTAGATCTGGGAGATTTCTTGCTTATTATTGAATTGGCTAACACTGAGGTTTTTTTTTTTTTTTTTTTTTTAAACTGAAGAAAAAGGGTACGTCGACCTGAATAAATCTATTGTACCATAGATCAGAGAAAATTTTAGGCTAATGCGTTTTCCACTCTTCTAGAAAAGGTAATAATGCTTCTAGCAGGGGATTTCTTCAAGTCTTCATACTTAAGAGTTCTCTGAAGAAGATCCTCTTACTGATTCCGCAGAGGGCTGATCATGGGCACAATATATGCTCCATGGCTTCGTCGTCCTCGAGGCACTGCCTGCACTCTGAAGAGTCGGCTAAGTTCATTTTGTGAAGGTGGTATCGTAAATAATGGTGACCTGTGAGGTAGCCTGTTAGATTTTTGATATCATGCCTACGTAGGTATAGGATCCTGCTGGCATTGTTTTAAGAGGGCTGGATGGCTCCATATACCACTTTAATCCGATTTGGTGGTTCGGTAGGCTATTACTAGCCCATGCTTCTCTATTTGGTATCTCCGTAGAGAACCGCTTATTGAAACATAATGTTTTTTGAAGGTTGTCTGTAACTGCGCAGATCACGTCAAGTTCTGGAATTCATGAGAGCAGCGTCATAGGTTCCGGCTGGTCAATAAGACATATCTCATTCGTATGTAACAGACTTGATGAACTGCGTATTGCCACTTTGTTTATGTGTATATGCAAGGGTGTTAGTCCTATTATGGCTTTTATGGCAGCAGTGGGACAGGTCCGCCTGGCTCCGGATAAACCAAGACCATCGACACGTTGTACCCTGATGATATGTACCCTTGATATGGCGGTTTTTTGGTTTATTTTGGTCCACGATATTATATAAGCGTATGTAATGATGGGCCTGACCATCACTGTATAAATCCACTGAGTGATCTTTGGAGAGATCCCCCAGGTTTTACCATATATGCGACGGCAAGCCCATAAAGCTTTTGTTGCTTTTGTTATTTTGTTCTCAATGTGGGAGTACCAGTTTAGTCTTTTGTCTAGGGTTACTCCAAGATATTTGACTTCGTCGATGGTCGTAGGTACCATTCAGTGAAATATGTGCTAAGTTCAAATTTCTTCTTTTTGTAAAAGGAACTATGATAGCTAATACTGACGTTAGAAGTCTTTCGCGCTTCGTAAGAAGGTCCAAATGGTTTAACGAGTAGTGAAAGAAACCCCTAGATCCGTGTGGTATCACAATGGACCTAACATTGTTTTAAGTGTGTTGGCCTTAGGCTGACAGACACCCCAACCTAGCCTAACCTACCAAAAATTCTGGACTATAATGCTTGTTCAACTCTAGAGGTATTCCATCTGATTCAGATGAATTATGTGGTTTTATTATTTTGAGATCTTCTGACAATACTATTCTCGAGTCGAGTCCTGCAATTCTGGTATCTAGAGGGGTAAAATAAATACTTTTCTGATCGGCGTCCTCCAATAAAAGTTCTTCAAAAAAATGTAGCAAGAGTTGAAAACTAACCACCGATGTATGAACTTGACATATTCAATTTCAAGATACAACCGACCTCTCCGATACTGATTTCCTCAGTTATTTTGGAATTTTTGGTCGAAAAACTATAATTTTCGGTCAAATCAATTAAACCAAATGTATGCAAGACCAACACTGCGTCAAATATGTACATATTTTGGCACTTCAGGCAGTTAAAAATGAAATTGACTCGTTGTTTTTGCCTAGCAAAACAGCTGCAAGGTTTCTTTCAAAGAAGCAACAAGCTACTTCATTATATTCAAAGACCATTTTAAAACGGCCAACACAGAAGCAACTGCAGGCATAATCTATAATTTGACCAAACTGCTTTCACCGACTTCGACACAGGTCCTAATAAATCACTTAATGCTAATGCGAATGTGTTCACATCATTAAAACTAAATACAAACATTTATTAATAAAAATACTATTGATCATTTTAGCTCTTCAATCAAAAACTTATCCAAAGAGAAATCCATTACCGGCGTTTCCCTTTTATACTTTCTACAAAAGTTCACAGCATCTAAAACAACTAAAACTTCTAAATTAAACTGATTTCGTAGAATCATATCAAGTACCACGACCTTGCCTTACAATTCCTGCCTAATTTCCCATCAATCCGCCGAATAAATTCATTTATGAAATTCCATCTGCTTGTAACCGCTTCGGTGAAAGGTACATGCTTTTAACGGTACCAGAGATTGCACGTTAAATAACCAAAATAAAAAAAAGAACAATTTAAATCTCCAATCTACTTGTCGGACAACCGCAATGATATTCATTAAATGCAATAGATTCATCAATTAAAATCTGGGTTAGTGGCGTCTCAGCAATCACTGGTTTCACTTGAATGCACCTCAAGTGCAAGCCAATTTGTACATCGCCCGGAGGGATTATATGCGAGTTTTAATGGAGAGAAAGGGAATCACGCTGCGGCTGAAAAACACTCTTGACCCGTGTGCTTATGGCTATCGATTTTCTATACCCATACACACCCGAACCATCGAATTTACTTTCTCTCCTCTTCTTCTTCGCCGCTTAGAAAAGAATCGTTTCCAACTTATTAGCTGATTACACAATCTAAGCTGAGCCACTCAGATACATGTAACTGAGATTTATTGTTCCTTCATTGGACGCTTAGAATCCACACATGCGATTGCGACTGAAATTTGAATCTAGAAAAAAAAGTCATTATCGAAAATGATGATGAGAATTGTCAACAGAAACCTGTCGCACCGGATGGACCACTAGTCCGCCAGACTGATGGATGTGAGTACACGCAGCTGAATCATTTCTGGGTCAAATTCAGATGATAGCGGTCCACAGTCCACAGTGACGACGAGTAAAAGTGAATAGTATTTTGTAGCTTTTGTTGGCATTTATTTATGCGAATTTGTAGAAATTTTATAATTCCATGTTTACATTTGGAATGGAGTTGGTTTTTTTTTGGTTGGGTTCTGTTTTTGGGAAACTTTCAGTTTCTATAATCAAATTTGTTCGTTTAGAAATTACGGATTGAGCTAAGTAAATTAAGTTAATTTATATGCGGATTTCTCCCGGTGTTACATAAAATTGAAACAAATTTGGATTTGAAAAGAAATTTAGTGGTGAAAAGTTTGGCATATTCCGTAGGCAGTTTACACAAAATTTAGTCATAATAAAAACCAACAAAACAACCTACTGTGAGGTATTAGGTCATTGATACCTACCACATAAAGATGCAAATTTATAAACGGTCTCTTTGGTGTTCAGATGTGACTAAATAGATACATAAAGTTGCTTTACTACAGAATCGTTGTAAGTGGAATAATTTCAATTCAGATGCAAATTAGGCTTATTCAATTCCGTTGTCGTAAGTAACGCTTTGCTATGGCTAGATGTTGTGTGGCTTGCGGAATAATTTATTTAATTTAAAAAGATTTCACAAAGCAAATCTAGTTGGGATGAAATGTATGCAAATAAGATTTGAATTTGTGCGCAACATCGCCTCATAAGTAATGGTCAGAATTCGTGGTTGAATAATTGTTTAAAACTTACAACATAAATGCAACGACAAAAAAAAAATACTTCGATTCGCAACTTGGTCTGGCCAGGAAAAAACCTGGCTTTGTATTTCATATTTCATATTTCAAATTTATATATTCATCAGCAGGTAACAACATTTATGATAGACTTCCAAAATCGTTTCAAGTTATAAATGTGAATTTTGTAAAAAAAAAAAAAAAAAAAAAAAAAAAAAAAAAAAAAAAAATAATGATACTTCATGCTGAAAATACATGTATTGTTGTTTTATATTAATAAAAAGAAAAGAAAAAAAGTATGACTAAGGAAAACTAAACCAACGACCATACCACGTCGAGTTAATCGGTTCTCGTCAGATCACCGTAATTAAACGATGTTGGGCGCGGTTAGTACGTAGATGGGGGACCGTTTCAGAACAACCGCGTGCCGTTGGCCAGTCCCATCTACAGAGTTGAGGTAGATAAAAAATACGTGGTATCACAATGGACCTAAATTGGTCTAAGTGTGTCGGGTTCTGCCGACAGCCACATAAACCTAACCTAACCTAACCTAAGGAAAACTAAATATAAACAATGTATACAAATTCAAAGAAAGAAAAAATAATTTAAAAGAAGTAAAAAGAAAACGAAAGAAAGATAACGATTTCTATTAACTTAGGTAGTACTTTCTGTATTTATGTGCCTGCAATGTGCTGAAAGAGAGTGTCACTAAAATTGTTTGCATCCTGGAGACGTCTTAAACTGAAGGGAAGTGCATTCCAGAGGCGAATGGCGTGAACAAAAGATTGGCGTTCCGTGAGCTAATATGTTACCCCGGGAGTTACGTGCAAACCCATATGGTTGCACTTAAACATAATATTATCAGATGCTTTGTCCTTGAAATAGTCAACGGCATTACACAAAACAAATGCAGATGTTTTGCACTTGTCAAAAGTAGTAAACAACATGCAGGTGTTTTGCACTTGCCGACATCTGGTAAACAACACGCAGATGTTTTGCACTTGAAATGGAGCAAGTGCATTTATACAAAATAAGCGCAGATGTTTTGCACTTAGGCGGACCAACGGAATCAGACAAGCGCAGATGTTTTGCACTTGATGCTTTCGGGAGCCGTGCGCCTTGTTTTTGCTCGCAAGTGCATGCACGTAAACAAGTGCAGGTGTTTTGCACTTGGACATAGAAAACGTTAGAGAGAGGTTTCCTTTTAAGTTAAGTTCAAACTAAAAGCAGTCTTAGAAAAAACATTGTTAAATAAAGAACCCAAAGTGGATAAGTAAATCAAATTTATAATATGTTTTTATTTTGAGTAAAGTTAAACACGTAACTCGGGGTGGAATCAAATTGGAGGAGCGTTGAAATTGTGCGAAATGAAGTTCCTCATATAACCTTCGCATGGACACATCTTTTTATGTACCCGAATGGACTGTATCTACAAGGTGGCGCAAAAATAACCTTCCGATGTTTTTTGGCTGTAATTTAAAAAAAAAAAATGAAAAACTTTGATTCTTCTTGTGGATTATTTTTATTTGGTCTTTTAATTTTTTTTACATCAAGTCGAGAATATGATGTCATGTAAATGGCCGCCGCCACAGTTGATTGTCATTTGAGCCCTTTTTATGGCATTTTCCATCACTTTGGCCAAAACTTCCGGCGATAGGTCCTCACATTGTTGACGGATATTGTCTTTAAGAGCTGCAAGAGTCTGAGGCTTGTTGACATAAACCCGCGACTTCAAAAAGCCCCACAAAAAGAAGTCTGGAGCGGTCAAATCAGGCGACAGTGCAAATCGCCAAAACGGGAGATTAGGCGCCCGGGAAATGCATCCTTCAGCATATCGGTTGTGGCACGTGCAGTGTGTGCCGTTGCACCGTCCTGTTGGAACCACATGTTTTCCAATCCCAATTCATGAAGTTGCGGCAAAAAGAACTCGTTGATCATTGCTCTGTAGCGCTCACCATTCACAGTAACCGTTTGGCCCGCGACGTCTTCGAAGAAAAAAGGTCCGATGACTCCTCCAGCGAAAACAGCACACCATACAGTGACTTTGAGCGGGTGTAATGGCTCTTCGTGGGTTACACGCGGATTTTCAGTGCCCCAGAAGCGTAAATTATGCTTATTTACGTACCCGCTAAGATGGAAATGGGCCTCATCACTCATGATTATTTTTGATGAAAAATCATCTTCCTCTTGGTGGTGATTAAGGATGGCTTGAGCGTATGTTAGACGCGATTGGCGGTCAGCGGCTAACAGCTGATGCACCGTCTGGACTTTGTACGGAAACATCTTCAAATCTTGTACCAAAATTCGCTGTAAAGACCGTCGACTGATACCCATTTGCGTGGCACGTCGTCTGGTCGATGTCGACGGCGCTTCCATGACATCTTCGGCTACAGCAGCAATATTCTCTGCAGAACGGCTACTCCGGGGTCTGCCACGCCTGGCAGCATCTCGTGTTGTGCCAGTCTCTTCGAGGCGAGCGGCTAAACGTCGCAGTGTTTCACCAGTAGGCGTTGGACGGGTAGGAAATCTGCGACGAAATTCACGTTGTGCCAAAGTCACCGACCGATTATTGCTCAAATAAATAGTCACCAATATTCCGCGTTCTGGAGCAGTGTAGCGTAACATTGTTTATTAACGTGTATTTCGCATGTGTTTACTACACAAATGTCAAAACAGAACTGACATTAGGGGCCAATCGCAAAATTTATAGCATTTTCTAATAGGAGGATTACTTTTGCGCCACCTTGTACATGTGTAGATAAAAAAAATCCCATACATTTATTTTGTACGAATCTGGTCTAGGAAATATTTTTTTGTTTTGTTTCTTATATCTCATGATTTGTATTTACTTTACTTCGTCGCTTCAGAGCAATTTCGAGATTTATCCGTTTTGATTCGGAAATTACCAGAGCTGATCGAATACCATCTGACAAAGCAGCACCTATAAGGCATGTATTTGAAATGTTAAATTTCAATCTTGGACAATGTTATCGGCCTTCTGAGTCAATTACGGTAGATGAACAACTTTTCCGCTTTAGAGGACGTACTAAATTTACCGAATACATACCATCCAAGCCAGCAAAGTATGGCATAAAGCTTTGGTGGGCCTGTGATTCGCAGACAGCCTCTCCATTGAGTGGACAAATTTATACTGCTGAAATTGGTTCCAACAGAGAAGTAAACCAGGGTGAACGGATTGTGAAGGAACTTACCAGATAAATTTAAATCTTTAAAATGCAGAGAAATGTTGTCCACCGAATTTGGATTTTGTGAAAATGCTGTGCTTTGCTCTTACGTCCTAAAAAAAGACAAGGCTGTCGTTTTGCTGTCAACCTTCCACCAAACTAAGGCAATCTTCGAGGGACCACAAAAAAAACCAGAGATAATCCTGTATTATAATCATTCATACGATCGACAAAATGCTTAGCCAGTATACCACAAAACGAAGGACGCTACGTTGGCCGTTGGCTTTATTTTATAATCTGCTTGACGTATCAGGACTAGCTGCATACATAATTTATGTGAAAAATAATCCACAAGGATCAGCAAATACTGCAACAAAGAAAAGTCGCAGAATAAATTTCCTTGAAAGCCTGGGTGAGAGCTTGTGCTTCCGCAGATACGTAAAAGAACATAAAACCGAAGAATAATGTGCCAAATTCGTATTCGAAGTGCCATGGAGTGCATTCTAGGAGAAAATGTTGGACCTGGAACAAACATCGAAGGTTTCACCCCAGATGAGCGCGAAATAGATCCTGCAGAACATACGCCTCAGAAAGGGGCATGCTTCATAAGCTACACGATCAATAAAAAGAAGAGAGCTACCCGCCGAAGATGCGTAAAATGCCAAAAGCCAGTGTGTTTGGAGCACAGTCTTACCCAAACAATGTGCCAAAATTGTTATATGACCTAGCTTACGTCTTCTTTTTTATGAATAAAACGAATTAGCTGGTATTTTTTTTTTTTTTTTTTTTTAACATTCTGGCTCGCCAAGGCGATTAAATATGGGGCACTTCGACCTAAAAAAAAGATCTTTTGTGCCGTGTGGGCCAGAAAAGTTTAGACTAGTAGAGTTTCTACTTTCCGTGTAAAGCGGACAATTCTACTAGTCGAAGAATTCTTTATGTCCTCGGGGCACATTTGTTCCCTGAAAAAGATCTTCTTTCTAATTCCGTTTAGGGCCGGGCATTCACATAAAATGTGTTCAGCTGACTCGTCCTCTTCAAGACAGAGTCGGCACTCAGGAGAGTCTGATATTCTCATTTTGTGTAGATGATATCTTAAACCATGGTGACCAGTAAGGTAACCTACTAGGTTTTTGATATCATGCCTGCTTAGGTTTAGACATTTGCTGGCATTTCTATTGAAGGCCCGAATGGCTCGTTTGGCCTGTCTTAGACCTGGGATGCTTTCCCAAAGATAGATACATTTTCTATGTTCCACGCTTTTAATTGCTGCCGTTGCTGCTGATCTAGGAGTGCAGCAGAAAGGTTCGGGACCTATGAAAGGTGTTTCTGAACCTTTTCTGGCCAGTTCGTCGGCCTTTTCGTTACCTTCTACCCGGACTTGACCCGGAATCCACCATAATTTGGTCTTGTTTCTTATTCCGAGTATTTGTAGGGTATTGAAGCAGTACATGACTGATTTGGAGTCAATGGTATACGAGCTAAGGGCGTTTATAGCTGCTTGAGTGCTTGACTATCCGTGAAAATATGGATGGTTGCACCTTTTATGCCAGATAAAATAATGTGGCTGGCGCATTCTTGAATGGCGTGGAGCTCTGCTTGAAATACGCTGGGACTTTTTCCCATTTGTATCTTAAAGCGCTTATTTGGTCCGTATATTCCCGCTCCTACCCCCGTTTCCATTTTAGAACTATCCGTATACCACTTTATGCTGTTGTGGCTGTTTGGTGGGTTATTACTAACCCATGCTTCTCTCTTGGGTATCTCCGTGGAGAACCGTTTGTTGAAGCATATTGTTTTTTGAATGCGATCTGTGACCGCGCAGTTCATGTTAAGTTCTGGCAGTTCATCGAGAAGGTTCTTCAGTTCCGGGTGATCATTAAGACTTATCTCGTTTAATTGCATTAGACTTATTGCACTGCGGATCGCCACTTTTTGAATGTATATGTGGAGAGGTGTGATTCCTGTTATTGCCTCTATGGCAGCCGTTGTACCTTTTTGAGTTTCTCTATTGCGACCTTTTGTGTGGATTTTGTCCACCATACTATGGAGGCGTATGTTATAATGGGTCTTATCATCACTGTGTAGATCCAGTGGACGATCTGTGCGACGACAGGCCCATAAAGCTCTATTAGCTTTAGTGATTTTGTTATTTATGTGAGAGTTCCAGTTAAGTCTCTTGTCTAGGATTACTCCACGATACTTGACTTCGTCGGAATACTCTACGACCGTGTCGTTTATTGTGATTAGGCCTAGGTCTGATTTCCTCCTTTTAGTGAAAGGAATGATGACGGCTTTACTGGGATTTATGGAAAGATTTTCCTTGATGCACCAGTCTATGGCTGTCTTTAGAGCATTTTTCATTTTTGATGTGACTCCAATTGAGTCTTTGCCCCTGACTATGATGACAATATCATCGGCGTACCCAATTGTAGTGTAGCCCAAATTGCCCATCTTGTGTAGCAGGTCATCGATGACCAATGACCACAAAAGGGGTGAAAGTACTCCTCCTTGTGGTCAGCCCCTTACGGCTGTTACTGATACTGAGGTCGTTCCTGACGAGGCAGTTATTTTGCGACTCTCCAGCATCGCTTTGATCCATTTAATAGTTGGTTTGTCTATGTTTCTATGGTACAAAGCATTTGATATGGATTTATATCCAGTATTGTCAAAAGCACACTCTATGTCCAGAAAGGCACAAAGTGCGATCTCTTTGCAACGGTAGGCGTTTGGAGGTTATAATAATATGTATATGCTTGATAGTGCAGTATTCAAGGAACTTGTTTAGTGTACAACCAAGAATCTTTTTAGCATAAGCGGAAGCATGATCGTATCTTTTTAATCCAAAAACATATCGAGTAATATTGTTAAATGCGACTTGAAATTTGCGCGTTATGAAGGCGTTGTTACAACAGAAGAGTTCACAGCAGTAGGTAATAAGTGGCACCAGCAGGGTTCTAGCCAGCATCTATCTTGTAGTTGTCGGTGTGAAATTTTGGCGAAAATGACATCTTTCTGAGACAGCCGTAGATTTCCCAATAACGGTCAGAATATGGTTGTCCCAACATAATGTTGTGCTGAACCAAATACCGAGATTTTTTACTTTATGGACAAATTGAATTGGAAAATTTCTAAGATAGATACTAGGAACGCAAGATATATCCGGACAATTTCTGCTAATTACTTTGCGTTTGGATTTGTCAGGATTTATTTTACTATTTAGATAGTATTGATTGGTTAGCTCTTTTAAATAAAGACAATCTAAATAATTCTTTTAATTTGTTTATTAAAACAGTTAAAGTGACAATCGATATGTTTACACATAAAGTAAGGATTGTATCGGGCGCTAAACCTAATTGGTTCAATAATAGAATCGTGTATTAAAATAACAGAAAAAATAAGATCTATAAGCAGTTCCGAAAAAGAAACAATGATCCTGATCTTTTGTTAGTTTATCGGAGGCTACAAAAAGAATTTGATGTTTTAAACAAGTTTCTTTATAGATAGTACTCGTATGTTCTCTCTGTAGAATCTAATAAAAGACTAATAGTAATCGTTTTTGGAGCTTTATCAATAGCAAAAAGCAATCTAATGGTATTCCTAACTGAATGCGTCATAATGATGTATCATCTTCCGACCTTTTGACTATTTGTAATATATTTGGTAACCACTTGTCTGTATATTCAAGCGGTATTATTTCACCTATAAACTCAAGTGATAGCTTAGTGTCAGGTAATTATTTAAATGTTGGTAATCCAGAGTATTCAATCCAAGAAGTTCAAATTGCTCTTTCTTTATTTAAACTCTGCTGACTGGACATTTTTTGGAAGTTTGGAAGAACTGGTTCAAAACACCTATTTATACCTAAATCTGGATCAAAGCAGGATATTACTAATTATCGTCCAATATGCAAAATGTCGACCATACCCAAGATATTTGGAAAACTTATTTATGGGACCCTTACACCTCTCTCAAAGAGATTTATCTCTCCGTTTCAACGTGGATTTGTGGCTGGTAGATCTACCACCACAAATCTCTCAGTCTTTTGTCATACTGTCTTGAAATACAGTGTGATGTGATTTATACTGACTTTGCTAAGGCGTTTGACAGCGTTAATCACAATACATTGATGTCCAAACTAAACAGGTTTGGATTTCACTCCAATTTTCAAGAGTGGATTCGCTCCTATCTTACAGATTGTATTCAGTATGTTCGCAATAAGGATGTGGTGTCATAACAATGACCTTCGACTCAATGTCACCAAATGTCAAAGCCTATCTTTTTGTCGTAACCTCTCCCCAGTTTCATTTACGTACGTGATCGATAATTCCCCATTGTCCATTATCTCCTCTAAGAAAGACCTAGGAGTCATATTTGACAAAAAAAAACATAGGGACGGGCTACAGTCCGCTTGGACGAACTGTTAGATACCCTATTCTCATTCCTATCCCTCATAAGTGGGCGTGACAAAAGTCTAAGTATGGTTGAATTGTTAAGAACGCTCTAAATATTTTGTTATAAAGGGATTTTCAATAAGAGCGCTACAAAAGTTTTTTTTTAAATAAAACGGTTTTGGATATCAATGAAATTCTTTATTCTTCTTATATCTTTCCATCATGAAATGGCAAACGAGCGGCAAGAAATTCGGCGTCGTTTGCTGTCCCTGTCGCTCTACTTTTCTAGCGTCCCTGTTGAAAAACCCTTTAGTAGGCGGATTTGAAAAAAATTAACACATGAGCATAAAGGGCCCCTAGAGAGTATATACAAGGTGGCGCAAAAGTTGTCAGGTGGCGCAAAAGTTGTCACCCGATGTTCTTTCGCTGTAATTTTTTTTATGAATGAAAAACTTTGGTTCTGCTTTTGGATTATGTTAATTGGTAAAAGTTTTTTCTGTATAGTTAACTTCACAAATGTCAAAGTAGAATTTACCTTTGCCGCCATTTGCAAAAATTATAGCTTCTTCCGATAGGATGATGACTTTTACGCCACCTTGTATTATAAATGTCAGCTCCCTAGCTCAAACTTTGAATTTTCAAAAAAAGTTATTTTTTTAAATTGTGGGCGTGTCAGTGGGCGGATTTTGAAAATATTTACACATGAGCATAAAGTGCCCCCTAGAGAGTATATATTATAAATTTCAGCTCCCTAGCTCAAACTTTGGATTTCCAAAAAAAGTTGTTTTTAAATTGTGGGCGTGTCAGTGGGCGGATTTTGAAAATATTTACACATGAGCTTAAAGGGCCCCTAGAGAGTATATATTACAAATTTCAGCTTCCTAGCTCAAATTTTGGTTTTTCAATAAAATTGTTTTATTTATTTGTGGGCGTGTCAGTGGGCGGATTTTGAAAATTTTATATCCCGAGCAGTTTTAGGAGCCATAGATCATATATAAAAAATTTGAGCTTTATAGCTCAAAATTCGATTTTTTCCAAAATTTGTTTTTTTTTATATACCCTTAGAATAGGGTATAAAAAATGAGTGTGCTTAAGACCACACGACTGAAGTAAAACTTCTTTCGCTCCATCTATATGTATGTATATATATAACAATATACATGAATAAATAAAAAAAAATGTATGACTGATATGAATGTATATGAAATTTTGTTTTGATCTGTTTTTGTTATGTTTTGAAGAAAAACTAATGTTTATTTTATTATTTCAAATTATTAATGTGTATATATTATGTTTCTTCTTGTTTATATTTTGAAAATATAGAAATCTACTGCGAAACAGTTGAAATAGTAGAACAAAGCCCCATCACTGATTAGTAATACAAAGTCCCATCACTGATTAGTAGAATAGAAAAGAAAAAGAAAATGTGTGCGCTCACTGCTCTCTCTTGCTCCAACAGTGTGATACAGACGATAGGCCTGCACTGTGTCTTAGAAGATATACGAAACGTAACTGGCTATGAGAGAAAAAAATGAGCATGAAGGGTCCCTGGAGAGTCTATATTATAAATTTCTTTATAAATCTCTTTGGTTTTTTTTGTTTTTGGGCGTGTCAGTGGGCGAATTTTGAAAATATTTACACATGAGCATCAAGGGCCCCTGAAGAGTCTATATTATAATTTTCAGCTCCCCAGCTCAAACTTAATTTTTTTTTAAAATTGTTTTTTTTTAAATTGTGGACGTGTCGGTGGGGAATTTTGAAAATATTTACACATGAGCATCAAGGGCCCCTGGAGAGTCTATATTATAAATTTCGGCTCGCTAGCTCAAAGTTTGGTTTTTTGCTGTCCGACCTGAAAATCTGACGATGACGGTGACGCTCGATTTCCAACTAATGAACTGCGATTCATGGACACAATGACTTTACTCACTTCCGGTAAATTCCATCTGTCGGCAACTGTTCTCCTTTGGATCGGTTTGGATAGATGATGAGCTTAGTATTGCCCTCTATTAAGGAGATTCAAGGGTGTTTACCCATTCCACGAACCTTTCCCCCGAAAGGTTGTAACAAAAGAGTGTACGTTTGTCTACACTTCGGTATTGCCGGAAGTCTACGTTTGTCTACACTTCCGTTGCACCGTAAGTCTACATTGGTCTACACTTCCGTTGCGCCGGAAGTCTACATTGGCTACACTACAAGTTTTACTTCAAAAACTAAATTTCTGTCAGCATATTGACTTCTTGGTTTCTAAAGGCAATTCAATGTTGGGTTTTATATCCACTTACTCTCAAGTGTCTATTCATTGCATTTGTCAGGTCTAATCTCGAATACTGTAGTATAGTATGGAATCCATGTTATGAAGTTCATTCCAATAGAATTGAGAAGATCCAAAAACGTTTAACTAGGGTTGCTATGCGTAAATTACGCTGGAATATTGAAATGCCTTCGTATGAGACAAGATGCAAATTATTTGGTATCTTACCTCTTTTCAGGCGTAGGCAATAATGTTCACTTATGTTTATTCGCGATTTAATAAGCAAACATATCGATTGCCCTTTTCTTTTATCATTAATTGGATTTTATGCTCCATCAAGAGTACTTAGAAATCGTTTATTGTTTTATGTTCCGTATCATAGAGTTAATTACGGTTGTAATGAACCAATTACGAGATGCCTTAAAGAATGTAATAAGCATAGCAGTTTATTCGAGTTTGATCTAAATAGACACTCGTTTCAAAATAAATTAATTTTGGCGTTAGGCTCTGGTGGTAGAATTTAAGTATTGAAATTGTATTAAGTAATCTAGTGTGAACAGTAGATGTTTTCAGTTGATGAAATAAAAAATAAATAATAATAATAATAGATTTAGCCTTAAACTATTGCCTTCGGACCAAGTTAGGATATTCTTTAGATCCTGATTGTGCTTATGGACAGAATTAGAGATGAGACCACGCTCTCTGCTTATATATAGTTGTATATAGTCTGCATACATATATGTACTGACGAGTAGTTGACAACAGTTGGGAGGTCATTAATAAAGATTGAGAAGAGCAGGGGGCCTAAGATGGATCCTTGACGGGCATCATTTGAAGTTGCTAAAATCTCGGATGGGACATTATTGATAAAGACGGCTTGTGTACGACCTGTTAGATATGACTGAATAAATGCTGCTGCAGAAGACGGGAGCCCGAATAGTGTTATAAATTTTTCAACAGGAAGCCCCTGGTGAACTGTGTCAAATGCCTTGGAAAAGTCCAAGTAGAGGCAGAAAAGTAGAGTAATTTTTATCCATAGCTACCCGTATATCATCTGGGAGCGTATCGGAATCCCGCTTTTTGAAATCCCGCTTTTCAAAAATCCGGAAAAAAAAAGTTTTAAAATCCCGTCTACTAAAATACTATTTTTTTAAAATCCCGTCTTCTAAAATCCCGCTTGTTCAAAATCCCGATCTATTATAATTCCGCTTTTTAAAATCCCGCCAAATCCCGCTAATCCCGTTTTTTTACAAAACATTTTTATCTTGTATAAATTCATTGCAGATTGCAGAAAGGAAGCAATTGTGGTGCAAACTGAAATACAAAAATTACGAAATGGACAAGAAAAATATTATAAAAAAACTATTGTTATAAAGTCACGCGCTGTAAAAAAATTAATGAGAAATAGAAAAAAAATGAGTAAAACAGGTTTTTTGCGTTGCATTGCTTATAATACTCGTACACTTAAACTAATAAAATAAAAAGTGTTGTTAATGGTTTGAAGTTTTTTTGTTCCCTTTTGCAGAATATCATATACCTAACATTACTTTATATTTGTTTTTTAAATTATTGAAGATTGTCATATTTATTACTTAAAAATTTATTTTGATATTATTTATTTCTTATTTTGTTACTTCCTCTAAAAATGATAAATGTTAAAATAAACTGCATTTCAAAAAACACTCATTGCTTAATTTATTTTAATTTTCTTATTATCCCACTTTTACAATCAAAAGTAGTTACTTTATTTTAAAAAATCGCGCGATTTTTAAAATAAAGCAACTACTTTTGATTGTAAAAGCGGGATAATAAGAAACGGGATTATAAAAAACGGGATTATAAGAGGCGGGATTTTAAAAGACGGGATTTTAAAAAAGCGGGATTATAAAAAGCGGGATTTTAAGAATCGGGATAATAAAAATCGGGATATCGAACCCAACCCATATCAATTGTTACTTTAAGCAGTCCTGAAGTACAACTGTGATGTGGCCGAAAGCCCCATTGATATACGTAGAGTAGATTTGTTTGTTGAAGATAGGCGGACAACTGATAGTGAATACATTTTCTAGGGCGATGAGTCGATATTCTGCCGGGGGTCTTGTTGCTTTCTGTTTAAGGATTATAATAATCTTAGCAGCTTTCCATGACATTGGAAAAGTTGATGTCGTTAAAATAGTGTTGAATATATGGGTCAATATTGGAAGAATATATGTCAGAATCATTTTTATGAAGTAAGGATGGATTCCATCAACACCAACAGCTTTAAATTTAATTTTAACGACAGCTCTGACAACATCTGATTGTATTTTGACGAAATCACGATTTAGCTGGTTTGGATCAACGTTATACATCACTGGATCTATTTTACCACAAATACCTCCAGTATGGTTCCTTGTTTGGCGAGTTCCTCAGTCAGTCCACGACTACGATGCAGTTTGTAGAAGCAGAATTCAACGATTTTATCGCGGCTTGACTGTCTGAGAACGTTCCTCTTCAGCAACAAAAGGGCTTTTTTAATCGCCACTATTTCCGCCTGGAAAAAACTGCAGTGATGAGGGAGACGAAAAGAGAGGCTGAGGTTCAACCTGTCAGAGAATAGATCTACACCAACTCCATCGTCTGTTTTGGATCCATCGGTGTAAAGGTGGATGGATTTATGTTCGACAAAGCGGGTCTTCCTCCAAGAAGTTATTCAATATTCACATACCGACATTAAATTTTATAGACGGTTGGAAGCCTGACAGTATCCATTTTTAAGGCCTGAGTTGAGCTTTCAAATCCATATTATCGTCTAATGCGAGTAGTTCTTATGATAGACCATCTTCTCCTGACACAATGCGACTTATTCCAGACGTTTATATGATTTTCAACAACAGTTCATATATCTGTGATCTACGATCAACCTGTGATGAAGACATCAATCATCGCGTAAGCGTAGGGTGGATGAAATGGCGGGGAAACTGTAGGCTGTCTGCAAGAAAATGGAGCGCGACCGTCTCTGTTGATAGATAATGTCATGTTGAGCGGTAGCTTTTATTTTCAGAATGCAATGACATTGCCGACTCGACGCGAATGTTGTTTTGCCTACAGAACCACAACTAACTACAACAGCAATTCTTGCAATTGTGTTATGAATATGACGCCAATCGGTCGAGTGACTGTCATGATGCCTCACACATACGCACCACTGATTTTATACTTTGATGATGATTAGGAATTAAAAAATAATTAAAAGTTTGTTGTTCATCGAATGAACAAGAATAGATTTAAGTATACAACACTTTTCTGCGACTTTTAAAATTTAATCAAATCAAAAATGTACTCCTAATAACAAATAAAAAAAATATTGCATAGCGTAAGCAATTGTTTTTTGTTGATTTCTGAGCGAATATTGTACAAACTCGTTTATACTTTTTCGGCTTTCCTCAGATGGGTTGGCTTTGAATGACGGAAAGCTTACCTCTTTTAACCTGATGCCCTCTTTGCAGTTCAAGTCACACCACGCGTTTACCTTGGGTTTGATACTTTTTATCCTGCACGTCCGCACGCGACGGAGGGCAATCAGCAACAGTGAATTAGGTTTGGGACCATATCAGCAGCAGCACGTGGAAGCACATCGACCAGTTAAAACTCTTATAGAAACCTTTTAGTTGGCTTTCTCGTATTGTTATACGGTTCTTTTAGGAGTTTGTTCTTTAACGATGTGGTTGGAGTAGGAGAAATTTGCTGATTTGATACAATGGTCTGACAAGCCTAAAGGCGATAATATATTTAAAGCCTATTTATCGGGGTGAGAGGTAAGAAACAAGTCGAGTCCGAGTGTGTTGGCATTTCACTTTCATGGTGGCATCAAAATGGCGGCGCCTTTCACGCCAATTGCGTCCTGGTGCACTGATGTAACACCCCTCAGCCGCTTCTACCTATCTACCTACTGGGAAATTAGCAAGGGCACACAATAGAATCTCAGAGATTGGGATATGCTTAGAAAATTCGTTCGCTAAAATGCTTAAAGGCTGCTTATCGTAGATGACAAAAAAAAAACTCTACAAAGATGTCAACATGACTGACGAACAGTTTCCAATACTTGACTTTGTAAAACGCTTTCCTTACTATAAAGAAAGTGAATAACATTACAGTCAAACAAATTGGGAAGACTCAGATAGGGATATTTACACCCCCAAAAATGAGCAAAAACTTTTTTTCAAAATGTTACGTTGAGCAGTAATTTATTTTCTAGCTGAAGTCTTACACACACTCAACAATATTCTGTTCTCTAATCTTCTAAATAAATAAAAGTGACTCGTTGTTTGTGTATGTCCTTTATAGACTCACGAACCGCTCCACGGATTTTGATGAAATTTTGTGAGTGTGTTCTTTATGTAGTTTGGATTAATCTTAACAAAGATAGATTTATTTACGATTGACAGTGGTGTACGAAATTAACAGAATATGAAAAATAACACTTTAAGTGATAAAAGAGAGAACCATTTTCAAGTAAGAAATGAAAAAAGAAAAAATTTGGAATCCATTGCTCCTATATATGTATGCAATATATAATAGCATTGTCACTATACCAAGTCTCAGCCAAGTTTGAACAGACCCCAAACGCTGTTTGATTTAAAAAAGGAAGCTGATATAGGCGCCTGCCAGACAACTAGCACCTACCCTTAGCGGAGCAACGAAGTTTCGTGAGCGAATACTTTATAAGTATTATTGACAATTTTTTCTTGTCAAGTAGCATTGACGAAAAATAGCCTACGCACGTACGAGTATTAATGAAAATTGACAATGTTTTTGCTCAGACGATTCATAAGTGCCAATGAGGATAGACAATTTTTTTTATTCTTCTTTCACAAATGACAACATTGACAAGTAACATTAACAGACGATCAATGAATCAATGTTACTTGACAAGAACATTAAAGAGTAAACCATCAATGTTGGATGACTCATTCAAGTAACATTGACAAGTAACACCGATCGTGTGTAGGGCAGACAACGAAACAATGTTCGCCGGGTTCCGCTTGTTGTTTTTTTAAATTGTGTGCGCACGCTTTGCCACAGCATAAGTTGAAAGTCATCGATAGAAAGCTTTTTTTGTGGATAAGCGCATTTTTGTAAAAAAATCCCACGATTAAATGATTAAGTTTCTATTTTTATTGTGTTCCAATTTGTTCACTATGGAGAGTTCAGATGCACGTGTAACTCTATTGTTGAGCTATTTTTATGATTCAATTAAAAGATGTTGAATTATTCAATTATGCAAATGGACAATTGATTTATTTTGTTTTCCTAATATGGACCTTTTATTATTTTATTCGGTGTGATTCGAAAGAGATGCCATGAAGTAATTAAAAAAAAAACATGCTGCCCCTTACTGCGCCTCTAAATTTTATCGTCCGTAATGTGTTTATAGTTTTTTGAGAATCGAAAGGCTTTTAGTCTTACAAATTTTTTTTTGTTGCTTGAAGGATCGCCCGGCTTGTGGTGGAAAGCTAAATTGGACGACTCTCAGAACTAGTTGCTCAATAAAGCTTCTGTAGTTAAGTTGCAGGACTTATAAAGGGTCTTTCATTAGCGACTTGAGAACTTAAAACTGTCAGTGTGAACGCGCCCTTAAACCGATTACCAAACTGTCAATGTCAAAATATTCAGTAAAATCAACATTTTCATCATGGTGGAGTACACGAAGAAACAGCTTTTACAAATAATTAAAATTTACTACTGAAATTCCGAGTCGGTGGACGCAACTTTAAGGGCGTTAACGCCAAATTTCGGCCGTAATTCTCGTCCCAGTAGAAAAGCAATTCATAGTCTAGTGAACAAATTTGAGTCAGAATATTCGCTGCTTGATGTTGTGAGTGAGACTACGTTTTGACCGAAGTGTGGAGAATATTGCTGCCGTAGAAGCGTCCGTCGCAAACCAGCCAAATCAGTCAATTTCATGGCGTTTTTAACAATTGGGCCTCTTCCAGACCACATTCTGGCGAATTTTGGCGTAAGGATCTTGGCCTTCACCCTTACAAGATCAAGCTGACTCAAGAGCTAAAGCCATTTGACCATATGAAGCGACGTACGTTCTCGAATTCTGCTCTGGATATGATGAAGGAAATTTGCATTTTTGGTTAATCGGCTTTGTCAATAACCAAAATATGCGTTACGGGACAGGTGAGAACCCTCAAGTGCTTCATGAAACAGCACTTCATCCGGAAAAAGTCACTGTTTGGTGCGGTGTTCATGCTGGTGGCGTAACTGGCACCGTTTTTTTTTTCGTCGATGAAAATGTCGCCACGTTACGGTAAATGGTATTCGTCACAGAGACATGTTGGAACGTTATTTCTTTGAGCAATTGCATTAATTGGAAATCAGTGATATGTGGTTCCAACAAGACGGTGCGAGAAGCCACACAGCGGGTGCAGCAATCGAGTTATTGCAGCCTCAGTTCGGTGAATGTGTTATCTCGAGAAACGGACCAGTTTATTGGCCGCCGAGATCGTATAATTTAACGCCTCTAGACTTTTTTTTATGGGGCTACATTAAATCATTGGTCTATACCAACAAGCCAGCGACGTTAGAGGAGCTCAGAGCCAATATTGAACGAAATATAGCGACCGTATCGATCGAAGTGTGCGGCCGAGTCATCGAAAATTAGGTTCAACGTTCGCAATGTTCCCGTGGTGGATATATGAACGAACTCGAATTCCATTCATAAAGGTGTTGATAGTAATTCTTTTTTTTTGAGATATCTAAAGTAGGTTGCATTTTATTTAAAAAAAAAGTTGTCAAGTCCTCAATGAAAGACCCTTTATAACCTTACAGATAAACTGGTATTGTTGTATTTAGATGAAGAAATTTAAACGAAAACCAGTGCTATACCTTAGAGCTTTCATGAAAATGGGGTTGTGACGGTTGACAGCCAACGCAGTTCAAAGGCACACTTAGCCCAATAAAAGGTACATTGTGATACCACGTGGATCTATCTTCTTCCTACTCGTTGAACCAGTTTTAGCATTTAATAGAGCTTGGAAGGCTTTTAATTCTAATGAATGATTATAAGATCATTGAGATCATTATAGAAGAAAGCTTCAGATATAGTTTTCGTCTTTGAGAGAGACCAGGGCAGGCGGAGAGAAGGTGAAGAATATACTCCTACTCTTTATCATCCAAGCAGCTTCTGCAGAAATCATTTATATAGACGCCAAGCCTTGTTGCATGCTTGTCTATGATACTGTTTCCGGTTCAAAGAGAGCAAACAGTTTTAGATCCAGCTTTGGCCAAATCTGTTTTATCGCTAGACAAGTATTAACACTTGTACAACCAAGGTTAATTTTCTCGATGGCAGCCCACTTAAACATGTACATGTTGCAAAAAATAACCCCGCAGGTGGAACTCTAGGGATACACTGGATGCAGCATAGATGTAGTGGTAATGCTCCATTTAAGCCAGATGATGGCCCCAACATGTGTCGTAGAGGCAAAGAGAAAAGAAGAATTAGATTGATTTTATTGATTTTATGTGACTAAATTAAACGCAATTGTCCACTGTTTGAACACAAAACCAGACAACTGGGTCAGGCAAACATTAAACGTTTTTAAATCTGAAATATTTTCCAGTCACATACATTCTTCAAGCAACCAATAAAGTCACCTACCTAAGAGCTCTTACGAAAGTTCAGAGACTAGCGTGCAGCGGCACAACTAGTGCGATGAGGACAACTCCAACAGTAGCATGGGAGGCTATCCTCAACCTGCTTCCGCTAGACATCTTTGTTCAATCAACAGCCGCCATTAGTGCCACGAGAATTTGCCAAACAGTCAACTGGAAGCCAAACGAAATGGGTCATTCGACGATCCTGCAGAAATACTTCGGCCATGTACCAATTACGGACTACATCACGCCATACTTAGATTTCACAAGACCTTTCTCGAGTGCCTATCCCAGCAGGGAAGAATGGAGAAACGGACTCGTCCCAGTACGAAAGCCATAACCGTATTTACGGTCGCTTCAAAAATGGTAACAGGGGTGGGGTCAGGAATCTTTTCCGCACCACTGGGCATATCAAAATCTATACGCCTCCTCGACCACAGCAGCGTCTTCCAAGGTCCTGGCAGTGACAACAGCAGCCCGTGAGTCTGTGGTAAGGGTAATACCATCCGATGGTAATAAAGAGACTCAAACCAATAATAGAGGACAGGCATTTAGTCCCAGCTCAGCAATTTGGGTTTAGAGAGAAACACTCCACTATTCAACCAGTGCATAGAATTGCGAGTATTATAGAAAAGGCACTGGAAACCAAAAAAAGTTTGTTCGGCCATTTTTTTAGATGTAGCCCAAGCATTGGGCGGATATTCCTGATGAGTTCTATTGCATTCTAAAGTCATATATTTCAGACAGGTATTTCCGTGTAAGATATTTTTTTTTTAAAAAAATTCTGGCTCGCCAAGGCGATTTAAAAGGGGGGGGGGGGGGGGGACCTAAAAGATCTTTTGTACCGTATGGGCCAGAAAAGTTTAAACTAGTAGAATTTCCACTTTCCGTGTAAAGCGGACATAAACCATAAGTAAGGTAACCTACTAGGTTTTTGATATCATGCCTGCTTAGGTTTAGAGATTTGCTGGCATTTTTATTGAAGGGCCGAATGGCTCGTTTGGCCTGTCTTAGACCTGGGATGCTTTCCCAAAGATAGATACATTTTCTATGCTCCCAGCTTTTAATTGCTGCCGTTGCTGCTGATCTAGGAGTGCAGCAGAAAGGTTCGGGACCTATGAAAGGTGTTTTGAACCTTTTCTGGCCAGTTCGTCGGCCTTTTCGTTACCTTCTACCCCGACATGACCCGGAACCCACCATAATTTGGTCTTGTTTCTTATTCCGAGTGTTTGTAGGGTATTGAAGCAGTACATGACTGATTTGGAGTCAATGATATACGAGCTAAGGGCGTTTATAGCTGCTTGACTATCCGTGAAAATATGGATGGTTGCACCTTTTATGCCAGATAAAATAATGTGGCTGGCGCATTCTTGAATGGCGTGGAGCTCTGCTTCAAATACGCTGGGACTTTTTCCCATGGGTATCGTAAAGCGTTTGTGTGGTCCGTATATTCCCGCTCCTTCCCCCGTTTCCATTTTAGAACCATCCGTATACCACTTTATGCCGTTGTGGCTGTTTGGTGGGTTATAACTAACCCATGCTTCTCTCTTGGGGATCTCCGTGGAGAACCGTTTGTTGAAGCATAGTGTTTTTTGAATGCGGTCTGTGACCGCGCAGTTCATGTTAAGTTCTGGCAGTTCATCGAGAAGGGTCTTTAGTTCCGGGTGATCATTAAGACTTATCTCGTTTAATTGTATTAGACTTATTGCACTGCGGATCGCCACTTTTTGAATGTATATGTGGAGAGGTGTAATTCCTGTTATTGCCTCTATGGCAGCTGTTGGACAGGTTCTCATGGTTCCGGAAATACCAAGGCACGCAAGCCGTTGTACCTTTTTGAGTTTCTCTATTGCGACCTTTTGTGTGGATTTTGTCCACCATACTATGGAGGCGTATGTTATAATGGGTCTTATCATCACTGTGTAGATCCAGTGGACGATCTTTGGAGAGATTCCCCAGGTTCTGCCATATGTGCGACGATATGCCCATAAAGCTCAATTAGCTTTAGTGATTTTGTTATTTATGTGAGAGTTCCAGTTAAGTCTCTTGTCTAGGATTACTCCAAGATACTTGACTTCGTCGGAGTACTCTACGACCGTGTCGTTTATTGTGATTAGGCCTAGGTCTAATTTCCTCCTTTTAGTGGAAGGAACGATGACGGCTTTACTGGGATTTATAGAAAGATTTTCCTTTATGCACCAGTCTATGGCTGTCTTTAGAGCATTTTTTGAAAATGAATACTCGGACCTGAAGACGATAACGGCAGGTATACCACAGGACAGTGTCCTGGGGCCAATCTTGTACCTCAGGTATACAAGAGATTTGCCTGAACAAGAAGAAGGTAGCCTTGCCACTTTTGCTGATGACACAGCATTAATAGCAATTGGGGACAATGCAGAAGACGCAGCACACAAACTACAAAGATCCATGAGGTCTATTAGTGACTGGACGAAAAAACGGAGAATAAAACTCCATGAGAATAAATCCGTTCATATTAACTTCACTAATAGGAAAATAAATACGGTAAGAGTTAATATAGATGGAATAGAAGTAGGTACCGTATGGAAATACGGCCAAATACTTAGGTATGACGCTAGAAGCTAAACGTAAGTCGAAAGAGCATGTCAAAAAGAAAAAAGAACAGCTAGGCATTCACTAAGTAAGAAGCTCCCAACTTTCAATTGAGAACAAACTAACCAGATCCTAAGACCTGTATGGACATATGGAATTCAGCTTTGGGGTTATACGAAAAAATCGAATCTAAAAATGATGAAAACTTTGTGTTAATGCTCCATGGTACGTTCGGAATGCCAATCTACACAGAGATCTAGGGGAAGAGTATGTCAAAGATATACTAAGAAAATACGCGGTTAAGCATTATGGCGTAATCCACCAACATGTGAATACTGCTATACAGCATATGCTGGAAGAAAATCACAATACATTAAGAAAACTTAAGAGATTGAAGCCAAACGATTTGGTTATGTAATAGATATAGATAGAAAACGAATAACGACCCCTTTTCCTTGCTTTTCCTTTTTAACCGCCCATTCTCAATCCTAGTAGCTTATTATTATCTAAATCGGGATAGTTTAACGCCAATAGACGCGAAAAAAAAAATAAAGTAAGTTTAAATAACTTCGCAACTAGAATTTGCTAAATGAGTCTAACTCAGTCGTAAATCAAAAAGGAGGTGGTTTTAGTGTGTGACGGGTCCCACACTACTAGCTTCACTAGTGTCTTTCAAGATTTCCACCTACCCTCGGTGGAAAAAAAAACCAAGCCAGCCCGCCTACCTAAAATAACCTACATTGATTCTTCGTGACTCAGAACAAACATATATTAAACTTTTAATTATTCACTTGTTTATCAAAATAAGATAATTGTTTTCGAAATTGAATTTGAAGATTCTAAATTTGATAATAAGCTACGCTTTGTGTATCTTTCTACTTCGCTATCTATTGAAAGACACTTCAAACCATTTCTTATCACTCTGTCAGTGGAAAAAAGGTTCAAAAAATGTAGCAATCCCTTGAGGCAGATTACCTTCTTAAGATACATCAGAAAAAGTAAAGTCTGTAAATTTTCCAACCAATCAGCAATCAAGTCCAAACTATTCCTACTCAAATGTTATCTTTGTCTTGTCACGTATTTTTCTTTCTTTGCTCAATATATTTCGTTTTCATATTTTTACAACGTCAGATAATAGTCAGATTTATCTACAGCAAACTCATTAACGTTTACTCTCCCACCCATGGTAAGCTGCTTATCAAACTAAAGAATTCCCAAATTACCAAATTAGGAACGCATTCGAGTATATTTCAACTTGTGTTGTTGGTAAATATTGCAGGGCATCCGCCAGACATTTGGATTTACAACTATTTTTGACAATTTAAAGTACAGCCACCTGATGGAGGGAGTTAGGCGTGCTCTGTCAATGGCAACAGCTTTTATTTGTGGAAAAGTAGGGTGCAATAATGAACTGAACTGAACCCTTTATTTATGATTAATCGGCTTTTTGAGTCAAAAGCATCCGTTTAAGCTGCAATAGCTTACTCCTACTAGTTCGCGAGTACTTAAAACTTTGTGGGAAACACTGCTCTGGTTACGTCGCGTCCATTTCTATACGACCAAGCGATGAAATTGGGCTATTGAATAATTAAGAATATAAAGCGAACGTTATGTAACTCTCCTGAGTTCTATGAACGTTCTATGAACGGTCACGTCTTGTTATCACTCTGATTTAATTAATCAATTTGAATCAGAAACCTTATGCGTGCGATAAGCACTAGATACGAGGGGCCGTGTTGGTTCTTTGTATTTTGTACCTGTTATGCACCTTTTCCATTACTCGCCGTAATTGTGTGGCGCTTGTTTTTGATGTTGTTGTGGTTTCGTTTTTTTTTATTGTTGGGCAGATACTGCCAACATAAAAGGAGTATACACTTTGAAATTGACGATGGGAATTGCTCTTTGGCCGAGCTAAGTAATTGCTGTTTACATCAAAGGCGTTTAAGCCGGGCAAACATGTGTTTTCTGTTTTAACATGATTGATCGACCTAGGCGAGGGCACTGACAGTAAAAGGGTTTCACTTGTAGCACACTAATTAGCGGCGAAAGAAAATCATTTTCTATTTCTGGGGGGCTTAAGTCTGCGATGGTTAAACCCAGAGGGGGGTAGACAGATAGTCGTTTACGTTGCGAAATACCCAATAAATGGGGACAGAATGCATAACAAGTTGATAGAATGGAATTTTAATTTTATTACCATTCGGTCAAAGGTTGCATTTGTATAATTATTCCTCAGCTCAGCTAGATACATTTTTATAGAGCGTAATATTGATATTATGGTTAAATTTTTTTCGATTTTAAATGTCTGGATTTTAAACCTTTGATTGATGTTTTGTTGTGAAACTATGGCTTAGGGGATCTATAGACAAGTTTGATTCATATATTTATTGACTTCATCACTTGGCTGGGGTACGACCTTGCTGCAAAGAGTTCCATGTGATATAATTGCTTTGAAATGACCTTCGGCATGACGCATTCGGAACAGAGACTGACCGCAGCCATTGTGCATGCTTCTTCAGAACGTTTAAGCGAAAACATAAATTTAATGGGAAATGGAGATGGAGCACGGGGAATCGCATTTTGGTATTTTAAAATAACTTTTCTATTGTGAATTACATATTATTATTTTTTATCAAGAAGATATTTAAGTAGCTGTAGAAAGCGAGGGATAAGATACCCAGTTGACCCGGGATACTGAGGTGCGATTTGTATTTTTTTTAAATTTTTTTTTATATTATTTGTCAGCAAAATAAAGAGACACAAGTCTGGTTGGTTGGTTTAAGTGGCTGTATTATGTATTCCCCGTTTCCTGACGAGGGAAAAACACAAATAATGCATTGAGCGCCATTTTGATACCACAACTAAGGAAACCTGAAATTAAGGGGGGAAAAGGATGTTAAGGGAGCTCAAAACCAGCCTGTGGAGTTGAGAAATTTGATGATCTCGTTGAAATGAATGCTTTTAAAAGGTCATCGTAAAAGGGATGACCTACTTCTCTGCCCGAGACGTCCTTGTGGCCCGTTACCCAGCATAGGGTCATCAAGTTGGCGGTTGATATCTCGTCTTTCTGCACTGTCACACTACTGACTCCATGGCCATTATGCCCGCTTGACTGTCAGAGTATATCCAGGCGATCCGGGAGACGTGTAGGAAACTCACACTCTTCCCGAAAAAAAAGAGAGACGTTGCCATCTTCATTGATAGCCAGGCAGCTATTAAAGCTCTCGACTCGCACTCCATATCATCCAAATTAGTCGCACAGTGTTAAGACGCAATCACTTGTCTAAGCGGCCAATTCAACATTACTCTCCTCTGGGTTCCCGGCCATAGTGGCATAGAGGGAAATGAAAGGGCCGATGCGCCGGCTCTTCCCACAATAGTTCCCTTGAAGAGACCGTTTTTCCTCCCAATGGAGCTGTCAAGGGTAAAATATCTCAGTACTTTCTTTCACAGGCGAACTCCAGATGGAGCGGCCTAAATAGCTGTGTCATATCCAGGAAGATGTGGCCCTGCTTCAATGCTAAAAGAACCCACGACCTAACAAACAGAACCCGACAGGAGTTTGCCAGAACTGTGTCGGTCAACACTGGACACTGGCCTGTCGGAACTCACGCTGGCTGCAATGTTGGGCATCCCCTTCAACCAACACTGCCGCAGCTGGAAGGATCCAGTGGAAAAGGAAACTCTCCACCACTTCCTCTGCGAATGTCCGGAAGAGCTACACATCGCACACTCGGCAAAGCATTCTTCGATGACCTATCAGAATTGAGCAATACTAAATTCTGCAATATCATCGAATTTCTCAATTACACAGGCTAGATTTGCAGCGCAAATTGACACCATTGGTCAGTTGAGTGGTGGCATCAAAACAGCGCCTTTGCCCTAATTGCGTAATAGGAGTCCGAAGCAGAGTCGCTCACTGAGGACTGGGATGAATTTGCCTACGACCAGGAGTACTACATCGTCGGCGTAGGCGCTCACAATGAAGCTTTCCCGCTCCAATGTCTTTAGTAGTTTGTCTATAACCAGGAGCCATATGAGCGGAGAATGGACGCCGCCTTGTGGTGTACCTCTGCTAACTTTCCGTTTAATGGACACGTACCTAACATACGAAAAAATCCAGTCGCAAAGCCTTTTATTGAAGCGGGCCCTTCGTAGACCGCGCAAGATTGCGACAGCTTCGATGTTATTGAAGGTTCTCTCCTATGTCTAGGAACGCACTCATTCCTTATATTCCAAGGATCTTCCCACCACAGATACCACACTGTGTAGAGCGGTGTCCACAGATCTGCCTTTCATGTATACGTGTTGGGATTAAGAAAGATAAATATCGCTTCTCTAAAATACACATCAATTAGCCGTTCCAATGTTTTTAGCATGAATGACGACAGCCTAATAGGTCTGTAGTCCTTTGCTATAGTGTGGGTGCATTTCCCTGCTTTTGGGATAGGTTATGTTAGGTAACCGGGTCAACCGTGCCAGTGCCCGTCCCACTTAGGTCAGTATAGACCCTTTGTGATACCCTGGGGGTTATGATTCCCATACTTAGGAACCAATGAAAAACCTATGCAAAACCTAGCGGGCTTACAGTCATCTATGTTGAGCCTCAATTTCCTTGCATGGTAGCTCAGCACATTGTGTCCGGTGATTACACACACGAGAGAGGAGATTTTTTGTTCTTTTTTTTGTTATATGGTGGCCAGATTTTCCTGGTTATAACACAGGAGTCGAGTGCACTCCATCTTTCGTTAGCTGCCACCAGTGTTTTAACCCCAATCATCTGTTTAAAGTAACAGGACGGGGTTTTTACTGTAGTGTCAGCCTGTCTTAAATCAAGGGATGACTCTTTTCTTGCTAATTCATCGGTTCTTTCATTTCCTGGGACACCACTGTGTCCGGGGACGCAAAAAGGCTTACAATGTGCTGCTCGCCAAGAACCCGTAGTATCAGCACAACAGGAGCAATGAGCTCAACACCTCAAGCCGGGCTGGAAGTCATTTTAAACCTACCCGCATTGGTGAATATATTTATATTCGCAGCATGGCAGTCAAAGGAGGCCCCCGCATCAAGGAGGCAAACATCTGGAAACACAGCTCCTATAGACACGGCCCATAATTGACAATTACTTGGGTATTGATCTATACAGAAAAACGGACTATATAATCCACAAATGAAACTTCGAGACAAACTACTCGAAGCCCCTAGACATAAAAGGACTCGTAAAGACTCCCCAATGAATGCAGCGTCTGTCAAGCTGAAATAGTCGCCATCGACAAGGCAGCAAAAACAATTTCCTCGAAGAATCTGGATCCTTTCAAGTTTGCAATCTTCGTAGATAGTAAGGCGGCGATCAAAGCACTAGACAGGGAAACCATAAAGTCAAAAACAGTCAGGAATTGCCAAAAATCCCTTAACGAAATAGGCGAACGACACAGGATCACTCTCTGCTGGGTTCCCGGTCATAGCGACATTGTTGGGAATAAAAAGGCGGACGAGCCAGCAAGAATCGGGTCAGAACTCAGCGCAATGGACGCCATTACGTCAATAGAGATTCCAATTAGTGCAGCAAAAAGAAACATTGACCAAAAACTGAGAGAACCAATTAACACTACACAGGCACGGCTGTGTTATATCTCGCAGTCTATGGCCAAGAATCGACGAAAAAAGAACAAAATACATTCTGGAAACAAACAAACAAGAAATACGCATCTTAACCGGCGTACTGACAGGCCACTGCACCATAGGTGTAATGGCACACAGGCTGGGCATCAGCTCACCAGACTAGTGCAGGAGCTGCCAAGATATAGAAGAAACCGAGACCACCACACACCTGCTCTGCGAGTGTCCAAGCCTCCAGACATCTCGACTTTGTTATCTGGGCAACAGATTCTTCAAAGACATAGAGGACGTACCGCAGGTACCATTGACGGACACAATCAAGTTTGTCAAGAACACAGGTTGGCTCCAATAGGCCAACCAACAAGAACAACTTTAACTGAGGTTAGGTTAGGTTAGGTTTATGTGGCTGTTGGCAGAAGCCGACACACTTAGACCAATTTAGGTCCATTGTGATACCACGTATATTATCTACCTCAACTCTGTAGATGGGACTGGCCAACGACACACGGTTGTTCTCAAACGGTCCCCCATCTACGTACTAACCGCGCCCAACGTCGTTTAATTACGGTGATCTGACTAGAACCGATTAACTCGACGTGGTATGGTCGTTGGTTACTTTAACTGAGAATGGTAAGTGTTTATAGTAAGAGTAGTTTTTACCACTTTTTTAATAGTTTTTAAATTGAATACACAATTACACACAACAAAAAACAGATCTCCCTAAAGCAATTTAGGCGCCACCTGTGGAGAAAAAAAAATCCCATCGCACCAAACTTCTTTCCTATCCTTCTATTCTTTCATACAGTAAGTAGCACCCAAAAACAGGCAATGAATCATTTGCTGGGAGTTACTTACAGCAACAAAACAAAAATGCCTACGCTGTGGTTTCCACTATAAAGGTACTGTGTCACTAGTCACTACAGAAAAAAGAAATCCCTTTAGCGCACGCAAATTATAAAAAAAAAAAAAAAAAAAAAAAAAAAAACAAGGGAATGTAATATACCAATGGGCCCCCGTGCACTTCCCTTCTGACCTAACCTAACCTAAATATCAAGACTACCGTCCAAAATAGAGATCTGATTGAATTTGACAGATGAAAATGTCGAGAAGCCAGCAAAAATTTTGAAAATAAAATGCTGCCAAATTCGCATTCAATAAAATCAAAAATCTTTTAAGGATTGCTGCATGATTTTGTTAGGAAAACATTACGGGTTTTACAAAAATAGTAGCACAAATATGAAAGGAGGAGTACGGCGTCGAGAGTAGTACAATACTACTATACATAGTAGTACTTTCGGCAACGCTGAGAACAAATTATCAATCCACAAACTGTAACCCATTATTCGAAACCAGACATGAAAACCAGAAGTAAACAAAGTATCTAAAGTTTCCATTTTCGCTATGCCAATTAAAGTTCCTTCTCTGTTCACGAAAACCGCATTAGGTACGCACTAGAATTAAAAACAGTTTTGAAAATTCAAGAAACTTGCATCTGCTAGTGCAGCAGCTGAACTCAATTACATAATTTTTATTATTTTATATTGTTTGCAAATGAAGTCCATTGTTCCGGCTGCCATAACCTTGACTCTGTATTTTTCGAAAAGTTTATTGTTTGTCTGCACTTAGCAAATGGGAAAAAATATACGAAAAGGTTTCTGCTATTGCTGCGTCATACTTCCAAGCAACCCCAAACGCACCCACAACATGGGATAATCCAACTAATCCAATTCGTTCCAGATAGGTATAGGTACGAGTATCTGTTACTATATAGTTTTAGCCACAAATACGACACGGGTTAAACTTTTTAATTGGCATTTTCCCATTTGAGCCCACAGACTACTCACGGCGGGGGGGGGGGGGGGGGGGGGGGGCACACACCTTCCCCAGCCGAAAACAATAATGGTAGCTCATTGCAATACGGCTATGCGCATGGCTGGTGACCTTCAATGAATGAAAACTAAAAACAGTGAACAGATGATTCTGGAACCAGGCAATATGGATGCTGTCGTCATTTTCTGTACACCCATTCATCGAAAACAGTTGGTACACCGCCATGTGTGTTTTTTTTTGCCTCGACACTCTGACACATTCATACATCTCTGTCAGATTATAAAGTGAGTAATTTCGTTAATTGTCATTCGTCAACGATTTCAATTTATGGTTAGGTCTGCTTGATACAGAAAAACTATTATTAAGCGGATATGTTGGTCTAATATTGTCGAATAACTTTAGACCTAGTTGCATCTAAACTTTATTGTATAATGGCAAAGAATAACCTGTTAGATGTGAGCGGCTTTGTTTTCTAATTCAAATTAGACAAAAATGAAAGTTAATTTTCTTGATTTTGTTTTTTGTTTAACATTCCAAATACTATGTAGTTTTCTTCTTCCAGTCATGTTTTTTTTGTCTTTTGTTCATTTTGGGAAAATTAAGCCGTTAGTTTGGGTGGATGTTTGTCGGAATGCATTTGCTGAAGTGGATTTTGTCACTTCGATGAACTATAACTCAATTAGTGATGGCGGGAGATACTCTCTCTTTTCCCAATTTAAAAACAACAAAACAAAACAAGAGGAATAACCAAATTTGTCATCTCATCTGGTCCAGCGTCTGTGGGATATTGTTTTTAGAAGTTCTGGACAAGAGCACTCAACTGGTTTTATTGCAGTTGAAAGTCACAGAACAAATGATTGGCCTCTTGAATTGTTATTGTTTTCTTTTTCTATTTTATTCCGTTTTTATAACGGTTGATTTACATGGATATTGTTTACTTATGCGCGAAGGCTTTTAACGCCAATTAGGCATATACATAAATTGTCCATAACTTCAAAGCAAATTGATTCTAAATGAAAATGACGGATTGTATCTTTTGATAAAATTTTAGGTAGGAGAATTCTTTGTATTTCAAAAGTTCATTATGAGTGGAAAAAGAAAGTGAGAAAATAACAGTTAGGTTCACACACCTGGGATGCATTTTTCCAAAGAACTTTAATGGATTTTTACTGGGCCTAAGACCTAGTGAGTTTATATATTTGACACGAATGGAAGAAACCTAGAACTTGACGTCGATGTAAACTTCTCATGACTATTTGAATATATACTCTTGAATGTTTGCCAGACTGATGTCAGAACTGAATGTGGATGGCTCGCTTGGTGAACTGATCAATCTTTTGCTCTCAAGCTGGATTATCAACTCAAAATTGGGCGATTCATCCGCTAGGAGGTCTGTCAGTAAAGATACGCCACAAGGCGGTGTCCTTTCCCCCTTCTGTAGAACTTGGTGGTGAATAAACTACTGATATGCCTGGAGGGGGAGGGCTGCATGGTGATTGCCTACGCGGAATGCAGTTGCTATTGCCGTTTCAGGGGAATACCTCAACACTTTAAAGGAACTCCTTCCAAACGCTCTTAACAGGCTGACAAGATGGGCAAGAAGCTGTGGGCTGTGGGCTGGGGGCTAACACTCACAAAACCGAACTTGTCCCCTTTTCCAGGAAATATGGTGCCGTGACATAACCCCAAGCGTCATAAGAGCGAAACTCAAAATTTGGCCTTATGTCGCTTTGTGAAAGTGACATAAGGGCAAATTCTAGCAATTGGTATTATGATACCTTGAAAAAGCGTCATAAGGCCAATTTGGCTTTATGATACTTTCCATTGGTGCTGTTTTCCACAATTTGCATTGCACCTACTCCAAATCAAACAGTGATCCAAAGCAATCGGTTACAGGGGGGCAGCATGACCCACCCATATGCATTGCACTGTTTATGGGATTAGTTGCGAAATCGCAAGTAGATTTCATAAACAGTACAATGCCTATGGGGGCCTGCTGCCCCCCTGCAACCCCCCTGCTAGGGGTCACTGTTTGATTTGGAGTAGGTGCGAGGTTCGGTTCTTGAATTATCATAAAATGTTAAGTGACCAAATTCGAAAATTTGGCTTTATGTCACTTTCCGGATTTGGCCTTATGACGCTTTGTGAAAGTGACATAATACCAAATGCTACAATTTGGCCTTATGTCACTTTCACAAAGCAACATAAGGCCAAATTTCGAGATTTGGGCTTATGACGCTTGCGGTTATGTCTCGGCAGCGGAAATATAAAATCCCTCATATCGACCCTCCCTCTATTAACGGTACAAGCTTAAAATTTTCCGATGAAGCTAAATTCTTGGGTCTAATATTCGATAGGTTTCTGGAAACCCAATTTACAAGAACGAGTCAAAAAAGCAACAGTAGCAGTTTTATTTTGCAAAAAAAGCCATCGGTAATAAGTGCGGCCTACGGCCCTGTATATCTCACTGGCTATACGTATCGGTAGTAAGACCGATTCTGACATACGAGGTGGTTGTCTGGTGGACTGTTCTAGACAAAGCGGTAAGCCGTGATAAGCTGAGCAAGGTGCAACGTACAGCTTGTCTGTGCATTAGCGGAGCACTCTGAACGACCCCCTCCGCTGCACTGGACATTTTACTGCATCCGACACCCCTAGATAGTATTAGCAGGCAAATAGCTTCCAGTTTCGCTGTCCGCTTAAAAGCTACCTCACAGTGGGTCAATACGAATATTGGAAACTCTATCATTATTTACTCACTTGGGTCTCTACCAAGGAACATCGACTACACCATACTCCAATTACAGTTAGAAAAGAATTTCCAAATCACTATCCCCACCACATCATTCTGGAAGGATGTTGCCTATACGGAAGATAGTTTGATCCACTTCTACACCGACGGATCAGAAACTATTAATGGGGTAGGTGGGGGTGTCTTCTCTGAAAGTCTAAATATCAGTCTCTCTTTCCGTCTTCATTATCATTGTAGCGCGTTCCAGGCGGAAATCATGGTGATTAAGGAAGTCTTGTCGTGGCTGCAAATGGGCAATAACGCTCCAGCCAAGAGGATCTTCGAGTCCCAGCCCCCACGTTCAAGAAGGCACGGAAGACCGAACCTTCGGTTGAAAGACCAAGCCATCGCGGATTCCAGGGCGCTTGGTCTGGACAACTGGAAGCAGCATGGCATGGATCGCAGAGGATCGAAGGGTGCAGTGTCTCAGGGAGAGACTCCTCACGGGTCGGAAGCCCGATTTAAGTAAGTAAGTACAGTCTTCCTCTGAGCCCTGTCTCTATCGGATATCTCATTTCCTGTGATCCCGTAATGATCAGGGACCATTACAAGTCTAAGTGACTTCAGCCTTCCGACCAAATTCAGAGAGATCTTGCATTCGCGAACTATTTTCGATGTAGTTATAGGGTTGAGAAAGGCCCTTAGAGCAGCATGACTGTTGTTACAGACGCAGATAATCCGCCCCTCCACCTGTTTCTAACAATATTGTCAATAGCCATGAGCAGCAATAACGTATTTACGTGAAAACTAATTCCACCAAACAGCCGACGCATATGCTAAAAACGGTCTTATCAAAGACGGACATGGACATACTCGTACATAGGACTTTTTTTTGGCGAAAGCCCTCATATCTTGCCGAAAATGTCCTTCCACTGTCAGTAAACCGCCTTGGCAGTCTGTTGTGTATTCCTGAACGATAGAACTAAGCGATATCAGCGCACCTATACGAGAATACTTATCGACGTAGCCATACTTCCGTCTACATGTCAAAAGGACACATGTGGCTTTTTGATGTTTTTCCCTTTTGGCTGGCAGATATATTTAATATTAACTAATAAATCACTGAATTTTGTATGATCTGTTTCATTTTGGAAGCCTACAGGTACGCTGGATACACAACACAGTCTACACCTCAACATGCTTGAACCTGAGAAGTTAACTACCCAGGATGGCTCCCAGATATATTGTGTCATTGGAGATTTGGATTGTGACGCCTTTATCCGCTGTAGAGCCCTCACCGTATATATTGTTGTCTCCTCTCTCGCGAGATTGTTCACTTACATTAGATTAGATTAGATAGATACATTTATTTCAGATAAAATCAACCCAATATAATATTCAATAAATTTAACAGTATGTTACAATTGAGAATTACAGAAATAAATTAGCTGTGACATTTTTTATTTTTTATACATTAAGTATTAAAAATAGTGTCAAATGCCACTTCAATGCGCTTACATAAAAATATTAGCTATGGGTGGGGTGCCCCTTACATTACATTATTCAGAGAAATATTAAGAGAAGAGAAATATATAAAAGGATAATTACAATTTGGTGGGGGCATGCGCCCCCATTTATTCAGCTTAGTACAAGCTATATGTCTTTAAACTACAAAAGCTAGACTTCTTAAAACTAATACTTACAAGGTAAAACTACAGACTACGACTTATAGTAAAGTTAGGGTATATGGAGAAGGAGGCTAAGTTTAATGGAGGGAGTGCTGCGGTTGAAATCGAAAATGGAAATGTTTGAATTTACCTTCCGTAGCATACGGGAAATTGGTTCGTTGGAGCCATAAAACGTGCGGTGGGTTGGTAGATAGAAGAGACGGGGATGTCTTAAAATACGAAGGTTAGTACTCGTATTAAAGGAGATGGAGTTGTAAAGGGACGACAATCGATAGAATCTGAGAGGAGGCGATGAATGAAGAGAATGTCTGCTGCATCCCTGCGGTCTTCGAGGCTATTCAAGTTAATGAGTTTGAGGCGGTCTTGATATAGAGGCAGAATTAGGGGATCGTTCCAAGAAAGTCCGCGGAGGGCAAATCGAAGAAAATGTCGTTGTATGTTTTCGATTCTGGTTACATGAACTTGCTGAAAGGGTGACCACGTTTGGCTGGCGTATTTGAGGAGGGGGCGGACAAAAGTAATGTAGAGAGATCTGGTCACGTAGGGATCAGAGAATTCCTTTGACCACCGTTTAATGAACCCAATGGATGAATTGGCTTTACGAATTATCTCGTCAATGTGCGAACGGAAATTAAGCTCACGATCGTACCATATACCAAGGTCACGAAGAGACTGTACGATAGGTATAGGTTGGTCATTAAGAAGGTAAAGACGGGGAGTCGACTTGTTGTATTTACGTGATAAGTTTATGGATTGGCAGCTCGCAACATTGAGCTCTAGGCAATTTTTGAGACACCAAAATGAAAAACTATCTAGATCTTGTTGTAGCAAGCAGGAGTCTTGTGATGAAAATATGTGTTTGAAAAATTTGGTATCATCGGCATAGAGGAGTGTTTAATAACCCTTTCCAGATCGTTTATAGTTAAGATGAAGAGAAGTGGACCTAGGTGACTGCCTTGTGGTACACCAGAGGTTGCCAGGAATGGGGCAGATAGGACGGACCTGAAGCGAACATTATATAAACGGTTTTCCAGATAAGATGATATCCATTTCAGCAGTATTGGTTCAAGACCAAGGGTGGACAATTTGAAAAGAATTAATTTATGGGATATCTTATCAAGAGCTTTACTAAAATCAGTCGCAATAACATCGACTTCTTTGCCGCTTTCTAAGGCCGTTAGCGCAGAGGACGCGAATTCAACGAGGTTAGTGGTGGTTGATCTACCTTTTAGAAAGCCATGGGAAATTAAAGACTTGCATCGAAAGCTTAAGGATTCCTACAAAATGCTTTCCAGGATTTGGAGTATATGCGAAAGTTTGGCTATCGGGCGATAATTAGTAACTTCACTCTTTAATTCCTTTTTATGAATCGGCGTTATGAAGGAGGACTTACATATCTGTGGAAAGTCGCCTTGAGATAGTGAGAGCATAAAGAGGTGCGAAAGGGGGTAGGAGAGCACGAGGTAACACTGCTTAAGCAAAATAGCGGGAATACCATCTGGGCCAGGTGAGTATTCATCATTAAGTTTTTGCAACTTATTTTCAATTACAGAAGGTTCAAAAGTTTGAGAGAGAAAGGGACCAGTGGAGTACTCGAGTAGGTAGTTGAAATAAGAATGGTCTGGTACAAAGGATTTGTCGGCAAACGATTTTTTTTAAAAAGGTGACAAGATAATTACGAAAAAGCAAAGGAAAGACAAAATTTCCAAAATTTGAAACTTTAAGTTATACCAGATTGTTAAAAAGAACAGATTCTAATTCCGCGTAATTAAAGTCAATAAGCAAATGCCTTAAAGACTTTGCAAGCCTTCCAGAGGATCTAGCGACTCTAAATGATAGTGATAGTTTATTAAGAAGACTAAAAGCAGTTGTACGAGAAAAATGTACAGATACAACATTCAAACAGTTTCTACGTGGGTTATGTTCGGAGACTAATCTGCAATTAAGATTACCTGATCTCTTAAAGAAAGTTTTAATAACTTTATAACAATACAAATGACGGACTGGAAGTATTTTGATATCTTGAAACAAGGGAAAACTAGGGTGGCGACAAATTTTTCTGCAGAATTAAAAGAGGCTTGATTTTAATCGCATCTCCCCAACAATTTATATCATATTGAAGTTTTGAAGTAATACATATATAGATTTTAGAAGTTTTTTTGAGCAAACATTGCTTAGATAAAAGAAATGTCTGAGAGTACATCGAAAATATTTTTTTAAGGACTTCGTATGATCTGCAAAACTCATCTTAGAATCAAAAATGAGCCCCAGATACTTAAATTGATCAACTTTCTCTATCAGAAAGCAATTTTCACTACAACTCAGCATGCTACAAAAAGTTGGTAAAGAACCGGAGGCACATGTGCAACCTGGGAAGCTGTACTTTGTGCACTCGGGAGTGTGATAGTACAAATCT
The DNA here is from genome assembly GCA_949715645.1 of Portevinia maculata. Lineage (NCBI taxonomy): Eukaryota > Metazoa > Arthropoda > Insecta > Diptera > Syrphidae > Portevinia > Portevinia maculata. Next base: position 9,765,671 of record OX454525.1, on the reverse strand, counting down.
GCATTTGAAGCGTTAGCGGAAGACAGATTAAAGAACATTAATTTTGTTTTGAACTTTTGCGCAATTTATGATCGGCGAATCAGATCCTCAATAAATTGAGATCCCAGTTTATATCAGATGCCAAGTTTAAAGCACTCTCAGCTCCGTAGGAAAAACCCACATCATCTGCAAAAACAGTAGGTATTCCGTTAAACTTAAGTTCCCAAAGTGAATTTATATACACGAGGAACAAGATACGTCCCAACACAGAACCTTGAGGTACTCCCATATTACAAAGGAGGATGTCGCTTCTTGTTTCATCAAGTTTTACCCTTTGAGGTCTGTTTGAAAGGTAGGACCTAAACCAATCGAGTATAAAGGGTCGAAATCCAGCATTTTCAAGTTTCCTTAGCAGTACCTATAGTGTGCTTAACTATATCAAAGGCTTTAGTAATATCTACGAGTAAGCCTGCCATGAACTTTTTGCCATCAAGATTAGAAAAGATATTAGAACAGAAATTTAGAAGGGCATCTTCGGTAGATTTCCCCCTTTGAAAGCCAAATGGTAACGGGCTGAAGAAATTGTCTTGTTTAAAAAAGAGAGCATACTTTCCTTAACTACTTTTTCAAACATTTTGCCAAAAGCAGGAAGAAGAGAAATTGGCCTATAATTGCTAACATCCTCTGCTGAGCCTTTTTTAAAAAGTGAGACAACATCCGCACATTTGAGAGCTCCTAGAAAGACTCCTGAAAAAATTATGAGGTTAAAAATGACTGCTAGTATATCAACTACAAAAAACGAAATCTGTTTCAAGAGGACATTGGAAATGCCATCAAAACCACAAGCATTGGAGTTTTTTAAAGATCCAATAGCTTTTAATAGCTCGAGTGCAGTAATAGGTTCGAAAACGAAACTAGTTCTTTGCGAAACAGTTCATTACGATTTTTAAATACCGAATATATGGTAAACTACATGAGCAGGTGAACTATAGTATAATAATTGTTAAAGCAATTAGCTATAGCAAGTTTGTCAGAAACTTCCACCCATCAATGCGAATTGCAGTAGGTTCCTTAGTACGGGCAGACTGATTAAGAATGCTGTTTACTACCTGCCATTCACTTTTTAAATTTCTCTTAGCACAAGAAAATTTATAACGATAATAAATACAAGGTGGCGCAAAAATAACCTTCCGATGTTTTTTGGCTGTAATTTAAAAAAAAAAAGAAAAACTTTGATTCTTCTTTTGGATTATTTTTATTTGGTCTTTTAATTTTTTTTACATCAAGTCGAGAATATGATGTCATGTAAATGGCCGCCGCCACAGTTGATTGTCATTTGAGCCCTTTTTATGGCATTTTCCATCACTTTGGCCAAAACTTCCGGCGATAGGTCCTCACATTGTTGACGGATATTGTCTTTAAGAGCTGCAAGAGTCTGAGGCTTGTTGACATAAACCCGCGACTTCAAAAAGCCCCACAAAAAGAAGTCTGGAGCGGTCAAATCAGGCGATCTTGCTGGCCAGTGCAAATCGCCAAAACGGGAGATTAGGCGCCCGGGAAATGCATCCTTCAGCATATCGGTTGTGGCACGTGCAGTGTGTGCCGTTGCACCGTCCTGTTGGAACCACATGTTTTCCAATCCCAATTCATCAAGTTGCGGCAAAAAGAACTCGTTGATCATTGCTCTGTAGCGCTCACCATTCACAGTAACCGTTTGGCCCGCGACGTCTTCGAAGAAAAAAGGTCCGATGACTCCTCCAGCGAAAACAGCACACCATACAGTGACTTTGAGCGGGTGTAATGGCTCTTCGTGGGTTACACGCGGATTTTCAGTGCCCTAGAAGCGTAAATTTTGCTTATTTACGTACCCGCTAAGATGGAAATGGGCCTCATCACTCATGATTATTTTTGATGATCTTCCTCTTGGTGGTGATTAAGGATGGCTTGAGCGTATGTTAGACGCGATTGGCGGTCAGCGGCTAACAGCTGATGCACCGTCTGGACTTTGTACGGAAACATCTTCAAATCTTGTACCAAAATTCGCTGTAAAGACCGTCGACTGATACCCATTTGCGTGGCACGTCGTCTGGTCGATGTCGACGGCGCTTCCATGACATCTTCGGCTACAGCAGCAATATTCTCTGCAGAACGGCTACTCCGGGGTCTGCCACGCCTGGCAGCATCTCGTGTTGTGCCAGTCTCTTCGAGGCGAGCGGCTAAACGTCGCAGTGTTTCACCAGTAGGCGTTGGACGGGTAGGAAATCTGCGACGAAATTCACGTTGTGCCAAAGTCACCGACCGATTATTGCTCAAATAAATAGTCACCAATATTCCGCGTTCTGGAGCAGTGTAGCGTAACATTGTTTATTAACGTGTATTTCGCATGTGTTTACTACACAAATGTCAAAACAGAACTGACATTAGGGGCCAATCGCAAAATTTATAGCATTTTCTGATAGGAGGATTACTTTTGCGCCACCTTGTAGTTATCGCGGAAAACTGAAATTTCTTGTTTTGAGTTGTGAGCACAATTTTGAATACCTATTTCTGAGTCTAAGGTTGTACGGATGCTTGGAACACTTGATTCTAAGTTTATTCTTGCAGTTAACTTTGTTTATAATCCATGGCTTTAGTCTGTTTGTTATTTTCCTCATAGGAACTGTATAGGAAGAATCTTGGAATCAATAAAAACACTATAAGATACAAAAGCATCATTTTCCGAATAAACATCGTCCCAAAACTCATAAAGAAGATTGTTCTTCAGCTTTACTAAATCAATTTTCCTCCTATTTTTTTATATCTCGGGTATGGCGTATGATTTTTTTTACGAATAGTAGACCGTATAAAATGCTTTAATACACGCATGATGCCAAAAGGACAGACAAATAAAAAAATTATATTTTAGGGGACATACTTAAACTGTAACAGCCGAAGTGGATCCTAGACTTAGAGCTAACGTTGACAGCTCTAACTGAAGGCTGCTCAACCCTAGGACGAATTTTAGATAGCCCGCGCAAGAAATTTGAAAATTTCCTGTAAAAATATGCACGTCATGCTAAAATGTATCTTCCACACAAATTTTCTCCAAAGTAACTTTAGCAAGCATTTTTTTTGCTGCTGCGGGAAATTCATTTTTAAAGCTACTTGCGTGAGCACATTATGATTACTTTGCTTCACTACAGAAGCAGCATAATCATACAGAGAAGATTTTTTAAAGAAAAAGAAACGGGCAGTATTCAACCAAGAGAATATTTTTGTTAAAAGATACGACGAGCTTGAATCCATGGGCAAAACATCTTATGAGATTTCTTTGTTTATAGCGAAAAAGAAGAAACCTTTTTCAGATGGAGAAATTGTTAAAGAAGCTTTAACAATCTTTGCTCAAAGTTGTAATGGTCAAATCTAAAGCCGACAGTGTTTCACTCTCACGGCACACTGTTACAAGACAGGTGGAGGAGATGGCAGTTGATATCAGCGGTCAGATCCAAGAAATCGTAACAAAATGCAAATATTTTTCATTGGCATTAGACGAAACTTACGATTTGGATGATATTCTCGATCCAGTAGTACGTTGCATAAGTGACATACGTACAAAAGCTCTTCATAGATGTGACGTCAATTCAGAGTTTTATTTGAAGCAGAAATGAGCGAATATGGAGAGTTACAACTGTACTGTGCTGTGCGATGGCTTTCGAGTGGCAGCATGTTGAAACATTTCTTCAACTTGAGAGAGCAAGTGCTGGCATTTTTAGAGGAAAAAGGAGCTTTAGCTTTGGGAATTAATTTACTGAAGAGTACATCCTAGTTGAGTGATCTTGCATTTCTTGTTGACGTTACGAATTACCTCAATATTTTGAATCTCAAATTACGAGGCCATGATTGTTCATTTCCGATAATGTTTAATTTGATAAGTGGATTCGAAGCTAATTAAATCTGTTTTTAATTAATTTAGTTACATAAAATATTGACCTTTTTTCCACACTCAAAGGTTTGAAACAGAAGCTCAATATCGCCACTATCAACTGTTCTTAGTACAAATCCAAAATATAATGTTTATTAGTCGTTTGGGAGCAGATTTAAGGACTTTGAGGGTAAAAAACAAAATACATATACAAATTTTTGTAAATCCCTCATAATCAGTTTGAGAGAATAAATGACTTATCCTGCCGATATTCAGTTGGAACTCACTGAACTGCAAAATCAATTTTCGCTAAAAAACCTTTTTACCGAGAAAGTATCTTTCAAATCACAAAAATCCTCAGAAGATTTTGCAGATTTTTGGAAGTTAGTACCTGCAATAACAGACCTGGCCTTGCAGTTCTTAAGCAGTTTTGGATCGGCATATATTTGGGAAAAGGTTTTTTCAAATCTTAATTATGTAAAAAATAATTACCTAACATAACGACATCCGATTTGATGCCTAACATAAGTAAATTATTACAACAGAAACAATGACAGAAATCACATTAATTTTAGTAAGATTTTCATTTAAGATACGAGTACCTACATAATGTATACAGTTTTGTTTCGTTATTTGGCATTTAGTGCCCTTTTTACTTATTTTAATAAACGACTATTAAACTTCATAATATTGAATTTTTTATCATAAATAAATTAGAAAAGTAATTAACATAGGAACAATCAGTGGCCCACCGAAAATGTCTGAATCGTCCGTTTGGCCCAACTTCTAAAAAAGTTGAGCAGCCCTGCTCTAACTCATACAAGTACTGTACAAATAAGGACATTTATGTCCAATTATTTTAGTCTAAATTCACCTGAATTGTAAGTGGCTTGGTTGACTTTATTCGCCAGCAATCAAAATTGAAAACACATTTTCTTCCCCTTTGTGCGGGCTTGTGTGAATACCTTTTACAAAAACAAAAGCATTACACCATAAAACTAAACCATAAATCAGGCTGTGCGTATTTATGGACGTATTTATTGGGCCCTGGTTGGTAAGTACTTAAAAAAATAATACACTTGTTTGTTTTTTATACTTATTTCTTAAAAGTCCACTAAGGGTGGGTCAGATCTGTATCTGTTACGAGAGACTCGTACAAGTGCATAGACATCGTGAACTTGAAATTGGCGATCAAACATTATTTTTTTGTATTTCGTGTTCCTGCGCCCAACAGATAATTCATGTTGACAACTTGTCAAGATTCGATGACCACAAACTTATCGGGTGGTACCTATCTTTATTACCGGACCGTCAACATGAGTTTGTGCCTATGTACGAGTATATGTCAAGTTCCATTGTTAACCAAAGCAACAATGACAGCACGTGGTATTGCCTTTACTTTAACTCTTAAAGCCTATCTAATCTCTGATTGGCATTATACGGATTTTAGACTTTCCAATTCCAATCGTCAACAAATCATTCACGTGAATAAAAATCTAAGAGATATAATTTTCGATAAATAAATAAATTAGTTTCAAAAACTTACGTTTCTTGCGAAAGCTAACATGCACCGCTCCATCGTTGTGCACACTGACATCTTCCAGATTCTCTGGTACGTCCGCATCTGAAAATGGTGTATCCTGTCTTTTGAACACATCCTTGTATAGCTTTACAGACTGAAAGATTAGCGCCCACGCTTGCTCCTCTGATAGCGGGGCATTGAACGAATTCAAAATAGTCTTTAGGGTTAGGCAAGACTCGGGGCACAAACAGTCACAAATGCTCGGCAGCAGTGCTGTGTTGCCCACGAAAATATCCTTTAAAGGGGGCGACATTGATGTCGCACCCGCCGAAGCTGCCGCCTTGGACTTGCTACTATCCGTTTCGTCCAAAATGGCGTCTGTCTGTTGTTTGTTATGATTTTTATTCATTATTCCGCATTCATTATTGTTGTCCTTTTGTTGTGTAGTTGTACAGGTAGTAGTCGTCATTGTCCTTGTTGTTGTCTGTTGGGTGCTGCTTGCTGTTTCGGTAATTTCCTCAGCCATTTCTGGACAATTATTGCTCTCAAGCTTTGCACACGCGTCGTACGAAGACTGATTTAAACATTTCCCACGATCAAGTAACATTGGGCGAACAATACATTATTTGCTTCACTAAAATTAATTTTTATTTTCTTAAAATAGAATATTTTTTTTACAAATTTATACACTGAATTATTTTACAGAAATTAGAAAACAAAATTTTGCCACACATACACGCCGAATCAGGGACAAGAAAACATTCAATTGGCGATTAGAACTAGCTCAATGATAAACCGTTAATGCGTCAAATGTATTTTTTTTTTTTATTGTTGACACTGACAGACAGGTGTTTGTTTACTTTGTTAAGGGGAAAAACAGACATGTGTTTTTTCGCGCAGTGATTAAAAGGACCAGCCTTGGGGTAGCAACAAACCGCGTATCCTTTGAAGTTTTTTTTTTATTGATTTTTCATTTTTTAACACATTAAATCGATTTTTGTTTGTTGTCTTCTAAGAACTGTCACGAGTTACACTTCAGGGAGCGAAGGACGTGCAGAAAGTGGGTGCAACCTTGACTCCTTCTTTGAGGGGAGATTTCGTAGTTCTTTTCACTACACTTTTATAGAGACGAATGGGCATTTCCTCGTCACTAAAACCAGATATACTTTTAAATGAATTACTTTTATTAGTACTTTTTTTTAAAACAAAATTAACACAAATTAGCACCGAACAATTAACGTTGATATATTATTCTCTTTATTTTTTATTGTTAACCAAAGCAGCCACTCCAATCGCACCGTTTGCTCATTCGTTACTGAAATTGAATCAAGTTCGCGACCGACCAAATGGAAAAGCAAAAGAAAACGATGTATTCCATCGAACCGTTGAGGTACGTGTTGTAGTTGGAAGAGGAGAAATTTCACAACGAAACGAACTCAACGAAAAGAAAAAGTGACTTGCACTTGACTGGTCGCGATGTTCGCTGCGTTATCAGTTATAACAATAACAACAAAGATAAGATAAGGCAGATACCGGCAAGTGTTTGGACTTGGATTATGATGGAGTTCGATGAGGGGGAGGAGCTTTTTCGACTCGTTTTCATTTATTTGTCAAAGTTCTGTCACTTTCGAGATGTAATGTTCTTCAAATAAATTAAGAAAACATTTCTACTCAATTTTCAATCGGCAATTTGATGAACCAAGCAGTAAGCACTCAAACAACGCAACTTTTTTCTTTCGTTCAATGTTTACGGTTGAATATCAAAGTCGAACCGAAACAGAAAGAGACCAAATAACGTAAATGCAATAGATAATGGTCTTTTGAGAATGCAATAGAAGCCAGCAGAAAACAAAATAATGTGCACATTTCCAGGAAAATTAAAGCAAGAAAGTGGTAATATGGTAATAGAAATAGAGAATAAGGAAGAAGACGAAGAAGAAATACCGTGTCATCGTTCTTTGAAATCGTGACGTAACTTACTTTGGCTTGGTTCAGAGATTCTATGCTATTATGATGATATGATTGCCTGAGTCTGTTCAATAGGTTTTAGGAAGGCAAGATGAAAAATAATGTAGATCAAAAAGATGGGCATAGGCTTTGATGTGTTGTTTTTGTTATGAATTATTCGCTGACATTTTTTTCTTATTAGTTGAGATCCTAGGTGAGATTTTGGAAGTTTTTAGGTAGGTAGGTACATCGCCTTCTATGTACTTACATAAGAGCCCTTAAGACAAGAATTATTCTTCAGAAAAGGTTTGTATGACTGAAACACAATGAGGTTTTAAAGCGTTGCGTTGGCAGATGCATGATGCATGTTGAAACATAGGAAATCGGTGAATCCTGCGGTGGAATCGGCTAAGGTGATAGTTGATAGTTGACAATCAAAATCATACCTTTACGTCCACGTAAGGTGATTATCAAATTGACAATCACCTTTTTGCCATCAATTTCATGTGACAGCTATTTAGGTGTCGCTTTGATACATTTTTGTTATTTTCATAGGTATGCACCTCGGCTTTAACTCAAAATAAATTATAAATGCTTTAGTGAAAAAAGAATATACATATATTACCTAAATAAATTCAAATAAAAAGGTGAAATTGGAAAATTCGTGAAGTGCACTGTTTACTTCATTAGAACTTTTCTACACAAATGAAGAAAATAATTACACAAATGTCCAACTATTAAGCAGAAAAATGAGAAATAAAGCAAATATCTTGGAACTTTCAAACCCGATGAAAGAATTCATAGAATTATAAATATTCATTGTTGATTGCTATCATTTATTATTGCGTATTTTAGATTTTTAAAAAAAACTTTCGCTTATCAAAAGAAGCGTTTGTGTTTGTTTTGGAACTGCTTGATTTACCAACTGGAATAAGGTCAACGCATGTTCCACCCATCCTTCAATTGGCTGCAACTTAAAATCTTCTTGGGGGTGGTGGCTATCAAAGACAAGTTGGGGCTGACTGGGCTGCACCAATTTGTTAAAGTACGGTGGCGGAAATTACTGCTGCAGTCATTAAAAAAATGCAGTCAATACTTTTTCGATTTATGATAAAGTTTTTGCCTAAGGACTCAACAAAATCATATTTGAAATATAAATCATGAAAAATAAACACACATCAGCTGCTCGGAATGACAGCGTCGGCAAGGAAGTGACGTTTAAAACTCTAACGGCCATATTATTCACTCCCTTTAATCCGGGTTAAGGGTTACAACCGGATTAAAGATTGTTTAACCCAAAAATTAAACCCAAGCCCATAATATTCAGTCGTTAAACCGAAACATAAACCCAGTTTTTTAAACTTGACAGCGTTTAATCCGATTTAATTTAAACTGCACTCCGGAGACCAGTTTAAGTACTTTAACTCGGGTTAAAACTCTATTTCATAACATTCATTCTTTTTGTCTAGGTCACATTTTTGACATTTCTTTGCTCGCAGGAGGCAGGAAATAAAAAAGTAAAATAAAATGAAAAAAGCTGGAAAAAAGTACAAGACGCTGAAAAAATGGATTTCATTCGTGATATTGACGAAATGTTGATGTCTTCGTCGCCGGACGATGAATTTATTGAAGAGCTGATGGAACAGCAGATGGTGACGGTGAGTCAACATCGTTCTAATCGTCGAACGTATCGAATGCACAAGCGGGCTTGTGTAAAGGATTACGGTACGTTAGATTTCCGGAAATATTTCCGGCTAAAAAAAGAGGCATTTTTGAGGTTACAAAAATTGGCAAACAACAAGAAACAAATGTCGTTATATGTAACTTTTGACACTACGTAGGTTTAAAAAGGATTAAAAACGGTTTAAAGTGTTTTAAATCCGCATTTAAATCCATCTTTAATCCAGCGGATTTAACGCATGTTTTTCAGTGAATAATATTTACACAGGTTTAAATTGTCGGGTTTAAAAAATGCGGATTAATGGGCGGGTGTAAAATTAACTTAAACTTGAGTTACACCCTGAGTAAATAATATGGCCGTAAGTGCTGCCAATAATCAATCATTTTTTAGTGATCGCTTTACGCAGAGCAAAGAGGAGTTGATAATCAAAAACGACAATCAAAAAGCGACAATCAACTACCACCTTAGCCGATTCCACCCCTGTTTTACATATCGTCGGTATGCTGCAAAAAGAGCTCAAGTCACATAATTGTGTTTCTGAGTTATTGAAAATTCAAAGTTTATGGCCGATGGAAAAATCATTAAGAAGTTTCAATTTGAAAATCGATATTGCAATCGGATAGTTAAAGCATTTATAAATAAGATGAAACCAAAAAGTTGTATATTTAATTTAATTTATTAAATTTTTTTTTCATACAAATGAAAAATGAGTCTTGGACATGGGTTGTTTTTGCATTAAAAAATATTTTTTTGTGGACATGGGTTTTTTTAATGAAAATATTTTTTTTTAATTTTTTTTTTAATTCATTAATATTGATCTGATTCGGAATCATCATTTACATCGGGTCCTGGAGCTTTATTTCTGATGATTTTGCTTGTTTTCAAGCTTTTATACCAGTGATGAAACTCATCCGGGATGGCTCCTGACTTCCACAGATTAAGTAAATCTTTTTTCTTTTCTATACTTATAGGAAGGCTGGTTTTATACACCCTGTTGATGTTAACTTCTTTCAAATTTATGGGCCTACCTTTGCCGAAAACCCTTATTTCCTTATATGTTTCATTGTGATCGTACTTGTACTCGATCACACCAGGTTTAATCTTTTGGTACTTAAAAGATTTTACCTTCAACCAATTCACTTTTTCTCCGCTTTCGTTCAAATTTTTATTTTTTATAATCTGCGATAGTTGTGATAAATTCAGAAAATCAGTATACCGCATTTGGGTTATATTATACGAGTACCCATACCGCATTTGGGTTATAATTATTATACGGATTTCCTTTGCTTTTAAGCCTCTTGGAGCGTGCGAGTCGGAATATAGCAAGCCAGTCTTGAATCGTATATACTGGAACATTCTTTTTCTGCTTTTCGACAGCACTGTGCATGCTATCGATCTCCATATAACTGTGACCGCTTTCTAGAAATTTGTGTTCAATTATATCCAAATTTAAAATTTGAACCAAATGGAGAAATAATATTGAAATATTTTTATTCCTATTTTGGCCACTGCAAGTGTCAGAAAAAAGAGACACTTCTTTAATTTTCGGTGAAAATTGATGCAAGTATTTATAAAAGCACGAACCAATTTCATTACTACCCCTTTTACCATCAGTTTCTGTCCAGAAAAAGCAGAAGGCATCGTTTGGTGGAGCAGAGTTATAGATGGTTAGATTGCATGCACATAGTTTTCGGCTGTAGTACATTTGACTAACGTCACTTGATGGAATTTGTAACACAGATTGTAAGTCGAATGTGCATGCCATGAAACTAGGCTCTTTCATGGTCCTTTCTTTGTCCAAGGATTTTGCAGCGGAACATTCGTCTTTTCTTTTTAAATGGGACAGATAATCTTCATTTTGTGTTTCTCTACCTTTTTGACATGCTTGACACTGGTCTTTTTTTGGATGGAGGAACGATAAATTGTAGTACTCACCGAAAACTTTCCTGTAGGTGGTAGATGAAGGTAGCTTTATTGACGCGTCACTCTTGTATTTGTCAAGGAATAAGGAATACAATTTTGATATACTCTGATTGGGATCTAGATACATCCTCTGTGAAGTCTTGCGGCAGTAGTGAGACTCAACAGTTGGGAAGCTTTCAATGTGGTCCTTAATCCATGTTATATTTTCATCCGATTTTTTATTTGCAGCTTTTGATCAGCCCCTTTAGTCTTCTTTAGAAAAAACTCCAGTTGGTCCTTTATATTTGAATGCCGTTTTAACTGAACTGTATGAAATGCTTAGAGTTCCAGAAAAAAAGTGGCGACAGACTCGTACTTTAGAGTTTTCATTTTCCAAAAAGTATGACCTCGCTACGTTACGGTTGACTGTTTCGATTGAAGAACGTACTCGGGACCTTTGTATTTTTGAATCGATGACCGCCTTTAAAACAAAATCCTTTTGTCGTTGATATGACAACTTCCAAAAGCCCTTGCACAATTTTAATCGCTGTTCTTCCGTAAATTTGTCTTTGCATTTGAAGCGACATTTTTAAGACTTTGAGTTCTTGGGAGTCTTACGTCTTATAATATCAGCATGTCTTATGTTTCGTTTCCATAGTTCTGGATATGCTTTTCTCCACCTCCTATTTTTTTTTCAGTGAGTGTTAATGTGGTGGGTCCTTGAGATGCTTCCAAAACTGTGGCCTCTCCTTTATCATCATCATCACTTGATTCATTGTTTTCAGGGATATAGTCCAGGGGTGGAATCGGCTAAGGTGATAGTTGACAATCAAAATCATACCTTTACGTCCACGTAAGGTGATTATCAAATTGACAATCACCTTTTTGCTTAGATTGTCTTTTCTACACAAATGAAGAAAATAATTACACATATGTCCAACTATTAAGAAGAAAAATGAGAAATAGAGCAAATATCTTGGAACTTTCAAACCCGATGAAAGAATTCATAGAATTATAAATATTCATTGTTGATTGCTATCATTTATTATTGTGTATTTTAGATTTTTAAAAAACTTTCGCTTATCAAAAGAAGCGTTTGTGTTTGTTTTGGAACTGCTTGGTTTACCAACTGGAATAAGGTCAACGCATGTCCTTCAATTGGCTGCAACTTAAAATCTTCTTGGGGGTGGTGGCTATCAAAGACAAGTTGGGGCTGACTGGGCTGCACCAATGGGTCAAAGTACGGCGGCTGAAATTACTGCTGCAGTCATTAAAAAAATGCAGTCAATACTTTGTCCATTTATGATAAAGTTTTTGCCTTAAGGATTCAACAAAATCCTATTTGAAATATAAATCATGAAAAATAAACACACATCAGCTGCTCGGAATGACAGCGTCGGCAAGGAAGTGACGTTTAAAACTCTAAGTGCTGCCAATAATCAATCATTTTTTAGTGATCGCTTTACGCAGAGCAAAGAGGAGTTGATAATCAAAAACGACAATCAAAAAGCGACAATCAACTATCACCTTAGCCTATTCCAGCACTGGTCATCGTCGTCACCTGAAAAATCTTGGTCAATACTTGAATCATCCCAATCTTTTCCAATGTGTTGTTTGCTGCATCCAACAATTGACTCCTGAATATGTAAACATAAAATAGATGCTCAAATTTAAGATCTTCATCATCAAAGGTTTGAAGAGATCAAGAAGTACCATTTGATTCTGTGGAATTTGTTTTTGAAGCTGCTGAAGTAATGGAAATGCACGAATTTATACCACGGTTTTCATTGGAATGCCCTAAAGGTATTTTGACATTACATTTAAAAAAAATGCTATACTGAAACTAAATTACTACCTTTTTTTAATGCAAGCTGTAGAAGAACAGCACTTCGACTTGAAGAATTCATTTTTTTTAATCAAAGTTAAAAGCTCAACCTTTTCACATTGACAACATTCAATAATTACCATTTCCCTAAATGTAAATTCAAAGGAAATCATAGAAAAGGTATTTGGGGAACCCCCTCATAACAATTTTTTTAGTAGGCTACGAAATATTTTTTTTCTCCTGAAATTTTTGAATCATTAAGTCCTAATAACAAAAAAGTGGACTTGAGCTCTTTTTGCAGCATACCGACGATATGCGATGGCTTGAGGATCGATGAAGGAACTGGTGCATTAGTGTTTGGGCCTGGAACTTAGCACTTCGAATCCATGGTTAAATGTACCAGCATTTTTGAAGCAGAAATAGGTGTAGACAGGTGCGTTCGAATCAATGTCGACAAAAATTAAAGAAATCGCAACATAGCAATAATGCCTTACGGTCAAGCAGCCAAAAACGCTCTTGACGCCTTCATCATTAAGTCCAAACTCGCGTTGGAATGCCTACACCGACTGAATAGAATAGGCAAGAACAACAGAGTTGAGTTCTACTGGGTACCGCTGGCAGCGGTATCTCTGGCAAGAAAAGGGGCAGCGGAACCCTATATAGGACATGAATCTTTCTGTGGGATAGGAGAACACACTCTACGCGAAGAGTTCAGGAGACTGGAGAAAGAAACAAGTGCCAAAACCTTTCTCAATCGCTCAGGGCTAAGACAAGCAAAGAAACTCTAAGAAACAAGGTAGAACCTAAAAAGATTCAAAGCTTGTATCAGTTTAAAAAAAAATAACCAACAAATCCTAACAAGCCTCCCCACGGAGCACTGCGGACTGAAGGAGCACGCGAGAAAAATACGTATATCAGAGGACGAACTCTGCACATTCTGCAGTGAAACCACAATAGGATACGATATTCGCGCACTCACCAAATTACAGACTGGACATACAAACGATAGACCCACAGCTCATTCTCAGATTGATCAAAGAAACTGGACTGGACGCTGTGCTCTAAGAAGTGTGACCTGACCAAGGCTAAATCAGAGCAAGGCCCATATACAGTCCTTAAAAGAGGTGTATCTACAGGGGGCTCTAAAAGAGGGTACGAACCTCTTCGAGGTATAAGCAGGGAACTAATTAGACCACAATCGCAGTGTACTATACCCTCGCTATTATTGTTATTATTACCCTAAATTTGCGCTTTGCTTCAACCTCTAAATTACATTCGTACAAAAATTGTTCGTTACATTGCCATTAAGCGCTTGTCACTTTCAAGCTAGGTATATAGGAACAAAAGCAAATACAGGATTTGATGCCAACTATACTAGGCATTCGACGATGGCTGACATGAAACTGGTTCTAGGAGCTCATTGTTTCTTCCATCGCTTTCGGGAACATTCAGACCATATACAACCTATAAAACGAAAGAAACTCAATTAATCCGAATTATTTATAATTGGACTGAAAGACTTTACCTCATCGCCCACAATCGCTAGCACAAGTTTGTCGCTTTCGTCCAGAAGATCCTTACTGGAAGCACCACCGACTCCTGTCCGTTTCATCATGTCAATTTTACGCTGTAGATATTCTTTAGTAAAATTAACTAAGGTAACGAAACAACTTATCCCACCATAACATTTCGGCGCCAAATTTGCCAAGTTACTCTCCTGAACTTTTCCTCATCGCTATCGTTGACAAGCCCATAAGCCAATGCCAGTGAAACTACCTTCTCCCACGCATCGAAAATCTCGGATTTTGTAGCGGTGCAACCGGCGAATTTCCCAAAAAGTGCATCTTTTTTAGTGCATTTCTTGTAGCACAATTATTTGTTGTTCCTTTGTTGTCTTTAAAAAAAACACAAAAAACGTATTAAGACTTATGAATAGTTACCTTAATAGTAAAAAAGTACTTACTTTTGTATATTTTCTTTTTTTAAAATTCATTGCTAACTATTGCAAACTATCTACAACAAATTATTCTGCTGTATGAATTGTATGATAAATTTGACGTTCAACTACTGTATGAGGTGTATGATAAATTTCTGTGAAACAGAATCATACAACATTCCAATATTTCCAGTCAATTCTCATTTCATAAATTGTTTTATGATAGCAGATCATACATCAATTCTGTGAAACAGAAATCATATAGCAGAACTGAGAATATCATACAATGTATGTGTTGTATGATCTGTGAAACAGGCCCCTGGTGACAAAGAAAGCTAAATGTGTGCGGAACCTAGCAGAAACCGAAACTTGATAAAGAAAAAGAGTTCTGTAGTGTTTAAGTGTGAGTTCAACTTACGAATAAATTTGACCACCGCTCCATTATACCTATAAACGCCAAGCCGAAAAAGTTGTACCAAATTGTGCTGTTCTACTACAATCGGTGTATCAATATTAGAAATAGAGACAACTTGCATCAGGAATTGACATGCAGTAAGCAATGTGTCATTTTACATACACGGCTATTGCTGCACACGTGTTTCAGCAATTGCGTTTTCTTTCAAATCTATTACAATATTCAACTTCCCATTGTTCTTATCTCACTGATTTGCTCACACAACCAGCGTTGCCAGAAAGATACAATTGTATCAAATTAGATACATTTTTGCTTTCTTATTTTTTGAATAGGTACTTTATTTAGTAAAAGAATGAATTTTGACAAAGTACAATACCTATGTACATTTTTTATGTTCATTTGTAAGAATTTTTTTAATACTAAATGTTTGAATTGACTGATTATCCGGTGATATGAAATGTGATGATTGTTTTAAGGATTTTCATATTTTGTATTTATGTGCCCGTTCGCGTACTAATATGCAAACGTAAATTTATATAAAATTTCTAACGAAACTAGACAAACCCGTTCGTGTAGGTACTGAGAAAAGTTTTAATGATATGAACGAAAAAAAATTTAGGTACTTTCGTTAATTTTTGTTTCATTTGTCAAATGAAAATATTTGTCATATCAAAACATTTGTGATATTCGTTAACCTCGTGGACCTAACTAATCAAATTCATCCTCACTCTCACGTAATTGTTCAGTTAAAATGATAACATCTAAATCTTTTTTACACATTTTTACATAAAAATAATTGCAAATCTGAGATTAAAAAAAAGCGAAATCGAATATTTCAGTTTGACGTCTTATTCACAATACCTCAAAATTTGACACTTAGACCAATGAGGTCCGTTGTGATGCCACGTGGATTTGAAGTTTTCAAATTTATTTTATGGGAGAGTGCAGAAGGTGAAGCGTAGTCTCCTCTTCCTCCTGGTCCATGCAGCTTCTACAAAAGCCATTTTAATAGACGCCAAATCGGATGCGTGTATGTCCATTGGACAGTGTCCTGCAATGACACCTATATCAGAGCCAATGTGCAGTCGGTTTAGTGAGATTAACCACAAAGAGCATCGCAGATCCAGCTTTGGCCAGATATGCTTAGTCGCTAGACATGCATTACTACCTACATTCGAAACGGATGTCCTTAGTAGTGGATATCACATTTCTCTTCAGCCACGACAAGACTTCTTTAATCGCCATGATTTCCGCCTGGAACACGCTAGAATGATCAGGAACACGGAAAGAGAGTCTAAATTTCATCTTCGAAGAAGTGATTGAAATGTTAGAACGTAGTGTCAATTATCAAGTAATTTCAGAAAAATTTGGCATTACAAAATTAACTGTTGGTGATAGATATAAAAAAAACAGCAACTTTGGAGTTTGTAAGCCATATTGAACGGCGAACGCGGACCAGGGAAGAGGCAGATACTGCGAAAGCCTGAGAAGCCAAATGTTAAGAACTCAATTTTTACTTGGTTTGTTCAGCAGAGACAGCTTAACGTCCCGATTTCAGGAGAAGTTTTAGCAGGAAAAGCACGTTTTTTCAAGAAAGGATAACCGATTCTCAGAATTTTAATGCAAGCCGTGGTTGGATAGACCGCTTTAAGGAGAGACAAAAGAGTAACAGTAGAGATTCTATCAAATAACGAAGCTGCGGTTGAACCGTTTAGGTTGAAGTTACAAAAAATAATCCAAGAAAAAGGTCTCACTTATCAACAAATATACAATGCCGACGAATCAGGATTATTTTATCGAGTTTTACCGGACAAGACAAGCGTCAGGCAGAGAAACTCAAGTTCCAGGAAGAAAAATATTAAAAGACCGTATAACATTCATGCCTTGCGCAAATGCTTCCGGAGAACATAAACTTCGTCTTCTAGGGGATTGGACTACTACTCGCCCAGTATCATATGAAGGTCAACAAATGCTTGGGTCGTAAGATCAATCTTTCTCGAGTGGTTTAAAAAAGAGTTGATTCCAAGTGCCAGGAATCACCCTCGTGTTAGCAATCTAGAAGAATAAGCTGTTCTATTATTGGACAACGCCCCTGAACATCCATCAAAAGAAGAATTGGAAAGTGAGGATAGGAAAATCTTCAGACTTTTTTTTACCACCAGATACACTGCGTGAATGCAACAAATGGACCTAAACGTAATCCAGAACATCAAACCATTACATCATCCGTTACTCAATTCATTGTCATTGCTATCTCAAAATTTAGAGATGATAGCACTGAAGGTATCATGAAGAAACTTAAGAAGTTTAACATAAAAAATTTTGTTTTTGATTTGGCTGCTGCTTGGCAAAACGTGTCTCGAAATCTTATACAAAAATCGTAGACTAAACTGCTCTGAAATCCCAATATGACTGCTGATGGTGATGGAGAGTTTGAATTGGAAGATAGTATTCCGCTGGCGGTTCTATTCGAAAGGATATCTGGAGATGAACATCTTAGTCAGGAAGGAGCTCGAGAATGGGCAGAAGGTAGTGCAGATGAAGACTTGAAAGCACAAGATATGCTTACAGTTGAGGATATAATTTTACAAGAATTGCAAAACAACAATTAAGAACCAGAAGAGGAAACGATACCAACAAAAAAGTCACAAACAGGCTGCAGAGGCTTTCGACACATGCTTGCAGTGGGCAGAGAAGAATATCATGAATACTCAAGACATTGTTCTGCTTCGAAGAATGCGTTTTGAAGTGTTTCCTCGAAAATTAGCTTGCAGTTCTTAGAAATCGATCACGGACTATGTTGTATTTAAATTCATTTTTGTTGCTTTTTGTCTCCAGTTGCGTTTTTATTGAGTAAAGTTTAAATAAATCTCTCTTTTATTTAAACTTTACTCAATAGTATTTAAATCTTAGAACAAACATTTAAGTGTTACGTTGGTTTTATAAATTATGTAGTATGTAGTCGATTACATTTGTGTGTTTATGTATAATAATAAAAGACCATGTTACTTTAAACATCTCATTTTGATTTATAAATCGGCATTTTTTCTCACATTGTCTCATCCGGTCACACCGTTAAACCGGAAACGCGCTTGTTTTTAGGGGACCGGATTAACGACATTAAAGTACCACAGTAGCGTTTTTATACCCTATTCTAAGGTTGACTATTCAATAGTTGACTCTCATCAGCAGTCTGGGAAAGTCACTAAAAAAAATGACTTGTTTATGATAAAGACAGATAGATAGATATATTTGTATACCCTGTTCTAAAGGTATATTAATTTTGACTCAAAGTTTGTAACATACCTTAATATTGCCCGTAGACCCCTAAAAGTTACTATATTTATGATCAGCATTGTCGATCTAGCCATGTCCGTCCGTCCGTCCGTCCGTCTGCAAAAATTAGGCCTTTAAACTGGGCCTAGAAAGCTGAAATTTTAACCATATACTCTCTAGGGTCCCGAAATAATCAAGTTTACGAATTTTTGAAATCCGCCCACAGACACGCCCACAAACTCAAAAAAACCAAATTTTGGAAAAAATCGAATTTTGAGCTAGAAAGCTGAAATTTTTTATATATGATCTATAACTCCTCAGGATATTACATTTTCAAAATCCGCCCACTGACACGCCCACAAATAAATAAAACAATTTTATTGAAAAACCAAAATTTGAGCTAGGGAGCTGAAATTTATAATATATACTCTCTAGGGGCCCTTTATGCTCATGTGTTAATTTTTTTTTAAATCCGCCTACTGACACGCATACAAATAAATAAAACAATTTTATTGAAACACCCAAGTTTGAGCTAGGGTCCGTTTTTTCGAAAAAAATCTTTAAATGTTATATAACAAAATATGTAGAGCGTTCTTAACAATTCAACCATACTTAGACTTTTGTCACGCGCACTTATGAGGGATAGGAATAAGAATAGGGTATCCAACAGTTCGCCCAAGCGGACTGTAGCCCGTCCCTATGTTTAGATATCGTAGTTTCGTACAACAGGCAACACTGTCTTTGAAATATGTATTTTTAAGAAGTAGGGGACTTAAACATGAATTTCCATGCATTATATTGGCAACATAATTCTTTATTGGTATATGATTTGTTTAAAGTGTGCAGAATGAAGTTTTAGCACTGACTAAATCTGATTATTAGTAAGGCCGAATGGAAATAAACATAAAGTTCACAAATGTACTTAATTTCTACTCAAACACATTTTTTTTTGCAATTGCCGGTTGCGTTCTATGTCAAAATCTACAACTTGTATCTGCATGTCGCATTCTTGATTTTCCCGCTTCTCTCACCGCTCTCTGTTCACCGGCATAGTATGATTCTTTGCAACACAGACAATGTGACGGGTAAAATGTTTGCTGGCACCGTCAGCCCCGCGCTCAGTTTGACCTAGCCTTAAATACCTCGCCCATTTTCAAGTTTTGACTCAAATAGTCTAAACAAATTGTTATCTACGATCAATATTTTTCAACTTTTCGAATCTGGTCGAAAATCTGAATTTAGACATCTAATGACCCTCCTCGTCGATCACAGAAGGGAAATTGTGGTATGTATTTGATATTTGTTATATTTTGTATCAGGTATTCATTTCTACATAACCATAAAGGCACAAATATCGCAGTGACACCCAAATACTTATCGAACGACCATAACCCCAGCCCACAGAAGCGTGACGTAGATATTTTAAATGCATCGATCCTCATTAGATGAAATCGATACATTATGGCAAAGGTTGTCACGTCGCCGGATATGCATATCCGGACGAGTTGAAGCTGCAATAAATTTCGAGAAAATCAATTGTTCGCTGGCACTTAACTCTGATGACCAAAGGTGACACAATACAGGACGGAGTGCGGCGTAGACACTGTACCACAGGCAAGGCAGCGTCCGTGTCGTTCTCGTGTGCACTGAATGGTAAAAACACAAATCACTTTTTGTCTTGTTGGGTTTTCCAGATGGAAAGCTTTATGTTTCATCATCATCACCCAACATCAGTATACAACAGCAGAGCACAATCTTACGAAATTTGACGAAATATTTTGCGCTCCTAATTACCATATTTCCACACAACAGTGGTATAAAGGAACTCTGATGTCGGTGGCGCATTAGGAAACGTCATGCTTCACGCATCCCGAACAGGTAATCTGCGGCGGATGCAACACATCACAGTTTAGTGCCAAAAAATCAGCTTAATGATGAATTGGGAAATGGGAAACCTTTTGCAGCTTACTGCTCGTATTTCCTTCAAAATTATATCAAGTCAAATCATAGGATGCCGTACTCGAGCTGCACCATACGTTATGGTTAAATGGCAGACGGATAGTCTCAACTTTGCTTTCTTTATTACCTGTCTGGCGAATTTATATTTATCGCCGCGTCATAGCTGGGGTCTATTCCGCTAGTGATGCACATCGCTCTATCGCGATTGTAGTTTAGCGATAGTCAGTGATAGCGAAACTGAGTGCGTGTGGATGGCATAAAGACGGGAAGCAGAGGGGACTGGTGCGTGTCTTATTGTCTTGTCATATAAACGTGCGGCGACCAAAAGGCTAAACCAGTAGTGGTTTAATGAATTGCAATGGGCCGTAAAGTTTAGAGCGCCATTCAATTTAATGTACAATTTGAGAGGTGAGAAAGATGATCTGCCATGGTACAGTAGGGTGCAAAAGAAAGGGATTGCGGAGTAAACTAATATCTATTGGGCTGTTTTTTCCAATACCCAGTTTTTTTTATTTTTTTATTCAAATCACACCAACAAATACAAAAACTTTGTAAAATCCAGCTAGCACGCCGATAAGCACTTGCTTTGAGTACAAAGTGACCTGCCGGTTGAATTTTGATATTTGAAAAATTCCATAGACACTTAAAATATAATCCGCTATGAGCTGAATTTTTCAGGAAGTTGTTTGGTTGTATCATTGAATAATTACAAAAAGAATCGGCACATTAGATAATATCCTCTACACACCGCCGCAGTCATTGTAGCGCTGTGATCGCTCGTCAGGGTTTTTAAATTGTATGATCTAGCAAATCTATATACCAAAAGAAATATCCAATTGCAAAATGTTCGATGGGTAATTTATTGTATCCAGTTTCGGGAATTTTTTTTGTTGTTGTTTTTATAATGAAGTCAGTACGCTTCAAGCACTTTACTGTCTAGAAAAGGAGATGTTTTGTGTTCACAGAACTGGCTAGAATACTTTGAATAAAAAAACAGCCCTTACATTAATGAAAATCAATGTTTGTGTGTTTCTGTCTATGCCATGGACTCCGAAACTACCGAATCGATTGAGCTCAAATTTACCTATTGAGCTCAAATTTTTGCAATCAGCCATTCTTTGCTATAGGTCCAAGAGTGTTTCTGTCAAGTTTGGTTAAAATCCGTCCACAACTGCAGTTTTTGTTTTTCGCTCTATGTAAACTAATAATTCAAAATTAAAGTTAACACGAGACATCTGATCCAACACTCCAAGATCAGAACAGCCAGTCACCTGGGAATGGCTGCGTCATCACTTTCATGAACAAACATGATCCCACAGTACCAGGGCGATGGAATCGTATTGCTTGCACGCGCAGTGCAACTGACGGATATGACACCGGAGCATATTTGACTAATCAGCAATTCACATCGTGGGACCAGCGGTTTAACAACGGGAAATAAAGATATTCAGAGTTAGTTCTATTCTGGATCTAGGAGTGTACGGGTTAAATTGTGATTATAATAAATTGAGAAATAAAGTAAGTATAAAACGTCGGGTTTTTTAATTGTACTTGTAAGTGGAACTAGTGGATGTGCCTTCGGGCACATGTTCGCGTTTTTTTTTGATATCCTCTTCAAGGATAATCATAACTTTAATGTTTATGTGTTCGTCTTCTATTCGTTCGCGCATCGTTTCCATTTGAGTTAAGACTTTGTATAGTTGTTGTTGCCACTAACACGAAAGTTTCTGGCATAGTACCATCAACATACAATAGATGGCGCGCTTATGTTTGTGTGTTCGTCTTATATGCGTTCACGCGTCGTTAACCCGATTGAGTTGTACATTTGTACTGCTATTGTTTCTGACATAGTACCATCAATATGGGATAAATTATCCGGCGGAAAATGTTAAAAGCCCCTTAACCCGCAAAGCGCAACACCCAAACACTATTTGATTCGAAAAAGTAAGCTGACATTTTGGGATGTCACAGCCAGCACCTACCCTTAGCGGAGCAACGGCTGCGTGAGCGGGCTAAGCCATATGGGGAAAAGTGTAAAATCACTTTCAACACTAAACCGATCCAATTTTCAAAAAAAATCGTTGTTGGCCTTAAGGTAGAACCAGATCAACGCTTCAACTTCGGCTTCAACTTTGACAACGTTTTAGAACCAATGCTTTTTAATGAGTTGAAACACATTCAACCTCAACTCCGACTTCAACGTTAGACCTAAATCCTAGATTCAAAGTTGAAGTACAAATCCCACCAACCATGCGGTGTTTTCAGTTTTCCCAAACATGCAAATGCTTATATTTTGACCGAATTTTCTCTCCTTGTATGTGGACATAAATTTCTCTTTTGTTTACAACCATTTTTTATTTCGCTCTCGAAGTTGAATTTTTTGGTGTGTTTGACTCGACTTCAAACGCTGAAGTTTTCGCTCCTGTCAAAGTCGAAATCGATTGCATACTTCTTGGTGTCAGATCAGTCGCAGAAGACCTGTCAGCATCAGCGATGGGGCTTTGTTGCTCCAGGCTCTCTATCCCATCTAGGAACTCTTCAGAAGGGCGTGTTAAATGCGCACCCTAATATTCCTTGAAATCTGTGATCTGAATCTTTGGAGCCCTAGGTTTCTGACTAAATTTCAGCTCACACTTGTGTTTTTGACGCTTTTTTTAAAATGTAGCCAGCAAAACAATTAAACGCATTTTCGCTACTGATTTCAACGGTTTTGTAGTCAGATTCGGGTTTGAAAATGTTTTCACATTGTCCTTCTTTTCGGGTGATTGTTACTGCATTTCAACGTCGGGAAGCTCTAAATTAACTGTTAGCTCACAGTTTCCATGGGTTATATCCTCCATGTACTTTGCTGAAAATGATCTTTGAAAATTTAAATGAACAAATGAATTGAAATGGAGTCAGTAACTTGTTATTTCCTCCGCGGTTGCGTAAAACTGCGAAGGTGTTTTCCAGACAAATTGTTTTTTCTCTCTAGCGCAGGCCAAATACAGTTGAACTTTATCTTTTAAAAAACACGTTCACTCTTATTTGTTTGCTCTGAAAATTAACAAGCGTCACCCCGTATTGTGGTTTCTTCACTTGTTTCGCACGACTGACAAGAATTCAAGTCAATTAAATGCGCCTTTGAAAATACATTATTAAAAAACGTAAGCCTACTCAACCTTATTGCAAGTCCAGTGTGACCAACCACCATAAAAACTAGCAACTAAAGAGTCAAATAATTTTTATTGTTACTGGCCGAACACCGGATTGCATTATTTTTAGCGAAATTAAAGCAAAGAAGAAGCATTTATTTTCATATTTTTGACTGAAGGGTAATTGTAAAGTTAATAATTAGGTGCATCTAATCAGAAAAACCAGCCATAAACCATTTTAAATAAAGCAAAGCAGTTAGCACTGCACGATACGCTTTTAAATAAACATTTTGGAAAAACCCACAATCTTTCGTCTTACGAAGCACGCCGCATGTAGTGGTACAGGCAAAGTATATTGTGTACCGTTTTTATACCCTATTCTAAGGGTATATTCATTTTGACTCATAGTTTGTAACATACCTTAATATTGCCCGTAGACCCCTAAAAGTTACTATATTTATGATCAGCATCGATAGTAATGTCGATCTAGCCATGTCCGTCCATGTCGTCAAAAATTAGGCATTTAAACTGGACCTAGAGAGCTGCAATTTTAACCATATACTCTCTAGGGGCCCGAAATAATCGTGTTTAAAAATTTTTGAAATCCGCCCACAGACACGCCCACAAACTCGCAAAAACAAAATTTTCGAAAAAATCGCATTTTGAGCTAGAAAGCTGAAATTTTTTATATACGATCTTTGACTCCTAAAACTGCTTGGGAGAGGACATTTCTAAAATCCGCCCACTGTCACGCCCACAAATAAATAAAACAATTTTATTGAAAAACTAAAGTTTAAGCTAAGGAGCGTTTTTTTTTACAATAGCTTCGTTTTTTTTCGATTTAATCCTTTAAATGTTATATAACAAAATATGTAGAGCGTTCTTAACAATTCAACCATACTAAGACTTTTTCACGCCCACTTATGAGGGATAGGAATAAGAATAGGGTGTCCAACAGTTCGCCCAAGCGGACTGTAGCCCGTCCCTATGTTTTAAACAGCGGTCGTTCAATAAGGGTTAAAACACATCCTTTTGACCTGCTTTCACATAGTGTATTCTTTTTTTTGCATTTTGCTTTGTAGTAGTAGGAAATGCATATGTAGAGAGAGTGTCCCTACTCATTGTATGGATATACTCTGGTCACTTGCTATCAAAATATAGCCGATAGCCGAAATTTGCGGTTTTTATCAGGGAGAATGACACTGACTGCATTCAGTGATAGAATTAAAAAAATATTCTTTGGATTACATTTACATATTGCATAGCTGCCTCTGATCTGTGTATGTACTCTCTGTAACAGAAATGATAGAAAGGACCATTTTCTCGCTGTTTGCCCTCTTTTGCAAGAAATCCGCAGGTTTTATTTCAATGTCGGCTAGTTTTCTATTAGTGTGTGTAGGGACATCTTGAATGGCTCTTTTGGTTGGCCTATTTTACTTCAGTACAGCAAGCAAGCTCTCTCTTACCGAAATAGTTTCTAAAGATTTTAATTAATTTAATATTTTTAATAGTTACAGACAGTTCTCCTTTGATTGAAGTAAAATAAATATTGTGAATAATGCTGATACAGATAACTTTCTATTTCTTATGTTCTTCCAAATTCTTCAAATTAATTAAATTTAACTTAAAATAAACTCTTTACTTTGGTTATATATGTATTTTTTTTATTTTTATTTTTGGAAATGTTTCACCCGACAGACGGCATAATCACCATGTCTATGTAAATTCTATGAATTTTGTAAAAATAATCTATGAGATGTGTTGACATTTGACAGTTGACAGTTTACTAAATAAGGAATTTGATGAAATGAAATGAAACGGTGATTTGCCAAAGTATACTGAAAAAAAGTCAAGCACACTTTATTAGTATGACAGACAGTTTGACAGTTATCCCGATCAGAAGATTTATACCTCTATAAAAAACGCCATATTGTAAGTAAATAAATTATCACGGATTCGTAAGTTTTTTTTCCAAAAGATACTTAGGTATTTAAAAATTCTACGAATCCGTGCTATTTGATTTTCGACTTGGGAACTAGATTTGTTTTTGTTAATGATAATTGTTCATTTATTTCACATAAAGCTGGTTAGTTTGTTTTAGCGTTAAAATCAAACACATCTTGCGCAACATATCGTTTAAGTCGTTACGCCAGTGTTTTACTTCTGCCATGAAAATTGCGTATTTGCATATTCCAGCCATTCTGGGCATCATAGGTTAGTGCACCTGCGTTACCCCTCTTCATCATGAATGTCCATTTGAATTTTTTCCATATCCAGGGTCGGCTGCTATTCAAATTGCATTCAGATGCCAACAGTAATCCGGCTTTCGATTTTTATAGATTGTCGTTCGTTGTCGGCTTCGCTATCGAGAAAGTTGTGTACCTACATACCTACCCATGATCCTCACCATCATAGCTACAATGGCTATAGGCAGCCGCGGCATGAGTTATTCCCAAAATGTGTCTAATTTTAGCAAAAGTCGTAGTTGTAGCCATTTTGGTCGATACCTGTGTGACAGCTACTGTGAGACTAAGGCTTACCACCAGATCCTCTGGCGAAAGTCAGATCATTTGTTTAGGCCATTAAAACACCGCTTTCGTCGTAGCTGTCGTCCTTCACCTGTTTTGTCAATTAATTAAACGACATCAGCGAAAAAATAAATCGATTTGGACTCCCGGAATATAGCGGCTGGCCGGCGTGCATAACTTGGGTATTGCAGCTTATCCTTCACTTCGTGAATTAGCCGGAGCCGAACGCACTCACACACGAACACTGCTCAATTAATTATGGATTTTTTTTTAAAATACTTCATTAAAGATTAATTAAATTCGAAAAGTTCACGTAGACAAATTATTTCGTTAAATAATCGCAGTTGCGCGGAATGTTTGCATGCAGATTACGTGATTGCATCGCTGGCCGAGATGATCATGTGTGCGGACACTGCACGCCGAGGTGGTATAGAAAGTGCAAGTGGCGAGGTGTTGAAAAGGATTTTAGGCTGTAAATCATGTGCGGATTTGCAATTAATTGCTAAGTCAATTGAGCGCCTCATATGTTTCCTATCTTTATCGCAAATCGTGCAACTGGCATCGTGTGATTCATGATGAAAAGCAGCTTTCGAGTCATGCCAAACTGATAATTTAGGAGAACAAGACAGACCGGTTGAGGTTATGTTTCTTTCTGTCATCTACTTATCGAATAACGTGTTGTGTTGGTTCACGGTTGCTGTGGGTTTTTCAAATTAGAATAGATTAGAAAAGTCATTAATAATCAAGGAAGGAGTTTCCTGGTCGTATGTCAAATGGTTTCTGTATCATTATTAGTGGCAGCCTATGGCAAGAAAGAGTTTGTGGGCACATTTTGCTCCTAATTGATGGAATCGTTCATTGAATATCGTAGTAGAAGGTCCTCAGTCCTATATATTAGCTGTATAGCCGCCCTTGGTCTGAAGGGACTTTTGGCGAAAATTAGATCGCTATTTTTACTGTTTAATCCAAAAATCTAACCATTCGTTGCCCATGGTTCCTAAATTAATCCAATAGCGATGCTACCTTCGGCACATCGCTGGCTAAAGCTATCCGAGGCGCCCATAGCCCGGTACAGGTTGGCCTGCAGCACGCTTAGACGAGTTGTCATTTGTTGCGTGTATATTCAGGGTTTCGTACTCTGTTGGGCTTACTGTCACCGCTTTGCCGTACGATACCCTATTGAGGAAGACCACCTTGTCCACCTCTCGGATTTTTAATTTTGCGTCCGTCTTGCGTTTTGAACCGGTTTTGGCTTTCTTTGGCGGTGCTGTTTGCACTATTGGCCTCTCGGCCGTGCTTAGCTTCGTTGCCGTGCTTGCAGCTACTACCTTCACGGCGACGGTAGTACTAGTACTATCCCCAATTGGATCAGTTTCGGTATTGCCGTGAGCTGTCCTAGCTTTTTTTCCAATTCATGCTGTACGGCTGCTTTTGGACCCTGTTTAGCCTCTTATCAGCACTTTTGATTATGAGTTTGGTCCCGAACCCTTCTGGTGCAGCTGCACTCCTTGATCTGCAGCAATGAAAAGCTGGGAACATATGAAATGTATCTTTTATTGGGAGAACACCCCAGGTCTAAGACAGGCTAAACGAGCCATTCGGCCAATCAATAACAATGCCAACAGATGTCTAAATCGAAGTAGGCACGATTTCAAAAACTTAGAAGGTTATCTTACTTGTCGACGCGGTTTAAGATACCACCTAAACAAAATGAAAATAGTAGACTCTTCAGACTGCCGGCTATGTCTTGAAGAAGCAGAAAGAGCTGAACACATATTATGTGAATGTCCAGGCCTTAATGGAACTGGAAAGAAGAGTTCCTGAGCTCCGAAGATATAAGGAAGTCTTTCGTTGGTAAAATTGTCTGCTTTATACGGAAATTAGAAATTCTTTTGGCCCCTGCGCACAAAATACTTTATAGGTCCAAGTGCCTTTTTCATAGCCTTGGCAAACCAAAAGCTTTTTAAAAAAATCTCATTTATTTTTCTTACTCTACTTTTCTGTATAAACGTTGAATGTAACTATTTTTAAGTATGATTATTGTAATCCTCTTATTACCAGAACAAAAACCAAACGAATTTAATTCTTAAGCGTTAAATTGAATAAATAAATAAAATAAAATAAAATAAATAACAAAAAACTTTATAATTTTTCGGTTATGGTTGACCCGATTATCGCACCGAAAAGTATATCGCAGGTAAGAAATAATTCTTTGCTTCTGGCAGACAGGGAAACAACCATATCTACCGCGTCAACTACCTGAGTCTGGTGGGATTCTGCGCAGATTTGGGACATGGGGATCTGACGAAAGCGTGTCATACCTTACAAAATAAGAATATTTATGTTGGGCTCTCGGCCATTTTTTGTTCCAGGGTTTGTTGGGATGGTGTCGTCTGAACTTGACATCTGTCATCTCAAATCGGTCAGTGGGGTGCCAATGTACTCGTGGTTAGCTGTCCACGGTTATTTGGTGTTGGAATATGTTTATTTACTAGGCCGTCCGCCTACACTCCTCTGCTGCTCCTCCGGTGCTCCCATGACGGAGTAGAAGAAGACCGTCATCTTTCCCCCATCGAACATTACTAATTTATGTTTCGCAAACCAAATTCTAAATAAATTAAGATCCCAATTTATATCTGCAATTAGATCCAAAGGACTGAGAGAGCCGTAAACACATCCAATATCATCAGCAAACGCCTTTAAACAAACTTAAGCTCAAAAACAGAATTTATAGCGGTCAAGCCTTTAAGTGCGTGACTGGCTAAATGAGAGAGATTCTCGGGGGGTGAGGTCTGTCTTCTTCTTCTTCTTCCTCTAGGAGGAGAATAAAACAGAGTAGATTAAATATGTATGGTTTTCTTTATTCAGCTTGACAAAAGTTAGCCGTAGTGATGACTTGTAAAAAGAAATGAAAAGCTCAAAAAATCTATAGAATCAATTTGGTTTACCCTCTACCGCAGGATATGCGAAATGACGCAGTACCCCGCTGAATAGGCGGCAACTCAAACTGAATGGCGTTATTTGTTTTATCCTCTACAGCAGGATATGCGAAAAGACGCAGTAACCCGCTGAATAGGCGATAGCACAAAAGGTAGGTGGGAAGGGCAATTTACTAGTTCAAACCAAAGGGGCGGTAGTATACCTCCGTCAATGGGAACGAAAATGATGAAACTCGGTTTCCTTGTTGTAAACGCTTGAGGAGCAAAAGGCAGTAGTGTGCCGTCGAATTGCTTACCTCTAGCTATCACAACCAGAAGTGATCTTATTCTGATTCGGCGCGGCCTTTTATACTGACTCGTATTTACTCGTATGATGAGCTTTCAATTTTCAAAAGTTTACATTGCTTCTAAAAGCTTAATACTAAAACATATGTACA
This sequence comes from Portevinia maculata, assembly GCA_949715645.1. Lineage (NCBI taxonomy): Eukaryota > Metazoa > Arthropoda > Insecta > Diptera > Syrphidae > Portevinia > Portevinia maculata. Next base: position 9,736,290 of record OX454525.1, on the reverse strand, counting down.
GTTCGAGAAAAAGTTCTTTTTTTAAAAAAAAAATCAAATGAGAGAGTACATTCTTGCATAAAAGTTTGTAATGTAAATTCTTTATGGTTGATGATTAATTAAATTCAATTCAATAAGTAATAATGATGAAACAATAATTTTAATAATAATAATAATTAATGATAATTAATAATAATAATTAATGATGTGTTGAATTATGTGTGCCGCAAAATGGTTGCTAACAAATTTATATAAACTAGAAATAATATTGGTCCTAGAACAGAGCCCTGCGGCACTCCTATGTTCATAAATTTTATTCCACTTCTAATTTCATCTATTTTTACCCTTTGTGTTTTATTTTTTTAATGTGATTTTAACGAATCATATATAAAACCCCGAAAACCGGCGTTGTTCAGTTTATTCAATAAAGTATCATGCTTGACCATGTCAAATGTTTTTTTTATCCAAATAAACGAACAGTGTTCAATTTTCTATCCAAATTTGAGTACATTTGGGAGCAGAATTCCAAGAGGGCATCTTCAGTGGATTTCCCGCTTTGAAACCCAAATTGCGATGAATTGAAGAAATTGGTTTTAATTAAAAATTCCATAACATAACTATTATTTTCAAATATTTTACTTACCAATGGGAGAAGCAAAATAGGTCTATAGTTCAGTATGCAGTCAGTTTTACCGTTTTTAAATAGGGGTGCAACATCCGCGCATTTAAGCGCATCAGGAAAAATTCCAGAGTAAATACTCCTATTGAAAATAAAGGCAAGAACATCTAAAGCAAAACATGCAACATTTTTTAAGATTAAGTTTGAGACTCCGTCATAACCAGCTGAATTTGAGTTTTTCAAGCTACCAATCGTTTTTAGAACTTCTAAAGCGGTTACACATTGTATTTATTTTTTAAGATGACCATTTAGGGATTTTTTATTACACCTTATTCTGAGCTTATTTTTGTATTTTATTTTACGTATCAAGATTAAACTTATCCATGGTTTTAGTCTTTTACAAGATTTGTTAACTCTCACCGTATATGTACACTGTAATATATGCTAAGTTAAAGTTTTCATGAAAATATGGTAAGAAGTACATGTATCCATTTCTGCATAGACCCCCTCACAGGATTTAAAACAGAGCAATGTGTTAAGTCTAGCAAAATTAATTTTACTTAGTACTATACGGGGAGAAGACGTAGAAACGTTTTTGGTTTTAACTCTGCAGATTAATAAACCTGTCATAGAATGGTCTGTAATCCCAAAATCAAACACACACCTCTTTTAACAATCCCAAGAGATATTAGAAAAACGCGCTGAATCACTTCTTGTTGGCTCATTAATAAAAGATTCTAACCCATGCGAAGATAAGAGATAAATATAATATGATCGGTTAACTATTGCAAACAATAAACTGCGGGGCTCATAATGCCCATGTAGATAACTCTCTTTCATGTAGGTAAACTTCTTAAGTTACAGCCTGAGAACCTCGTCATAATTCAAGATATATTTAACCTATTTTTAAAAACTGCCTCCTGTCTGAGGCGAAACTCTTCGAAAGACAACTACAAAACAGAACCTGTTAAATAACAAATAGTCACTTAGTTCTCTATTTACCATTCTAAGTCATTCGAATTGTGTAACACCGCACATGCATGGCCAACCTCTTTTACTGAATGCCAGACAAACTGACTTAAATGCCCACAACACACCATCAACATCTCACACCATCTGCAGTTAAGCAAATATTATCAACGTGTCCCAAGGTGCACCATCCATGGCATTTCATAATGCGTAGGTATCTCAACTTTAAGCTGAGAGATCAAAATAAATTATATAACATTTGCACCGCTGGAGACCATGCTTCAAAACACCCACCGCCACCCAGCCATCAGCAAGCCACGACCATATTCCGATTTATAAATATAAATACCCAGTGGTACACTTTTTTGCGTTGGAGATTTATACGCGCCGAACGCCGACCGACCACATCCGCCCCCCGCCTGCGCATGTGTATACTCGTAGGAGATTCATTTTCCAGCAACAAGTTGAATACATTTCCTTTATGCGTTGGCTATTCGATTATTTTTTTGTGATTAACATGGTCGTGTTTCCTTGGCTCATGCGGATTAAGATGACATCTGTAACGGCAGTATTATTTTTTTTTTGTGCGAAAAAATCCTCATTCGCAGAGATCTCCATCATTTAGTAAAGTGTTGCAGTGAGTCCGTGAGCTTCCGTAATCAATTGGAACAAGTTTGCGTGTATTTTTGTTTTATCTCTGTCGAGTGAAGTTGGTTGGACACAGGATGAAGGATGAAGGGCACCAAAGTGACGTTGGAATTGGGAGTCTTTCTTTAGTTCCTTGTGCGTTTGTAATGAATTTGTTTTATTCCTTGATTTGTCAGGCAGTTTTTTTTTACTGATTAATGTGACAATCGAAACAGCAGAGGTAGATTTTGTGTTCATTTTTTTATCGGGTAATGTTTTGAGAAAAATAAAACACATAATATCGATCGACTTTCACTTCCTATACACAGAGTTGATGTTGGATAATATGAACAGACCGACATTCCAGGGGAATGTGGATTAGTTGAAAGATTCCTGGTTAAGAAGGAGATTGATAAATCTGTTTTTATTTATTGTTATTAATGAAATAAATATTTCAGCTAAAAATAAAAATTTGCAGGAACTAAATCGAACCGAGGGAACGGGTTTAGCGTGTCAAGTCGACAGGACAGTTTTTCGAGTCTATACGCAATGTAGCGCAACTCAGCAGTCATGGGCCACATTTCTAGCTAGCTTACTTAATTTAAGTTAAGTAGCTAGCGACCTGGGAAGAGTTACTGCATGAGACACTACAGCCTTCCTCACCCTGTGATTCCGAATATGCTGCTGCTAGTTATCGAGACAAAGCACTTTGGCATCCGCGATCAGATTTTTTGTAATACGCTATCAGATCTTTGTCGGGGAATGCTTAAAGCAAGCGGCTATTACGAACAGACATATTTTCAACGTCTTTTTTTAACGACGTTTTCATAACGTCAACACATCTGCGATCACAAATGCAATACCAGATGTGAACGTATAGATCGCTTGGGAAGTTTACTAATATACGGCCCAGAAGTCGGATGATCCACTCAATTCTGAGCTTAAGAGATAGGCTGGCTACAAACCCCTACAAAACTAAACTTGTCTTCATCTGCAGGAAATACAAAGTCCCAAAAATAGATCCACATTCTAATAACGCTATAAGATTAATATTTTTCGACGAAATTTAATATTTGGGTTTCATTTAATATGGTTGAAAGACATCTCTTGCGAGCTTTGCGATTGTGTGGGACTTGAAACACCCACTAAAAAAACCCAGGGAAGGCATGATGTTACAATCCTTCCAGTAATCGCACCTAGTCGTCAGACTAATCAGCAATTTTGTGTTAATATTTACTGTACATAAGTACATGTACTGTTTTTAGGAACTAACTTTGGTTTGTTACCTTTTGTTTTGTAATTAATTATCACGTTGTTCGTGAGATTATGTTCTTACATATATATTTCTTTTCTTTTTACATAGTTAACTAGTTCAAAAGGTTTATCTCTACGTAATATTCGAACTAAATTGTTGCTATTAAGTAGTTGGACTACTTCTAAATTAGCATGGTTGCGAAGCCTAACTTCATGTCTTCTTGCGACCTTCCGAACCGCGTCCTCTACCATTTCACGCTAGCGAGCGTTTTTTTTACAAAATCTTTGTTTTTTTTCGATGCAATCCTTTCTATTTTTTTTTTAACAAAGTATGTAGAGCGTTCTTAGCAATTCAACCATACTTATGTAGACTTTTGTTACGCACACTTATGAGTGATAGAAATAATAATAGGGTATCGAACAGTTCGCCCAAGCGGACTGTAGCCCGTCTCTATGTTTATTTGTAAAGTTAACATGAACCGACTTCACTTCATTTAATTTAATTTGCCTTTTTTTGGTCCAATTAGATATATCATTTACTGTCCTTTGCAGTTTTTGTGTAAATTCCTGTGCGGTTTTTCTTACTGCAAGTACAGCAGTATCGTCTGCAAAAGTGGCAACAGAAGTTTCGTCATTTTTTGGTAGGTCGTTCGTTTATAGGAGGAACAGTATGGGTCCTAACACACTACCTTGCGGTACTCCAGCTGTGATGTGTTTCAATGCGGAGTACTCATCCTCTTGGTTAATTCTAAATAAATGTTGCATTATATACGACACTAGTATTTCATAGTACTGTTGTGGGAGATATTTTTGTAGCTTGCGGATTAATCCAAATGTTCCTTAAAAGTAAACATTTAATTTCAAAATATCAGTCAGGTTTTCGAGCGAAACACAATTGCACCACGACCTTATTAAATGTATGTGAAGACATACGGGTCTAAATAAGGATATGATGGTGTTGAAATTATATAATCTATTTACTGTATTGTTTGATACACTTTGTTAGTAATCATGTTTGCAGGCTGTTTCTTGTGTTTCTATATTTATATTTTTTTCCTTACTTCTAATAAAACTTTGCTAACAATAGGTTATGAGCCCAGAACACAATGGCCGAACATAAAGAATTTTCTCACGGTATCCCACAGTTCGATGGAAGAGGATACGACGACTGGAAGTTCAGAGTAGAGATTCATTTGGACAGTCAGGGCTTGTTGGACGTTCTAACCGACGTTCAACCAACAGAAACTGCGGCGAGGGCTGAGTATTTGAAAAGGGACAAGAAGGCCAAAGAGCGCCTGGTAAATTTTATCCATTCAAGTTGCCTTAGCTATGTTCGAGAGAAGAACACTGCCAAAGAGATGTGGAAAAGCTTAAAATCTGCATTCGAAAAGAAATCAGTAGTTAACGAATTACTGTTACGCAAGCAATTGGCAAAACTTCGAATGAAGAATGATGAGTCTGTGATCTCACATTTGACAAATTTTGAGGATTTGATAAGGAAGTTGAAATTGGCAGGGGCCAAACTAGAAGAAAGTGATTTGCTCGCTCAACTTTTTCTGACATTGCCTGAAAAATTTGATCCTTTAGTTACCGCATTACAAAACATTGACGACGGTAAGCTTACGTTCAATATTGCAAAGGAGAGACTAATATCGGAACAGAGCAAGTTCGAAGATCGACAAGAAGGGGAATTTGAAGAAAAAACTGCATTTTCTGGAAAGAAGCATTTCAATAAGAAAAATTTGACGAAAAAGTTCAACGGAAAATGTTTTAAATGTGGAAAATTTGGCCACCAAGCACGAGAATGTAAAAAAGTGGAGGCCAGAAGCGTTGAGAGTACAAGTGTGTGTTTTAATTTTAGACTTAAACTTTCTGGAAAGCAGTAACAAGGTTATAAGGAAGGAAAATAAAAATAAATTTACCTGCCAAATGAAAAATGGTATTTTGCAGATCTTGAGCTACTGAAAGCTCCTGTTGAAATTAATGTCGCAAAAAGCGATCAGTCACTTACTGCATACCATTCTGGAGAAATTCTTGGGATGAGCAATAACGACGTGAACTTGTGAATAAACGATGTTTTGTACGTTCCAGAGTTACGAGACAATTTATTGTCGGTTCGAAAACTCACAAGAACTGGAATTAAGGTACATTTTTTGCACAATAAAGCGTTAATTGTAAAAGATGATAAAGGATAAAAGGTTAGGTCATATTGGCGACCAAGGGTTTGAAAAACTGATCAAAAACGGAATAATAAAAGATGTAAATGCCAAAGATGCAAAAATTGGTTTCTGTGATACTTGTGTGGAGGGTAAGCAATGCCGTGAACGTTTCAATGGAACACGTATAAGAGCAACAAGACCTCTTGAACGAATTCATTCTGATGTTTGTGGACCAATTGATCCTGTTGCTTGGGACGGCTCGAGATATTTTGTGTCATTCATTGATGATTACAGTCATATTACAATGATATACCCAATTAAAAAGAAATCCCAAGTTTTCGAAGTTTTTCAAGAATATGAAGCAATGGTTACTGTAATGTTCAAAACTGCAATTTCTAAAATGACTATTGACCAAGGGCGTGAATATTTATCAAAAAATCAAGAAAATTGGTATAAACGAAAGGGTATTCAAGTGGAACCAGCTATAGCTTACTCGCCACAGCAAAATGGAGTTGCAGAAAGATTCAACAGAACTCTAGTTGAAAATATAAGAACCATGCTGATTGAGACAAGCGTGCCTAAGAAGCTGTGGGTTGAAGCAGCTTTGTGTGGTACTTATATACTCAATCGTAGTCCAACAAGAAGTTTGTAAAATTGTGCAACACCGGTGGAATTGTGGAACAGAAATAAGCCCCAGCTGGAAAAGCTTAAGGTATTTGGTTGCAAAGCTTACTCTTGGATTCCAAAACAATGCAGAAAGAAATTGGATCCAAGGAGTAAGAAAGCAGTTATGGTTGGCTATGCACCAAATGGCTATCGGCTCTGGGATTTGCAGAAACAAAAAGTGTTCACTGCAAGAGATGTTAAGTTTGATGAGTCATATTATCCATTTAAAAATGAAAAAGCAAATGAGTACGAAAAAAATGTGAAATCTATTATTACAATTCAACCGATTCACGAGCAAGAGGGGGAATATTTATATAGTGATGATGCTGTGGGTCACACTCAAAAAGAATTTATGACCAACCCCGTGATTGTGGAACATGTCTATGAAGAACAAGAAGCTTTAAATGAAAAAGAAAATGCTCGTGTTACTGAACCTGAGGTTGATGAAGAAGGAGCTATGTTTGAGGATGCTGAATTTGGATACGAGGAAGCTACTGATATTGCGCTGCCTTCGCAACCAAATAACAGCAACCTTGAGGAGGAAACTGTAAGACGCAGTGACAGAGAGCGCCGAATACCAAGTAAGTTCCTTGATTATTTTACTACTAGTAGAGCAAATTCTGCCGCTCTTCACATTTCTACCAGTGTTCCCGAGACATGTGAAGAAATTTTAAAAATCAATAATAGCCAATGTTGGAAAGAGGCGATTCAAGATGAAATCGATAAAATGAAAAGAAACAATGTTTGGCAAATTGACAAACCTCCACCTGATGTAAAACTATTGAAGTCCAAGTGGGTATTCAAAATAAAAGAAGATGAAAATAGAAATCCTCTGAAATTCAAGTCAAGGCTTGTTGCCAAAGGGTATCTTCAAAAATATGGCATAGATTATCATAATACATATGCGCCAGTGGCGAAGCTAACTACAATACGTATCGTGTTGGCTGTAGGTGTTCGTCTAAAGTACATTTTTCATCATATGGACGTCAAGACAGCTTTTTTATATGGAGACCTTAAAGAGGATATATACATGGATGTACCCGATGGATTAGAAGCTAAAAAAGGCATGGCGTGTAAACTTGTTAAGTCACTGTATGGTCTTAAGCAGTCACCGCGTTGCTGGAATGACAAATTTAATGAATTCCTTTTATTCCTGGGATTCATCAGATCTAAACATGATTATTGTTTGTATACCAAGAAGGATAAGAAGAATGATGATGTTTTAATCATTATCCTATATGTGGATGACTTACTTATCGTTGGAAATAAGTTGATGACTATTGAGAAACTCAAGAGGGACTTGTCTAACAAATTTGAGATGTACGATTGTGGAAAACTTAAATGTTTTCTTGGAGTTAAAGTGGACAACGATGAAGGAAGTATAAAGTTTTCGCAAGCAGCAAGTATTGAAAAACTACTTCAAAAATTCGGAATGTCAGAATGCAACTCAGTTAAAAGTCCAATGGAAAAGGGGTTACAGTTACAACCAAGTGATGCCCAAACAAAAACGGAGAAACCATACCGTGAACTTCTGGGAAGCTTGATGTATATAATGTTGTGCTCAAGACCAGACATATGCTATCCTGTTGCATATATGGGCCGATATCAGCAATCTCCATCCGATGTACATTGGCAGCACCTAAAAAGAATCGTTCGGTATCTGAAATACATAAAAGACCGGAAACTTGAATTCAAAATAAATGAAGATTTGCCAGTTATTGGATATGCTGATGCTGAGTGGGGATCTGACCAAGTTGATCGAAAATCAGTTACTGGATATATTTTCAAAATATATGGATGCACTGTTTCTTGGTGCAGCAAAAAGCAAACTACTGTCGCTACATCATCTAGTGAAGCAGAATATATTGCGTTGAGCTCAGCTGTTACAGAAGCGCTATGGTTAAAAGGCATAATGCAAGACCTGGACGAGTTGAAAGAAGAGCCTGTTATAATTTATGAGGACAACCGTGGATGCATCTGTATGGCAAATAATTTAGAAAGTAAAAGAGCTAAACACATCGACATAAAACACCATTTTATAAGAGACACAATTGCAAGCGGCGCTGTACAAATTCAACACATAAGAACTACAGAACAATTGGCTGATATTTTCACAAAGAGTCTAGATGCCACCCGTTTTAAGAAGCTAAGTCTAAATTTGGGATTAAACGATTAAGAGGGGGTGTTGAAATTATATAATCTATTTACTGTATTGTTTGATACACATTGTTAGTAATCATGTTTGCAGGCTGTTTCTTGTGTTTCTATATTTATATTTTGTTCCTTACTTCTAATAAAACTTTGCTAACAATAGATGGGAATAGTTGTATTTCTAGATTTCTCAAAGGCATTCGATTGTGGAAATCATTCAACATTGATAAAAATAAATAAATTAAAATCGCAGCTCGCTTTCGATAGTTCTCTATGTAGCTTTATGGCATCGTATCTGTCCGATCGTTCCCAGTACGTTTTTTTACAATAACCAGTGTTCATCACGGCTCCACTTTCCTTCCGGAGTATCTCAGGGTTCAGTGCTAGGTCCGCTTCTGTTTACGTGTTTTATAAATGACATATCAGAATGCTTTTCTTTCTGTAACACCGCATATACGCCGATGACGTTTAAGTATACGAAATGTTTCCTAGACCAAATAAGAACCAAGCAGTTGACAGGATTAATACAGATCTGACGAACATTTATAATTGGACAACGTTGAATCAGCTAAACCTTAATCCAACAAAAACAAAACCTATCTTAATTAACAGAAGTAGGAATAAAGAAAATGTTCCTCCGATTTTTCTTAACCATTCTCTGGTTGAATATGTTGAGAACATCGGAATCTCGGAATATACTTTAACCAACGTTTTAGCTGGCATTCTGACATAAATAGGATTGTTTCAAATGTATATGGTGCCCTTGGTGGATTAAGCCCTACATCCAAATATCACACAATACATGTCAAATTAAAACTAGTAAAATCGTATATTTTGCCCATAATTTTGTATGGATGTAAGATTTTTGCAGACATGGATTACGAGTCCAAGCGGAAACTTGAAGTAGCTTATAACAGCTGTGCCAGATTTATTTTTGACATAAAAAGAGGCGAACAAATTTCCGACTACACAAAACAAATAGCTGGTTGTTCTTTAAAGGCTTTACTGAGTTATCGGACCATACTACTCGTAGCATTACATAAAATTATAATGACTAAAGAACCAAATTATTCATTTGAAAAAAATAGATTCGCGAGTCTTCAACGATCATTACAAATGATTCCACCCAGACACAAGTATCTTGTTACCAGCCGTCAATTTTTTGTTCATGCGATTCGTCTTTGGAATTGTCTACCCCTGTATATTAAACGCATGAACAGGAAGAAAACTTTTGACGAATATACTTTAACGCTTCTCAAATGCTATATCTGTCTTTATCTATTTCTCTATCTTTGTTTTCCATTTCATCTATTCATCCTTTATTTACTTCGCACTATTCATATTTTTCCAATACCTTCTTCCGTTTTTCTTTCTTTTTGTTTTCCTTTCGTTCTCTATTTTATTATTTTATAATTATATATTTGAATTGTTAGTATCTTAAATTTAAATAAACCAAAGTCAGTATTGCAACATAAGTCTTAGTTTGTACAAATTAAAAGTATCTTTCTCTTATACACATATAAAATTATGAGTTGAATAAATAAATAAAAATAAATAAATCCTTTGTGCCAGACTTTATCAAAAGCCTGTGTTACATCAAGGAAGATGTAGAGCATATTTATTTTTCCTCTAAAGCTTTTTCTATTATATTAGTTATTCTGTGGACCTGATCTATAGTGCAGCATTTATTTCTGAATCCAAACTGATGGATTGGGACCAGTGTCTTTTCTTCTAGAATCGGATGGAGTCGTTTTAGGAGCATTTTTTCGAATAGCTTAGACAGGATTGGCAGCAATGATATCGGCCGATAGACGTTACTTCGCTGAGCAATTTACCCGGCTTAGGTAACATGATAACTTCCGCAAACTACCACATGCGCGGAACATACCTTAGGCTGAACGCAGCATTTATTATCTGTGCTATTTTGTTCATACTTTTTTAGGCAGTTTTTTCACAATTTCAAGACAGAAATTATGCTGCAAATAAGAAAGAGTTCAAAAAGCTACAGCCCACTTCGGCACTCCACACCATGCTCCACCTTTTACCGACTGAAATCGTCGACAGTTGGCTGCCAGCTCAGCAATAAGACTGAGAAGCTCAAATCAATGGAAAGAGCAACACACTGGGTATATCGAAATACTGTCGATATATCGACATCTTCCCAAGGTCACCGACCGCCAGCATACCGAACATAATTTCCACTTGGGCTACCAGCATTTAATCCCAGACAAAACCGGGATACAACGTCATGTCCTATACAAAGAATCGCTGTCAATTCTTACGGATGGGTCCATAGCCTGGAGTCTTTTCGGAAGACTTGAATGAATGACTTCTCCTCTTATCTTTACGACCGTTTTTCAGATAGCTGGTCATTATAGCCTCACCCTTTGTTGGATGCCAGATCAGTGTGATATACCAGGGAATTGTGAAGCTGATGAACTGGATCGATCAGACTCTTCTGGTTCAAACAGCATAAGCCACTGACATCGAGGTGCCAACGTCTTGTGTTAAATACCAAATTGACACCAATGCGGCGAGTGAAGCTAACCGCCGTTGGCACCACCTCGGCCAATGCAAAACCGCAAGCCTAGATTTAATACGATCTACGATCAATGTCAAGGAATGTTGCAAACTATGACTCAAAATCACAAAACCCTTTGGACAGGGTATAGTGATGTAAAAAATGAAAGCACAGCCACTTACTGTAAAGTTTTTGTATATCTTAACATAATCTATCGCCACACAATCCACAATGCACCATTTCAAAGCATAGATCATCCTCTAGTGACACCAGCCATCGCTTGACCAAAATAACCATCCAGTGGTTTCTTTACCGCATGCAATGAGGTAAACAAAGTCCTCAGATCCTCAAGACCTTTTTAAATCATAACATAGATGGCAACTGTATGATTACCTGCAGCTCTCTAGCGGTCACGAAGTAGCTGGATTCCCCTGTCAACATTCGTATAACAAGGAACCCTCCCCCTTTCGTTGCACAAATGAGCAAAGTTCACACGATCAATGCTGCTAAACAATATCGCAAGCTATTTGCAAGCGTCATGGCGCTGCAGTGTTGTGCATTACAGTGCGATCCTCCTTGCAAAAAGACCCAATGACAAGGTTTAAGTACCGCTGTACGACGATCGTAAGGTATGTACTTCTTCTCTGTGTGCCATTGCAAGTTCAATGTGGAGCCAATCGTCCGCTAGATATTATCCATGCCAGCCACGTTCGGACATTTATAAAGCAGCAGCGTACTTCGCGGAAACAAGGCAACATTACATATAAATTAATGAGCCCGCATGGAGTTATCCGCGAATGATCAAAGGATCAGTGCACAGTCCAGTGATGGTCAATTTTATCGCGATTTTTATTACACGATAGCGACATCTGATGGCACATTGAAATAATTGATTGATCGGGGAATTAGTGTGCCTAACTGCTGCCCGAACGTAGTCTAATCACGAATGAAGCGATTCTACGAAAAAAATCCTTCATCGCATGTTCATGGGTCCACTGCACGCACGTTGTTTTATGATGAATGGTTGACGGCTGGGCCGGTCAAGTTACCTAGGTGTCTGCTGAGCACAAACTATGCATATGACAAGCGATGAGTGGCATTACTCGTGTTGTGCACTATGGCGACAATACTTTAAATTCTATATCCGAAAGAGGAAGTCGAGACCGCGCACACAGCAACGAACTTAATTGCGGTTTGGTTGGTTGGTCACCCCGGTGCTGTCAATGTCAAGGTGATGAGAATGAAACATGACGATAACAAAACGTAAACGTATATGCAAATGTTCAACTAAGCGAAATAGTATGTATAACTCGAGCACTGAAACGCGGTCAGAATTTGTTATCTGTAGGAAAATTTATGGACAAAATACCAGAAATCGTGTAACCTCCAGCAAATTTAAGTAATTCATTTTAATTTTTTTCTGTGTGAGTAATCGGCTTATTTTTTTTTGGTTATTTGACAGGTTACTATTTAGATTTATTAAAATGAATGCTTGGGATACCGAAAAGAATATTTGGATACTGCAGCGGTACCCAGGGATGGAAAATGACATTTTTGAGTTGTATTTAAAACTGTTTTAAGATTTTACTAAAATCGAGTCAATTGTATTGAAAACTATTTTTTGCATGAAACAAATAAAACAAAGTGAATTCAAAGTGTTTTATTTTCCAAAACAGAAACAAACAAAAGTAAATAAACAATAGAGATAGATAGACAGATATTTTTTATTTTATGTTGTTTTGAATGAATAACCTTACATTATTTACCACGTTAAGTGGACGGCTGAAGTTACAGCGCTATTTTACGATTCGCCACAACCGATCATCAGACTCCTTCTGTGGTGCTGGTCTGTCTTTTTCCTTCATTTTATTCCGAAAATCCATTTCTTCCACTTAAACTTCTTCTTCCACTGGGAGTCACTCCTTCCACAGAAGGAGTCTGATGATCGGTTGTGGCGAACCGTGAAACAGCACTGTAACTCCAGCCGTCCACTTCACGTGGTAACGAATATGTGGTTATTCATAAGGGAAATTCACGGAAAACAAAAATTAAAACCAGGAAAAATTGTGTGGTATGTATCACATAAAAAACCATTAAAAATTTTTATTTTGCATGAAAAATTATACAATAGGTTCATTACCGCACATTTTACAACACAGAGATTTGGTATATTTCTATACCTTTCTACTGAAAAAATAATATAAAGGTCACAAAACATACATTTTTAATAAAGATAATTAATATTTTGAAGGAAACATACAAAAAAACCTTTATTGTAAAAAAAAAGATATTTATAACAGTAATTGTAAATAAAAAAAAATATTTTTTAGACACAATTTTGTTCTTTTTTTATAATTTGCCATTAAAAAATACATATAACCCCTAATTTTCACCCTTCTACCACCAATCCCCATTTATCTTTTAATATCGATATTAGTACTGTAATAATCTTCAACTCTCAGTGGCCGATTTTTATTTATCATTTATAAATTTGTTTATTCTTAAACGACAATTACATATACAATTTTTTTTTTTTTTAAATTCTGGCTCGCCAAGGCGATTTAAAAGGGGGGGGGGGGGGTACTACGACCTAAAAGATAAAAGATCTTTTGTACCGTATGGGCCAGAAAAGTTTAAACTAGCAGAATTTCCACTTTCCGTGTAAAGCGGATAATTTTACCAGTAGAAGAATTCTTTATGTCCTCGGGGCTCAATTGTTCCCTGAGAAAGATCTTCTTTCTAATTCCATTAAGGGCTGGGCATTCACATAAAATGTGTTCAGCTGACTCGTCCTCTTCAAGACAGAGTCGGCACTCAGGAGAATCTGCTATTCTCATTTTGTGTAGATGATATCTTAAACCGTGGTGACCAGTAAGGTAACCGACTAGGTTTTTGATATCATGCCTGCTTAGGTTTAGACATTTGCTGGCATTTCTATTGAAGGCCCGAATGGCTCGTTTGGCCTGTCTTAGACCTGGGATGCTTTCCCAAAGACAGATACATTTTCTATGTTCCACGCTTTTAATTGCTGCCGTTGCTGCTGATCTAGGAGTGCAGCAGAAAGGTTCGGGACCTATGAAAGGTGTTTCTGAACCTTTTCTGGCCAGTTCGTCGGCCTTTTCGTTACCTTCTACCCGGACTTGACCCGGAATCCACCATAATTTGGTCTTGTTTCTTATTCCGAGTATTTGTAGGGTATTGAAGCAGTACATGACTGATTTGGAGTCAATGGTATACGAGCTAAGGGCGTTTATAGCTCCTTGAGTGCTTGACTATCCGTGAAAATATGGATGGTTGCACCTTTTATGCCAGATAAAATAATGTGGCTGGCGCATTCTTGAATGGCGTGGAGCTCTGCTTGAAATACGCTGGGACTTTTTCCCATTTGTATCTTAAAGCGCTTATTTGGTCCGTATATTCCCGCTCCTACCCCCGTTTCCATTTTAGAACTATCCGTATACCACTTTATGCTGTTGTGGCTGTTTGGTGGGTTATTACTAACCCATGCTTCTCTCTTGGGTATCTCCGTGGAGAACCGTTTGTTGAAGCATATTGTTTTTTGAATGCGATCTGTGACCGCGCAGTTCATGTTAAGTTCTGGCAGTTCATCGAGAAGGGTCTTAAGTTCCGGGTGATCATTAAGACTTATCTCGTTTAATTGCATTAGACTTATTGCACTGCGGATCGCCACTTTCTGAACGTATATGTGGAGAGGTGTAATTCCTGTTATTGCCTCTATGGCAGCTGTTGGACAGGTTCTCATGGCTCCGGAGATACCAAGGCACGCAAGCCGTTGTACCTTTTTGAGTTTCTCTATTGCGACCTTTTGTGTGGATTTTGTCCACCATACTATGGAGGCGTATGTTATAATGGATCTTATCATCACTGTGTAGATCCAGTGGACGATCTTTGGAGAGATTCCCCAGGTTCTGCCATATGTGCGACGGCAGGCCCATAAAGCTCTATTAGCTTTAGTGATTTTGTTATTTATGTGAGAGTTCCAGTTAAGTCTCTTGTCTAGGATTACTCCACGATACTTGACTTCGTCGGAATACTCTACGAACGTGTCGTTTATTGTGATTAGGCCTAGGTCTGATTTCCTCCTTTTAGTGAAAGGAATGATGACGGCTTTACTGGGATTTATGGAAAGATTTTCCTTGATGCACCAGTCTATGGCTGTCTTTAGAGCATTTTTCATTTTTGATGTGACTCCAATTGAGTCTTTGCCCCTGACTATGATGACAATATCATCGGCGTACCCAATTGTAGTGTAGCCCAAATTGCTCAACTTCTGTAGCAGGTCATCGTTGACCAATGACCACAAAAGGGGTGAAAGTACTCCCCCTTGTGGGCAGCCCCTTACGGCTGTTACTGATACTGAGGTCGTTCCTGACGAGGCAGTTATTTTGCGACTTTCCAGCATGGCTTTGATCCATTTAATAGTTGGTTTGTCTATGTTTCTATGGTACAAAGCATTTGATATGGATTCATATCCAGTATTGTCAAAAGCACCCTCTATGTCCACAAAGGCACAAAGTGAGATCTCTTTGCAACGGTAGGCGTTTTTTATACCCTATTCTAGGGGTATATTAATTTTGACGCATAGTTTGTAACATACCTTAATATTGCCCGTAGACCCCTAAAAGTTACTATATTTATGATCAGCATCGATAGTAATGTCGATCTAGCCATGTCCGTCCGTCCGTCCGTCCGTCGGCAAAAATTAGGCCTTTAAACTGGACCTAGAGAGCTGAAATTTTAACCATATACTCTCTAGGGTCCAGAAATAATCAAGTTTACGAATTTTTGAAATCCGCCCACAGACACGCCCACAAACTCAAAAAAACAAAATTTTGGAAAAAATCGAATTTTGAGCTAGAAAGCTGAAATTTTTTATATATGATCTATGACTCCTAAAACTGCTCGGGATAAAAAAATTTCAAAATTCGCCCACTGACTCGCCCACAAATAAATAAAACAATTTTTTTGAAAACCCAAAGTTTGAGCTAGGAAGCTGAAATTTATAATATATACTCTCTATGGGCCCTTTATACTCATGTGTAAATATTTTCAAAATCCGCCCACTGTGGGCGCGCCCACAATTATTATAATTTTTTTTTTTTTTTGACAATTCAAAGTGATCTAGGGAGCTGAAATTTATAATATATACTCTCAAGGGGCCCTTTATGCTCATTTGTTAATTTTTTTTAAATCCGCCTACTGACACGCCCACAACTAAATAAAACAATTTTATTGAAACACCCAAGTTTGAGCTAGGGAGCGTTTTTTTTGATAAAATCCTTAGAGCGCACACAATATGTAGAACGTTCTTAACAATTCAACCATACTTAGACTTTTGTCACGCGCACTTATGAGGGATAGGAATAAGAATAGGGTATCCAACAGTTCGCCCAAGCGGACTGTAGCCCGTCCCTATGTTTATCTCTGTAGTTAGTCTTAACAGAGCGCCTTCCGTGGATTTGCCCTTTTGGTACGCATATTGGTGAGGGTGCAGAGGCATGCTTTTTGATATGCATTCTCTAATGTGGATGTCAATAATCCTTTCGATTGTTTTCAGAAAAAATGATGTCAGGCTTATCGGACGATATGATTTAGGTAATTCGCTCGGCTTGTTTCCCGGTTTAGGTATAAATACTACGTTTGCCTCATTCCAGGTAACTGGTATATACCCCCAGTTGAAGCTGAACCTAAATAAGGCAATCATGGATAGTAATAAAAATTCTATTCCATTTTGAATGAGGGCTGGAAAAATAACGTCTGTTCCTGATGCCTTGAATGGTTTGAATGAGTTAATTGCCCATTTAACCTTATCCGGATTAAAAAGTTTTCCGGATAAACTATTAACTCTGCTGCGATTTCTTGGATTTGAGACCTCCGCTATATGGTCATCTGTAATGACCATCGTGTGAGACCCTGGGAAGTGAGCCTGAAGCAAAGTTTTCAGCGTTTCTTCCCGGTCGCGTGTGATTGAACCATCTGATTTGATTAACAATCGCATGCTTTTTTCTTGATCCCTTGACAGAGTCCTTTGGAGGCGTGCCACCTCTGGAATTTTTTCGATCTTCTCACAGTTTGCACGTCATGACGCTCTTTTGGATCTGCGCAACTCTAAGTTGTATATGGTCAGCATGGATTTATATTGTTCCCATGTGCCGGTGCGTTTGGCTTTGTTAAAAAGCTTTCTCACTCTCTTTCGAATAGACTCAAGGTTATCGTTCCACCATGGTACGCACCTTTTAACCACGGTTCTTTTAACCTTGCAACTATTTTTGAATGAGGTAAGAATAATATCATTTATTTGACATCGCGCAGCATCTGCATCATTTGTTGTTGATGGTGCTTCTGGCAGCATGTCATATCTGACCGCAAGATTTTCGCGGTAAGTTCTCCAATTAGTCAGTCTGTTGTCATAACGGACTGACGCGTGTTCGACATTGCATCTTATCTCGAATCGGATGTGCATATGATCCGATAGAGATGCCTCGCCAGACACATGCCAGCCCTCTATAATATCATTCATAAAAGGAGATGAGATAGTAAGGTCTAAAACTTCTTCTCTTATGGAATTTCTAAACGTGGGACTATTTCCCTTGTTTAGAAAGACGAGGTTATTGCTATATAGATATTCTAATAACGACTCACCTCTCTTGTTTGTACTATACTGAGTGCGTGCAAAATTTTGTGGGAATAATTTTTCCAAAAAGAAACTTGGAAATTTTCATAAGGCATAATGTTCTACAGTGGCTAACCACTCAATGTCCAGGGAGTCCATGTATTGGAAATTAGATGCGGATACAAGAACCGCATTGGTAGCAAACAACATGTGGCGAAATTGTTTTTATGAAATCAAAAAATTCATTTTGCAGATAATAATCAATTAGATGCTCGAGACAAATTGGCAAAGTTCAGACCGCTTATGAATCTTTTGTGCCAAATATATCATCAATGGGGATTCATGCACGAAAAATTATCCATTGATGTAGCCATGATCAAGTATTTTGGCCACCATTCTTCGAAAAAGTTCATAAGAGGAAAACCTGTTCGTTTTGGTTTCAAGAACTGGATGCTGACGATTAGTTGTGGCTACCTATATAACTTTGATACATATTGTGGTGCAAAAATGTGAACCCTGATGCCGCTGGGATCTCGAGTTGTACTTGAGCTTCTAGAAAAAGTTATATTTCCTTCTGATCGCATACAGCAAGAGAAAACCGAACATAAAAATGTCAATTGAAGCTGAATAAAGTATTCAAGAAGGAAGTAAACAAGTAAACAAGAATATTCTTTTTGTAAAATGGAGTGATAATACGAGTAGTATTGTCACTATGGGAACATACTATCCAGCCCATGCATTATGTCAAACGTTGGTCATCAGTAGAAAAAAGAAAAGTTTTCATTCAGCAGCCGAACTTTATTGCGAATTATAATAATGGTATGGGTGGCGTTGAATTACACGTCCAGTGTGTCAATGCCTATAAAATCAAAATTCGAGGCAAAAAGTGGTGGCGGGCGCTTTTTCCGTCAATGCTAAGCTCTACATTGGTGAACGCTTGGAAACTATATAAAGTCGCAGCTGATTCCGAAGATGAGTTCTATCGTTTCAAAGAGATATTACTCGATATTATCTTAGAAGATATACAGTTCTCCAACCTTCGACATCAAAACGATCCATATCTGCAAGCGCTTCTTTATCTGAAGGTCACCATTTTCCAAAGAGAATTGAAAAGTCTCTTAGATGCGGAGTATGCCACATGCGAGTCAGATGGGTTTGTGAGTTCTGCGACATAGGTCTGTGTGTCGAAAAAAATGCGTTAAGAAATTTCATGTGAAAAATTAGCAACCATATTTTCACATTGTACCTGCTTTGGTACGGCTTAAAAACCACACTTCCTACTTTTTTTTAAAAAAATTAAAAATTTTTTTTTGTATTCCTTAAACATAAAAAAATATTATGTTACAAAAAATTTAAAATTTTAGTTTTAAATGTCTGGTGATAAATGGGTTAATGTATATACATATTAGTTAAGTTAATAAAGACCAATGATTTAAAAACATTAAAAGTTGCTGTTATGTTTTTGTATAGGCCGTCATCGTCCAGAGCGCTTCATTCCTCTTTCAGTCATAGACCACATCCCCACACACTTATAATAAGTTAGGTTTTTTTCATTCCCTTACCAAAATATTCACAAGAAATAATTTATATGGCAAAACAAGGTTTGCCGGCTCAGGTAGTATATATATATTAAGTAACAAATAAATAGGTAAATAGATTAAATAAATAAATTAATAAATACTCGTAAATAATCCCTATTCCTAAAAATAGTGCATGCAAAAGCAACTCACTGCTTTTCTCAACCAAATTAGTCCTATTACTTCTAAACAGTCAGGTTATCGTCAAGATCATAGTAGTACAACGGCTCTAGTCGACGTTATCGAAAGGGCAAGAAATGCGCTAGATGATAATAAAGTTACCTTCTTAATACTTTTGGATTATTCGAAAGCATTCGAGACCATCGACCACAACATTATGTCCCAAAAGCTATTGCAAATGCATAACTTTACACCCGAAGCAGTGAAGCTCATTTTCTCCTATCTTTCTGGAAGACATCAAGCAGTTGTTGTTGGAGATCAGATTTCCAACTTTCTACCGCTTTCCTGTGGAGTCCCGCAAAGTTCAATATTGGGCCCGGCCTTCTTCTCAATTTATGTTAACGAAGCTCCGAAAGTAATTCGCCACTGTGATGCACATCTTTTTGCTGACGACCTTCAGATAATGAAAAGCAGTCCGCTTGGTATGATTGAGGACTGTGCTATCAAGATTAATGAGGACCTTTCATCTATTAAACGATGGTCTTTAAAATGTGGCCTCACCTTAAACCCCCAAAAAACTAAATGCCTTGTAATATCGAAAAGAATCGTAGATATTTCCTGTTTTCCTGCCATTGAACTCGGAAACACCCAAGTCGAGTTTGTGGATAAAGTCAAGAACCTCGGTATATGTTTTAATAGAACACTAAATTGGAATAACCATATCACACTGGCTGTAGGCAAGGCATACGGAGCTCTTCGATTGCTTTGGCCAACTAGGAAATTCACCCCTTTGGATACCAGGAAAATGCTAGCTAAAACCCTTGTAACACCGATCTTGACTTATGGCTGTGAAATTTTCTGCAAGCTCGACAGCGTAAGTCAGAGGCAGCTCAACGTTGCCTTTAACAATGTGGCTCGTTATATATTTGGTCTAAGTCGGTATGACCACATATCATCATTTTCTAAAAGTATATATGGAATCTCTTTTCAAGACCTTATAAAACTTAGAACTCTAACAATGTTCTTCAATATTATCCAAACGCACCAACCTTCATACCTTTACGAAAGAATCCAGTTCTCGTTGTCTAGAAGATCTTACCAAATTATAGTTCCCCGTTTTACATGTCTTACTTCAGAGCGACAGATTTTTGTTAACGCAACTCGGTTATGGAATACTCTGCCACGTCATGTGCGAAGTTCAGATAGTCTAATTGCCTTTAAGAAAAATGTCTTCACACATTATCTGATGACATAACCTTCCCTTTTCTCGGCTTCTGTTTTCTGTTGGGTTTGCTAAACTTTGCTAAACTTTGCTATACTTTTCTTTACTTCCTTTTTACTTTTCTTTTTTTTCTTTTTTCTTTTTCTTTTTTTTTCTTTTTCCTTTTTTTTCTTTTCTTGTTATACCCTCCTTTTTTCCTCACCTTTTTCTCTTTTTATTTAAACATTGTAAATATTCTTTAAATATTGTTAACCTTGTACCTTATATTAAGCTTTTTTTCGTTTAAATTAACTTTAATATTTACAATCGTTTCTTCTTTTTTGTTATAAATATTATATGCATATGTCCGATTCTAAGCTTTATTATAAACAAGATGTTAATCTTAAAATCAAGCTACGATGATAATAAAATACAAATACAAATACAAATACAAAATAGATAAAGTGAATAAATAGATAAATTAAATAAATTAAATAAGTATATTAAATACATAAATAAATAAATAAACAAATAGACATATATGTTAAAAAACAAGAAAATGAATATATACATTAATTCACAAATAAATAAATAAATATGTGGAATAACTAACAATAAAATAAATAGACATATAGATTAAGTACTAAGTAAATAAATATATAAATTAAATAAAAAGTAAATAACTAAATATGTAATAAATAAATATAAATATTTCACCAGGCGCATCAGAAACAAACATTTTCAGGTACATAATTGGTTTATAATAGGATTATCAGAGTAATCACACCTCATTAAAAATGTAATTTCTTGTTTTCGAATTCTATCAGAAATTAGTTCAACATTCCCTCTTCTATGTAACTGTATAGTTGAAAAGTGCCATGGCAGGTCTAACATTATTTTTAGGATTTTATTCTGAGAAATTTCCAATTTTAAAATGTCTTCGGGTTTGGGAGTCGTCCTATTCAAGAGAAAGTCGGCACTCAGGAGAGCTGCTATTTTCATCTTGTTTAGGTGATATCTTAAACCATGGTGATCAATAAGGTAACCTACTTAGTTTTTGATATCATGCCTGCTTAGGTTTAGGCATTTGCTGGCATTATTATTTAAGGGCCGAATGGCTCGTTTGGCCTGTCTTAGACCTGGGATGCTTTCCCAATAATAGATACATTTTCTATGTTCCCGGATTTTTATTGCTGCCGTTGCTGCTGATCTCGGAGTGCAGCAGAAGGGTTCGGGACCTATGAAAGATGTTTCTGAACCTTTTCTGGCCAGTTCGTCGGCTTTTTCGTTAACTTCTATCCAGACATAACCCGAAACCCACCATAATTTGGTCTTATTTCTTAATCCGAGTGTTTGAAGGTATTGAAGCAATACATGAGTGATTTGGATTCAAAGGTGTGTGAGCTAAGGGCGTTTATAGCTGCTTCACTATACGTGAATATATGGATGATTGCACCTTTTATGCCAGATGAGTAAATGTGGCTGGCGCATTTTTGAATGGCGTGGAGCTGTGCTTGAAATACACTTGGACTTTTTCCCATTTGTATCTTAAAGCGCTTATTTGGTCCGTATATTCCCGCTCCTATCCCCGTTTCCATTTTAGAACCATCCGTATATCTTTCTATGCCATTGTGGCTGTTTGGTGGGTTATTACTAACCCATGCTTCTTTCTTAGGGATCTCCGTGGAGAATCGTTTGTTGAAGCATAGTGTTTTTTGAATGCGGTCTGTGACCGGGCAGTTCATATTAAGTTGGGCGGTCCTCTATCTCACACTTTACGATTGGGAATTGTAGTATTTATTGTATTCAACTCGCAATTCAATTCATATTAAGTTGCGGAAGTTCATCGAAAAGGGTCTTAAGTTCCGGATGGCCGTTAAGCCTTATCTCGTTTAACTGTATTGGACTTGTTGCACTGCGGATCGCCACTTTTTGAATGTATGTTTCGGAGATACCTAGGCACGCAAGCCGTTGTACCTTTTGGAGCTTCTCTATTGCGTTATTTTGTGTGGATTTTGTCCACCATACTATGGAGGCGTATGTTATAATGGGTCTTTTCATCACTGTGCAGATCCAGTGGACCATCTTTGGGGAGATTCCCCAGGTTCTGCCATTCAGTATTGTCAAAAGCACCCTCTATGTCCAGAAAGGCACATAGTGCAATCTCTTTACACCGGTAGGCGTTTTTTTTTATCTCTGTTGTTAATTTTAACAGAGCGCCTTCCGTTGAATTGCGCTTTTGGTACGCATATTGATATAGGTGCAGAGGCATGCTTTTTGATAAACATTCTGTAATATGGACGCCACTAATCCTTTCCTTTGTTTTCAGAAAAAAAACAATGTCGGGCTTATCGGACGACATGATTTACGTAATTCGCTCGGCTTGCTCCCGGTTTAGGTATGAATAAAACGTTTACGTCCCTCCAGGTACTTGGTATTAAACCCCAGTTAAAGCTGAACCTAAATAAGGTAATCAATAATGAACCTCCAGCCGATAGGATCTTCGAATCTCAGCCCCCTGGTTCGAGAAGGCAAGGAAGACCGAACCTCCGTTTTAAGACCAAGCCATCGCGGATGCCAGAGCGCTTGGTCTGGAGAACTGGAAGCAGGGTGCCGGGGTCCCAGAGGATGGAAGGCTACAGTGTCTCAGTCAGAAACTCATCAAGGGTCGGGGACCGTGACGCAATACGGAACTAATTTAATAACAACAAACACTACCACACTACGCTGGTCATTCGATCCATTGACATGGAATGACAATAAACGCTACTACACTGCGGTGGTCATTGGATCCGTTAAAAATACAATAACCTAACCAGCTTCTTAATGAATGGATATAGCTGAGCCAGCTATAGTCATATTATTGTAACCTAGTTGTAAGTAGAAACTTTGAGACATTTAAGTTAAGAATGTAATAGTCGTAGTGAATAATTTTAGTATACGAGTACATAGCATGTAATCGATCGAAACAAATCAATCAAATAAAGTCAAGAGAAATCAATAGGTCTTTATTATTTCGGCACATTTGCCTTTCCTTTTCATTGCGGCATATTTGCCTCTGTTGATAGCGTTGCCATCGCTTTAACTGGCACAACTAGGGAACCATGATCACCTCCCCCACACACACCGTTAATTAAGTAAGTAAGTAAGGATGAACGTGCGGGCCTACCAAAGTGTTTCCTATTAATCCAGCCCAAACATTATCGCTAAACCTCCTTTAAAGTAAGCAATACATTTTGAAGAAGTTCTTTACAGTTATTAAATTGTTACCTTCGAAAGGAAGTTGTGCGTATTAAATGGGGATTGCAGTCTGCCCAATGGTGCAAATTTTGGTGGTTCGTAATTCAATCCTTTGTGAATTACACTTCGCCAGTCCACAGAAATTTATTGCCTGTTTGCGCAATAGCAATTGGCGAAATTCCACTCTTCTTTGCGCATCTCCTAATAGTAAATTCTGTTCCGGTGTTAAATGGAAAGGGTGTAATCTTTTACTCTGTAGAGTTCTGTGAATCGTGGTTCTGGAAGTTTCAACTGCACAGCTAGTCTGCGGACGCTGACTGAAGGGTAAACTTGCACAGCACGCAAAATCCCAACCTCAACTTCTGCCGACGCTGTGTCTGAACGTCGTTCCCTTTTATTTGCTGCAACGTTTGTACATAAACTATAAAGTGCAACTGACCCGGTACCAACAATGCGCTTATACGCATCAGCGAATAGTCGGCTACATGATGTTCTACGATTTGGGGATTTTAAGAGTGATTCAGTTGGCACACCTCTTTTTGACCATTTTTGTCCGACCAAAAATAGATTTTACTATGACTTGATTGTTCGTAAAAAAGTTGCATGACATCTTTTTTAGGAAATTTTTCAAGGATACAAATTTGATAACAAACAAATATTGTTAAGTAAAAACTTTGAGAAAAGTGCATTTTAAGTAAAAAAAGGGGAAAACAAATTTTCTTAATTTTGAGTTTAAGAAGCAGGGTACGTAAAATATCGCTCGCGAACGATAAAATAAGGATCTTTATCGATGTTCTCACAAACCATAAAAAAAAGTTCGTGAACGATAAAATTTTCGATCTTTAAAAATGTATAGTTCTCTCACGAACGAACTGTACCTATCCTTTTTTCAGTATCTCTCGTTCGTGAGAGATCGGAAAAAAGAAATTCAGGTAGAATATGGTTCGCTCGCGATAAGGATCCGTAAAGATCCATAAAACAAATCATTCTCTATCAAGTATCCGCTCAGTACAGTTGTGAAGCGATTTATATTTTCAATAGTTATTATTTAAAGACATTTGAGTTAAATAATTATTTTTCTTATAATGAAGAAGCTGACGAATCAACTTGCTTGGTTGGTTGGTTGGTTAGGTAGGCCCTCGATGAGGTACACTTAGACCAAAGGAGGTCCATTGTGATGCCATTTGGGAAGGGGCAGGTGGGTCACGCTGCTCGAACCTATAACCATCTGCTTTTCTTTATGAAGCTGCTAATAGCTGTGTTTTATTATCCATGCGGATCTGGATCTGGATCAATTTAATACGTAAAACAAAAACAACACAGGATCTTGCTATTTATCGGGATCATTAATCGTGATCCAAAATGTAATTACAAAACTCACTACCTGTTTTTTCGTGGCGTTGCTTATTTAAATTATAGGAAATTATAGGAACACAATAATATTGCCAGACCAAAATATGAAACACTATTAATAACACAAAAAATCAATTAGCATATTTTCATATTCGAATAATTTACCACTGCGACTTTTGAGACGTTTTGCTTCGTAATATAATACACAAAAATTAATTGAAATATTAGCAGTACAATACTGTTAATATGTTGCATATTTGAACATAACATTTGAACATAGTTTCTGAAAAAAAAATATTGAGTGCAAAATGTATGTTGATTTGTATTCAAATGGCAACACCCCCGACACAACAAGCGATCATATTGTGACGTCACATTGTACCCTATATTTGCAATATGGCTGAGTGCCAATCGAAACTTGAAATACCTGGTATCGTCTGTTATGTGTTAAAAACAACTGTTGCCACAACTTGCCACTGATGATCCAGATCGTTTTATTATCAGATCGGATCCGTATCAAGATCATTGGGATAATAAAACGCGGCTAATATCAGCCGTGCAGGCATTGTTAAGATCTTCTAGATCCCGGAAGAAGTATTTGCCTAAGGTAGCCATTCTGATGTTGGCTAGTGCGGGACACGTACATAGGAGGTGCAGGACTGTCTCCTCCTCTTCCTCATCCCTGCAATTTCTGCAGAAGTCGTTGTGGGGAATGCCCAGTCTCTGAGCATGTCTTCCTATTGCACAGTGTCCAGTGATTACGTTCGTAAGGGTTCCTCTTTTATGTTTTAAAAGTCTGTTTGTCCTTTTCGGGCCATAATTGTCTAGCGGTGCTACACTGGCTAAGTTGGTTCCATCGGAGGTTTGCTTTATTTAGCGCGTCGGCGTGGATGAGGTACCTGGCAGAAGACATTGGTGCATCAATGTTTGTATTTTTTTTTATTTTTTTTTTTATTTGTATTTGTATTTATTTATATCAATAATTTGCTGTGCAATAAGAACAACATTCTTTAAGAGTGCACAGTTAACATATGGATATACAAGGCGACATATTTTACGTTTATAGAAAAAATAATAATAATAATAATAATAATAAAGACAAATATGGGAACATTTTAAGTAAAACTAAAAATAAAATAAATAATATGGACATTCGCATTAAAAAGAAAAATTAAGCTACGTTAAACAGGAAAAACATCAATGAAGAGTACTAAGATAAGAAAAGACTAAAGACAAAAAACTAATGTGCTTGACCTTGGTTCTTATATTAAGGGGAAGTTGATTAAAAAGGCGAATGGCATGAATGAAAAATTGCCTACGTGAAATCGTGCAAGTGTAAACATTAGGCCTGATACCACTAGAACGAAGAGACTGAGAGAAAACGATTTTACTATACAGATAAGCAGGTTGTTTTTCGTTTAAAATTTTGAATACCATTGCGCAAGCTCTAAAATTTAAAAATTGGTCAAGACTGCATCCTAATATTTGTCGAGAGTGGCTCGATACATGATCGTATCTACGTAGATTGAATACAAATCGTGCGATTGAGTTGAAAGCAACGTCTACGCCTAGAGTTAGCATCTGTGCTAACAAACAACTCACAGCCATACATGATTAGTGATACGATCAAAGCCTTTACCAATTTGAGTTTGACAGTAGTAGGTAAGTTGTCCCGACAAACTGATAGACCCCGCAGAGCACCATAAATTTTCGATATCACAGAGTTAATGTGGTCACTCCAAGTTAGATTATTGTTGAAAATAATGCCAAGGCTTTTAATCTTATACACCTTTTCTACCTGAATACCATTTAATAAAATTGGGGGTAGTCGAGACGAAAGTAAATGCTTGTAAATTTGGATAGACTTTGTTTTCGAGGGATTTAGGAGAAGCCTGTTATCAGAAGACCACTTGACTATAGAAGCGAGGTCCTCGTTCATTCTTTCCACAGCGTCCATCAAACCAATTGGAAAATGAATATAAATTTGTACATCGTCAGCATACATATGAAAACGACAATTTTTAATCACAAGTGGTAGGTCATTAATGAACATAGAGAATAACAAAGGACCGATTATTGAGCCTTGGGGCACACCACAGTGAACAGGTAAGGCAGACGATAACGACTGATTGTGGAAGACGGATTGAACTCTTTTAGTTAAGTAAGACAGTATTAACTTTACAGAAAGGTGGGAAAAGTTAGACAGAAGTTTATTACAAAGTATATCAGGACGAACGGAATCGAATGCTTTCGAAAAATCAACCAACGTTACCAAAGTTACTTCATCCTGGTCTATAGTTTCCCGTATATCGTCTGTGACTTTAAGCAAAGCGGTTACGCAGCTGTGACCAGAGCGGAAACCAGACTGCATAGGCGTTAACAAGTTTTTTGAGTCAAGATAATGTTTAATTTGAGCACAAATAATTGATTCAAACGCCTTAGATAAAAAAGGTAGAATGGCAATGGGTCGATATTCTGTTCCGTTTCTATTTTTGGGGATTGGAATTATTTTAGCTTGTTTCCAAAGCTGTGGATAGGTGGAAGTCATAAGGATGGTATTGAAAATATACGTCACATATTTAAGGATATACGGTAAAATAATTTTTAAGAATTTTGGTGAGATGTTGTTCATGCCCACGCTGTCAGATTTTATGGACCGAATCGCCGTTTCAACAGTAATCGGATCAACAACATCAAACACCACAATGTCAGAGATATTTACAATAACATTTTCGGATAGGGACAAAGGGACATCAGAAAGCACAGGTAATTTGGTAAAAGTCCTTTTCAGTTCTTCAATATCGATAACATTATTAGATTGCATGTTAGTATTATTGCACACTCCGATTTTTTTATTTGCTTCCAAAGGAAAGACGAAGAACGGTTTGAATTAAATTTATTATTATAATACAAGGACTTAGCTGTTTTAATCATCAGATTTATTCTATTTCTCATCCTTTTAAATTCGGTCAACATTTGTGGTATTTGAAATCTTCTCCACCGGCGATATAGGTTATCTCTTGCACTCATCGCGGCTTTAATTTCCACAGAAAGCCAAGGACATGGGCCTTGCTTTGAAACAAATGATTTAATGGGTACATACTTGGAAAAAAGATACGTTATAAGTTCATTTAGGATCTCAACTTGGTATTTTACATCTGGTGTACAAAAAACATAGTCACAGTTCAGAGAAATACATTCCCTTATAAGGGTCACATGATCAATCCTCTTAAAGTCATAATATTGTATAATTTCTTCATTAAAGGAAACGTCAGTTGGTATGTCAAGGGTAGCAAACACAAGGTCATGATGGAAAAAACAGGAAAGGACAGTTGGGAGTAATGTCTTAGCATATTAGCATCACTTGTAAGGATCACATCTATCAGCGACGGGATCTTATTAGGCATGTAGTGGGTTGCCTGGGACACATTAGCAAACGACATATTGAACGAGTTAACAATTTCCATTAAATGCGGACGCGATACATTATTAAGCAGATTTATATTTATGTCACCACAAAGAATACATTTGGGAGCCAGTGAGGAAATATCATCTACCATATCGCTTCGTTAACTATAGTGTAGTGAGCAACATTAGGAGGGATATAAATTGATCCAATGACGCATTTATTATTACCAGTTAATATTTCCAAGAATAGGTATTCAAATTTGTCGGTAGATAAGGAACACCTTACAGGTTTAGCTTTCAAATTTTTTTTTTGTGTATATCGCAACGCCTCCACCAATTCGATTATGCCGATCAGATCTAAATAGGTTATACCCACTGAGAGCAAAATAAGCACTGGTAAGATCTGAATTAAGCCAAGTTTCTGATATATAGATGACATTCATTTTACTATTCTCAAATAAAAATTTAATTTCATCAATTTTTCTTACTATATCTACTTTGGCCGTTAAAGTGGCATAAGTGAAGACCAGTGCTCTGTTTGCACAAAATATTCAACATCGTGCGCATATTTGCACTCCTACCATTCGCATACTCAATGTTAAAGGTACTGCTCATAACATTTAAAAGAAAAAAAGAACAAAATTAAGCACAGGAAAAAATAGTCAGGCAGAGAATTATCAGTAAGGTAACAAAAAACGATAATTGATGTTCCACCCACACAAAGGCAATAGAAAAATGAAGAATTAAATAAATAAAAAAACATTACAGATAGATACGGCAGTTGTAATACCACTCCATAAAAAAGGTGATAATACCACTTTAAATAACTATCGCCCTATATCTTTGTTATCGATATTTTCAAAAGTATTTGAGAGGGGTATTAAATCTAGAATGCTGTCATTTCTAGAGAGAACCCATTTCTTCAGTGATTGTCAATTTGGTTTTAGAAGCGGTAGGTCTACTAGACGGCACTGTTAAAATTAACTGGTGAACTGTACTCTAGTTTAAACTCATCTGAAACTCCGGGTTGTTTATTTATTGATATCACTAAGGCCTTTGATATGGTGGATCACACAGTTTTACTTGATAAACTTTTCCGTATAGGGTTTAGAGGTTACATTTATGATTGGTTTGTTTCTTATTTGAAAAATCGTAGGCAAATGGTAGAAATAGCTACAGCTCATCGAATATCATTGAGCTTGGTGTTCCTCAAGGTTCAGTCCTAGGTCCTATTTTGTTTCTGATTTATATTAATTCTCTATTTTCTCAACCTTTCAAAGGCTTAATTACAGCGTTTGCTGATGATACTGCTCTTTCTTACTCCAGTAGAAGTTTGCTTAACGTTTTTTCGGATGTAAACTATGATCTCGATTTATTAAGAATGTGGTTTATAAAACACAAACTTATTATCAGTGATAAAACTAAATTTATGTTATTTAATATAAAAAGCAATATTTGTGTTGACTTGCCTATATATTATCACTGTCCGAGTTGCGAACGTTTTCGTTTACCTAACTACGACAATAATTCTATAACCTTTTATAATCAGAAGTCTTGTTGCAGTAATTGTTTTAAAATTGAGTGTGTTGACAACTTTAAATACTTAGGAATTGGTTTAGATAATCAGCTCAGTTGGTACAGTCATACCTTATATCTTAAACAGTATTTTAACAAAGTGGTAAGACAACTTTATCATCTTAGCCTCTATTGTCCTCAATCAATCGTTAAACTCGTTTATAATGGTCTTTTCAAATCTAAGCTGCAATATGGTATTACTTGTTGGGGTGGTGCATATTTTAATAAAACAGAGCCATTACTAGTAAAACAAAAACACGCAATACGCATTTTGTGCAAAGTTAATCGCAGAACTCCAAGTTTGCCTTTGTTCAAACACCTCGAAACTCTTCCGTTAAGACACCTTTACTGCTACAAAGTATTAAAAATTTTCTTTGAAAACTCGGGATTTTACTCTGTAAGATATATCGAAAGCCATAACTTACGGGTTACGGGTGAATACCAGAAATTTTGTTACCATTCCTACAATTCATAAAACACACTTTGGACGATTTTACTATGCCATTGCACCCCGTTTGTTTAATTCTCTTCCTTATACTATTAGATGTGAGAGAGTGAAAAATGTATTTCTAAACGGTATTAAAAAATGGTTACTGTCGTTGGATTATTCAGCCTTGAATAGTTTTTTTACTAATTAATATTATTCATTGTTAAAGTATATGCTTTGTCAATATATTCATTTATTCTTGTCTTTTAAAATATTTCTCTTTTTGCATTTTAAAAAGACTGCTCTTTGGTTCTTTTTAGTAACTCCCCACAACATATTTTTTTATTTTTTTTGAAAATTTACATAGTACATTCGACTCTTGTCATTTGGACAACAGACTGTACTTAACTATTTCATAGCTAGTACTATATAACATTGAATTAAATTTGTAAAATCAATTTTGTACCCTAACATGAAATAAAGCATTTAATTAATAATAATAATAATAAATAATAATTGTGCTACTACTAAAAAAAAAAAAGATGAAAATAAGTAACAATAATAAAGAAAAAACAACAGAATAAAGAGTAAAAGAATAAAGAAAAATAATAATATAAATATGCATACACAGATAATATCAGGTCCGTTCGCGAACTAATATGCAAACGAAAATGTATATAAACTTTCGTGCAAAACTACACAAACGCGTTCGCATACTGAGAAAATGGTAAAAAGATGAACGAAAGAAAAATGTACTTTCGTTCATTTTTCTTCACACAGAATTTCGGCTGGTAAGAAAATGAAAACTGTCAAATGATGAAATCCTATCAGTTTGCCAGCAAAAAAAAACAGCGGTTGCTTCTTTTCAAGCCAAACTTAGACGTTTTTCATTTTTTTACACAAAAGCGTTCGCGTACTTTTCTTTGAAATGAGAGGATTCTCTCTCGATTTTAGAGACTTGGCAGTTTTCATTTTTCTACACATAAAGTACGCGAACGGACCTATTGATGACAAGTGATGAAACGCAGGCGATTTTCATGTACTTGATGTCGTCACAGGTGTACCAGCTGCATCACATAAACTTTCGACGGTCTCTATTTTTATTCCTCTTTCATTTGTATTTCGCTTCACATAAAGACAGCCAGCAATCGTAAACACCGAAAACAGTTTACGTTTTTTCTTTAGTTGAACCGCTTGTTGCAGAAGAGAACGATTTTTAATTGTTAAGCTCTCATTAAGATATACCGCACTTGTTGCGTTTGAGTTAGGCAGAATATCTTTTAATAAAAGAGATTTTTTTCTTGCATTACGGAAGAGAGACACTGCTTTCAGTATAGAATTTCTCTCTTGGGGCGAGTTGAATTTTATGATGATGGGTGCATTATCAGGTTATCAGGCCTCGGGTGTTTGGGGCGAAAAATGTCTTTTAGGGCTGAAATTAACGTTGATTGTGCGGCATAAATGTTCAAATAAAGTACATATTTAAATTTTCGTCTTGTAGTGCTGGTACCCCAAACAAAACAGCATCAGCGGCAAGCTCCTTTCTTTCCATGTGATCCAGTCGTTGTTGGAGTGCATTAACTTCGCACTTAATGCTTGATAATTGAATCATCCTTGTTTCAAGCATATCGGCCCTCTCGGAGATGTTGTTTACTTGTTTCTGGAGCGCATCAAACCGCTCGTTCCATGTTCGCTCCAGTTTGTCTCCCGTTTACATGAGAGATTCAATCCGGATTCAATCCGAATTGAATTCCATGTAAACGCAGATTGAAAGATTGAGGGATTCACTCAATCCGATCACAAAATTTTCTGCGATTCGATTGAAAATCAGCATGTAAACGCAAATTGAAAGATGGAGAGATCGAGTGAGAGTGTGTGTGCGTGCCCTCTTTGTTTTCCTTTGTGATGTTCATTTGACTGGGATTTTTGTCGCCACTAACACAAGGCTATCTAAAATACGTATTAAGTAGGAGGTGTGGAACTGAATTCTACTTCAATTCAATCTCTCAATTCGGTGAGAGCGAAAACCCGCCTCGAAAACCAATTCAGTTTCAATTCGATCTTTCGATTCGGTCATGTAAACGTACTAAATTTTTGCTGAGAGATCGTTGCGAATACCAGTAATTTCTGAGCTTAACTTGCCGTAGAATTTTTCTAGGCGCTCTTCAAGTAGCGCCACAGTTAGAATTCGCGGGCTTCGTCTAGAGGTCGGGGTCAGGCAAGGGGTACACGGTTTCGGTCTCTTATTGCTTTGACTTTGAACATTCGACATGTTGAAGATAAGACCCGAATAGATCGAGAGAGAAACACAGGAAAGTAAAAATGTCTATTTGATCTCAGAAAACTTTTTGATAGATTAACACTGCACAATGATGAAATTTGCAAATAAAAATGATGTCGCAAAACAAGTGGTGTATGTTCACTTTTATTGTGGTTTCAGGGTTGAGGTTGGCCAATAATAAACTCGAAAATTTGAGGTTTAGCCGGACGACTTAAATGGACGTGTTAATCGCGCTGACACATACTTAGAAATGTTGTCTATGGCTATGCTATTTATACCAGAAGAGCCTTGTCTAGCCAATTCATCAGCCTCACAGTTCCCTCGGACATCACTGTGCCCCGGTACCCAGCAAAGGGTAGTGTTGTACTTTGTAGCTATCTCGTTAAGAGATACGCGGCAGGCCTTCACTGCCTTGGATTTTATTGTGCTGGATATAAGGGCTTTGATAGCTGCCTGACTGTCGATATATACATATGACGATATCATTTTGTGGTATGGTATTTACCAACAACCAGTCAGCGGCTTGTCGAATTGCTGTGACTTCAGCCTGGAAGACGCTACAATAGTTCGGTAGATTGAAGGAGAGGTGGATGTCCAGGTCTTCTGAGAAGACTCCGGTACCGACTCCTTCGTGGGTTTTGGACCCGTCCGTGAAAATTGACAACTAGTTATTTGTGAGGACATCGCGTTGCGTCCACTCTGATCTGTCCGGTATTGAGTATTTGAAGCCTAAAGCGAAATTTGTTTCAGTAGGCAGTCGATCCGTAGAGTGCGGAAGATAGCTGTGCATCTTAAGTATGTTGGCATGGCCAGTGTCTTGTTCTCTCCATTGATGGGAGTCTCTCAGACGTAGTGCTGAACTGGCAGCCATTTGTTTACTTATGATGTCTATGGGAAGGAGATGTAGCATGGCTTGCAGTGCCGCTGTTGGAGAGGTTCTCAGTGCCCCCGTGATACTGAGACATGCCGCTCGTTGAGCTTTTTCCATTTTTAAGAGAATGGTTTTCTTCTCCAGGGCGGTCATCCAGACCATTACACCGTATAAGAAAATCGGTCTTATCACCGACGTGTACAGCCAATGCATAATATGCGGTTGTAGGCCCTATGATGAGCCTACTGCCCTCTTGCACGTGTATAGGGCAACCATGGGTTTTTTGGTACGTTCGTTGACGTTTACTTTCCAGTTTAGCTTCCGGTCCAACTTAAGCCCTAGATAACTAGCACTGTCGGAGAGTTTAAGAGTGGATCCTCTTAACGTGGGAAGCGAGAAGTGCGGAATTTTGTTTTTCCGAGTAAAAAGGGCCACCTCAGTCTTCGTCGGATTGACATTGAGACCGCAAGTTTTCGTCCAGTTTACTAGTTTACTTAAATTGTACTGAAGAACATCTGCAAGTGTCTGGGGGTACTTACCTGATATGGAGATTGCTACATCGTCCGCGTATACTACAACTCTGTAGCCTGTTCTCTCTATTTCCACAAGGATTTCATCGAGAACGAAGTTCCAGAGTAAGGGGAGGAAGACTTCTCCTTGCGGGGTTCCTCGCTGCTCATGTCTCTTAATAGAACTGCTCCCAAATGAAGCATTTATTACTCTGGTTCTGAGTATGTGTTCCACAAGAGAGCAGACTGGTTCGCGGATGTTGACCCTTCGAAGGGCGTTGATAATCGAATTTGTTCCAACGTTGTTGAAAGCTCCCTCTAAGTCAAGGAAGGCCACCAGGGTGAATTCCTTTATTTTGAGAGATTTTTCGATGGGGTGAATTAACGAGTGGAGTGCTATTTCAACTTGCTTACTTTGTGACAGAAAATTGAAAGGAAAACTAACAGGGAATTCAAAAAGACACTATACAACAGTACATAGTGTCAATTTTCATGATTCGGGCGTTAATGAGCAACCATCAGGAAGTGGAAGTGGCAGTGTGTCAGTTCGAAGAGAAAACAAAGGGACGGGCTATAGTCGCTTGGACGACGGCGAACTGTTAGATACCCTATTCTTATTCCTATCGCTCATAGGTGGGTGTGACAAAAGTCTTAGTATGGTTGAATTGTTAAGAACGCTCTACATATTTTGTTATATAACATTTAAAGGATTTAATCGAAAAAAAACCAAGCTTCTGTAAAAAAAAGGTCCCTAGCTTGTTTTTTCAATAAAATTGTTTTATTGCGTCAGTAGGGGGATTTAAAAAATATTTAAACATAGGTATAAGGGCCACCTAAAGAGTCTACATTATTAATTTCAGCTCCCTAGCTCAAACTTTGGAAGAAGAGTGATTTTTTTAAATGTTGTGTGGGATTGGTTACGATTAAAAATATTTCTTTTCGAATTTTCGACGACGAACAATATTTAAAAAAAAAATTAAGCCGTACGAGAAACTTCTTAAAACTAATCTGAAGGTCTGAGGTTCTTCCAGGAAAACTTGCGCAAGTAGTGCTGGCAGTGCCATCAACTCAAGTCTCTGTTGAATTTTTTTGACAAAAAACAGAAACAAATTATCCAAAAAAACAATAAAAATTGTTTTGCTAGGTAAACTGAATGCAAATTTATTCCAAGCTCTTAATATGTAATAAAAACACTTTTCACTTATGTTCTTTCAATATTCAAATATCTATATATATAAAAATCAATCCATATTTGAGTTTGTTGCCGGTGTTTGGCTAAACGCGTTAACCGATTCCAATGAAATTTTTTCCATGAAAGGTGACGTCTGTACAAAGGATGTTTTCTATGTGCGATGCCTGTATCTGCATCGGCGTGTGAATTATGGGCATTTGAGTGAGTACACATGCATATGTGTATATGCGTGTAAATTTCGATGCAGATACAGAGACCGCACATATAAAAAACCATCGTACAGACGTCACCTATTTTGTTATCCGAACGCACATATGAAAGAGGGAGACCACACGAACGTTTCAAGCCTATTGTGGTGTTTGTGCGCACTTTCATTCTTGAGATATCGTTTGTTCAAAGTTTTATTCAAATAACTCTTATTGAATTTTTTTGCATTTTTTTTTGTGAATCGGACATCGGAAAGTTGCTTTTCCCACATGGATAACAATCGGTGTGGAAGTGAATGAAAAGTGATTTTATCGAAGTTTTTTACTTTCGCTCTTTTGTTTGATTCGCACAAGTTAGCTGACATAGGCGCCTGCCAGACAACAAGCACCTACCCTAAGCGGAACAACGAAGGTGTGTGAGAGGCCTAAGCCATGCGGAGAAAAACGTGCAGTCCCTTTCACCGGTTGAGCTCAAATCAGGCAATCTTCGGCATTGGCCTGAGAGTGCTTCTGTGAAGTTTGGCGAAAATCGGTCTTCTTTTTTAGGCGCAGCAACATACGCCAACATATATAGACAATAATAAGGAAGTCAACTCGAACATATTGGAAAATAGAATTCTCGGGCACGGGCAAAGCCGGGCGGGTGCAGCTAGTATAATATAATTTTCATGTAAAATGACTTTTTTTTCTTCGCCCGTGATAAATTCGCAAACGAAGTATATTTTACAGATCGCAACAGATTTGATTGGATCGTGAAAACGAATTTTATTTTTAAACGAACCGAACAATAAGGTTCGCGATCGAATCAGACATCAAATTCTTTTGCGAACTTTTCATGTGAGAAGGAATCATATTTTATCGTTCTGCGAACCTTGTTAAGAAGCAATTACTTTTTTGTAGTTGCCAGATATACCAAAAGCGTTTAAGACTTGTATGCGCAAGTAAATTGTCTTTCCAAAATGTACAAAATACCTATTGTGCCTATAATAATCTAGAAGTTACAGCGTTTAAAGTGGTTACACCTCCAAATTAGAAGTCACCCACTTTGATGCGCTATAACTTGAAATGGGGTGATAATAGATCGGTCCTTGCCAGACAATTACTTGTTCGGCGCAACTTCAGGAATTAGGATTATACTGCTTAACTGGGACACCCTGTATATCTTATCCATGTCAAAAACCACTTCTCGACAGGCTTTGTCAACATTATGTTAGTTTCTTCAAAACATTCAGTAAAAGAAATTCTACGGTTTAATTATTTCAAAAGCAAATCAAAGAACCCTCTGGTTGCTGAGGCAGTCACAACACGGGAGCGCCAAAGAAGTCAATGTATTTTCCCATTACCTCATCATGAGTCATCGACCTTCCAGATTAACCGAGTGAGTTAAACAAAAAATCATTTGAGTATACGCTTCAAGTAGCATCCTGTAAGTGTTCGTCTGACAAAGCAAATAGAAATTTATAAAAAAAAACTTCTTACCATTCATTTAAGTGTGGTAAGTCTCACGCTGTCATGCTACTCTGACCATGAATGTCAACCATGCTATCCGCAACCAGAAATGGTGCCGTGTCATTTTCCTTTACCGACTTGGTCTAGTTAGCCCTACACCATTATGATGATGATACGAGTAGCAGGCTGACTTACTCGTTCATTCAATGGATCTGACGGCTAAGTTATCGTCCACCCTATCATCGCTACCAATGGTTGTTCCCCTTTATTATGACATATGGCTTTGTCAGGCAAAAGAGCTGGAAGGTGTGGCTGCCGGTAGAGTGTATCGTATCAAACCAACAAGGTGTAAAAAAATCTATTAAGCGAAGACGGGGGCACAGTCACAGTCATAAACGAAAACAGTGAGTTTCCTCGTTCGGATTGAGGTACCCCCACCCATACCCATTCGTTTTACCTATAGTTCGCCTTTGCTAGGTTTTTTGTTTACTTTTCTGTTTGACCCATTCCGATTCCGATTGAATTTCACCTTCCGATGTGAGAATGTTTTAAGGTTGGAATAATCCAGTCATGGTGAGTGTGCAAGTTCATTAAACTCTGCTCGTTGCTCGTAATCGAATCCACTTTATGGAAGTGGCTGGGATTCTTAATTATATATCCTCTGCTGGGAAAAAGGAAGAGGGTACTTTGAGCTAAAAAAATCTGTTCTAGGAATCCTCGTCTATCGATTCAACTTCATCTATTCACCGCAGTCTCGAGCATAAAGAGTCGATTATCGCAGTCATTTAGGCTTAGTGTCGGCGACGGAAATGGGATGTATTATCAACGCCGCGCGCCAGCAGCCTAGAAGGAAGATACAGCGGCACAGGAAATTATTAACCCCACAGCTACAGTAGTGATTGCGCAGCAGATGACTGCAGATGCTGCTCGTGCTTGAGGGCAAATGCAATCACATCTGGGTGAGGACTAAGGAGCTTGAGCCCTTTTTTTATTTCAACAAGTTAGCACCTCTTCGATGGGGAATTGATTTCTTGTTCGGCTTCAGGTGTTGATTATCCAATTGGAACACCTGTGTTATTGGCAGGCGCTCCGTATCGGTTGCAGATGCTGGCCTTTCATAAGTCCCCTTTGTGACTTAATCCAATTGCACAGTCGGCGATGCCAATACGAGAGACATGTTCAATTATGGAATTCATTCTGTCACGTAGTTAAGAGATTCTCGAAACGATTGACTCAAATCCATTGCAAATAATGAAAATGAGGTAGTCTTATTTTTCCTCCTCTTTATCCGCTGCTGTTTGGTTTTATTTTAGTTCTTTTCTATCACAGAGTATTCCAGGGGCTCGCTTGAATTAATTTATTAACTAACTTAAGCGCGTGCGTAGATGTACTTAGATCTCAGTTGAATGGTCCAATGAAGAGTGGCCAAAATGAAGTGATTTATTGACTTGTGGTTAAAGTTAAACCTAAATGTTCAAACTGCTATTTGGATCATTAGGTCGTATTATGGGCTGTAGCTGTAGCTGTATGCCAGATTAGAAATTTGTTTTAAAATATATCTTACTGAAGAACCAAAATAAAAGAACAAGGAGAAAACGCATAGGTATCTATAACATTTGTTAGTTTCTTATACATAAGTAACCCAGTATCAGTTCGCTCTTCCTGCTTATCGTGCAAGACTCGGCGACATAAAATAGCTCTGGCAGAGTAAAGGTTCGGTTGAGCATATATTTTGTTGTTATTCGGATCAGGAGAAAATGTATTCAACATTTAAGATATTTAGAATTTATCATTCCTCACCTCCGTCTGTCCTGTCCTAAATACCACCGACCTATTAGGTAAGAGGGGGCGGAAACTACACTTTACCTTCATTGTAAAGGGTTTTTCAATAAGAGCGCTACAAAAGTTAAAAAAAATAAAACAAAAACGGTTTTGGATATCAATGAAATTCTTTATTCCTGTGAAAGTACGTTCGATGCCATTATGTATGGAACTGGATTTCTTTTGCATGGCCACCACGGGCACGCTTGCAGAAGTCCAGACGCTGAACCCAATTTTCGACGGTTTTCAAGCATAAATCGGTCGATACTGCTGCAATTTCACGTTCGATATTCGTACGAAGTTCTTCAATCGTCACTGGCTTGTTGGCATAGACCATAGACTTGACGTAGCCTCACAGGAAATAGTCTAACGGCGTCAAATCGCACGACCGAGGCGGCCAAGCGACTGGACCATTTCGTGAGATAACACGGTTTCCAAACTGGGTTTCCAATAAATTGATTGTGAATTTGTGAATTTTAAAAATTTCGACTCGTTGTTGGCTCGTATATCTTTCCATCATGAAATGGCAAACCTTACTGAAGAGAAATGTCAAAAGAGCGGCAAAAAATTCGGCGTCGTTTGCTGTCCCTGTCGCTCTACTTTTGTAGCGTCCCTGTTGAAAAACTCTTTACATGTCGTGCTCTCTCCCTTGAAAGAAATCTCTATCTAAGAGCCTCCTTGCTTAATGAACTTAGTGACTTGGCTAACACTGACCTTAGAAGTCTATCGCGCTTCATAAAAAGCTCCAACTGGTTTAACGAGTAGTGTAGTAAGTAGTAGAAGTAAATACCAGGTGACACTGGTCACTGCCTGTAGAGACTTTGAGGAGGAGGAAACCATCACACTTCTCCTGTTTAACTGCCCCGCATTAGCCAGCAAAAGGAAACCAATTCGAAAGAGACAGACGTTTGCTGCATCATCAAATTCATCACAGTATCCAAATGGTCGAACTAATCTTGAGGATGGACCCCCCTCTGACGCTAGGCTATTCGTAATGCAACAATCACTACAAGCTGCACTCCCCCCGCAATACGCATAGCATTCAGAGCATGCTTACTTCAGTCACTCCCTCAAGGGCAGTCCTCAACCAATAACTCGACAGTGCGGCGAATCATCGCGGACCCCTCCCATGGAATCTAATAACATTTTCGAGGCTCGATTGTATCAGGCACCCGACTTTGAATTACCTGCAAGAGACTAGAGAGCAGTTTGAGGTTCGATTGAAACGTTCATCTCAAAGGGCTCTCCTTCCCCTGGATCAGGAAGCAGTTGCTTTCCATCTGCTGCGCAGTGAATAAGGATCATTCTAAGGTTCGATCGCATCAGCCGTCTAACCCTGATCTTAACCCATGAATCCGGAGTCGGGCTGAGCTCGACTGCACTAGTCACTCTATACATATTACAGCCACTATGTCACCACACACTGATACCCGACAGGGATTTGAGCGACGGCTTGGGGTTCGATTGAGTTCAGTCATCCCAACCTCCTGACAAAGAAAGGAGGGCTGACTGAGGTTAGATTGTAATAGACACTTCAATCAGCACTCCACTTCGAGGCTAGACAGGATACCCGGGGTTTGATTGTTATACTCACACGCGGTTCGCTAGCTTCCAGCTGAGCAGACAAAATGGGACAGAGTTGGAGTTCGATTGTAACAGTCACCTCACTATGCTCCTCTCCCATGGTTCGCTGAGGTTGATATGTGTCCTAACACCTGCATTACATTCCCCTCGAATTCATTTAAAATATCACCCGTAAATCCAAACGTTTCAACTAACTTGAGGATGGACCCCCCCAACTCGACTAGGGTGGCTGCCATCCCTGCTCTCTTTCCAATGACCAGTGTAACTTATGGTTCGTATTGCAAAAGTCCAGTCACTCCAAACTGCACACCGACAGCGATGGCGTAGCACTCAGGGGTTCGCACGCTTCTGTCACTCCCTCAAGCACAGTTTCCAACCAACTTCTCGACTGTGAAGCCGATTCACCCCGATCGCCCCTTCCATGGTATCTAATAATCCGAGTATATCCATATAATGAGTAGGGACACTTTCAAAGTTTTCCTTATCAGTTATCATCAGCAAGTACGTCTGTGTCACACAGATACTAGAATTCGATGGATATATTAAGTACTGTGTAAGCTAGAGATACAAGAGGAAAACAGTTTTTTTTCGGAAAAGGGCACAGGGTGCTCCGTTAAAAAAAGACAAACATTAATTTGTCATACATTTTTATTAAAAATTAAATAAGAACTATATGAGTGTTTGTTGTTGGATTTTTTGATAATCGTATTAAATTTTTTGAACTCGAACACGTACCTACATAAAATTTTATAAGAAATTCTTTGTTTCGATTTTTACAGCAAAAGTAATCAAATTCATTCTTTAATATATTATACATTTTCATTTCAAAATTATTAGGGTAAGGTAAGGAAGATTTGACAGGTTAACAAACTTTGCAAAATATCTCAAAATCCAAATATGGATTATGTTTTAAAAATTTGCATATGTTAAAATATCATTTTAGCAACATAAAAACATCGTTTAAATATTGATTTAAATATTTGTATCTCGGTTATAGAATTTTTTTCAACCCTTCCAAATTGTCAATTCCGCCTTCAGGGAAGGATGATTTGACATTGGCGTTAGGAGGTTTTTACGGAGAGAGGAGCATTTGATAAATGATCATGGTTCAACAGTTTTTAATTATTAAATAAACACAAAATTTGGTTATTTTTCAGTAAATAGTTATTTTATTATTTTTGTAACTTATAAGGAACTCAGTCTTTTTAAATTCTTTAAGTCTTTTATTTATATTGAATTTTAAAAGCTTTAAAATTAAACAACAAAAATAGCTTTAAAAAAATTGATTTTGAAAAAAAAAGTTCACTGGAGCTTTTTTAAAGACATACCAAACTCGTCTTTTCTGTCTTGCGTAAGCTAAGAGAACTGTTTCGTCTCATAAAACCCTCAAGTCAAGTTTATTAACATTCCACGAATTTGGGTATGAAATTTGGTTCATTTTCACATATTGTAGAACTACTCGTAATTGTTTAGCCAATTCATATGTCAATCCAAAATGTAAGTTAGAGCATTATTTAAAATATTCAACGAGCTCGCTCTCGTGAGTGTTGTAAGAATTTGTTTATGCGAATATTTTGTACTATGTCGGTCATTAATTTGTTTTCCTTCCTGCATTTTTTAAAGTCTAAACATTAATGTGATACGATTAATACCCAATTTTTTGCGGCACTGCTTATAGGCTCTTTTTGTATTTTACTTTAATAGCATTTTAATTCAACAATTATTTCGTCGATGTTCAGGTTAGGATGTTTTCTTTTTTAAATATAGGGCATGTTTAATATTCTAAAAATAAGAGTAGGTACCTACCTAAAAGGTTGTTTTACTATAAGATATTCTTATTGACTTCAGAAGGAGGATTTGACATTCTGTCAATTGCTCCAACAAAACAATTGTCAAAACCTCCTTTCAATCTACTTTTGGAAAAAATTCTAAAAAACACTTGTAAAAGCGCGCAAAAAAATTGTTTTTCTACCTATAAGTTTTAGTCAAATGCAGGTGCACCCTAATATTGCAATTTAAGTATCGAAAGTTTAAAATTAAAGAAATTGCACTCGGATTGCTTACCACCAAAAATTACATCAACCGGCTAAAAAAATGTGAGAGCCACGCCGCACTCACGGTATAGTTGATGTGTAAACATGTAGGCTCGTCAGTGTTGCATGTGGAAATATCACAGAGGTTGTGGTTTTGATAGACAAGAGATTTGGTTATTGTATTGAAATAAAACCATGATATATATTTAATGTCAACGACAAAATTTATTTAATGTTTGACCGAACAAATAATTGTTTTGTGAAAGCTGAAGTAGGAGACGTACACCGTCGACTCAAGTGTGTCGATGTACCGGGAAAATATAGCATCGATTGTCGTTTAAGTGACATTCTTAAATCGGTCATCGGTTACCGAAGTACAAATCGATATTTTTCCTCTTACCTTCAACTGATGTACAACAAACTCGTACAAGCTATACAACCTCAATTATTCAAAACAAATCTACTTCCACACAACTTTCCGGTGTTTCGTAAGGACATAATAATCTCTAAAATTGAACATACATAATTAATAAAAAAAAAACAACGACACGCGGTTGTTCTCAAACGGTCATCCATCTACGTACTAGCCGCGCCAAACGTCGTTTAATTGCGGTGATCTGTCGAGCAGCGATTAACTCACGTGGTAATGAAAATTAACGGGAAAATCTGACGATGACGGTGACGGGGAAATCTGACGATGATGGTGACGCTAGATATACAGACAGTACTGACTGCTGGAATAAGTCCAGAAAGTGTCGCTTCAAACGACGATTTTTTCGTGGTCGAGGACCCACAGGAGAAAGTGGATTTGCTGGGTGCTTGTTTCGAGGCCGTGTATACGGTGAACAATCCTGTTCGCCGTAACCACAACATTGAGAATAGGGCTCTGGTGAGCCACTTCGATCTGCGCACCGAACTTGAGAATTGGCGATCTGAGAATAACGGATTTACCGTGTTCACTGATGAAAACCATGTTAATGCAGTTGTCGCCAATGGCCGAGATGCATCGCACTTTTTCGTGTCGAAGGATGATCTTCTGTGCATCTTCGAGTCACTAAAGAATAAAAAGTCGGCGGGGATGGATGGTGTCCCAAACGTCGTATTGAGACACCTGCCTCCGGAGGCTGTAGATATTTTCACCACGCTGTTTAACAATGCGCTGAATAATGCACATTATCCGGCCCATTGGAAGGTAGCTGTGGTACACCCTATCCCGAAAAAAGGTAAAGATAGGACGAACCCTGCCAATCTCCGGTCAATTAGCTTGCTTCCGAATATTAGCAAGGTCTTTGAAAAAGTTGTCAATAAAGCCCTGTTAAAGTGGGTCGAGGACAATAACATAATTCCGGACAACCAGTTTAGTTTCAGGGCGAGGCATGACACTATTCATGCCGCGTCGAAACTGGTTTCCGACATTCAGTGGAATAAATGCAAGAACCAATGCACGGGTGCTTGTCTGGTTGATTTTGAGAAGGCTTTCGACACCGTATGGTTAGAGGGACTTTTCTACAAGTTGACCAGGCGGGGGATGCACAAACCTTTGCTATATGTAATTTATAATATGCTTATGGGAAAGAAGTTCGTTGTCAAATCTGGCAACGTGACTTCGAGCAGAGTCTTTGAAATTAAAAACGGTTTACAGCAGGGAGCGGTCAATTCTCCGATCCTGTTTAACATTTACACGAGTGATCTGGTAGGTTCACTCAGACATGCTATAGCGTATGCCGATGATTTGGTGGCATACAGATCAGGTCCTAAAATCGAGGTCATTAATATCCTTTTGCAGCGTGACTTCGACCAAATTAAGCGATATTGCGACGACTGGAAGTTGAAAATCAATCAGAAGACGGAAACAATCTTGTTCAGAACTCCATTGGCTGGGGCCTCTAGGGATACCAGAAAAAACTGGAAGAAATTGGCCATTATTGGACAGAATGGGCAGCCGTTGGCGGTGAGAAGCGCAGTTAGATATCTAGGTATCTGGCTTGACCAGTATCTATATTTCGATAGACATATAGTTGCTTGTCTTGCTGGGGCCAAGAAGGCTTATGCTCTGACAAGGAGACTGTTTCATAGCAGTCAACTTGACTCCAGAGTGAAGGTCATTTGCTACGTGGACCTTATAAGGCCGATCATCGCTTATGGTTGTCCATTATGGTTTAATATAGCGCCTAGCTATAT
Source organism: Portevinia maculata (assembly GCA_949715645.1). Lineage (NCBI taxonomy): Eukaryota > Metazoa > Arthropoda > Insecta > Diptera > Syrphidae > Portevinia > Portevinia maculata. The sequence continues at coordinate 9,691,683 of OX454525.1, read as the reverse complement.
GGAAAAGATTCGGGTTTTGGAGAGACAATGTCTTAGGACCTGTCTCCGGTTGTTCCGAACGCCTGAATCCAACTATATAAAATACAATCCCAACAAGGTTCTATACGATGGGGCTCAGTTGAATAGGATTGACAATTTCCTCATTAAGGTGACTCGAAGGCACGTTGCAAGTGCGATGGCCAGCGACAATAGTCTGATCTTTGGGGCTTACTACCCGAATGAAATGTACATAGAGAGTACGCTTCGGTCTGGCTTTATCCCGCCGGAGGCATTTATCCATATTGATGCAAAAGGGCTGGTACAGACGAGGGATGGTATCCCGGTATTATACCACCGCTTCCGCAGCGCGAGAGATAAGCGGCTCATCCGCGGCGAGAACGTCGCCAATGCTCATGAGCTCCTCCGTTTTAGTACCGCAATAGCGGAAAGGGATAAATTCGATACGGAAAAGCAATTTGCCGAGTTTTGGTGGCTTTTTGAGGGTGGAGGGTTCAACATGCCCTCCCAAGATGGTGCGTTACTCTAGGTAACATCCTCTTAGTTTGTAAGATAGACTAAGTTAGCTAGGGCGTTCCTGGGAGGGGCCGGGCTCGCCAACTTGTGGTGGGGCTTCCGGGAGGTGATTGATTCTGTAAGGCATCAGTCAGCTCACGGCAGCGCGTGTGCACGTTGGCGACTGCCAGGCGCTCGGAAAGCAATTGGGATTTTGACCACTTGTTTCGTAATGCAACGAGTGCTCAGAATCCTAATTATAGTTAGAATATGCTAAGTAGTTTAAGTAAGTAAAGTAGGTAGTTTGTAATTTGTTTTTTTTTATATAAAAATATAAAATTTGATAAAGATTCCGAGTTTTCTTAACATTTTTCTCGATGAAAACATAATTATGTAAGATTAGTTCGTAAAATAGTTTTTAGGCCGAAAGGCAATAATTATAAGATAGAGTTAAGTTTAGGGCGTCCGCATAAGGATCAATAATCTAGAATAAGTATCCTGTTAATTTTAAGTTAGATTTAATCATTTTTGTCTAGTATGTAAGTTGATATAAGCTAATAATTAATAAAAATGAATTTAAAAGTAAAGTAAAAGTGACGCTAGATATTTCCAACTAACCAATACCGAGAAAAAATATATTTACACACCAACGAGAGCAAAAATGTTTACACATTAAAAATAAGAACACATCCACTTCACAGAGCTTCAAAGACACACTGATCAGTTTTTTACCACTCACACCCATCGTATCGCATCTAAAAACTCTTGAGAAGGGCGTGTTAAATGCGCACCCTAATATTCTTTGAAATCTGTGAATATGGAGGTAACACTAGGTTTCTGACTTAATTTCAGCTCACACTTGTGTTTTTGACTTTTATTTTTTTAAATAAAGCTTGCAAGATAATAAAAGATAAAACGCCTTTTTGGCTACCGAAATCAACAGTTTTATAGTCAGATTTGGTTTTGAAAATGTTTTTCACATTGTCCTTCTTTTTGGTTGATTGTAACTTCATTTCAACATCGGGAAGCTCTAAATTCACAGTTAGCTCGCAGTTTCCATGGGTTATATCCTCCATGTACTTTGCTGAAGATGATCTTTTAAATGAACAAATGAATTAAAATGGAGTCAGTAACTTGTTATTTCCTCCTCGGTTGCGTAAAAGAAACTAATATTTTTGAAAAATAGTTATATTCATTTCATTTAAGAAATTGACTTCCTCTTCATTTCCAAAAAATGGCCTTCTGCATTGTTTGGGGTCTTTAAACTTAGACGAATTAAAAATATCGTATAACCTTTCTAATCTTTTGATCATTTAAGCAGTATTGATAGTGGTGGAGGATACAGCACCTACACTGGCAAGAGTATAAATACCAGCTGAAACTGTCGCACTTAATGTTTGAGTAGCAAGCCTCACCGGCATTTTCTGGAAGTTATTTGGAAAAATATGTTCGTCTGTTAGTTTAGGAGCCAATCTGAATGAACGATTTTTGTCCCACAACTAAAAATTAACTACGTCATTCCAGTTTACTTTCTTGTTATCAAGTGCTACAATACTGTATTTCATAAAATTACGCTAGAAGGATTTAAAATGATGAGGACTGTCGAACATAACTTTTCTATAGTACATTTTTGTATTTTTTACATAAAAAAAGGTCTACCCTAGGGAATGCCAAGGAGCCTATTTAGACCATTTATTTAGATCTGAGATTACAAGACGTGGTTTCATGCCTACTTCGGTCAATTGTTTTACACATGTAAACGAAATTTGTTTTAAAGTTTTTGATGGCCAAGCGGATTTGACATATTGATACTCAAGTAATTGTTTGTATCGGTGAGTGATTCCATAGTTGTAATTTTTTTTTATATAATGAACACGCACTAAAGGGTTTGGGACCCTTATAATGTATTAGCTACACAGCGCGGGAGTTAAGGAAATTAGGGTGAGAAGAAAAGGAGAGATGCCGATGCACGTTGGTTTTGAATGTTTGTAGGTTATAATGTGAAGGAAAAACAATGCGTGGAAGAGTGTTTCGCATTCGTGTTGTACGGCTGAGGAAAGATTCTTTGAACTTCACTGTACGTCCGAACACAAACTTGAGGGTGAACTGATGAGCATTCCTTGCATGGCGGGTATTGCGGTTGAAATGTTCAAGGGGAGGAATGCAACTGGTTATTTCGTTTGAGCACTTATGGTGGAAATAACAATAAAGCAACGAAAGGCAGGAGACATTACGACGATGACTAAGAGAGTCAATCGATCTCGCAATGTCTCGGTCGCCAATGAGTTTTATCGCGCGTTGTTGGATCCTGTCAAGTAACCCCAAATAAGTTATTGGTGCACCGGACCAGATATGAACGTTGTACTCGAGTTTCGGGCGAATAAACGCCTTATAAATTGTAGCCAGATCAGAAGGGGTGAAATATTTCGTACAACGCTTAAGGAAGTCTAGATATTTCGAGGCGTTCTTGGCGACATCAAATATGTGGTCATTCCAACGAAGGTTGTCATTAACACACATACCGAAAATGGAAAGTCTTTCATAGTGCCATTCATAGATAATGGCAGTGTGTGTGGGTTTTGCTTTAATGACAGGAGACAGCATTGTGTTTTGGAAGCATTAAATTCCACTGAGTTATGCTGTTAAGATCGGAATTTAATGAGCTTAACATACGTTGCCGATCCAGTTCCACACCCGAAGATGAGGGGCGTGACCCAAGAAACGAATATGAGAAGCTGAGGGTACTGTCATCAGCAAAGGAATGGATTGGATTAGAAGTAACAGACAGGAGATCATTTATAAAAATGAGAAAGAGAATCGGGGACAGAACAGAGCCTTGGGGGACACCAGCATTTATTTGGTGAGTTGCAGACTTGAAACTGTCCAAAACAACTTGAATTGAACGGTCCGAAAGGTGATTTCTTATCCATTGAAGAAAGAGTATCATCGATTTCAAATGCACGTATTTTCGACAAGAGAGCTTGATGACAAACTCTGTCAAATGCCTTTGAAATATCAAGCGCAACAATCTTACTTCCACCACCTTGATGAAGAGATTGGTTCGACTTTTCGGTTAGATATGTCATCATTATCTATAGAGCTGACAGCTGGAATGTCATTGTAAATGAGTGTCGGGATAGATAATGAGGCCGAATTCTTGATGTTTTTAACAAATGCCCAAAAGTTTTTACTACCAGTGTGACTTTGTAGTATTTTTTGCCTCAACTTTTGGTCATAGGAGAATTTGACACGATTAATGTGGGCATTGCAGTCATTTCTGGCTCGTTTAAACTTTTAACGGCTTTCTTCAGATGGTTTGGCTTTGAATAGCCGAAAGCTTACCTCTTTTAACCTGATAGCCTCTTTGCAGCTCGAGTTACACCACGCGTTAACCTTGGGTTTGATACTTTTAATCCTGTTGGGGATAAAAGACTTCATGCCCAGGTGAATTATGTTTGTGACCATATCAGCAGCAGCATCCACGTCGCTGTCGAGGAAGCACAGCGACCAGTTAAAACTCTTAAAGAAACCGTTTAGTTTTTCCCAATTGGCTTTCTCGTATTTCCATACGGTTCTTAGTATGTTCTTTAACTATGTGATTGGAGTACGAGAAATTTGCTGATATGATACAATGGTCTGACGAACCTAGAGGCGATAAAGCGTAGTTATCGGGGTGGGAGGTAAGGAACAAGTCCAATGTGTTGGCAGTTTGGCTGCTAATGTTCGGTATTCGTGCCGGCTTATTTACAAGCTGAGTCAGGTTATTTACCTCAGCAAAGATCTCGACGTACCTTCTTTCGGGTGTTGTCTGACCAGAATGTCGAAGCCAGCTTGAATTGTGTATATTGAAATCGCCCGCAATACCGATTTCAGAACGAGGATGAAGGGTCACAACTCTTGTAATGGAATCAGACAGGGCATCAAACTTATTATAAGTTAAATGTCTGTCCAAGTTGGGGCTTCTGTAAATAAAACAGTAGTGGATTAATTGCCTACGGACATGGAATTTAGCCAAATGAAATTAAATTCTGGATTGGCACATTGGCCATATTGAGGCTGAAGTTGGTAGGCTAGTTGCTAGTAGAAAGTTGTTGTAATGGTAAGAGATTACAACTATGGCATAATTTGCAGCTAGTCTTGTCTTATTCTGTCCATCATCTTCTAAACCTACCGTTTCGCTAGGCAGAAATTTCATCTAAAAATTAACCAAAAATTTGTTATATTAAATGTGATTTTGTTCATGGAACTTACCACTTAACTCTTCTGAAAATATTTTATTTTTATTTTAATGTATTAAATTATTTCTTATAAAAACTACGGATAAAAATATAATAAGAAAAACCAATTAAATTCGATAAGAAAAAATAATAATTTTTAAAACAATAAGACATACATATTTTTAGATATGCTCTAGCAAAACAAAAGTGAAATTCACTGCACGTTTTGCTCATATTTCTTTTAAGCTAATTTTTCTTATCTCCGTAAAATACATTCCACTAATTTAATTTTTTTTATATTTTAAATTAAATGAAATGAAATGAAATTTTTAAATTAAAAAAACAGTTGAACTTTATCTCTTTATCTCTTATTTGTTTGCTCTAAGTACTAAAACGCGTCACCCCGTATTGTGTTGTTTTCACTTGTTTCGCACGACTGATAAGAATTCAAGGCAAGTCGCCTTTGAAAATACATTATGAGAAAACGTAAGCACCGCGCGCCGACCCAACCTTATTGCAAAACCAGTGTGACCAACCACCATAAAAACTAGCAAATAAAGAGTCAAATCATTTTTATTGTTACTAGGCCGAACACCGGATTGCATTATTTTTAGCGAAATCAAAGCAAAGAAGAAGAATTTATTTTCATATTTTTGACTGAAAGGTAATTGTAGATGTTCATAATTAGGTGTAATCAGTAAAAATAATAATCAGAAAAACAAGCGATAAACCATTAAAAAAACATAGGGACGGGCTACAGTCCGCTTGGGCGAACTTTTGGATACCCTATTCTTATTCCTATCCCTCATAAGTGGGCGTGACAAAAGTCTAAGTATGGTTGAATTGTTAAGAACGCTCTACATATTTTGTTATATAACATTTAAAGGATTTTATCAAAAAAAAAAAAGCTTTTCTAAAAAAAACGCTCCCTAGCTCAAACTTTGGTTTTTCAATAAAAAAAATTTATTTAATTGTGGGCGTGTCAGTAAGCGAATTTAAAAAAAATTAACACATAGCATAAAGGGCCCCTAGAGAGTATATATTATATATTTCAGCTCCCTAGCTCAAACTTCGGATTTTCAAAAAAAGTTTTTTTTTTAATTGTGGGCGTGTCAGTAGGCGGATTTTGAAAATATTTACACATGAGCTTAAAGGGCCCCTAGAGAGTATATATTATAAATTTCAGCTCCATAGCTCAAATTTTGGTTTTTCAATAAAATTGTTTTATTTAATTGTGGGCGTCAGTGGGCGGATTTTGAAAAGTTTTTCTCCCGAGTAGTTTTAGGAGTTATAGATCATATATAAAAAATTTAAGCTTTTTAGCTCAAAATTCGATTTTTTCCAAAATTTTGTTTTTTTTTTGAGTTTGTGGGCGTGTCCGTGGGCGAATTTCAAAAATTCGTAAACTTGATTATTTCGGGACCTTAGAGAGTATATGGTTAAAATTTCAGCTCTCTAGGCCCAGTTTAAAGGCCTAATTTTTGACAACAGACGGACGGACGGATGGACGGACATGGCTAGATCGACATTACTATCGATGCTGATCATAAATATAGTAACTTTTAGGGGTCTACGGGCAATATTAAGTTATGTTACAAACTATGCGTCAAAATTAATATACCCTTAGAATAGGATATAAAAAGTAAAGTAGGTAGCACTGCACGAAGTGAAAAGTTACACACAACGAGGATCAACTCGAGTCGCCTTTAAAAAAACATTATCACCCCTATCGTGGAATCCGTCGGGGGGAACGATCCGCTAATAGTGAACAATTTGCATCCGTAATCCGCAGAAGTCAACCATCCACATGTCGGTAACGTGCATGAAATTCACTGTATCGTGGAAAACGAACGGATCGAATCTATCCATGCATTTGACATCCGCAGTTTTTATTTTATTTTCACTGAATTTAATTTTTTTCAAAAGAAATGTGTTTGAAATGAGCTGTCACAATTGAATTTCCTAATCAAGGGAGAGTAAGGGAGAGTATCCGATAGATCCCACTATAGCAATTTTCTGTTCACGTGAATAGAATAAGTGAAGTGAATCTCAGATCCGACGGGTGTATGAAAACACAAAAAATCATTCGTCTTACGAAGCACGCCGCATGTAGTGGTACAGGCAAAATATATTGTGTACCCTTTTTTCCACAGCAATGGTTCCATAAGTGGTAACACACATCCTTTTGATATGCTTCCACATATTGTAGGATTTTTTCTGCATTTTTCTTTGTAGGAAATGCAATGTAGAGAGAGCGTCCCTACTCATTATGGATATACTCAGCTCAGGGCTCTCAGTAGGCCGAGCGATAGCCGGCAATAAAGCAAAGCGTTGAGGAACTTAGATACTTTTATCTTTATATTCAGAGGTAGATTGAGTTATACGATACGACTACGTCTTGATAGTTTTTGCTAAGTTATTGAGAGTATTGAAAATATGTTTGCGACCTCTTTTTGCTATCCTCCTTAAAACTACTTACGATAAGTACAATTCGGCATTGTCCTTTTTGCTCAGATAAAAAACTCGATATCTAACTTTGTTCAGGTGAAAAGTAATAAACTTATATCGCCCCGTGAGTACACTTATGCATAATGTGATTATCTCCTGTTTATTTATGTTAAAATTGTGTGCAATTAAATTTGCACAAAAATGTGGATGGCGGTAATATCTCTCTTTGCCCTTGGCCCAAATTAATATTATACAAAGGTGGACAAAAAAACAGGGAGTTGTGTAAAATCACAATTTGCCAAATCATTATTATAAGACCTACCCCATCGCCAATAAACATTAATCTAAGTGCTCTTTTCATCTTAAAACAGTCTTTCATCATCAAAAATAAATTAAAATGTCGGCAACCATATCAATCAGATTGATCCACGAATTAAGTTGTCAATCTTCAGATACTTAACGCGCTCCAATTAAGCACTTCTGCCATCTCAAGGGGGAAATTTTACTTTCAATTTCTACTCGAAACTGTCCCGCCCACTTGCATCTCATATCATCTTTTTATTCACACCTCAGTCTGTCGCCAAGATATCTACATTATCCGCGTCTCCCTCAAACGTTTCATTACACAACCAGGCTATTTTAATTTGAACTCAGTGTAGTCAAATGACTTCAATGGGTAAGACTAGATACTTTACAATCTTAAACCAGAAGAAATAACAAACCCAAAAGGGATAGACAAAAGACTTCAATGACGCGTCACGACGTCGATAGCCGCAGCTAAATGAAAGTAGATGCGAGTAGAATAGATACATACATCTTAATCGTGGCAAACATAAACCTCGCAAAGACAAAACAAAATCTATTATTCTTCTTCGGGATAGGTGGATGTCTTGAATTGAGCCGCTCAACGCCTTCCGGTGGGCACGAAGACAGAACGAGATATTAATCAATTCAGCATCAATGTTTATACCGCCCAGGAAGACACGGTGGAAAGTTTGAATTTGGTATTTCCCTTGACTACAGTGTGGGAACCGATCGATTGAAAATTTGATTTGTTTGCACTCAGCTACTATCCAGACATTCTGGAAAGAAAGCCGCAGATATTCTGGTGGAGCAAATGAGGCAACGGCAAGTAAGAGTTCTTTCACTCAAAACACTAGGAGTGAACGACACTTACATACGTTGACCCACATAGCATAACATAATATGAAAGAAGCTATCATGGAAGGTGACTGTGCAACAAGTATACGCAACCGTATGCTATGCACTCCATTCTACTGGCATTTCTCGGTTTCTGCCCGAAATCTATTTTTCTCTCAAATCACAGGAGTGGTGCTGTGGTGTTTGACGAAGTAAAATCCATTTGAATAGTTTTGTGAACATTTCTGTACGCCTAGTACGCCATGTTTTAATGCAACTCATGTACGCTCGTAGGAGGAAGTAGAAGGGTGGTACTTTTCCCAGGATGCGTGATGTATTGAAGAACTACGTCCTCGTATAGTTTTACAAAAGCAGACATAGGTAATGGGAACACATTTATAATAAAAAAAATTGTTTGCCTTAAAATTGTTCTATGGCTAGGAGCATGAGGCGGAAAAGCTTCAAGGCAAACAATTGTAATGCACTTGTGGCAGCTCTTCAACAGCACGAACATTGTTTTTAGGGGGACACATCTCGACCCAAGTGGGGGCGCAGTAGCTTAGTGCGTTGGACTACTGAGCTAGGGATTCGAGGTTCTTATTCTACACAGAAGCATTTAACATTTTTTCCACTGACCCACCTATTGCGAAAGACGAACAAACATGAACGAGTATTACTACTTTACTTCACTTAAAGAGCCGTGAAGAGTCTCTGCCTGAGACACTGCAGTTTTCCATTCTCTGTGATCCCATGCATGCTGCTTCCAGTTCTTCCGACATCCGCGATGGCTTGGTCTTAAAAACGGAGGTTTGGTCTTCCTTGCCTTCTCGAACCAGTGGGCTGGTAGTCGAAGATCCTCTTGGCCGGAACATTATTTTTCATTCGCTCAATATGGCCGAGCCAATGAAGTCGACGTGATTTAGCTTTTTGGACCACATCCACAACTTGGTACAGCTTATAGAGTTCGCGGTTATATATTCTCCTCCAATAGCCCTCCTCGCACACAGAACCGAATATCCGACGGAGTATTTTTCTTTCAAAATAACCGAATACTAGCTCCCCTTTTATACTTATCGTTCAGCACTCGGCACCATAAAGCAGAACTGGCAGGATTAAGGTTGGAAAGAGCATGCATTTCGTCCTTAGGGTGAGGATTTTCGAACTCATTTGTTTCGCTAGGCCGAAGTAGTAGCGGTTTCCTATGGTACGCCGGATCTCCACCGAGGTGTCATTCGTGAAGTTGATGTTTACTCGTTGGTAGATGAACTCCTTAACTACCTCGAAGTTATTGTTATCAATAGTGACGTTTTGTCCTAGGCGGTTTGATAGCATGTACTTGTCATGGTCTTGTCCTCATTTACTTCGAGACCAACCTTTTTCGCCTGTTCTTCAATCGCCGGGAAAGCCTCTAACACGGCACTCTGGGAACTGCCGATGATGTCGATATCGCCCGCATACCCCAGTAGCTGGACGGATCTATTCTTCGCACTATTTTTTCAGGATTTAGATTGAAGAAGTCACATATTTTTTATAAAAAGGAAGTCCAAATCGCAGGGCACTCAGACGTGGTAACGGTCTATTGTACTACAAGGCAGAAATCCTCTTTTCGGTGAAGAGGTCGGAGAAAACAAGGTGTCATTCGTTCCTCTCAATTACTGGGTGGCGTATGTGTTTTTCCCCACGTGGATTGAACATGCACCGCACTAGTCACAAGCATCTCCTTGCCGAAATCAGGTAAAAGTTTGGAATAATTTGGAAGAGCTGGATCAGTTAGCTGGGATCCCGAATTCGGCCATCGCTACGTAGAGCTCCAGACGATGAATGCTAACATATGCGGCCTTAAATCAATGAAAAGATGGGGCTTTGCCTTATTGTGAAGATTTGGTCTGTTGTCGATCCGCCCCCGGGGCGGAAGCCACCCTGGTACGTGCCGATTATTGTGTTGCAGAACGGATATGATCTTAATGAGTATTTGAAGGAGTATTAACTGTCATAAGCTTTTAAAAAACTGGCGTTCGGAATAGGTGTTAAACTCCATACGTTTCAAAATTATATTTTCGCACACACAAATTATTGAAGAAGATAGAAGAATGCCTTAGTATGGGAATGTTTGAACTAAAATTTCTAGGAGTCAAAGCAGTAGCATACGCAGACAACTTAGCGCTGCTTGCGACAGATAAAATTCTATCCACTCTTAGCAGACAAATACAGAACGCCTTATCTATGGTTAATACCCCGACCAGAAACAGCGGACTTGCGGTTAACCCACAGAACTGGTCGTCTTCTCAAATAAAAGCACTATGTCGCAATTTGATCTGCCAACAAGTGAGCGGCCTCCATTCAAATTTTCGGATTGTGCGAAGTATCTTGGCGTGATTCTAGATAGGCAATTTAACTGGAGCCTAAATATGCGTGTAATAGAATTTGTGGCTAAGCCTGGGGTCCTAGTCCTAAAATTATCAAGCGGCTGTATACGGTAGTAGTGAGACCGATACTGACATAAGGTAATTAAGTCTAGTGACTGGAGTTCCAGTACAACTTGGCATGCGCAGACAGAATATTACAGGTAGTAATATATGCACAGACTACGTTACTCCCCCTCTAGATTTTGAAATACCATTCGCTACCTCTTTTACCTTCATTTGCCAGTCAACAAATCAACGATACCCATCTATACGGATGGCTCCAATTTGGATATTTTCAGCGGCGTTTATTTTTATTCAGAAATGCTCGGAATATCCGGCTCAATCAGACTCCTCGACTACAGCAGCGTCTTCCAAACTGAGGTTCAAACAACAAAAGAATTAATGGCATATAAAGGGTTTTTCAATAAGAGCGCTACAAAAGTTTTTTTTAAATAAAACAAAAACGGTTTTGGATATCAATGAAATTCTTTATTCCTGTGAAAGTACGTTCGATGCCATTATGTATGGAACTCGATTTCTTTTGCATGGCCACCACGGGCACGCTTGCAGAAGTCCAGACGCTGAACCCAATTTTCGACGGTTTTCAAGCATAAATCGGCCGATACTGCTGCAATTTCACGTTCGATATTCGTACGAAATTCATCAATCGTCGCTGGCTTATTGGCATAGACCATAGACTTGACGTAGCCCGACAGGAAATAGTCTAACGACGTCAAATCGCACGACCGAGGCGGCCAAGCGACTGGACCATTTCGTGAGATAACACGGTTTCCAAACTTGGTTTCCAATAAAAAATTAAATAATACAAATGTAAAAATAATAATTTCGACTCGTTGTTGGCTCGTATATCTTTCCATCATGAAATGGCAAACCTTACTGAAGAGAAATGTCAAAAGAGCTGCAAGAAATTCGGCGTTGTTTGCTGTCCCTGTCGCTCTACTTTTGTAGCGTCCCTGTTGAAAAACCCTTTATAAGTAATTCTTGCTTACCAATTTTCCCGAATTCAATTCACCATAATACTCGTATGTACTTTGGTTAAGCCTGTAGTAAATTCTGATTTTAAGTATGACTATTGTAAAGAAATTTCATTGAAATCGAAAACTATTTAAATTCCATTCAATGGAAATCATTTCTTAAAAGGAATTAAATAATGCGTATGACTTTTTTATTTGTAACTTAAAACATGCATGCGAATTATTTGGGAGTCGGACATAATCCCGAAAGCCCACAATCCCGAAAATGAAACTAAAAGTTTTATTGTAGCAACAAAAAAATTAACGAAATAAACAAAATAAAAACCTTTAAATAAATAAAACATAACAAAAACCGCTCAAGTCTTATTAACAAAAAATATCAAAAACGATCCATGACAAAACAATTAGATATTGTTTTACAAGTTCACACTGTACGCAATTCCTGTGAGAAAACTTTTTTCAGGACGCTCATTACGTTCCGCGTAAATCTAACGATGTTCACTGGCTAACAAAAATCTAGTCGGTCAGCACATTGCGAATTGCAGCACATTGCGAATTGCTAAACATTACAACGCAAAAAATTGCAAAACATTATTACGCCAAATGGAATGGACAAACACTTGTCTATTTTACATTCAAAATAAAATAAAGAATCCCGAAAAGGAAATCCTGAAAAATTATATAAAATGAAAAATTTGCGCAAATTTTTCATTTTATATATTATTTCGGGATTCTTTTTTCGGGAATTTGGATTTTCGGGATATTGGATTTTCGGGATTTTGGATTTTCTGTATTTTGGGTTTTCGGGATTTTGGTTTTCGGGATTTCGGTTTTCGGGATTGTGTCCCCAACCCGAATTAATAGTTCCAAAGTCGAAAGTTAAAGGTAACTCAAGGTCACCATGGTACAATAAAAGACTTTGCACTCTTAAAAATAAAAAAAACATAGGGACGGGCTACAGTCCGCTTGGGCGAACTGTTGGATACCCTATTCTTATTCCTATCCCTCATAAGTGGGCGTGACAAAAGTCTAAGTATGGTTGAATTGTTAAGAACGCTCTACATATTTTGTTATATAACATTTAAAGGATTTTATCAAAAAAAAAACGCTCCCTAGCTCAAACTTGGGTGTTTCAATAAAATTGTTTTATTTAATTGTGGGCGTGTCAGTAGGCGGATTTAAAAAAAATTAACACATGAGAATAAAGGGCCCCTAGAGAGTATATATTATAAATTTCAGCTCCCTAGCTCAAACTTTGAATTTTCAAAAAAAAAAAAAATTAATTGTGGGCGTGTCAGTGGGCGGATTTTGAAAATATTTACACATGAGCATAAAGGGCCCATAGAGAGTATATTCTATAAATTTCAGCTCCCTAGCTGAAACTTTGGATTTTCAAAAATTAATATACCCTTAGAATAGGGTATAAAAAAATTATTTTATTTATTTGTGGGCGTGTCAGTGGGTGGATTTTGAAAATTTTTTATCCGGACCAGTTTTAGGAGTCATAGATCATATATAAAAAAATTCAGCTTTCTAGCTCAAAATTCGATTTTTTCCAAAATTTGTTTTTTTTGAGTTTGTGGGCGTGTCTGTGGGCGGATTTCAAAAATTCGTAAACTTGATTATTTCGGGACCCTAGAGAGTATATGGTTAAAATTTCAGCTCTCTAGGTCCAGTTTAAAGGCCTAATTTTTGGCTACAGACGGACGGACGGACGGACGGACGGACGGACATGGCTAGATCGACATTACTATCGATGCTGATCATAAATATAGTAACTTTTAGGGGTCTACGGGCAATATTAAGGTATGTTACAAACTATGCGTCAAAATTAATATACCCTTAGAATAGGGTATAATAAAGCTTTTAAATTACATCGCAGTTCGTGTACTCGTTTTTGCATTGGACATTTGCAAAGGTATTTTCAGCTTCAAAAGGATTTCGATATTCTAAACAAATTTCTTTACAGAAATTATGTATTGTCTGTTGAATCAAAATGAAATCGAACAGTAAATTCTTTTGGAGTTCCATCAAAAGTAAAAAAGACTTAAATGGTATTCCTAGCTGCATGCAATATTAAGTTACTACATCTTCGGATCTAAGCACAATCTGCGATTCGTTTCCCAATTTTTTCCAGTCCGTGTATACAACTCCCTGTTTGTCTAACACGTCTTGCAGCCAATCCTAGTTTAATAAATGTTGGTCGCTTAGTTGTTGATGCTGATGAAGTCAAAGATGTCCTACTAAGCTTAAGCGCTGATAAAACTGCTTGTCCTGATGGAGTATTTCAAATAGTTTTACAAAGATGCGCCCCGCTCTCTCACTTCTACTCACTTTAATCGGTCGATAAATAGTGGTGTTTTTCTTAATTACTGGAAGAAATCCTTCGTGATTCCGATTCACAAGTCAGGTTCCAAGCAAGAAGTCATTAATTATGGACCTATTTCAAAAATGTCTTCCATTCCCAAAATAAACTACTCAAAACAAAATAGGGCCCACTAAGTTTTTTGGCTTTCATTTGAAAAAAATTTTGTGATTATCACCCCTATCGTGGAATCCGTCGGGGGGAACGATCCGCTAATAGTGAACAAATTGCATCGTGCAATCCGCAGACGTGAACCATCCACATGTCGGCAACGTAAATTATTTTATTTAATTTTCACTGAATTTAATTTTTTCAAAACAAATGTATGAGCTGTCACAATTGAATTTTGAATAGTGGTCGGTAAGGGAGAGTATCCGACGGATCCCACAATAGCAATTTTCTGTTCACGTGAATCGAATAAGTGAAGTGAATCTCAGATCCGACGGATTCCACGATAGGGGTGTACATATCACTATTTTTTATACCCTATTCTAAGGGTATATCAATTTTGACGCATAGTTTGTAACATACCTTAATATTGCCCGTAGACCACTAAAAGTTACTATATTTATGATCAGAATCGATAGTAATGTCGATCTAGCCATGTCCGTCCGTCCGTCTGTCGGCAAAAATTAGGCCTTTAAACTGGACCTAGAGAGCTGAAATTTTAACCATATACTCTCTAGGGTCCCGAAATAATCAAGTTTACGAATTTTTGAAATCCGCCCACAGACACGCCCACAAACTCAAAAAAAAATTTGGAAAAAATCGAATTTTGAGAAAGCTAGAAAGCCGAAATTTTTTATATATGATCTATGACTCCTAAAACTGGTCGGGATAAAAAAAATTCAAAATCCGCCCACTGACACGCCCACAAATAAATAAAATAATTTTTTTATACCCTATTCTAAGGGTATATTAATTTTTGAAAATCCAAAGTTTGAGCTAGGGAGCTGAAATTTATAATATATACTCTCTATGGGCCCTTTATGCTCATGCGTAAATATTTTCAAAATCCGCCCACTGCCACGCCCACAATTATTATTTTTTTTTTTTTTTTGAAAATTCAAAGTTTGAGCTAGGGAGCTGAAATTTATAGTATATACTCTCTAGAGGCCCTTTATGCTCATGTGTTAATTTTTTTTAAATCCGCCTGTGGGCGTGTGCCCACAATTAAATAAAACAATTTTATTGAAACACCCAAGTTTGAGCTAGGGAGCGTTTTTTTTTGATAAAATCCTTTAAATGTTATATAGCAAAATATGTAGAGCGTTCTTAACAATTCAACCTTACTTAGACTTTTGTCACGCCCACTTATGAGGGATAGGAATAAGAATAGGGTATCCAACAGTTCGCCCAAGCTGACTGTAGCCCGTCCCTATGTTTTTGTTATGATTTGTTGTTGATTTGTTTTGCTTAGTAGCGAGTAGAGCCTCCTCTCTTCCTTATGCACTGTATTAGCCTATCTGCTACGCTTTCGATTAGATGCGTTACATTTTGTTCGGGTATGCGCTCCCAACAGGCTTTTAACGCGTTTATCAGCTCTTGTTTAATGTTGACATGGCTGTGGTTTTCTTTGAGGGTTCTTTTTAATTGGTCTCGTAAATGTTCGATGGGATTGAGGTCTGGGCTCTTTGCTGGCCATATTGGCGTCAAAAAGAGCTGCTTACTTGCTACGGGCCGTATGTGGGCGAGCATTGTCTTGCATAAGAACAATCTCATCGCCAACTCTCTGTGAAAATGGGATCATAACAGGTCGTATTACCATCTCAACGTAACTGGCGGCGGTAACGGTGCCCTCATCCAGAATTAGCAGCTCTGTTGTGCCTAGCAAACTTATTCCAGCCCATACCATTAGTCTGGGGCCCCCAAATCGGTCACTTCCGTCAATCAATGCACGGGTCGGTAAAACGTTAACCTTGTCTTCTCCACACGCGTACTCGTTTATCATCACTCAAAAACTTTGTCTTGCATTCGTCTGTAAAGAGCACAGACCTCCAGTTGTCCATGGTCCAATTTTAATGCTTACGGGCATCCCTTAATCGCGCTGCCCGATGAGCCGCTGTAAGTTTCGGGCGAATAGCACGCACTCTGGAACGTTGACCATATTCGTGGAGTCGATTGCGAATGGTTTGATCGCTGACTTGAGTGCCAGTTGAATGCCGCAGTTGAGTTTGTAAAGCCAGCGCGGTTGCGGTATGCTAGCGACATGCAGTTATTCAAATGTGCCCGTCTTCTTGCCGAGTTGTGACTCTAATTCTTCCCGATCCAGGTCTCCTTGCTACACTACCAGTCTCTCGAAAGCGTTTCCACACGTTTCGGATAGCTCGCCTCGACACACCGATAAGATTTGCAAACAACCGTTTGAGACTCTCCTTGCTCCAGCATATTTACCGCTCTAATTGCGTTTCCAGTATCCAAATGACGTCTAGAACCGGGCATGGTAATCACGTTTAATCACGAAGAAATAAGGAAAATCAATTAAAGAAAGTAACACTTAGCAACAACGTTAGAATCGGACTGAGAAAGCAAGTGCAATCATTTTTGAATTGGCTGTTCTTTCGAGCCATTGGCTTTTTTTGCCTACTCACTTGGAGGCAACGCTAAAATTAGGGAGCGTATCGGAATCGCGCTTTTCAAAATCCCGCTTTTCAAAAATCCCGAAAAAAAAGTTTTAAAATCCCGTCTACTAAAATACTGCTTTTTTAAAATCCCGTCTTTTAAAATCCCGCTTGTTCAAAATCCCGATCTATTATAATCCCGCTTTTTAAAATCCCGCCAAATCCCGCTAATCCCGTTTTTTACAAAACATTCGTAATGGTGGCAATGGTGCGATGGTAGTGTATTCGCAAAGTGATTGGCAGGTCGTGTGTTCGAATCCCGAACAGAGCCATGCTTTGTAAAAATTGAATACACACAACAAATCAAATCTCCCTTAAGCAATTAAGGCGCCACCTGTGGAGATAAAAAATAACACTATCGCACTTAAAACTTCTTTACTATCCTCCTATTCGTTCAGTAGTAAGCAGCACCCAAAAACAGGCAATGAATGTGAGTGCTGCTGGAAGTTTTGGTTGGACGAAAAAGTGCTGGCTTGTATAAACTCATTGCAGATTTGAGAAAGGAAGCAATTGTGGTGCAAACTGAAATACAAAAATTACGAAATGGACAAGAAAAATATTATAAAAAAAACTATTGTTATAAAGTCACGCGCTGTAAAAAAATGAATGAGAAATAGACAAAAAAATGAGTAAAACAGGTTTTTTGCGTTGCATTGCTTATAATACACTTAAACTAATAAAATAAAAAATGTTGTTAATGGTTTGAAGTTTTTTTGTTAACTTTTGCAGAATATCATATACCTAACATTACTTTATATTTTTTTTTTAAATTATTGAAGATTGTCATATTTATTACTTAAAAATTTATTTTGATATTATTTATTTCTTATTTTGTTACTTCCTCTAAAAATGATAAATGTTAAAATAAACTGCATTTCAAAAAAACACTCATTGCTTAATTTATTTTAATTTTCTTATTATCCCTCTTTTACAATCAAAAGTAGTTGCTTTATTTTAAAAAATCGCGCGATTTTAAAAGCGGGATTATAAATAGCGGAATTATAAAAAACGGGATTATAATAGCGGGATTTTAAGAATCGGGATTATAAAAAGCGGGATATCGAACCCAACCCCTAAAATTACTGTTTAAAGCATTGATAAGGACTCATACACATGCAAACTCTACAATTAAATGATTCGTTTCGATAATGTTTACCAATTCAGTATTTTTTAGGCAAAATACAAAAAAAATCTTGGATGGGCCCTATTTTGTTTTGAGTAGTTTATATATGTGAAAAACTAAATTTGTCCTTAAAAAATTTAATATCCCCTTTTCAACACGGTTTGGTAGCAGGCAAACAACTTCCAACTAAGCAGTCTTCTCCAATAGTGTAATTAAAAAACTTGAACAAGGCGTTAAGACTGATGTAATTTACACAGATTTCTCCAAACGTTTGATTGGGTTAACCATGGAATATTGCTTAAGAAACTGAAGGACATCGGTTTCTCTCCAATATTTTATGTTGTTTGGCCGAACTCAATATGTAAAGTGTCTTTCATTAAGGACTTGACAACTTATTTTTTTAAATAAAATGCACACTAGGTACTTGAGATATCTCAAAAAAAAATTGTATTGGCTTGAATTACTATCAGAAGAGAATTCGACTTCGTTCATATGTCCACCACGGGAACGTTGCAGCGGTCGATAAGTTAAGCCCAATTTTCGATGATTCGGCCGCTCATTTCGACCGATACGGCCGCAATTTCTTGTTCAATATTGGCTCTCAGCTCCTCTAACGTCGCCGGCTTGTTGGCATAGCCCACTGATTCAATGTAGCCCCATAAAAAAAGTCTAGAGGAGTTAAATCTGACGATCACGGCGGCCAATAGACAGGTACGTTTCTCGAGATAACACGTTCACCGAACTGAGACTTCAATAACTCGATTGTTGCACCCGCTGTGTGGCTTGTGGCACATATCACTGATGTCCAATTCATGGAATTGTTCAAAGAAATAATGTTGCAACATGTCTCTGTAGCGAATACCATTTACCGTAACATGACGGTCATTTTCATCGACGATAAAAAACGGCCCACGGGCCAAACAATGACTTTTTGCGGATAAGGTGCTGTTTCATGAAGCACATGAGGGTTCTCACCTAACGCATATTTTGCTTATTGAAAAAACCGTTTAACCAAAAACGCGCTTCATCGCTGAAGATGATTTTCTCTTGAGAACGCCGTGCAATTGACTGATTTGGTTAGTTTGCGACGGACGCCTCTACGGCAGCACTATTCTCCATACTTCGGGCAAAACGTCTCACTGGCACGGCAACATCAAGCAGCGAATATTCCGACTCAATTTTTCACTAGACTATGAATTGCTTGTCTACTGGGACGAGAATTACGGCCGAAAATTTTGGTTAACGCTCTTAAAGTTGCGACCACCGGATTCGGAATTTCGGTAGTAAATTTTATTTAGTTATAAACGTTGTTTCTTCTTGTATTTTGATTTTACTGAATATTTTGACATTGACAGTTCGTTAATCGGTTTAAGTGTCGCACGGAAAATTTGAAGTTGCAAGTCGCTAATCAAAGGCCCTTTATATTTTAATGACAATTTTATGAAAATTTGCATAGAGCTGACTATGGAAAGTCCGAACATATTACTCGATGCGTAAGAGATATAAACGCGTTATCTAACTCGATAGCCTTTTATCTGAACAAAGAATCTTTTAATAAAAATGTGCTTAATGTATTAAATAGTCAGTTTATTTTATAATTGTTTTACGTTGTATTTATGTTAACTTAATGTTATTTACTCTGTCAGTCTGCTATGTGGCCTTTATAAGGCCTAGCATCGCTTATGGTTATCCATTGTGGTTTAATATAGCGTTATATATAAAAGATTCGGGTTTTGGAGAGACAATGTCTTAAGGCCTGTCTTCGGTTGTTCCGAACGTCTGAATCCAACTATGTAAAATACTATTCCAACAAGGTCCTATACGATGGGGCTCAATTGAATAGGATTGACAATTTCCTCATTAAGGTGACTCAAAGGCACGTTGAAAAGGCTATGGCCAGCGACAATAGCCTGATCCTCGGGGCTTACTACCCCAATGAAATGTATATAGAGAGTACGCTCCGATCTGGCTTTATCCCCCGGAGGCATTTGTCCACATTGATGCAAAAGGGCTGGCACACACGATGGATGGTATCCCGATATTATACCACCGCTACCGCAGCGCGAGAGATAAGTGGCTCATCCGCGACGGGGAGGTCGCCAATGCTCATGAGCTCCTCCATTTTAGTACCGCAATAGCGGAGAGGGATAAATTCAGTACGGAAAACAATTTGCCGAATTCTCCCAAGACGGTGCGTTACTCTAGGTAAAATCCTCTTAGTTTATAAGTTAGGCTAACTTGTCTGAGCATTTCTTGGAAGGGCCGGGGTCGTCACTTGTTGCGTAATGCTCAGAATCCTAATTATAGTTAGTATATGTTAAGTAGTTTAAGTAAGTAGAGTAGGTAGTTTGTAATTTGTCTTTGTATAAAAATATAAAATTTGACAAAGATGCCGAGTTTTCTTAACAATTTTCTCGATGAAAACATAATATGCAAGATTAGTTTGTAAAATAGTTTTTAGGCCGAAAGGCAATAATTAAAAGATATAGTTAAATTTAGGGCGTTCACATAGGGAACAATAATCTAGAAAAAGCATCCTGTTAATTTTAAGTTAAATGTAATAATTTTTGTTAGTTGTAAGTTGATGTTCAACAACCATTAAAAAATTAATTTAAAAGTAAAAGTGTTTGTATGCTCTGTTTGCTGAATTAATACTTATAAAACTAAAACTAAAACATAGGGACGGGCTACAGTCCGCTTGGGCGAACTGTTGGATACCCTATTCTTATTCCTATCCCTCATAAGTGGGCGTGACAAAAGTCTAAGTATGGTTGAATTGTTAAGAACGCTCTACATATTTTGTTATATAACATTTAAAGGATTTTATCAAAAAAACAACGCTCCCTAGCTCAAACTTGGGTGTTTCCATAAATTTTTTTTATTTAATTGTGGGCGTGTCAGTAGGCGGATTTAAAAAAAATTAACACATGAGAATAAAGGGCCCCTAGAGAGTATATATTATAAATTTCAGCTCCCTAGCTCAAACTTTGAATTTTCAAAAAAAAAAAAAATTAATTGTGGGCGTGTCAGTGGGCGGATTTTGAAAATATTTAGACATGAGCATAAAGGACCCATAGAGAGTATATACTATAAATTTCAGCTCCCTAGCTGAAACTTTGGATTTTCAAAAATTAATATACCCTTAGAATAGGGTATAAAAAAATTATTTTATTTATTTGTGGGCGTGTCAGTGGACGGATTTTGAAAATTTTTTATCCCGAGCAGTTTTAGGAGTCATAGATCATATATACAAAATTTCAGCTTTCTAGCTCGAAATTCGATTTTTTTCCAAAATTTGGTTTTTTTGAGTTTGTGGGCGTGTCTGTGGGCGGATTTCAAAAATTCGTAAACTTGATTATTTCGGGACCCTAGAGAGTATATGGTTAAAATTTCAGCTCTCTAGGTCCAGTTTAAAGGCCTAATTTTTGGCTACAGACGGACGGACGGACATGGCTAGATCGACATTACTATCGATGCTGATCATAAATATAGTAACTTTTAGGGGTCTACGGGCAATATTAAGGTATGTTTCAAACTATGCGTCAAAATTAATATACCCTTAGAATAGGGTATAAAAAAACCGAGAGAATCTTTTAAGTTAACAGAAAAATGTTGTCCTCTCTTGTTTGTGTTATCACCGGACACAATATGCTATAGCCTAGCAAAATCACGCAAATTAAAATAAAACTCAGCTCTGCAGAGGATGCGAGGATGAGGAAGTGAACGGGATACTCCTCATTTCCTCTATCACTGTCCTGCACTCTGACGTATAGGAAATAACGTCCTTGGAAGACATTTCTTCCACAATTTAGAAAAACTTTCTGACAACTCTGCTAACGACTTGCACAAGTTCATAAATGCAGCGGGATTGATTGTAAGCCCCTTAGGTTTTTGCATAGGGCTTTCATAAGTTCTCAAGTATGGGAACCAAAACCTCTCGGGTATCACAGAAGGACTCCATTAGCCTAAGTACGACGGGCGCAAGATTCTCTTGAACTGTCAATCCGGTTATTTAACCTAACTCAACTCATAGGAATGTTAATCTATAGAGCCTTCTTTACGTGTTTAAAGGATCAATTCTTTGAAGAAGACAGTACAAATGTAGCTTATTGTCTCTGAGATAGGATCTTTGATCTTCTGATTGGCTCAAGCTTTGTTACTCTTGGTGTTATGTTATGTATCCTGCCAATATCATTTAGGAGATATGATCCAACTGGAGCCGATATCTAAAATCTTTTACCGAAATTCGGGCATCTCGTACGGCTGAACCGCTTTTGGTTTTTGAAAATTGTGGCCGCCTTCCCGGGTTCTTCGACAGTATTGGCGTATACTTCTTCATTGTTTGGAACGGCTCTTGGAAATATATTGTTACATCCAGGCTAGGATTCGAAAAGATAAAACGTAATTCTATTTAATTAAACTTTATTTAATTCTCTTTCAATTTAATTCTTGATTATTATTCTAATAATTCACTTATTCACAAAAATTCATTTTCACAATTAATCACTTTAAATACACAATCACTTTTCTCTTACTCAATACTTATACTTTTTCTCTATACTTTTCACTACTGTCATCTATCGCATTCTTAATCGCGGTTCACAACTAGAATGTCTCGGGTGCTCCTGCGACATCTATTTATATCTCCTAGTTCTATTGAAGCGTTCCACCATTCCGTCCGATTGTGGATGAAGCGGGGTTGTTCTTGTCTTCTTAATCCCTAGTAGCTGGCCTACTCCTTGAAAGATCTTCGACTCGAAGTTGCGACCTTGGTCCGAGTGCAATTCCATTGGTACGCCAAATCTGCTTACCCAGTTGTGGACAATCTGCTCTACCACGGTTTTAGCTTCTTGGTTAGGTATAGCAAAGGCTTCAGGCCATTTAGTGAAGTAGTCCATCACTACGAGGATATAGCGGTTTCCACTGTTGGTTTCTGGAAACGGTCCTGCGATGTCAACTGCAATCCTTTCAAAGGGCGCTCCAACGTTGTATTGATGCATCTTGCCTTGCATTTTTACTCTCGGGCCTTTACTGGCTGCGCAAGCGGCGCATTTTCGGCACCAGTTTTCGACATCGTCTCTTGCGTGGATACAGTAAAAGTGTTCTCGCACTTTTTCGAGTGTCTTATTTACTCCCAAGTGACCTCCGGACACTCCATCATGTAGTTCCCTAAGTACTTCGTTGACTTTCGATCTGGGTACCACAAGTTGCATCACGGCTGATGTTCCATCCGAACTTTCCCATTTTCTTTTCAAAATGCCATCCTGGACATGAAGTGAGTCCCATTGTGCCAAGTATGCCTTCAATTCCGGACTCCTATTGGAGATCTGCTGCCAGTCCGGCTTGCCCTCATGTTCCTTCCAGGCGAGAATCGGCTCGATATCCGGATCTTCCTGTTGAGCATTCCGGATCTCCCGTGCACTCCAGCCGCTAATGGGCTCAGCTCTCAACCGTTGGACTGACAATTTATCTTTTTCCTCCTGGCGTACGCAATGTTTACAATCAGCCTTGCAGGGTCGCCAGGAGAGGGCATCTGCGTTGGAGTGAAGAGTTCCCTTTCGGTGCTGTATCTCGTAGTCATACATCTGCAGCCGCTCAATCCACCTCGCGACTTGTCCTTCAGGGTTCTTAAACTGCAGCAGCCACTTTAGAGACGCATGATCTGTACGCAGGATGAATTTCTGCCCATATAAGTACTTGTGGAAGTGCTTTGTTGCCAGGATCAAAGCCAGGAGTTCCCGCCTGGTTACGCAATAGTTCCTCTCCGGCTTGGATAGCACTTTACTGAAGTAGGAAACTACTCTCTCTTGGCCATCATGGATCTGCGAAAGAACGGCTCCGATCCCAACATTACTAGCGTCGGCATCTACAATAAATGTCTTTCCTGGAGTAGGGTACGCTAGAATTGAAGCATCACACAGTTGGTGTTTGAGACTCTTGAAACTCGCTTCGCATTCACCTGACCATTTAAATGGTTTTCCCTTTTCCGTCAGTTGATGCAAGCTCTTTGCGATCCTTGCGAAGTCCTTCACAAACCGTCTGTAGTAAGTTGCAAGTCCCAGGAAGCTTCTCAGTTGGTGTTTGTCTTTGGGAACGGGCCAATTTTTCACCGCATCGACCTTCTCTGGGTCAGTCCTTACTCCTTCGGACGAGATGATGTGCCCCAGATATTTTACCTCAGATCTAAAGAGATCACACTTTTTCGGGTTAAGCTTTAATTGTGCACTTCGTAGTCTCTGGAACACTTCCTTCAAGTTATCTCGATGTTCTTCAAACGTTTTTCCAACCACGATGACATCGTCCAAGTAGACCAAACACGTTTTCCATGTTAGCCCCAACAAAACACGTTCCATTAGTCGCTCAAAGGTTGCCGGCGCGTTACACAGTCCAAATGGCATTACTGTGAATTGCCAGAGCCCGTTTCCTGCTGTGAAAGCTGTTTTCTCACGGTCTTTCGGATGTATCTGCACTTGCCAGTAGCCACTCTTCAGATCTAGAGTGGAAAACCATCGAGCTCCGGACAGTGTATCCAGCGTATCGTCAATCCTTGGTAGAGGGTAGCTATCCTTTTTGTTGACATTATTCAGTTGGCGATAGTCTACACAGAACCGAGTGCTGCCATCTTTCTTTTTGACTAGGACAATTGGAGATGCCCATGGGCTTTTAGAGCATTCGATTACTCCTTCCTTCTCCATCGTCGACACCATCTCTGCAACCTCCGTCTGCTTAGCCAATGGTAATCGTCTGGGAGGCTGACGAATCGGTCTCGCATCTCCAGTGTCTATCCGGTGTTGTACAAGGTGTGTTCGGCCATACTCGCAGTCCCGCGAAGCGAATATATCAGCAAACTCGTTGATGAGGTTCCCTGCCAAGGCTTGCTGCTCCTGATTCAGATCGCAGTGCTGGAATAAAGTTCTTTTGACCTCAGTCATTCCCATTGGTGAACGAGGCTTCGCAACACCTTCCTGTGATAGTTTCGTGATGGCAGTAACCGGTACACACTTTCCAACCACCTCACCTTGCTTCAATTTGACGCTTTTGTGTTCCGCATTAAGAACTCGTACGGGAACCATATTGTTCTTCGGCTCGACAAGCATTTTTCCAACCACGCAATTTCGGCAGTGGTTGTCTTCTGGCTCGACTAGAAAGAATCGGTGGGCCCCAGGATCACCTTCCAGCTTTGTCCAAATCAGTGTCTCTGAAGAAGGTGGTAGGACCTCGTCCTTACTAATGACTGTCCTCAGGGATGCGACGTTCTCGTTCCCGTACACCATCGGAATTTCTACGTTTCGATACTTGAGTACTTGCATACCAATGTCCAATACTACATCATGCGCCTTCATGAAATCGATTCCAATGATGCATTCGTCACATATATCAGCTACTAAGAAAGCGTGGGAGAATGCTAATCCTGCCAAATTTATTGTTAGCATGATATCTCTGTACACTTTCGCTGTCGCTCCTGTTGCTGTTTTCAGACAGTAACTGCTGGTGTTGTGCAACCAAGACTGACGGACGATGTCCCTCCTTATAATGGAAGCGGTGGCACCGGTGTCGATGGCTGCCACGCACTTATTTTGACCGATATAGGCTTCCACTGTTAAACTCTGGTTTCCTTGTTTGGTTTGGGAGACTTGAATTGTGGTCCTGGAGTCGTCGATTCCGGAAACCAACTTCTGCCCCACGAAGCTGGTCCTTACACGTTTCCCGACTGCTGGTTATGCGAAGCTATATCTGCAGGATGGATGTTATCCCTGCCAGATGCTTCTTCGTTGCGCCTCCTAGGCCCGCAATGTGGACAACTGCCTTGTCTGGGTGGAGCTCTGCACTGTCTCTGTAGGTGCCCTATTTTGTTGCAGTTCCAGCAGCGCATTTGACCTCTGTTATCTCTGCTCCGGTCTACGATGTCTGCTCTTTGACATGAGCATTCAACAGCTGTAATTTCCCGTACGCGGTGGAACACATTCGATGCCTGATCAGCAGCTTGCATTGTCAAGCCAAATGCTAGGGCCTCAGCGACAGTTCTCTTTCCGGCCATTCTTACGGCCATTTGCAGTTGTCTATCTTCAATGGCTTGGATAAACGCCTCCACAGCCATTTCATTGATGAGAATCTCACCAGCATTAGGATATGACAAATGTGCCAGACGTTCGATATCTGCTTGCAGCTGTTGAAGTGTTTCTCCCCTCTTCTGGACTCTACTGCGTAGCTGAACCCTGTACACTTGCTGCATATGCTCATCACCGAAGCGCATCTCTATAGCCTTGACCAGGGCGTCGTAGTTGTGTTGCTTCTCTTCTGAGACGGTTTGGAGTAATTCCGCAGCTGTACCTCTTAGTGCGAGCGTTAGCGCAATCGACTTTTCCTCGTTGTCCCAGCTGTTCGCCACTGCAGCTGCTTCAAACTGTTTCTTATAAATTGGCCATGATGTTTGACCATCGAAAACAGGAGGCTGCATCTCTTTCCTTCTCGGGCAGTCCGCAGAATTTTCTCGAGCCTTCTGCTTCTTCACTTTCTCGAGCGCTTTAGCCAAGTTCTCGATGTTTGTATCGATTTCGTCGAATTTGGTTTCAACCTTCTCCAACTTTTGGTCAATTTCTTCGAGTTTTCCTTCGAGAACATTTTTAAAATCTTCCACAGCGCTCTTTTGGGCGGCAACTATGGAATTCTTTTGTTCTTCGAATTTAGTGTCCATTGCTTGCAATTTGGAATCTAGAGAATTCTTCTGTTCATCAAATTTAGAGTCCATTGATTGCAATTTGGAATCTAGAGAATTCTTCTGTTGTTCTAGAGAATTCTTTTGTTCCTTGAACTGAGAGTCTATAGAATTCTTTTGTTCATCAAACTTGGCCAGAAGTAATTCCATCATTGCAGTCATATCAACGCCTGTACTTACTTGTTCTTCTGCTACGTCGAACAAAACGGACTTGGGGTTTTCTCCTTCGTTTTCAACAGCTTCCTGCAGTCGAAGCACCAGGTCACTTTTTCCTCCAGCTGTGGAGAGATTCCGTTTTTCCAGTTCAGCTTTTAACTGCGGTATACTGAGCTGTAATAATTTCAATGTGCGGCCCATTTTTGTTTTCCTTTTTTTTTTTTTTTTTTTAAACTAATTCACTTCACTTTAATTTCACACTGAATACGTTTTATCCCACTTCTGACACCAATGTTACATCCAGGCTAGGATTCGAAAAGATAAAACGTAATTCTATTTAATTAATCTTTATTAGTTCTCTTTCAATGTCTTTTACTTCTTGATTATTATTCTAATAATTCACTTATTTAATCCAACAATTCACTTTCACAATTAATCACTTTAAATAAACAATCACTTCTCTTATTCAATATTCTCTATACTTTTCACTACTGTCATCTATCGCCCTTCTTTATCGCGGTTCACAACTCGAATGTCTTGGGTGCTCCTGCGACATCTATTTATATCTCCTAGTGACACCTCTCGAAATTTCCAGATTCGTTGAGAAGGTTCGTTAAGTTCAGAAGGTTCGAGAACAACATACCAAGTTATACCACAGCTACTCAAACTGCTATTCCAATGCTGCCAAAATCGGTAATATGGCCACTTTCTACTAGATGGCGTAGTTGACTAATTAATGCTGAATGACACAGTTCAAGCAAACATGCAACAATACAATCATCCACAATTCATTTCACGTTCATCATCCTCAAATAAAATAAAATAGGCATCTGATGTCAGAACCGAGTAACAAGTCGATGCTATCGCTCTCAAACTTTTGGGAATATTTCAATTTAACGACCTACCTAAAATGCGTTTCCCACAAGATGTCCTCTCGCTTTCTAACCACCATCCCTTCAAGCTCGTAGCTGCGAAGTACTAATGCTTCCAACTCACGAACCTTAGGTTTCGTCCAGGCTCTTCATTATTTTGCGATCCCCCGGAAATCGAATAGCTCTGACCCGAGCATTTCTAGCTGTACCAGAATAAGTTCCACGAATAGTAGTACCTAGCGGGGTTTTGACTCTTCTATAAGCGTTCATTTTCATAACGCTTGAGTTTAAATTATATCGACACGTGCACGCCCCTTCTATATTTGAGTACATAAGTAATCTTTTACATTCACTGTTTGGAATTCTATTTAGTACTCTGTAGATATGCTGTGCTGTGACTCCAACGTCCCAATGCAATTCAAGAATATGCGGAAACAATTTTCGAAACGATCCCATAAAGCTAATGTATAACCAGAGCCACCAAATGAAGCGGTATGCAAATCCAAATGGTAAAGCTCTCCACCGGCCTGCTTTCAAATTGTGATTAACTCTCAATCAAGACACAGTAAGGCAGCTATCGTCAAAACAGCCACTGCAATCCAATCATAACCACCTTAACCATCAGCATCCTCAGCTACCGCAAGCTCCACAATATGCAATTACCGAGTGACCATTACAACGATGAACAGCAAACTAACCCAGCTCGTGGCCAATTGAATAAGTGAATGAACAGTTTCCGCGGACCTACTCGTATATCAAACAGTAGTCTCCCACAAAGCGCCAAAAATTGCACTACTGTCTTACGATTAAGCGCGAGTCTACTCTCATGCCATTACCGTCAGCACTGGGCATCATCCGTCCGCCGCCACCGAATCATCGAATTTGAGAGCCAATTTATTTGCATGATTAGAGCGACAGCTGGGAGTGGTACGTCGTGATCCCTACCAGAACAACTAGGTACACCAAGATGAAAGCAAATAGAATTCATTACAGGTATCGCCTCCGACTTCCTAAAGCCTTTGCGCTCATTACAGATGGAATTATAATTTCATCTTCAAAATGAGGAATCACTCTGCAAATGGAAAGTGCATTCTTTTCGACAACAGCACGACCACTTTCTTTGGCCTTCTGCCGTACGGGGACGAATGAACCTCCAAAACCTACGATTTATGCGATCGTCTTCCGGGTATCTGGAATTGGAAAAGCAAGTGCACATCTCAGACAACTTTCAGGTGAAAGAGGACAAATCATACGTCGGTGGCGCGTAATCGATCCAGATACACGTTGAAAACCAGTATCTTGGTCTTGGCTATGGGATATCCTTTTCATTTCGAAGGCATTGTTACGATCGGAATACTAAAAACAAAAGCTACTTTCTTCTTCGCTGAACGGGCCAAAACAGATTCACTGATTCTCTGGAGGTGGCTTAGCAGTTACTCACAACATCAGGTTTCATTTGCCTCCACTGGAGGTGGTCGACTGGCGTGGCGCGCTGCAAAATATATCCAATCATTTTAATTACCATCATCTCAGTAAGTTAGGATAGGAACCAAATGAAGCGAGCCGCCGACAACAACGACAACGAAATATCCGAAAAGGATGGCCGCTGAAGATAAGAGTGCTGTGTTGCTGTTGCGGATTCTAGGTCAAATCTACAGAAGCGACATCTCACTATACCGGTTCCCATAACTCATAGTAGCACACATTGCTTATATTGGAATAAGTCGGAGGTGCTACATGCATCACGAAGATATGAAATTTCACAAAAAAACACACACACAAAATTGTGAAGGTATAGCTACGTGTTTCATGTCGGAGAGCGGAGGAATTCTTTAATTTTATCACAAGCGAAGGTGAAACTAGATACCATCAAATATCGACAGTTTTTGTTGATGCTTTTTTATTTTTCACACGGTTCACATGACGCAGCCACTCTGTCTCTATGGATTTCTGTTTTGGCGTGGATGATAGTTGGGATAAACAAACAAATTTAATCCATGTCAAAGTAAACTGGAGATTTTCCTCTGGAGAGCAATTTTAAATGTATGTCATCAAAAACATTTCCTCCTTCAAAGATAACAGCGTTTTATTTATGTCTTTCCAAATGGATATGATTTCGCCCGGTCCGGTTAATATGGACTGGCATGGCAGTAGATCTACATTTTGACTTTGAATCCAAGTTTTGGTTATTCGTGCGGTATGTACGGTGCATTGCCCTGTTGGAAAAGCTCTTTCCAGTATAGATTTGTATGTGATTTTCTCTTTTGTTTACAACCATTGTTTGTTTCGCTCTCGAAGTTGCATTTTTCAATGTGCTTGACTCGACTTTAAAAGCTGAAGTTCTAGCTCATTTCAAAGTCAACGTCGACGTCGAAGTTGAAGTGTTGATGTGTTTCTACCATAACACTTTAACTTGAGGTTGAGGTGCTAATGTGTTCCATCCAAAGTTGAAGTCGAAGTTGAAGTGTTGATCTGTTTCTACCATTACATTTATGAACTCAAACTGATTCCTAGGGTTTAATGGCAGCTTGGCTATCTGGCAAAATGTGTAGGGGAGGACGGGGCACAGAGGACCACTTAATGTTTGTCAATTTATTAAAATACATTGAACAAAGGGAAAAGGCTCAAATTTTCTCACCACATACCTTTAGGTGTCAACATTAAATAAGTAAATAATTGCTATCACAACTTTATCACTACTAAAAATTTAAAGTGCATAAAAAGTGATTTTGGTCCGTTGTGTCCCATTGTTGGGGCACATAGGACCTAGGTGGTGCTCTATACCCAATATGAAACATCTTCTGCTCCAAAAGAAAAAGTGCGGATAATCTTCAATGTATGTAGGTATTTATTCTATTCCTTTTAATCAATTAATAACTTAAACATTCTATAAACTTCATTGGTAAAAATTAAATAAATTAAAACAATTTAAAAATAATAAATGTTTTAAATATTTTTTTAAGCTGAATTTAAACGCAATTTAAGCACGGTATATAGTTGTCGTCATTCCTGCTCCGGCACAAGCATCATGTGCCCACTTTTTACAACCACGACACTGGGTCCATCCTTTATTATACCCTATTCTAATGGTATATTAATTTTGACGCATAGTTTGTAACATACCTTAATATTGCACGTAGACCCCTAAAAGTTACTATATTTATGATCAGCGTCGATAGTAATGTCGATCTAGCCATGTCCGTCCGTCCGTCCGTCTGTCGGCCTTTAAACTGGACCTAGAGAGCTGAAATTTTAACCATATACTCTCTAGGGTCCCGAAATAATCAAGTTTACGAATTTTTGAAATCCGCCCACAGACACGCCCACAAACTCAAAAAAACAAAATTTTGGAAAAAATCGAATTTTGAGCTAGAAAGCTGAAATTTTGTATATATGATTTATGACTCCTAAAACTGCTCGGGATAAAAAATTTTCGAAATCCGCCCACTGGCACGCCCACAAATAAATAAAATAATTTTTTTATACCCTATTCTAAGGGTATATTAATTTTTGAAAATCCAAAGTTTGAGCTAGGGAGCTGAAATTTATAATATATATGGGCCCTTTAGGCTCATGTGTAAATACTTTCAAAATCCGCTCACTGACACGCCCACAATAATTTTTTTTTTTTTTTGAAAATTCAAAGTTTGAGCTAGGGAGCTGAAATAATATATACTCTCTAAGGGCCCTTTATTCTCATGTGTTAATTTTTTTTAAATCCGCCTACTGGCACGCCCACAATTAAATAAAACAATTTTATTGAAACACCCAAGTTTGAGCTAGGGAGCGTTTTGTTTTGATAAAATCCTTTAAATGTTATATAACAAAATATGTAGAGCGTTCTTAGCAATTCAACCATACTTAGACTTTTGTCACGCCCACTTATGAGGGATAGGAATAAGAATAGGGTATCCAACAGTTCGCCCAAGCGGACTGTAGCCCGTCCCTATGTTTTTCTTTTGATTTTATCGGTCCAATAAATGCAACAAGGATTGGCGTCATTGTTGTCTTCCTAGGATGAGCTCTAGCTTCTGCGACTGGGATTGCCCTTAGTGGTCGTTTTTTTATTTTTTGCAATTTTTTATAGTTGCGTATTCATCTTTAACAAAAACCATCAAAAATTAATCGGGTTCATTTTCTATAGGGGGCACAGAGGACCGCCCTAGTCCTCTGTGCCCCAATACGAATGCCTTTTAAAAAGTGCTATTGACATGTTTGAGTACGACTATTTCAAAAAATTAAAATTGCACAAAGCACCACTAAACTTCACTGTTTTCGACATAAAAACTTGAAATTTTTATTTGGATAGCCTTTAAATAGTAAACACGCACACTTTCATACATTTTTTTTTATAAACTTACCTTAAAAAACATTAAATTTTAATTTATCCCCTGGAGATTACTCGCGCGCACGATAGACAATAACCAACTGAGAAGCTAGATGTGCGCTTTTATTTTTGCGTTTAACTTTTTGGATAAGTCACTTACTTATCATTTTAAACAGAAAGTCCTATGTGCCCCGCTGGTCCTCTGTGCCCCGTCCTCCCCTATATCTATATTCTACCTGGAACACATCACAGCGATGGACAGGTTAAGACTTAGCCTCTATGAGCAAGGTTAGGTTAGATAGGCGGGCTGGTTTAGTGCCACACTCAGGTCAATACTGACCAATTGTGAGGCCCATCGGGGGGGGGGAGGGTTGTCCCTTACTAATTTTTTAACCCTGTCTACAAAAACTGAGATTAATTACTCACCGTATTGTTCGAAACAAACCTGTGGTATGGCGAAGTTCATTATCCTGTCTATCGGTGTGCTGGAGAGCTCGTCTAGGTCATGGAAGAAATGACCCCCCAGGAATATGTACCTGATGTGTTGGAGACCCGGGCAGTAACATAGAAAGTGGGTTGTATTCTCCAGAGCTTCCTCGTCGACACAGGCTCTACAGAGTTCTTCTTCCGTCAAGCGCAATTTCTTTATGTGGTACCGCAGAGTATTATGCCCCATTAATATACGAGGGTGGATAGTGATTTCCTTTCCTTTTTCATGAGACTCTCAGTTCTGGCTTAATTCAAGGTTGGCCATAGCATTCTTGTGGTGTAAAAGTATCTAGTGCCATCCATCTAAGGTTCGCCTCTCTTATTGCTTTTCTCCCTTCTTCAAGCCTGAGTGTGCAAGACGGGATGAGTACAGAGGAGCTTGTTCTGATACAACTGCCGAACCTTGTCTTGCTAATTCATCCGCTTTCTCGTTGCCTAGAATGCTTTCATGTCCCGGAACCCAGCAGAGCGAACCTTTGGTTGAGTACCAAGAAAATTGAGCTCCTGACAGCATTTCACTAGCTTGAATTTGATTACTGCTGCTGTTAAGGCTTTTATTGCCGCCTGGCTGTCGATCAAGAAAGGTCTTGTAGTTGGTACATGCCCAAAGTATTTCTGCATGATCGTCGAATGACCCATTTCGTTGGCACTAATGGTGGCTGTTGATTGAACAAAGATGTCTAGCGGAAGCAGGTTAAGGATAGCCTCCAGTCCTGCGGTTGGAATTGTCATCATCGCACTGGTTGTGCCGTTGCACGCTAGTCTCTGAACTTTCATAAGAGCTTTTATTGGTTGCATCTCACCATACAAGACTGCCATAGGTCAGTATAGGTCTTACTATTGCCGTGTACATAAACAGTTTAATTTTGGGAGATGGTCCGCAGGTTTTTCCAAAAATGTTGCTGCAGGAGTAAAAGGCTATTGTGGCTTTTTTGATTCTCTCATTGGTATTCATTTTCCAATTTAGTTTTTTGTCTAGTACTTCGCACTGTCATAGATTCTGAGGGGTGTACCGCCAACAGAATGTGTGACAAACTTTTCCTTTTATTTGTGAAAATTACCAGTTCGGTTTTCTGGGGATTTATCATTAGGCCGCAGTAGCTGGCCCAGGTGTCGAGGGTTTTGAGAGCACCTTCAATTTGTTCGGTGAGTGTTGGCAGAAATTTACCTGTTGCCACTGTTCTTGAGCTGCATAAGCACCTCATTCCGAACAATGACCCATAGCAGCGGGGATATAACCCCTACCTGAGGAGTCCCTCTAGAGGCGTAAGCTTCTAGCCTAGAGCCCCCAAGTTCCGCTATAATGTGCCTTTCTTCGAGTATGCTGACAATCCAGTTGATAATGGAACTATCAATGCTAAGCTTACTTAGCGTTCTGCTTACGGCGCCAATATTGACATTGTTAAACGCTCCTTCAATGTCTAAGAAGGCCGCTAGAGTATAGTCTTTGTCTTTGTCTTTTAGTGTTTTCTCAATTGTGCCGAAAACACAGTGTAGTGCGGTTTCCACACTTTTACCTTTAGTATAGGCATGTTGGGCCGGGGATAAGTCTTCCGGGCGTAACCTACTACGAATGTGTATGTCTATCAGTCTTTCAGTATGAATTAAGTGAGGCTTATTGGTCTGAAGTCTTTTGCGTTGGTGTGACTTGCCTTGCCAGCCTTTGGTATAAAAATAACATTCACTTCTCTCCATGTTCTTGGTATATACCCCTGTGTGAGATTGCCAATATAAAGTTCCTTTAATACTGGAATAATAGTGTTGAAAGTACAACATAATGGGGATGATTCCATCGAGCCCTGGAGACCTATAGGGATAGAAGGATCGGATGACCCATTCTATTCTGTCCTCCATAATCAAATCTCCAGCGAGGATCGTTTCTCCAGTACTATTTATGCGTACATCTAGGCAAGGCTGAGTAGTACAGCCTGGAAAGTGCGTGTTCAGTTACGATTTAAAGACTCTTTTTTTTTTATAATGTGCGTGCGCTAAAGGGATTTCTTTTTTTCTGTCAATACGGAGTATTGTACCCCTATAGTGGAAACCACAGCGCAGGAGTTTTGCTTGTTGCTGTAAGTAGCTCCCAGCAAATCATTTATTGCCTATTTTTGGGTGCTACTTACTGTATGAAAGAATAGAAGGATAGGAAAGAAGTTTGGTGCGGTGGTGATTTAATTTCTCCACAGGTGTCGCCTAAATTGCTTTAGGGAGATCTGTTTTTGTTGTGTGTATTCAATTTATAAAAATCATGGCGCTGGTCGGGATTCGAACGCACGACCTGCTAAACACTTAGTTAATACACTACCATCGCACCATTGCCACCTGTTACTCAACAAGGCTCGGTCCAGTTTCCTTCGGGTTTCTTGAGAGATCCCAGATTTAATTGTTCTCTGGCTAGGATTTTCCTTAATCTCGCGGTTTGTGTGGTGCTCTTTATTTCGTCACACAAATTTTGCCATGATTGGCGCTTTTATTTCTGAATTGCATTTTTGAAGCTCCTCTGGCTGGCCTTGTATATTTTCCAGTCGGAGTCTAGTTTCATCCTGTTTGCCGTATTAAGAAGTTTCCTTGTTTCCTTCCCAATTACGGCCAGTTTCTTGTTCCACCATGGGGGTGATATTTTAGTCTTTCGTTGTACTACCGGACATACCCTTACGAATGCCTCTTTGAAAACAGAAACTATTTTCTCGGCTTTCAGGTCGATGCCGGTCGGGCAGTTAAGATTGCCTTCTTGTAAAAGATCTTTACTTTTCTCGATCTCCTTGCTAAAAAGAACCCAGTTAGTTTTTTTTTTGGATTTCTGTGTGACTGGGGAGGATCACAGCAGTTCCCTACAATGAATTTAATCAATCTATGATCAGAGAAGGAATGCACATTCGGTACATTTCATTTATCAATGGTACTCGTAATTGTGCTGGAGTTGTTGAATAGCGTTATATCTATAATCTCTATGAGCAAACACCTCCACCTACCCTGTCATTAGTTTTCGATCCGTTGCGTCGGTGTAAAAGTGGTTTGATTCATCCTGAGAATGCATTATCCCGACAGAATGACCTGTGAGGGATGATAAGGTTCTTTCGAAAATCTCACTGGGATGTGGTGTAGTGTATCAACAATACAAGCTTCGATTTTAAACAAAACACATGACATTTCATTAAATAGCCATTCACTTGTGTTCATTTGAGAGAATTCATTCTGTCATAAAGATTTGCAAACTTGTGCAAACACATTCAACAATACGGCAAATAGCGGTTTGAGATGGTCGATTTGTTCGAATGTAATATAGCGCAAGTGCTTTATAAGTTTGGCATGCAGAACCATCATTTTGGAACGAAATTTGTGAAAATAGGTAACTTTGTTGAAGCGTATTTATCATCACGATAAAATTTTCTTATGATCCACTGTAAAGTAGCTTTGGGCTCGAGCAGCCGCTGTGTTTACCTGGCGAAAACTGATTTGGAGGAGGAATTTCAAAGTGCTCCGCTGATACATAGAAAAGCTGATTGGTGGACATTTCTTGCTTCTCGTGACTTTTCGCGCTTTATGACCGAGGCATATAGCCAATAATACGAAATAGCTATTTATTTCCAATGAACATTTTTGAAAGAGCAAAGCACTAGAGAGAGATAGAGGGAAGGTCTTCTTATTTTCTTCTTTACCGACAGGGATACAATCTGGATAAAGGTGATCGTGATTGTGGGGCTTATGCCCAACCATAATCTTTCCATCTCGTTAGCTTGTTAAGAGGGTTTTGTACAGCAGTTCTTTTAGTATAATGAGCAAAAGCAACGTCACCTGCAGCACTGTCCTTCCAGCCATGTTAATAGTTTATTTACCGCTAAGTTTCAGAGAAGATGGCTTAGGACTTCACATTGTAGCGTACCTCTACTGATTTCCAGCAGATTTTGTACCCAGCTTTGAGATGAATAATTTGTTGTTTCTAAAGAGTTTGTCGTTCATACTGAAGTATTTCACATGTGGTCTTGCAGCAAATTTAAAGCTTCGGGTTTTTTTTTCAACAAAAACAAATCGTGCCTAGTATCCCACCAAAAAAGCTTGGAATCTATTACAAATAATTAAAAAAAAAATATACATATACATAATATAACTAATTCTAATCCTTTTTTTCCGTAATCTAAGTCATGATCAAAAGCTCTTTGAAAACCCCTTAGATTCTTCTTTTTTATTTCGGTAAATAACTCCTTGCCTCCTCTTCAAAAATATGTCTCTGTTCTGATAGTCTCCTTGAAGTGCTTCGAACGTTCTCGATCACCTTGGACACCTTTTGAAATAAATACGTTAAAAAAACTAAAAGTCCTTCAAAGCGAAAACTATCTTACCGGATCACTGTCACCCACAAGAGGATAGCCTCCTGAAGGGATGATATTACTAAGAGATTGATTGCTAAAATGAAACCCAAATTATTAAGTTTTATACAGTTAGAGATACATGCACACTTTCAAATTACGTCATTGAGTATGATCTGGATCTGGACTGTTCCATGGCATCCAACAATATACGATTGTCGTTTTCCGTTCGGTTTAACCTATCTAACAGATTTTGATTATCCTCGAGCATGTCCCTGTTTAAAAACAAATAGGACTTATCAAATTTGTTTATTTCATGAACTACATTCTTATTCTACCTAATATGTTTCTCCAGCAACTGCTGTTTCTTGCGCCAGTTCTTTTCAGCTAGAACCTGCTCATTCTTCCAGGCATTGAACGCCTTTATCTGATTCGTCTTTTCGTTTTCTATTTGTTTAAGTTTCCTAAAAATACGGATACTTCTTTTAAAAACAGAAGGACTAGAAAAATCACTTTATTCACTCGTACTCGTACTCGGTCGCAATTTTATTGTATTCTTCGATTAGTTGGTTGTGCTTTTGCATCAATTCTGTTTTCTTTGCTTGGCTGCGTTTCATTTCGTCGCAGTGAATTCTCATTATTCGATCATTTATTTGGATACATTCTTGATGTTTTTCTTTGGCATCATAGAGTTCAGTGATTGTGTTTTGAAGTTGTTCCCGAAGGCTTTGTTGAATTCCAAATTGAGAAGCTTGACTTTCCTTGAGTGCGATTAGTTCGGTTTGCAGTAAATTTCTCTGTGAGGCGAAAATGTGGGAATAAGACACAATTAATAGTCAAACGATTTATTTAGTCACATATACCTCGTACCTCCTTACTGCATGTGTCTTCGTTTGCTCGTAACTCTTCGATTTCATGTTGAAGACTATCAATCTTTCTTGAAGCCACTTGAAGGGATTTCAACTGGTCCTTGTTCCTTTCTTTAAGGGTGTTTAGTTCTATAACATCCTGGTGATTTGATCGTTCCTCGCTTTGGGCTCTGTCTCGCCTTTGGAGAAGTTTCGCTTTAGCTGTTAGGGAGAAAAAGGAAAGGCTAATTGAATTTGTATTTCTTTGACAAGTTTTAATAAATTTCCGTAGGAAACTAGCGCTGTAGTCAGTCACATGTTTCCAGTGGTGGCTACCGGAAATAATGGGTTTTTTTTTTTTTTTTTTTTTTTAGAAAAAAACATCAAACATTTTCTATGGTCAAATGTGATAAAAACAGTTTTGGGAAAAATTCCTGAAAATCTTGGCGGAATAAAAATTTGTAAAATTTTGTAGGGTTTTTCAAAAGGAAAAATGTGGCGTAATTCCTGGGAGTGGTTAGTGCGTCCGACTCCTTAGTGAGAAGTTAGGTTAAAATCAGGAATACCTGAACGTTTTTTATTGGACCAACGCCTAATGTGTTTTTCTTCCAAAAATCCAATTATTTGAGTATCCAATTCATTTCAATTATCTGAATGAGTGAAGGCAGTGTATTCCATGCGATTAGGCTATGGAATTCACTGCCTTCACGTATTAAAAGCCTATCAAGGAGTGACCATTTCAAGACAGCAGTTTTTCTTCATTTTTCGTCGCAGCAATAAAAAAGGAAAAAGAAAGAAAGTAAAGGAAAAAAAATATTAAATAGATCCTACTACCTTCCCCATAATATCCAGTCATATGTTTCCCACTTCTTTAGTTTTAAGTCTTTGTTTATAATATTGTAAATTTATTTTATATATATTGTATCGCATAACTACTAAAAGAGACCTAAGTCTCATAGTACAGCCCGCTTACATTTAAGGTTAATAAACTGAATTGAATTGAATTGAATGAACATTTATTTATTGAATTAACTTTATGATTTGAATTTACAAAAATTCAATCACCAATCATTTGGAAGTCAAAAAGTCGGCATTCATTTTACTGCAGCCGTAAGAATGCAATAGACCACTTCGCGAAGCTATCTCTTTCTCAAGTGCCGAATCCCTTTCTTAAACGTCAGAAACAAATTGAATGATAAAATTTCAGAAATTTTCACAAATCGTTTGGAAAAATCATTGCGATTGTTAATCAAGTGTATATTTAAGTGAAACCAGAATCTAATGAAGGGTAAAAAGTACCAAATTATAGGCAGCGCAGTAAGGCTCAGGGAAACTGGGTTTTGGTCATATAAACCGTACGGTCATAGTAAGGTGCTTGACTTGCTACCCAGGAACTTCGCTGCAACTGCCACTGACTACACAAAGCCCAAACATAACCTCAACAAAGCCGCTCAAATCTATTTCCCATCCAGAACGGAATGGAAAAACGAAGCGTTCCTATCGAACCACCAGGTAGCCATCTATACCGACGGTTCAAAGATGGAACGCGGAGTCGGCGCGGGTATCTTCTCAACGGAACTGAATATATCCGAATCATTCTGACTCCCTGACTCCTGTAGCGTATTCCAGGCGGAAATATTTATATATACTCACACTCCTCCCCATAGCCAAGAGAGACGTTGCCATCTTCACTGAGAGCCAGGTAGCTATTAAAGCTCTCGACTCACACTCCATATCATCCAAATTATTCGCACAGTGTAAAGACGCAATCACTTGTCTAAGCGGCCACTTCAACATTACTCTCCTCTGGGTTCCCGGCCATAGTAACATAGAGGGGAATGAAAGGGCCGATGCGCTAGCAACACACGGCTCTACCCTTGATACTCGTAGTTCCCTTTCAGAGACAGTCTCTCCTCCCATTGGAGCTGTCAAGGGTAAAATATCCCAGTATTTTCTTTCACAGGAAAACTGCAGGTGGAGCGGCCTAAATAGCTGTGTCATATCGAGGAAAATGTGGCCCTGCTTCAATGCTTAAAGAACTGACGACCTAACAAACAGAACCCGACAGGATATGGCCAGAATTGTGGCGGTCAGCACTGGATACTGGCCTGTCGGTACCCACGCTGCAAGGTTGGGCATCCGATTTAACACACACTACCGCAGCTGCAAGGATGCAGTGGAAAAGGAGACCCTCCACCCCTTTCTCTGCGAATGTCCGGCCCTAGCTAGAGCTAGAGATCGCACACTCAGCAAAGCATTCTTTGACGACCTATCAGAATTAAGCAATATTCTGCAATATCATCGAATTTGTCAATTCCACAGGCTGTATTTGAAACACAAATTGACACCATTGGTCACTTGAGTTGTGGCATTAAAACGGCGCATTTGCTGCTAATTGCGTCCTGGTTGCACCAGGCCGCCCCTCCAAACCACTCGTACCTACCTGATGTTGACCAAAAACAGTAGTTCTTGATACAAACATTTTCACTTCTTTTTTTTTGTACAATTTTGTTATTAATTTATCGTTGTTGTTCGTTTGTGTTATTAAGTATAAAATGTAGGTATTTATAGAAAATTGTTCAACTTAATTTATTTCCAAACAAAAGTATTTTTTTGCCACAACAACGCGATTCTCACGGTGTCATTTTTATTTTTTGTACACAACTCTTCTATATTATTTATTTTTTAGTATTCAATAGTAGTGTTTGGATACTTCTTTCGTATTCTGGAACATTTTTTTGTTAAAATTTGCTTTATTATAAACTTTTTACGAAATATTCGCGCAAAACTAGTCTCCTGCCATACAAATTCACCATTGTTTTCCTTGATTTCATTCTGCTGCAATTTTTTTTTTCTTTTTCATTTGACACTGAAGTTATTGCGAAGTGCTCTATCATTCGCTTTACACAATGAAGTCATCTGCATTGATGACAGTCATTAAAGTATTTGAGGTCTTTACGGTCATTGGAAAAAATGCACTGAAATTTGTAAATAGGGAACAATTCACCATTGTAATAAGCTACTCACTGATAAAGAACCAATAAGTTTATATTTAGTGGGTAATCATGGAACACCTCCGCGGTTCGGGTTTAGAATTAGGCGCAATAATTTAACCAAGTGTTTTTTATTCAGAAAATGCCAATAAAATATTGTTGCATGTTTGCTTGAACTGTGTCATTCAGCATTAATTAGTCAACTACGCCATCTAGTAGAAAGTGGCCATATTACCGATTTTGGCAGCATTGGAATAGCAGTTTGAGTAGCTGTGGTATAACTTGGTATGTTGTTCTCGAACCTTCTGAACTTAACGAACCTTCTCAATCTGGAAATTTCGAGAGGTGTCACTAGGAGATATAAATAGATGTCGCAGGAGCACCCAAGATATTCGAGTTGTGAACCGCGATAAAGAAGGGCGATAGATGACAGTAGTGAAAAGTATAGAGAATATTGAATAAGAGAAGTGATTGTTTATTTAAAGTGATTAATTGTGAAAGTGAATTGTTGAATTAAATAAGTGAATTATTAGAATAATAATCAAGAAGTAAAAGACATTGAAAGAGAACTAATAAAGATTAATTAAATAGAATTACGTTTTATCTTTTCGAATCCTAGCCTGGATGTAACATTGGTGTCAGAAGTGGGATAAAACGTATTCAGTGTGAAATTAGTGAAGTGAATTTGATTAAATAGAAAAAATAGAAAAAAAAATGGGCCGCACATTAAAATTACTACAGCTCAGTATACCGCAGTTAAAAGCTGAATTGGAAAAGCGGAATCTCTCCACAGCTGGAGGAAAAAGTGATCTTGTGCTTCGACTGCAGGAATCTGTTGAAAACGAAGGAGAAAACCCCAAATCCGTTTTGTTCGACGTAGCAGAAGAACAAGTAAGTACAAGCGTTGATATGACTGCTATGATGAACAGAAGAGTTCTATGGACTCTCAGTTCAATGAACAGAAGAATTCTCTAGATTCCAAATTTGATGAACAGAAGAATTCTCTAGATTCCAAATTGCAATCAATGGACTCTAAATTTGATGAACAGAAGAATTCTCTAGATTCCAAATTGCAATCAATGGACTCTAAATTTGATGAACAGAAGAATTCTCTAGATTCCAAATTGCAATCAATGGACTCTAAATTTGATGAACAGAAGAATTCTCTAGATTCCAAATTGGAAGAACAAAAGAATTCCATAGTTGCCGCCCAAAAGAGCGCTGTGGAAGATTTTAAAAATGTTCTTGAACGAAAACTCGAAGAAATTGACCAAAAGTTCGAGAAGGTTGAAACCAAATTCGACGAAATCCATCAGACGTTTTGCAAGCATGAAACAAACTTCGAGAACTTGGCTAGAGAGCTCGAGAAAGTGAAGAAGCAGAAGGCTCGAGAAAATTCTGCGGACTGCCCGAGAAGGAAAGAGATGCAGCCTCCTGTTTTCGACGGTCAAACATCATGGCCAATTTATAAGAAACAGTTTGAAGCAGCTGCAATGGCGAACAGCTGGGACAACGAGGAAAAGTCGATTGCGCTAACGCTCGCACTAAGAGGTACAGCTGCGGAGTTACTCCAAACCGTCTCAGAAGAGAAGCAACACGACTACGACGCCCTGGTCAAGGCTATAGAGATGCGCTTCGGTGATGAGCATATGCAGCAAGTGTACAGGGTCCAGCTACGCAGTAGAGTCCAGAAGCGGGGGGAAACACTTCAACAGCTGCAAGCAGATATCGAACGTCTGGCACATTTGTCATATCCTAATGCTGGTCAGGTTCTCATCAATGAAATGGCTGTGGAGGCGTTTATCCAAGCCATTGAAGATAGACAACTGCAAATGGCCGTAAGAATGGCTGGAAAGAGAACTCTCGCTGAGGCCCTAGCATTTGCCTTGACAATGCAAGCTGCTGATCAGGCATCGCATGTGTTCCACCGCGTAAGGGAAATGACAGCCGTTGAATGTTCATGCCAAAGAGCAGACATCGTAGACCGGAGCAGAGATAACAGAGGTCAAATGCGCTACTGGAACTGCAACAAAATGGGGCACCTACAGAGACAATGCAGAGCTCCACCCAGACAAGGCAGTTGTCCACATTGCGGGCCTAGGAGGCGCAACGAAGAAGCATCTGGCAGATATAGCTTCGCAGAACCAGCAATCGGGAAACGTGTAAGGGGCAGCTTCTCGGAGCAGAAGTGGGTTTCCGGAATCGACGACTCCAGGACCACAATTCAAGTCTCCCAAACCAAACAAGGAAACCAGAGTTTAACAGTGGAAGCCTATATCGGTCAAAATAAGTGCGTGGCAGCCATCGACACCGGTGCCACCGCTTCCATTATAAGGAGGGACATCGTCCGTCAGTCTTGGTTGCACAACACCAGCAGTTACTGTCTGAAAACAGCAACAGGAGCGACAGCGAAAGTGTACGGAGATATCATGCTAACAATAAATTTGGCAGGATTAGCATTCTCCCACGCTTTCTTAGTAGCTGATATATGTGACGAATGCATCATTGGAATCGATTTCATGAAGGCGAATGATGTCGTATTGGACTTTGGTATGCAAGTACTCAAGTATCGAAACGTAGAAATTCCGATGGTGTACGGGAACGAGAACGTCGCATCCCTGAGGACAGTCATTAGTAAGGACGAGGTCCTACCACCTTCTTCAGAGACACTGATTTGGACAAAGCTGGAAGGTGATCCTGGGGCCCACCGATTCTTTCTAGTCGAGCCAGAAGACAACCACTGCCGAAATTGCGTGGTTGGAAAAATGCTTGTCGAGCTGAAGAACAATATGGTTCCCGTACGAGTTCTTAATGCGGAACACAAAAGCGTCAAATTGAAGCAAGGTGAGGTGGTTGGAAAGTGTGTACCGGTTACTGCCATCACGAAACTATCACAGGAAGGTGTTGCGAAGCCTCGTTCACTAATGGGAATGACTGAGGTCAAAAGAACTTTATTCCAGCACTGCGATCTGAATCGGGAGCAGTAAGCCATGGCAGGGAACCTCATCAACGAGTTTGCTGATATATTCGCTTCGCGGGACTGCGAGTATGGCCGAACACACCTTGTACAACACCGGATAGACACTGGAGATGCGAGACCGATTCGTCAGCCTCCCAGACGACTACCATTGGCTAAGCAGACGGAGGTTGCAGAGATGGTGTCGACGATGGAGAAGGAAGGAGTAATCGAATGCTCTAAAAGCCCATGGGCATCTCCAATTGTCCTAGTCAAAAAGAAAGATGGCAGCACTCGGTTCTGTGTAGACTATCGCCAACTGAATAATGTCACCAAAAAGTATAGCTACCCTCTACCAAGGATTGACGATACGCTGGATACACTGTCCGGAGCTCGATGGTTTTCCACTCTAGATCTGAAGAGTGGCTACTGGCAAGTGCAGATACATCCGGAAGACCGTGAGAAAACAGCTTTCACAGCAGGAAACGGGCTCTGGCAATTCACAGTAATGCCATTTGGACTGTGTAACGCGCCGGCAACCTTTGAGCGACTAATGGAGCGTGTTTTGTTGGGGCTAACATGGAAAACGTGTTTGGTCTACTTGGACGATGTCATCGTGGTTGGAAAAACGTTTGAAGAACATCGAGATAACTTGAAGGAAGTGTTCCAGAGACTACGAAGTGCACAATTAAAGCTTAATCCGAAAAAGTGTGATCTCTTTAGATCTGAGGTAAAATATCTGGGGCACATCATCTCGTCCGAAGGAGTAAGGACTGACCCAGAGAAGGTCGATGCGGTGAAAAATTGGCCCGTTTCCAAAGACAAACACCAACTGAGAAGCTTCCTGGGACTTGCAACTTACTACAGACGGTTTGTGAAGGACTTC
The DNA here is from genome assembly GCA_949715645.1 of Portevinia maculata. Taxonomy (NCBI): domain Eukaryota; kingdom Metazoa; phylum Arthropoda; class Insecta; order Diptera; family Syrphidae; genus Portevinia; species Portevinia maculata. Next base: position 9,647,327 of record OX454525.1, on the reverse strand, counting down.
GCAAGGATCGCAAAGAGCTTGCATCAACTGACGGAAAAGGGAAAACCATTTAAATGGTCAGGTGAATGCGAAGCGAGTTTCAAGAGTCTCAAACACCAACTGTGTGATGCTTCAATTCTAGCGTACCCTACTCCAGGAAAGACATTTATTGTAGATGCCGACGCTAGTAATGTTGGGATCGGAGCCGTTCTTTCGCAGATCCATGATGGCCAAGAGAGAGTAGTTTCCTACTTCAGTAAAGTGCTATCCAAGCCGGAGAGGAACTATTGCGTAACCAGGCGGGAACTCCTGGCTTTGATCCTGGCAACAAAGCACTTCCACAAGTACTTATATGGGCAGAAATTCATCCTGCGTACAGATCATGCGTCTCTAAAGTGGCTGCTGCAGTTTAAGAACCCTGAAGGACAAGTCGCGAGGTGGATTGTGCGGCTGCAGATGTATGACTACGAGATACAGCACCGAAAGGGAACTCTTCACTCCAACGCAGATGCCCTCTCCCGGCGACCCTGCAAGGCTGATTGTAAACATTGCGTACGCCAGGAGGAAAAGGATAAAGTGTCAGTCCAACGGTTGAGAGCTGAGCCCATTAGCGGCTGGAGTGCACGGGAGATCCGGAATGCTCAACAGGAAGATCCGGATATCGAGCCGATTCTCGCCTGGTAGGAACATGAGGGCAAGCCGGACTGGCAGCAGATCTCCAATAGGAGTCCGGAATTGAAGGCATACTTGGCACAATGGGACTCACTTCATGTCCAGGATGGCATTTTGAAAAGAAAATGGGAAAGTTTGGATGGAACATCAGCCGTGATGCAACTTGTGGTACCCAGATCGAAAGTCAACGAAGTACTTTGGGAACTACATGATGGAGTGTCCGGAGGTCACTTGGGAGTAAATAAGACACTCGAAAAAGTGCGAGAACACTTTTACTGGATCCACACAAGAGACGATGTCGAAAACTGGTGCCGAAAATGCGCCGCTTGCGCAGCCAGTAAAGGCCCGAGAGTAAAAATGCAAGGCAAGATGCATCAATACAACGTTGGAGCGCCATTTGAAAGGATTGCAGTTGACATCGCAGGACCGTTTCCAGAAACCAACAGTGGAAACCGCTATATCCTCGTAGTGATGGACTACTTCACTAAATGGCCTGAAGCCTTTGCTACACCTAACCAAGAAGCTAAAACCGTGGTAGAGCAGATTGTCCACAACTGGGTAAGCAGATTTGGCGTACCAATGGAATTGCACTCGGACCAAGGTCGCAACTTCGAGTCGAAGATCTTTCAAGGAGTATGCCAGCTACTAGGGATTAAGAAGACAAGAACAACCCCGCTTCATCCACAATCGGACGGAATGGTGGAACGCTTCAATAGAACCTTAAACGAACACCTTTCTAAGGTTGTTGGCGAGTGCCAGCGGGACTGGGACAAGCACATCCCCACGTTCCTATTAGCTTATCGAAGCGCAGTTCATAACACAACAGGACATACTCCATCCGAAATCCTTTTTGGTCGAACCATCCGGTTACCTAGTGAATTGATGTTTGGATCTCCGACTGATGAAGCAACGAATGAAGATGATTATGTGGCGGATCTCAGAGAAATCGTCAGAAACATTCATCGGAAAACTAGAGATAAGATTCGGATATCCAGCGACCGCATGAAGACGAGGTACGACACAAAAGCGACCACCACAGGATTCCAGGAAGGAGATCTGGTATGGCTATACAACCCTCATCGCCGAAAAGGTATGTCTTCTAAACTACAGCAGGATTGGGAAGGACCCTATAAGATAGTGAAGCGCATCAACGATGTTGTCTACCGGATCCAGCGAGGAAGAGGCAAGCTGAAAGTTGTCCATGTGGATCGTCTCCATCGCTACCATGGGGAAAATATTGACGTGCTTGTTCGGGACGAACAAGTTTAAGAGGGGGATATTGTTGCATGTTTGCTTGAACTGGGTCATTCAGCATTAATTAGTCAACTACGCCATCTAGTAGAAAGTGGCCATATTACCGATTTTGGCAGCATTGGAATAGCAGTTTGAGTAGCTGTGGTATAACTTGGTATGTTGTTCTCGAACCTTCTGAACTTAACGAACCTTCTCAACGAATCTGGAAATTTCGAGAGGTGTCACTAGGAGATATAAATAGATGTCGCAGGAGCACCCAAGACATTCTAGTTGTGAACCGCGATAAAGAAGTACGATAGATGACAGTAGTGAAAAGTATAGAGAAAAAGTATAAGTATCCAGTAAGAGAAAAGTGTTTGTGTATTTAAAGTGGTTAATTGTGAAAGTGAATAGCTGAATTAAATAAGTGAATTATTAGAATAATAATCAAGAAGTAAAAGACATTGATAGAGAACTAATAAAGATTAATTAAATAGAATTACGTTTTATCTTTTCGAATCCTAGCCTGGATGTAACAATACTAAGAAAATTGCAGTATATAAAATGAAAGAGAAACTTTTACAAGAGAAAATAAAAAACTTAGATAAGTAAGAATAGAATTAATTAATTTAAGAAAAAGATATTACAATAAATTGCATTCCATAATGATTGATTTATTCTAAATGATTCTACCTAAGAAGTCGGCAATATTATTTCGTCTTCTTTGTCCTCGCCTGAAGGTGGTATCGTTAATTTCTTCCACTCCAGACACTTCTATATCTAAAGGATTTGAAATAAGCTGTTCTGGCGATTCAAAATCTGGATCGTTCAAATATTTAGCTACATTATGAAGCACAAAGCAAGCTACGATGATTGAAGGTATTCTCTCTGTGGGCATTCGCAATTTTGATTGCAAAATCGGGAACCTTTGTTTAACTTGACGGAACATACGCTCAATAATGCATCGTTCACTTTTATGCACTTTATTGTAATTTCTTTCAATCAAGGTTTGAGAAGTGCGATATATGCCATGGTGTTAGATGATATCCGTCATCACCTAAGAGAATCGCGCCAGTTCTCTTTTATACGGTCTGAATATTTGAATTTCTCCATATACGCGCATCATGTACAGAGCCACTCCACTTACAATTAAAACTCGTGCATTTTTCATTTCCGTCGCAAGTTGCTTGTACGTTAAATGAAGCAACATTTTTACGATTAACATATTCATCGCTATGTATAGATGGTTTTTTTATTGCAATATGAGTGCAATCTATAGCTCCAATTGCAGCTGGAAACATGAATTTTGGTGGCCAAATCGCTTGATGCCGTTTTATTTCTTCTCCATTTGTCGGAAATTGTATCCAATCATCGGCTTGTTTGACTATTTTTTGATACACATACCAATTAGTCAAAGAAACTGTTGATTGTAGAATGCCAAGATCCTCTCCGACACCAACCTAAATATACCAATTTTTCAAATGATTACCTGCAAGCCCGGATCTCCTATATACCTCAGGAAAGATTTTATTTTCTGGATATTTGAAAGAGCATCAAATTTTCTTTGCAGTTGCCTAAAGTTGTTATCGTTACCAATTCTTCTAAGCTTATACCGTTTTTTTCACGAACGTTAACAATAGTAGGTAAAACAGGTATAATGTGCCAACTTAGCGCATCCATTTTTGTTTCTTTCACAAGCAAAAATTATGTATTGTTGCATGTTTGCTCAAACTGTGTCATTCAGCAAGCGCCATCTAGTAGAAAGTGGCCATATTACCGATTTTGGCAGCATTTGAATAGCAGTTTGAGTAGCTGTGGAATAACTAGTAAATGCATCATGATGTTGTTCTCGAACCTTCTAAACGAACCTTCTCAACGAATCTGGAAATTTCGAAAGGTGTCACTAAGAGATATAAATAGATGTCACAGGAGCACCCAAGACATTCGAGTTGTGAACCGCGATAAAGAAGGGCGATAGATGACAGTAGTGAAAAGTATAGAGAATATTGAATAAGAGAAAAGTGATTGTTTAAAGTGATTAATTGTGAAAGTGAATTGTTGAATTAAATAAGTGAATTATTAGAATAATAGTCAAGAAGTAAAAGACATTGAAAGAGAACTAATAAAGATTAATTAAATAGAATTACGTTTTATCTTTTCGAATCCTAGCCGGGATGTAACAGTATTTATAAAAAAAAATACTGCAACTCACAAAGCTAGAATGTTTTTGTAAAAAAAGGCGCGCGCAAAATATTTAGCAATAATGCTCTGAGTCAACAAAATAGCAGACTCGGAATTTTCGTAGCAATTGCATTGACTTCAACCTTTTTATTCATACCAATCTGAGTAAAAGATCGGTGGCGCCACTTTTCGAAGATGTCAAAAGTTTGAGTTAACTCAAATCAGTTTTTATTCATACGAAGCTTAGCAATTGCTTCGATTTTGACATTTAGTCTGAGTAAAAGCAATTGCTACATTTTATTCATACGTACGACCCAATGTGTCTCCTCTCTCAGTCTATTGCATATACTCGTATATTTACTTGTTTGGTTCAAAACCTTCATTTGTTTGCACATAACATAGAAGAGAAAAATAACGCAATTTTTAAAACGGTAAATTAGAATTTTGTTTTTATCATTATTCCCTAAAAGCACTGATTTTGTTTGGCTCATCAGATTAGGTTCAAGGGCAATGACTTGGACTTTAGTTTGTAATCTATAGCGACAACGGATCGACACACATTTTTTTCTTGTTTTAATTAAAAGTGACTTCCGTAATTTTTTTTTGTAAAATGGATCGTGGGAAGCAATTGAACGATTTTGGAAAAGGCCAAATAAATTGGTATTTGGAATAGGGGCTAACATAGCGCGAAATCGCTAAAAAAAAAAATGGTCAGAGCCAAAATGTTGTTAATTACCTATTTCATTAATCCCGTTATGGAAATAATATGAAAGGAGGATAGAAAACTTATCATCAGAACTGCTTTAAATTCTCAACGTTCTGCTGCCAAAATAAGGGAGGAGTGCGAAGTTAATGCAAGTCTGGCAACTGTAAAATGGATTATTCGAAGTGCCAAGAGTTTGAAGAGGCTAAAAGTAAAAAAAACACCTCTCAATGATGTGCGTAAAGCTGCACGCTTTCGGTTTGCTCGACACCATATGACGTGGAAAAGGAGTGTTTTCTGACTACAAAAAAATCAACCTGGATGGACCGTTCGGAATCGGCGAAAAGCTGTATGTGCAAAAAAAACAATAGGTCCATTTGCGTACTTTATGTGTAGAAAAATGAAAACTGTCAAATCTTCAAAATCGAGAGACAATCCTCTCATTTCAAAGAAAAGTACGCGAACGCTTTTGTGTAAAAAGATGAAAAACGTCAAAGTTTGGCTTAAAAAAGAAGCAACCGCTGTTTTTTTTGCTGGCAAACTCATAGGATTTCATCATTTGATAGTTTTCATCTTTTTACCAGCTGAAATTCTGTGTGAAGAAAAATGAACGAAAGTACATTTTTCTTTCGTTCATCTTTTTACCATTTTCTCAGTACGCAAACCCGTTTGTGTAGTTTTGCAAGAAATTTTATATAAATTTACGTTTGCATATTAATTCGCGAACGGACCTAATATCTCGTATACACAAACGGTTGGAGAAGCTGTATGGGCTGTTTATCTTATGTATGGATTCTACTCACCCTGACGTCTTCGAATCTCCTGCAGCTCTTGTTCTAGTCTCACATTGTCTGATTTCAGGTTGTCGGCAATTTTGACCTTTTTTTTCAGCTCAAATTCGAGCCTATGAATCTGTTCATCTGAATTCGTTGGTTGAACTCGCTGCCTATGCCCCAGCTGCTGTGCACGTTCTGATTGAGCTCTTGACATGCAGTTTTCACAAGGCCTCTCCTGCAGCTTAGAAATTTTATTTTGAAGAGCGTTTACCTGTTCGTCCCGTTCACATAGCAGTCTTTTTAGATCTTCATTCTGGAAAAAGTAAATTCAATAAATGTCTGGAATATGACATCCGCTTTTATTAACTTGTTGCTGAATTGTACGTTCTATAGTCTCCCTTTCCTCCATGAGACTTTCTACTGCCCCCTGGAGCAGATCATTCTGCGTTTCGAGCACTCTTAGTGAGCTCTCGAATTGCTTTGTTATCTCGTCAGTGGGAAAATCTTTCTGAACCATGTTGACTTGGAGCGACAATGTGTTCAACTCAGTACTTAAATCATCGATAATTCTCAGATACTCCTTCTGATTCTGTAGCTGTGTGCCTGAACTGTCCTCATCTGCCTGGACAGTGAGCTTAATTAGCTATACATCAATCCTAAAACATTGGATATGCTCACCATTTCAGATCGACTGCGCTTAAAGTAAACTCCAAATACGGCTAAAATATCTATGCATTCCAGCATGTGCTTCGATTGAAGAAGTCCTATATATCATCGCATGTCTTACAGGCCCATGCTCGTACTAATTTCGCATTCGATTTGAAACCTTAAAAACCAATCTAACTAAATTGATTTCGACAGCGGACTCGGATTCCGCTCTTTGTTTCCTAATTCTATTAAAACTCATAAAAAGGATATTTTCAATGCACGGGATTGCAATAAGTTTACAGTTTTAAGTTTCAACGTGACAGTGAACGATTTGATTCTATATCTAAGTTCTTCACTTGATTTTATGGTGCCTAGTCACGACAGAGTCCTCTAAGGCTGCTGCTATTACCGCTTCCTTGTCCTTTCTTGCCTGTTGGTTTTGCAACTTTGCTCGAAGGTTTATAAATTTATTTTGCAGAGCAATAATCCCTTGAGAAGCAACTAATAACTCAATATCCAATCGTTATCAGTACTAACGTTTTCAATCTCAACTGGTATCCTTTGTCTCCAATTGCGTTTGATGTATCCAGTTACAAAAGGCGGCGATAACTTTCCACCTTAGCATATGGAATGCGTGGAATCATTGCATGTTGTGGTTGGTGGATTCGTTCTATTTCTATCCGGAAAGCTTTTTGTTTATTTTTTAATAAAAAAAATAAAATATTTTGCAATATGTCGCGGATATCACTAATCACACTTTGTATTAGAATTGCAAACGGAAGTATTGTAAATATGAGAGAAACACCACACACGTTTCACTTCCACAAAGATACAATTAATTAATAAACATATTAACAGTGCTTCTCCGAACATGGACAATTTTATTTATTCCCGCGCTAGAATTTAAGTTTACTGCTGCCTGATAAAGGCCCAACCGACCGCAAGGAAACTACTCGGGTATCTAAACTAGCAGAAACTCTGAACATTGGTATCCTTCGAAATCAGTGAGAGTAAATAAGGAATATCAGTATGTTAGTGTTCTTTCCTGACAGGAACTATTTATGGCGACTATTGACTGATAGATAGTAAATTTGAAAGGCGATAGCATGTGCGGATATACACTTGTGTTCTGAACTTTGAAGCGAGTACAAACTTCAGTTGCGTGTTGTTTTCTTTTCTTGATAACGGCTGAAGTCGATGCTTTCAAACCGAAATGTAATTTTTGACAGTTCTTTGCCATTCATGTTCAGTTTGGGTAAATTCGGAAACGCCAACAAAATGCTTATCGATGCGACATTACTATTTACAATGCCGATGCGCAGCACCCCGCTGAATGCTGATGCGTGTATGCGTTTTTCGTTGACATTTGCGCATCAGTTTACATAACTTTACAAAAATTACCGTAATACCTTTCCGGTGATGCATCAAGTTTGGGTTAATGCACGTGTGTCAGGGCTGATTGAGCATCAACATAGTAAAGGGTGTTTCTTATTGAGATATAAAACTTCTAATAGGGATAACTGTCAAACTAGCTGTCATACTAACAAAGTGTGTTTGACTTTTTTGTTCAGTATACTTTGGCAAATATCAATGGAAAGACTAACACCAGAACAGCGTTTACTAATCGTGGACATTTATTTCCAAAACTTGTGTTCTGTTCGCCAAACTTATAGAGCACTCATGAAATGGACCTGTGAGTTGGCCACCTCGTTCGTGTGATTTGACACCTTTGGACTGCTTTTTGTGCGGGTACGTCAAATCTCTGGTCTATGCTGAAAAACCAGAAACGATTGATCACTTAGAAGCCAACATTCGACGCACAATTGACGAAATAAAACCTGGTATGCTCGAAAAACATTCGTCTACAGAAGGGTCTCCCATGGCAGACTGACCGTTGATTGAGTATCATGGAGACGAGTGCGATTTGTTTTCATTCCAAAAGCGGGTAGACGCGGTCATGAAACTGCGAAAGATTTCAGACCCTTCGTACTGAAGACGCTCGAACGTCTTCTAGACAAGCACCTGAGAGGGGCAATAGAAGCTTCACTCCTCACTAAATCTCAACACGCATACCTCAAGGGAAGATCTACAGTAACAGCTCTTCACGAGGTAGTGCGTACGATAGAAGAATCCTTACTATACAAAGAATACACCTTGGCTACCTTCCTAGACATAGAAGGAGCCTTCAACAACGTACACACTGAAGCAATTCTAGAGTCCCTGAGGGAACTGAGGGACCTCAAGGAGGAGTCATCTCACCCCTACACTGGCTCCTAGTAATGAACAAAATCCTCATAAGTTTAGACAGAGAAGGAATCAAGGTAGTCGGGTATGCGGACGATATGGTGATATTGGTGTCAGGAATGTTCCCCTCCGTGATTAGCGAAGTCATGGAGAGTGCTCTAAGCAAAGTTAGCACTTGGGCAAAAAAGTGCGGTCTGGGAGTCAACCCGGTCAACTGTGCTGATGCTCTTCACCACCAAAACCAAATTACCTGACTTTACGCTTCCTCGCCTAAATGGCACACCCCTACCCCTTTCAACCAGTGCCAGGTATTTAGGAGTTATCCTAGATCCTAAACTCAACTGGAAAATAAACATAGAACAACGGGTAAAGAAGGCAGGTATAGCCTTCTATGCCTGCAGCAGAACCTCCGGCAAAAAGTGGGGCCTGCAACCAAAATTGACCCTGCGGATGTACACAGCCGTGGTACGACCAATCCTCACGTATGGGTCAATAGTATGGTGGGCAGCTCTAAAGAAAAAGTACAATATAACCAAACTTAATAAGGTACAAAGAACGGCATGTGTAGGAACAACGGGAGCTCTACGGTCAACACCGTCAGACGGACTTACAGTCTTATTGCATCTTTTACCTCTTGATCTACATATAACAAACATCACAGCACACAGCGCGATCAGACTCAGAGAGTCTGGATGCTGGACTGCGAAACCCTACGGTCACAGTAGTATTCTAGATTCTCTACCTAGAAAACTAGTTCCGCCTTCAACAGACTACATCATTCCCAGTATGTCTTTCACAAAACATTTCGTCGTTCAAATCCCTACTAGATCAGAATGGCAAAATGGACAAGTGACAAGGGATTTCGATCAAACAATCTATACCGACGCGACGGTTCAAAAATGGACTGCGGCGTGGGTGCGGGAGTTTTTTCGGAATCCTTAAACATCGCAAAATCGTACAGACTTCCGGATACTGCAAGTGTCTTACAGGCGGATCTACTGGCTATCCGTGAAGCCTGTCGCCAGATCAAATTTCACTCAAACATATCACCGAGGCAAAGGATCGCCATACTTATTGACAGCCAGGCTGCCATTAAAGCGATCGCTTCGGTCACTATGTCCTCTAAGTTAGTACTAGAATGCCGTAATGAGCTGGCTGCTTGATAAGTTCAAGGTTACCCTGATCTGGGTTCCAGGGCACAGTAACGTTTATGGAAACGAACATGCCGACGAACTGGCCGGGCAAGGCTCAGCTCTCCACTGCTCTCTGGCGGAACTAGTCCACATTCCGCTCGGAGCAGTTAAGGCAAATAATACTGCAGAATACCTCAAGAAAGCCAACCTCAGACGGAGCAGGCTGACTGCATGCGTCATATCCAGAAAAACGTAGCCAACCTACAACAAGGCAAAAACAACCGACCTTCTAGGTAGAACCCGAAAAGACATCGCGAGAATAACAGCGATCATCACGGGACACTGGCATACAATACACACTGCCGCAGTTGTAAAGTGGCAACTGAAAATGAAACCATAATTCACTTTTTATGTACCTGTCCGGCTTTAGCTAGGACCAGACTACGAACATTGGAAAGCCTTCAATACAGCCTTCTTCAATAAACTTGAGGAGGTCTCCGAGAGGAATATCAGGAAACTGATAGCTTTCCTGAACTCCACAGGTTGGATTTAGGCTCCCCCACCAATCGATAATACCCAGGTTTACCTGAGTTTGTGGTAACAAAACGGCACTCAGTGCTAATTGGGTTTGTCTTATCAAACCGCCACACCTACCTACCTACCTGAGCATCTACTAAGAACTGCCCATAGGACACTCCGCCCGTGGGATTATCTATCTATCTCTCTATCCTCTCTTACTCCTCTCTTCCTTCAACACCCGCTTCCTATCATTCTCCATCATCCATCATCCCCTGGGCTAGGCTTAAAGTATCAGACGACCCGTGCCGACAGTCAACCTGGCTGAGGGGCCAGCAGTTTAATAAATAGCTCAGTCGCGAACGGAGTATCCGGATACCTGGCGACCTCCGGATCAGCTAGCCTTATCTATACAATGCGGATCTCTGGGCGAGTCTGGTAGTGAAGGGGCGAGTCTGGTAGTGAAGGGGCGAGTCTGGTAGTGAAGGGGCGCGTCACCGCAACACCTCAACGTCGCACTATAAGGATAGACGCAATGCCAATCGCATCATTGGCTCTATCGGTGATATCCCTGATTTGGATTGAACCCCGGCCCAGATTAGTAAATTAACCTGGGTGCAAAGCATTGTTTCAGGCAAGGACAAGCCCAGTGACGACATTGCGTCAAATTAGCAGAGATCGGCGGAGGAGGTCGTTTCGGCCTCCCAGCGCCTGATGATACATAACACTAGCAATCCTCCTAGCGTGTCCACCGTCAAATCTCATAGGTCATTTAGTGATGTCCTCAAAAACAGAATTGTGGTCGCAGTCATGGACCGCAGCGACGCCGGCGGTATGATCTCACCTGAACGATGGGATCTCATTATGCTAACTCTGTTAGAAAACTCTCTATATTTTGTGACGAAACTAACTTTTATCCGTTATATAACTTTACGACATTTTATCGCGAAAAAGACCAGTCAATTGAATTGGCCATTGAAATTGCCACTCAATTACTCCATGTACTATGTAAATTCTTTAAGTGTGGCGACGGTGTTGAGGTCAGTGTGTTGGCTTGTGACACATGCGGCACAGATTGAACCTGCCCATCGGGAACAACAACATAATATGCCCATTATTGGGGAGAAACGAATGAAACCCTGTTTCTCCAACCTCTACACTAAAAGAACAATTTCTGCATGGTAGTACAATGGACCACTAACGAGTCTGAGTGGTCTTATTTCTTTGATGCATGATGTTGAACCGCAAACTACTTAGGCCTTGGAAGGCACTATTCAGATGGTTTTTTGGTGAAATGGAGCCCCATTGATCGAAAGAGTGGCCCCAAATTGTCCAAGTTCGTCAAAAGCTCGTCAAAAGCTGCGAGAGAGGGCGCGCTGGAATAATATCAAGAAATATTCTTTATAATGAATTAAATATTATAAAAAAGAGCAAAAGATCTACAGTTCTTCAGAAAATACATATATCTTGGTGAGCGATAAACCTTTCTGCCTGCTTTTGGACTGGGAAAACTAAGGTACGAGTTGATAACTATATGCACTTACACCGTGGCTGCAGTGGTTAGTGCGTTGAACTACTGACCTAGGTCATCAGGCTCGAATCGCACCAGCGACAACTATAGTTTTTTCTTTGTTCACGGTTTTCAAATTTGCTGCGTACGGTGCTAAGCGAGTACAACGAATTCGTGCTGTGCCCCATATTAGCGGGTCGTTCGGATTTTCGCGTTCGTGCAAAAACAGCGATCCCATTCTCACTGTACGTCGGTCGCTTCCTCGCACATACTGCTTTCATGGGCTATACTTCGGCAATGGATATATCGGAGGGGAACATTTCATTTAAATATGACATTAGCTTCAGTTCGCTTCCACCAATGTTGGTGTACCCTACGGTTCTGTGCTTAGTCCGATCTTGCTTATCATGAATGTGAACTCTGTTTTATAGCTAAATGGACTCTTAATTGTGTATTCAGATGACCCTGCTACCGTCCTATGCTACCAGTTCTCTAGATCACCTTCCTTCACTTTGACTTGGAGGTTATGATCTGCATTAGAGGCATAAAAACCCTCCCACTTTACTGTAATCCTACTGGTCCACTTCCCGGTTTTGTATCACTTCAGCGCTTAGGCCAATAAAAGCTGATGTTGTTTGGCATTTTATCGGCCTTAGCGTCGAAGCGCTCATGTTGTTGCCCTTGTCAGATCCAGGGGTTTTTAGGCCTGCCTGATTATTTAACGAGTTGGAACGTGCATTCTCCTGTTATTGGAATTAAATGCTTAACTTTGCGGAATAGCTTCAGGGTGTTAAATATATCTTTCGGTAGACTCACTCTAGGTGAGACCTTATAAGCCATACGTAAAATCAAAAACCCCAGGATTTGATTAGCCTCAGCGACGAAGTGGTCCGAAACCTGAAGCCGATACTTTTTGATGTCAGCATGCGCACGTTTAGGGTTGTATGGCCTGGTCTTACCGTGTTCGACTCAGGCATCAAGCAAAGAACGAACGCTTCAGCTCAGCTAGCTGTTGTCACAATTCCATGCAGAAATTCTAATCATTTCAAAATTTCTAAGCCGTGTGGCAGGGGATTATACTTCACATCGCATATATCACCGTATAATTTAAAGCATGAAATATGCACGTAGCGCTCAACTAAAGTGTCACGTGCGCCTTCAGGAATATAATTTGCCATACGTTACTATCCTGTCCTTGTTGATTAAAAGTAATTTTTACACTCACTTCCACGCGAGAACACGATTCAGTTTTTGTTCGGCTATAATTGTGAAGATGTCCTAACTAGGTGTGGGTTGCTGAAATTCGTCTACACAAGTAAATACTCTGCTTCGGATAGAAAACGAAGACAGTGGTGCTCTTTGCGAATTGGGTCGATGTGTGATATCCTCAAATAGTGCCAGTAATAAAATAAATAGGCGCATAGATAACTGTATAAAAATCCATAGCAAATAGGTAGTATGTGTAAAGTATGAAGTCTATATTTGACTCTTCTGCAAGCACCCTCATACGAGGGGCGTTTAAAGGGTCTTCTTACATCCCCTCTTTTTTATACAACATTTGTGGCAATGCTATAAATTATACTGTCGAATGTCGATAATGTGTTATGCCAAACAGCTGAAAAGGAAGAAGGATTATGTCTGACTCTGTGTATGTGTGTCTGTAACACAATGCATTTGAGCAAGGATTGTTTTATTCTTTCTTTTTTTGTTTTGTTTTATTTTTATTCATTTCCGATTTGAGTGAGATTTCGTGCTACCTATTGCTGCTCGTAACATTCCAATGAAATAACATAGAGTTCCATTTATTTTTACAAAGGACTGATGAACATAAAAGAAAACAGGAAAAATAAACAGAGAGTTGTTGGAAGGATAGACTTGGTTCTCAATTTGTGTAAAACATTAGTGATTCAAAAAACCAAAATAGCTTTACTCTTAATGGTTTCATTGCTTAAAAAAATTACTTAAACCACCACTCAAAATGGCATGGGAAATAGCGTGGGACAGCGTGGGTTCAGAAAGGGCTATTCTACGATTGCCGCAATCCAAGAAGTTATAAAGGTAACCCAAATCGGTCAACAGGGAAGTATGTTAGGTTAGGTTTCCGGGCTGATGGAACAGAGCGAATCTGTTACACCACACTTAGGTCCATGTGGTCCCACTGTCATACCCGTTTTGGGAGTGTTGGCCTCCATACCAGCAGGATCCTAAACCTACGTAGGCATGATAAAAAACCTAATAGGTCACCACAGTTGACGATACCACATTAACAAAATAAACCTAACCGATGCTTCAGAGTTCAGGCTAAGCCTCGAGGACGACGAAACCACGGAGCTCACATTGTGCGAATGCCCAGCCCCGCAGACGGATCAGGAAGAGGATCATCAGAAGAGGAATTTGCACTAGTCTAAAATTGCCTCTGACATATGGTACAATAAATCTATCCAGGTCGACGTACCGTTTTTCTTCGCCTAGGCGGGTCAGGAGCTTTAAAAAAACAATACAGATCTCTCTAAAGTAATTTAGACGCCACCCTAAAGAAAAAACTAAAAGAGCACCAAACAGCTATCCTATCCCCCTATTGTTTCATGTAGTAAGTAGCACCTAAAAAAAAGTACCATTTCTTTTGTGCTGGTTGCGTTTATAAAGACTTCAGGATAGCTGGACAACTTGGAGTAAGGAAAAAGAAACCAAGGATGGGAGACCAAAGCCAGAATAATGAGGACATACTTCAGCTACCTACCTAACTTCTCTACTGGCCCCTTTCTCTCTCAAACTATTGACCATACTCTCATTGAAACGTGGTTACAAAAGCTAAACGATGAATTGCCACCCGGCCCAGATGGCCTCCCCGTAATTTTCCTTAAGAAGCGTTCTTCCAATTTGTCTGTCCCTCTTTCTTTCCTTTCGTCTATCTCTTTCTCAAGGAGCATTTCCCCAGATTTGGAAGACCGCTTTCATAACTCCGATACACAAAAAAGGATTAAAAAGTGAAATCCCTAGTTATTGAAAAACTCTCACATATTCCCAAAATCTTCGAAAGTATAATATACGAAGCCTTAAGCTTTCGATGCAAGTCTCTTGTTTCCCCTAGCAAACATGGCTTTCTGAAAGGTAGATCAACCACTACAAATCTTGTCGAATTCGTGTCATTTGCCCTGTCAGCATTAGAGAACGGCAACGAAGTTGACGTTATTGAAACTGACTTTAGTAAGGCCTTTGATAAGATACCTCATCCATTAATTCACTTTAAATTGTCCGCTCTTGGGTTTGAACCCATTTTGTTAAAATGGATATCTTCCTACCTGGAAAACCGGTTGTATAGTGTTCGCTTCAGATCCGTCCTTTCGGCCCCTTTCTTGGCAACCTCTGGTGTTCGGCAAGGCAATCATTTGGGTCCCCTTCTCTTCATCCTCACTATAAATGACATCGGTTTCTTCACCTCATGACTCCTCTCTCCGTCAACAAGACCTTGATCGGTTTCAACCTGGTGCCTCAAAAATTGCTCAGAGCTTAACATTCCCAAACGCCAATCTATAACCCTATCGCGCAAGCGCAACAAATCCTCTCTCCGTCACTACCTTCTCCACGGTCAACCAATCTCTTTCGTTCAATCTCTCCGTAACGTTGGACTATTGTACGACAGTGAGTTAAATTTTCGTTTACATATTGAAGAAATAACTCGTAAATCCAACGGATCACTTGGCTTTGTTAAACGTTGGTCTAAAGAATTCTGTAACCCCTATGTGACTAAATCCCTCTACACCACTTTTAGTACCTCATCCTTGAGTACGCCAGTCAAGCGTGGTCTCCTTTTCATTAAGTCCATGTGCTCAGAATCGAGAACATCCAACGACGCTTCCTTCGATCTGCTCTTCGAGGATTGCCTTGGAATGATCCTTTTATGTTGCCTCCATAGTCAGATCGCCTAAATCTCATTAACATGAACTCCCTTGAGGATCGTAGGGACGCTGCAGACATTGTTTTCATTTATTTCCTTCTCTCAGGCTCCGTCGACTGCGCCTCTCTTAACAACTCTATTTTTAACACTAATCCTCGTAATTTACGCTGCCCCTTATCTCTTTTACCTTCCAACCTATTGAACCTCATATAGCTCCAACGAACCAATCTCCCGTATGCTGCAGAAGGTTAACTCAAACCGTTCCGTCTTGGATTTCAACCGTAACGCTGTCCGCCTTAAAATCGATCTCCTTCACCATTCCCCAATACTTAAGCTTTAGTTTTAAGGCTTCTTATTTTTTAAGTTTTAGTTTTTAAGTTATTCATTAGATGTTAGTTTTAGCTTTAGTAAGTCAAATAAATGAGGGCTATCTCTGCCCTCACCAAATTATGAGCCTTATTGCGAAGATCAATCGACAGTTGATAATTGACTATTTTCAATGTGTGCTATTGTGAACGAACGATTGTAAAGGATTTTGTCAATCGCAGTCAATTAAAAAAATGCGTTTGATAAAAATACCAAATGAATCGTTCGTTCACAATAGCACACATTGAAAAGAGTCAATTATCAATTGTCGATTGATCTTCGCAATGAGGCTGTATATTAATTATATTACAACACTCCCAATAAGGGTATCATAATGGGTCCACAAATGCCTAAGTGTGGCGTAGCAGAGTCGCTCTCTTCATAAATCAAGTAGTTTTTGTGGAATACCTAAACTTTTAGCTTGCAAACTCTTATCGGTAGTTGGCCGTTACTGGCGGTGAACTTAAAATAGTCGATCTCTTGCAACTAACAAAAAGTATAGCTCTATACAAAGAAAAGGGAATCGAAGCTTGAATCATGGAAAACCCACTGCAGTATCTACACGACTGTGAATGTATCGATGTCTGTCATTCGAATATCGGTGACAAACCGTTAACTACCTACTAAATTTTAAAAGTGTAGGTACCTTTTCAAACATTTGTCTTGAAAATTCTTGATTTTGAAACAACAATCCACGATTTTCTATTTGACAATATCCGGACATCTGCAAATTAAAAACTTGATTATTCGAAATCGAAAATGTCAATTTAATAATTGAGTTTTTTTTTTGTTTAAATAATTGTCTATATTTGTATTTGCAAAAATATTTAATTTAAAGCATGTGAAGCAACATTTAACAGGTAACATTTTTTTCTATCCTAAAATGTATAAATTTGTTTAAAATAATTTAAAATTTGTTTTAAGTACACTTTAGTGAAAAATGCAAAACGGAAGATGCAAAAAGGTAATCAGCTCGCTTATTACATGGCTACAACAATTATTGTACAATAAACTGGATTCTCATACTCATACCGTTCGCTTTCGATCGGGCATTTGAATGCTCAACGTTTGACTGCTACCTTCGAGTTCGCTATTTGCTGTTCCTGTATTCGCAATTTGAGTTCGTAGTGCGGCAATCTACCGGGGAAAATAAAATTAACTTCAAATTCGTTCGCTTTTTATTGAATCTACTCACAGTGCTGTCCTGTTTCTTAAAGTTTTCGAATAAAAAGTTGACAGCATCTGCTATGGGATTGTCGTTAATATTTGTATTAATTTCAAAGATTGTGTCATAGGATATAGGCTTGGATATCTAATCGAAGAAGGAAAATATGTTTAAATTCGGAGTTATTGGGTCTATCCAGTAACAAATTTAATGGGGAAATCAAATTAGTGGTCCCGTAATCGCATAGGAGTGAAGGGGACTGCACATTTAAGATTCACATTAAATTTGTTATGGTACGGGTTATTGAGTAATTTTCTCACTGCATTTGACACAGCATCAGCTACTTCCCGAAGTATCTTGGAAGTTTTATCCAATAGTTGGGACTTGGCTATTGCTTCACTTTTGATATCTAAAAATTTATTACCAATTATTTTTTGACAGAAAATTAAAAATATGAATAAACAAACGCTAAGGCAGGGCTCTCTAAAGTCGTTAGTTTTCGGGTGAAAGTGAAATTTCAATTTCAATTTCAATTCATTTTTATTATTATTATACAAAATTAAGGTACATTAAGATAAATATCTTTTATAGTACTTAGAGTTAAGGCAATAAGAAAGTAGTTTCAATAATACAATAAGTTAATCTTATAATTACAATTAAGTTTACAATATAAAAAGATAAGAGATAAGATAAAGAAGAAAGGAGAGAATAGGAGAATGGACTAAATATAAGCAAATGGAATAGATTAGATGACAGTTCAAGTTAGGAGGAAAGTTGGAACGAAAACATAAGGATAGGTTTGAGAAATGTAAAAAGACTGTTTTTAAAATGATTGGCATCGGAGATGGTTCTGATATTTGTTGGCAGGGAGTTCCATAATTTTACAGCATAAATAAAGAATAAACGAGACAAATTAAGATAGTTGTAACGCGGTGGAATTAAACAAAGGGTTCTAAGGGAACGAGCAAAATTAAGTTTTCATATAGATACATAGGAGTCTTAGTTGTTATTAAGTTATATAGAAATATAAAGTTTCTAGCGTCAATATAGTGCTTATAGTCCAGTCAAATGGTAGTTTGAAGTGAAAAGTTCTGGCGTAATTGTTTTTAGTGGCTTATTTTATAGTTTTGGGGGGCTGCTGAACACGAATCTGAACTTCTCCAACAAAAATTCGAATGGCAAATATGAGAAATCGTCAAAAAACCGCTGCAAATAAGCCTTTTTTGTGGTTTTCCGCTTATAACTTAACAACCAAGTTTTTTACGAAAAAAGTTTCTGTAGGTAAAATAAAGAAAAAAAAATTACCTACAATTTATTTCATACACATTTTTGTACCCTCATTTTTTTTCTCGTAAAAGAGTGTCAAACTATCGAGCAAAACAGATATCTGATTGATTTAATTCAACCCTCCCTTTCGGTAATAACAAAAATAAATTACCATTTATATATATATTTTTAATTCCATGTAGGAAAATGTTGTTTAATACGATTTTTAAAGATGCAACCAAAAATTTTTCTCTAAGAACTAATTTAGTTCTAGACACGGGTTCCACAATTTCTTCAGAGTAGCCTTACGGTTGTCTACCTGAAACGAATAAACAAATAATCAGCGACCTATTTCCGAATACCTTATATTTTATTGAATAGATCCGAAAGCAGTATAAGTGAGTAGCTATACTGAGTCAAGAAATAAAGTAGATACCTTCAAGCATTTCAGGGAGCTCCAAGTCTTCATCTGATTTTTCCTCTATTTCTGCAATGGGCATGTTACTGTAGCTATTTTCGAAGTTCAGGCACATATTAGAACATTTGAGGCCTGCTTTTTTGCATCCACAGTTGGTCTGACAGGTCTTCGTGCATTTGCGGGATATAAGTTTTAAAACTATTTTTGGAGCTGGTGGCTGTAGACAATCACTCGATTTCTTCCAACCCCATTCCTCATGATCTTTTTCATTTCCAAGCCATTGCTGTACTTGAAAGTACACTCTCAAAGAATGTTGCTGTGCAGCAGCCTCGGTAGGAGGTAAGGACGCCAAATGGGTTCTGGTTTTATAGGCAGACCACCAATACATTTATATCTCAGTTTGTTTAAAGTTGTCCCTTCCTTGTCAGTCAATTTGTGCAACGCAGCGAAGAAGATGAGGCCAGGCATGAGTAATATCTTCAGCTTGCGCCGAAGGATTATTGAAAATTTTTAATTTGGTAAACCCTAATTTTTAGGGTTTGGAGAAAACTCATCTTTCCCACTTTAAACGAAGCTGAGGTTGTATCACATCCACCCATGGCTGCAGAAACAATATGTTGTCACAGACAGATTGGTCTGGATGGCAGTCAGGAGAAAAAATTCGTTGTGAAACTGTCCCTTTACCCGGTTTTAGAAAGAATACATTTGAATGTACTCCCCGACAACGACCAATCATGATTACCAGCAAATCTACATCTTCACCCACAATAACCACAGATTTATGATGTTGGGAGAGATCCATTGCTGTGGTTACAATCCGTGTGTTTCTTTATTCATTCTGAATATTCGGAATATTCCGAGTGAGCCATTTACGTGTCTTTATTCAATGGAATATTCCGGATAATCCATTTCGGTGTTTCTTTATTCATTCTGGAATAGATGGAATGCATTCTTTTTATTCCTAGAGAAAGGTGGAATAAAAAGAATATTCCCTCGTTTGACAGATGCACTTGATCAAAAAAAAAATAGAATCAACAGCAAACAATCAAATGGGTGAGCATTTATTGCAAATTTATTGTTTTTTTTTTTATATTTTTATGTGTGTTGTTTTAAGTTAATTATTTTTTTATTACATATATTTAATTTCCTTCCAGAATCAAATATACATTTTTAAAATGGTCTTCTGTGGGCATGAAATGCCGCATAGATGTTGGTAGTTGGTGACAAGTTGATTTCATGAGCAGTGTTGCCACTTATGCTACAGAAAAAGGTGCATGTTTTTTAAACTTGTACTAAATCCTTACTCGAAAGGACAACATATTTAATGTTTTACTTTTTTCCTTCGATTCAACATATTTAACATAATAACAACACGAGAATATAATGTTATTCATACAAATAAAAACAATATCTTAGTAATAAATAATATATTATGCTTTATCTGAGCGAAAGTTGTATATTACTGTATTGGGTACTTCGTTAAGAAACGCAGCTGTGGAGACTTAAATAGGGCCAAGTCGTTTTCCGCTATATAACAAACAACATTTTTAAAACGAAATGTGAGTAGAATTGCTTTTTTGGAAAATAAAATAATATGTATTGAATAGATACAATCACTGGAATTTCACTTCCATAAATCTTATGAACAAAAAGCAGTCACAAAAGCATGAGCTTAAACAAAACAACTAACAACGAAATAAAATTAAATTTTAATACGTTTTCCCAATAGTAGTACTCGTACTCAGCTGATTAGTTGAATAATCAAATTATTAACTGAATAATCAAATTATTTGCGCTATAAAATTAAGAAGGAGTATCTAAACACTATTTTTAAACAGTAAAACGTAAAAAATATTATAGAATTGTGTACGAGAAATAAAAATGAACTTTTGGCAAAAATGTATTTTTTTTTTGGAAACAAATTAGGTAGAACGAATTTGCTATATGCATATTTTTAATACTACTAAGTACAAACGAACAAAATCAATTAATTAATAACAAAAATGTACAAAAAAAATTAAAATGCCTTTAAATTGCTGCATCAGGAGCTGCACAAGACATTTTGGTCAACATGTTCATTGTTTTTAAATATTTTTTTTGACCTGACACACTTTCTCAGGTTTTTCCTCAATAAAGGAGAAAATTTCCCTTTGATTTCACCTAAATATACACTTTATTAACAATCGCAATAATTTTTCATACAATTTCTGCAAATTACTGAAATTGTATGCTTCAATTTTTTCTTGACGTTTAAGAAAGAAATGCGGCACTTCAGAAAGAGATACGCACGTGCTCTATCGCATTTTGCTTGTCAGTGTTCACAATGGAAGAATAATTTGTTAATTAACATTCATAGTACCAAAATATCGATTGATTAATAAATTTTGTCGCTTATCAATAATTGATTTTTGACAACGATAATAAGGGTGTTTAATTAATTTAATGTAATTTGTATTACTGAGATATCGTTATTATTATTGTTTTTGTGAACTTAAATTGTATTTCCTTAAGGTTTCTCTTCTCATATTTGTTTTATTATATATGTTTTTATTTTAGTGCTGCAGTGGAGTATTACCTCACATGTGAGTTCAGTAATAGAAAAAATATATTAATTGTAAGTAGTAAATGTTGTACTTGTTCTCGAACTAAGTGGCAGCGCTGGTCAATAGACAAATGGCTGTCATTCTATTCGGTCCATTTTTGTTTCTTTATTAATTCCATTCTGGATATTCTGGATAAAAAAATCGAATATTCTGTCTTTTCTATTCCTTACCCGGAAAAAATAAATAAACACACGGAATAAGTCTGCTTCCTCGTGTTCCTGTTTGGCACTGTCGGTATCATTGTTCCATCGAATATGACATCCATTAAAATATGTTTGCGTGATCTTCTCGCTCGCTCAACATATTTAGTACTTTCTTCAGCGTAACCATCAAAGATGACTACAGCGTTTTCCTTGTACCTCGACTTAGCACATGAAACATAGCTTTTGACCCCTGGCCCAAAAAACTTTATAAAGCAAGTATCCACCATCTGTGACGTGCCTCCTCAGTTGGTATGAATGCTTTGTATAAAGCAGATTTGGTTCCTTTTCTCATACCATAGTTGTCAAAGAGAGACAGCGGATAAGGGCACAGCTCAAATTTTTAGAACTCTTCAAGTTCTTCATCGGTTTGTTTCGCTATTGTAGTTCGTTGGAAAATGGTTGTAGGATTGATGGAGATGGTTTCATTACTTATTTTGATTGCATTTTTCATCGTTGCGAGTGGCAAAACTCTATCTTTTCTGTAGAACTTAACAGTTTCAAAGTCACCACCCACAATTCTATCAACTCCCAGAAGTCCAATCTCCTTTGCCATAATGACAATTAATTATACTGTCTCCTACGATACCACAGGCAAGAGATAAGATGTTTGTTAAATCAGGAAAAGGATAGTGTCTCTTTTAATCCTTGTTTCTCTCATCTCCACGTGTTGTTCGGAACTAATGAATGCAACTCCACACATCTTCTCCATTTCCTCACAAATATTTTGGAGGGAAGTCATAGCTTTTGTCCACCTAGAAAGGATACTTTCGCTAACCCCGCGACCATGAGTCAGCCCTCCAGCAATTTTCATTATCCTCATTAGAGACTGCTCAATGGTCATGTCGGTCCATGTTCCACACCAAAATTTGCTCGTCCTTTGTACTGTGAAGCCGCCACTCGTAAATCTTTCAGATTCCTGAGTGCTCATTTTATCTCTTAAGCTGAGCATATCTTGTAGGTAGAGGTGGCAACACTTGGCATACAAAAAGCGCTGGTTAGCGTGGAAGTACGGGAGCATTTGGAAGATAACTTGGAGATCCAATGTCCCGCTCTTTCAGCTTTGATTAACTGCTTAACAAGGGATACCATTTCAAAATACTGGATCCATGGCTTGGAAGTACCACTACGGTTAGCTAAGGCTTTGAGCTGCATAGAAAACTTAGCTTTCAATTCATTTACACACTCTTTTTCGTGTGCTAGAGAAAAAAGTGATATGTCTTTATCTCCATCATTTAAGAACTCTGCAGGTTTTCCTTGGAGGTGCGGGGTTAAATCCATTGTCTCAATGATGATTTTCGCCAGGGTGATATGGGCTAATTAAAAATATATATACTGGGTGTCCCTTAATTCGTTGGCAATATTTTTGGGCATGATTTATGGGTATATTCTAAGGAAAAAATAGTTCTACAGTAAGGGCCTATCTCCAATTTTTATATCATTTATTGAGGATTTAAGAAAAGGCTTACTTGGGTGTACCCTGACCCATGTTAACGGTAATTGCGCTGGTAGTACTAATGACAGAAATTTCGTTTAGGCCTCTATTTTTAGAAGAAATATTAGCCTTTGTAATTGCATTTAAATAAATTTTATATCTTAACTCAGTCTTAAGATATCCAATTTTTAACCTGTTCCATTTTTCCTGCCCATGCTATTTTTTTGACTTTCCGTTCAATTTTCTCCAGAAAATGCGTAATAAACATAACGTTTTAATATTTTTTTTGAATGAAGGTAACAATAATAAAAATAAAAGCTTACGACAAGTTTGTAGAAAAACCCATAGATTTTATGATACTTGGGAAAACATGGAACAGGTAAAATTTAAAAAAAGGGATTTTTTGCACGATTACAGATTTTCTCCATGCAGGACATCAGATTTTGTATGCCTGGAAACATTGAATTGCAAAGCTAAGCATCTGATGCTGATTGATGGCTCATTTGTAACAGCTTCCAGTATTCTCTGATCAATCGAAGTTGTTCTTACTTGTGGAGCTCCCGCGTTAGGTCGTGTATTTGAAATTGATCCCGTTTCTATAAGCCTTCGATATGTATTTCCAAATACATTTCTATTAGGAAGTCGTCGGTTTGGATAAAGTTCATGGTATCTTTGTCGCGCACTATTTGAAATTCCATTGCACAGCCCAAAAACGTAAATAATGTCTGCGTATTCTTCGTTTGTAAATGAAAACATTTTAAAAAAAACGTTCTTATCAACTAACGGCTTGCCTTTAATATTAAATTTTTAATATTAAACTGATGAATTAGGTAATTTTGATTTTAAATATTTTATACCATTTTTTTTAGATAAGTCCTGGTACCTGGTACTCTTATTGTCAACTGTTGTTAGAAATGTAGGTACAAAATCAGAAACCCTTTTTTTACCTGCTGCAGGATTTTTTAAGTAACATAAAATCTATGGATTTTTCCTGTTAAAGTACACACATTAAAACAAAAACAAAAAATCGTTTTCATTCATAACTTTTGCAACTTAAGGCAATAAAACCTTTTTTCCCCATTTCTACCTGTTCCATGTTTTCCCAAGTATCATAACATTTATGGGTTTTTCTACAAACTTGTCGTAAGCTTTTATTGTTATTATTGTTACCTTCATTCAAAAAAAATATTAAACCGTTATGTTTATTACGCATTTTCTGGAGAAAATTGAACCGAAAGTCAAAAAAATAGCATGGGCAGGAAAAATGGAACAGGTTAAAAATTGGATATCTTAAGACTGAGTTAAGATATAAAATTTATTTAAATGCAATTACAAAGGCTAATATTTCTTCTAAAAATAGAGGCCTAAATGAAATTTCTATCATTAGTACTAACAGCGCAATTACCGTTAACATGGGTCAGGGTACACCCAAGTAAGCCTTTTCTTCAATCCTCAATAAATGATATAAAAATTCGAGATAGGCCCTTACTGTAGAACAATTTTTTCCTTAGAATATACCCATAAATCATGCCCTAAAATATTGCCAACGAATTAAGGGACACCCTGTATATAAATAGTAATTTAATTTTGTCATTACCGAAAAAAACTACTCCAGAAACGAAAATTACGACTCACCGGCGCGATGTGCCGTTAACTTGAAGGGAGGGTTGAATTAAATCATGTAGGTATTCATTATACCCTACTAGCTGCACCTGCCCGGCTTTGCCCGTACCCGAGAATTCTATTGGCCAATATGTTCGACTAGACTTCCTTATAATTGTCTATAGCGGGTATCCGGCGTATGTTGCTGCACCTAAAAAAAGAAGACCGATTTTGACCAAAGTTCACAGAAACACTCTCAGGCCAATACCGAAGATTGCCTGATTTGAGCTCAACCGGTGAAAGGGACTGCACGTTTTTCTCCGCATGGCTTAGGCCGCTCACACAACTTCGTTGTTCCGTTTAGGGTAGGTGCTTGTTGTCTGGCAGGCGCCTATGTCACCTTACTTCTGCGAATCAAACAACAAAGCGAAAATAAAAAACTTCGATTGAATCACTTTTCATTCACTTCCACACCGATTGTTATCAATGTTGGAAAAGCAACTTTCCGATGTCCGATTCACAAAAAAATGCAACAAATTTCAATAAGAGTTATTTGAATAAAATATTGAACACACGATATCTCAAGAATGAAAGTGCGCACAAATTCCACAATAAGCTTGAAACGTTCGTGTGGTCTCCCTCTTTCATATGCTTGTTCGGATAACAAAATAAGTGATGTCTGTACGGTCTCTGTATCTGCGTCGTAATTTACACGCATACACACATATGCATGTGTACTCACTCAAATGCCCATATCTCACACACCGATGCAGATATAGCCAAACATAACAACCTTCGTGCAGACGTTGCCTTTCATGGAAAAATATTTCATTGGAATCGGTTAACGCGTTTGGCCAAACACAAGCAACAAACACAAATATGGATTGATTTTTATATATAGAAACAATTACACAAAAAAACTTTTTATTATTTCACTTAAATTTGTTTTTTTTTTTTCAAAGCACATGATACCTACATATGAAACACACAGTGTATAAATACATTGTCATTTTTTTTTTCTTTTTTAAGAAACACATAATTTACACACCGATGCAGATACAGACATCGCACATACATAACATCCTTCGTATAGACGTCACCTTTCTTTAAAAAAAAAAAATCATTGGAATCGGTTAACGCGTTTGGCCAAACACCGGCAACAAACGCAAATATGGATTGATTTTTATATACATATATATATAAAGAGATATAGATATATTCTCATATCAATTTTAATTCACAAAAACTCACAAAATCGCAATGAAGAAATCCGAATCCGACAGCGCCACCAAACATAAAACAAAATTGGCTTCTCCATTGATCGATAATAGATGGCGTTACGTTGTGTCTATCTGACAGTTCAATTGTGATACGATATGTTACATTCAAATGTGATTCTTTATTTGGTTGTTGCCAAAATAAATAAATACAAAATGAAAAAAAAAAAAAAATTAAAAAAAATCGAAAAAAAACCTGTCGTAACACGCTGGGTGGTCAAAATAAGCCATTTTGAAATTTAGATTTTTTTTTTCTTCCAAAACCCGTGCTGAGAAAATACCTTTCCAACAAAGTATAAATCATCAAAATCGGTTAGGCCAATCTCGAGTTATGCGGTTACATCGCTTCGGACACTTTCTTTTATATATATAGATTCTAAGGGTATATTAATTTTGACGCATAGTTTGTAACATACGAGTACCTTAATATTGCCCGTAGACCCCTAAAAGTTACTATATTTATGATCAGCATCGATAGTAATGTCGATCTAGCCATGACCGTCTGTTCGTCCGTCCGTCCGTCTGTCGGCAAAAATTAGGCCTTTAAACTGGGCCTAGAGAGCTGAAATTTTAACAATATGCTCTCTAGGGTCCCGAAATAATCAAGTTTACAAATTCTTGAAATCCGCCCACAGACACGCCCACAAACTCAAAAAAACAAAATTTTGGAAAAAAATCGAGTTTTGAGCTAGAAAGCTGAAATTTTTTATATATGATCTATGACTCCTAAAACTGCTCGGGATATACAAATTTTCAAAATCCGCCCACTGACACGCCCACAATTTAAAATCAACTTTTTTTGCAAATCCAAAGTTTGAGCTAGGGAGCTGAAATTTATAATGTATACTCTCTAGGGGGCCCTTTATGCTCATGTGTTAATTTTTTTTAAATCCGCTTACTGACACGCCCACAATTAAATAAAACAATTTTATTGAGAAACCAAAGTTTGAGCTAGGGAGCGTTTTTTTACAAAAGCTTCGTTTTTTTTTTGATAAAATCCTTTAAATGTTATATAACAAAATATGTAGAGCATTCTTAAAAATTCAACCATACTAAGACTTTTGTCACACCCACTTATGAGGGATAGGAATAAGAATAGGGTATTCAACAGTTCGCCCAAGGGGACTGTAGCCCGTCCCTATGTATTGTATGTTTGTGTATGGCATGAATTGTAGTTAATTTTTTCTTCTTTATTTTACCTTCAGAAACTTTTTTTGTAAAAAGCTTGGTTTTTAAGTTATATGCGGAAAACCACAAAAAACCTTATTTTCAGCGGTTTTTTGACGATTTCTCATATTTGCCACTCGAATTTTTGTTGGAGAAGTTCAGATTCGTGTTCAGCAACCCCAAAACCATAAAATAAGCCACTAAAAACAATTACACCAGAACTTTCCACCTTGAGCCTCTTTTTGCGCCGTTTGATTAAGGGTTGTTCCCAAAAGGCTTTTTGCCTGTTGTGAAATATGGTAATACTCGTATCTTCGTAGCCCATGAATATATCTTACCGTATCGTTGAAAGCAACTTGAAGCTTGATCTGGGATAAGTAATCGACATTACAGTATACAACCTCAGAGTACGTAATTAAGGGTAGGATGAGACTTTTTACAAGTTTCCGTCTAGTGGCAATATGAGTAAAATCTGCATTTAGCCACTGTTTCCTAAGGCATCTATAAATCCTTCTTATTACAAAATTTATATGGTCGTATCCTGATAAGTTAGAGTCGATAACAAATCCCAGGCTACTAACAGTATGAACAAACTTTAAAACAGAAAGCACGACATCAGCTAAAGTTTGGATGGGTAGTTTGTTTTTTAGATATGGGTATAACTTGCGACTTGTCTGGATTAAGAAGTAATCCATTAGTTACATACCACAGATGAATACATACTAGAGAGATCCTCATTTAGCTTGCGTACAAGTTCAGCTGTATTATTAAATGGCCTGGATAAGTAGAGCTGAACATCATCAGCATAGAGATGGATCGAAGTATGTTTACAGACAGATGGCAGGTCATTTATAAATATACAAAACATAATGGGACCAAGTATTGATTCTTGTGGAACACCCTGCTTTACTGGCAGAAGAGCGGAAGAGGAATCGGAAGTTATAACTTTCTGAAGTCTATTTGAAAGAAAGTTCTCAAAAAGTTTTACGGCACTGATACCAAAACCAAAGAGATGTTGCAATTTCCAGCAAAGAATTTTATGGTTAACCTTGTCAAAAGCCTTTAAGAAATTAAGCAGACAAAGAAGCTTTAAACATCCATTATCAAACTCTTTTCGTATGTCTTCTAAAATATTAACCATCGCAGAAGAACAACCTAAAACCCGATTGCCCCACCATACAAAGGCTATTAAGAGATAAGTGTTCAATAACCTGGATTTTTCAAAGACTTTCGACAAAATGCCCCCCATCTACCAGCAAGGAGGAGGCACATATTCCGTAGTTATAGGAGAATGTATGGGGTGTCGCTTAACGCACCTGAAACATCTCCACCCACTCATTTGTTGACAGAGCACGAGACACTTCAAATCCTAGAAGCAATTTCATCTCAATACATCTCAGCGGCCAATAGACGGGTCCGTTTCTCGAGATAACACGTTCACCGAACGGAGACTTCAATAACTCGATTGTCGCACCCGCTGTGTGGCTTGTGGCACCGTCTTGTTAGAACCACATATCACTGATGTCTAATTCACGCAATTGCTCAAAGAAATAACGTTCACATGTTGGAACTGTAGTGAATACTATTTACCGTAACGTGGCGGTCATATTCATTGACGAAAAAACGGCCCAATGACGCCACCGGCATGAAAACCGCACGAAACAGTGACTTTTTGCGGATGAAGTGCTGTTTCATGAGGCACATGAAACAGCACTTCTCACCTGTCCAGTAGCGCATATTTTGCTTATCGACGTTTAACCGAAAATGCGCTTCAACGCTGAAGATGATTTTGCGATGAAATTCTTCATTTTCTTTCATCATGTCCAGAGCATAATTCGAGAACGTACGTCGCTTCATATGATCCAATGGCTTTAGCTCTTGAGTGAACTTGATCTTATATAGGCCAATATCCTTACGCAAAATTCGCCATAATGTGGTCTGGGACTGATTTGGCTGGTTTGCGACGGACGCATACCATACTTGGAGCGTAGCACGGCAATATCAAGCAGCGAATATTCTGACTCACATATTTTCACTAGACTATGAATTGCTTGTCTACTGGGACGAGATACACGGTCAAAAATTAGCGTTAAGGCTCTTAAGGTTGCGACTACCGACTCCGAATTTGGGTCATAAATTTTAATTATTTGTAAACGTTATTCCTTCGTGTACTTTACGATGATAAAAATGTTGATTTTACAGAATATTTTGACATTGACAGTTCGGTAATCGGTTTGAGGGTGCGTTCACACTGAAAGTTTGAAGTTGTCAACTCGCTAATGAAGGACCATTTAAAAGCTCTCTGTTCGACTCCCACTCCACTCCATCCAAATAAGTTGCTCAGTTTAAAGACGGCAATCACTTACCTATCGGAACGGACACTTCAACATTACTCTCCACTGGGTTCCCGGGCATAGTAACATAGAGGTGAATCGTGAATGAAACAGCCGATGCGTTAGCTCTACCCTTGACACCTCCCTTGCAGAGACAGTTTCTGGCTGTCAAAGAAAAAAAAATCCTACTTTTCACGGGCAAACGCCTGATGGAGCATCAACTATTTGGGATCCACCATATATGGCATTCACGAGCTTAGATTCGAAAGAGTCCAGAAGAAGTTAACGATATATGCGGTTCGTAAATAATATACCTACATAGGTTTGATGAGCTTCAAAACTATGACAATACGTGCAATTTAATTGGTTTCGAACCCTAAGTTTTAGTCCGCTTGGGCGAATTATTGGATACCATATTCCTAATCATTTCTCATAAATTGAGCTTAACTCTAGAAAGATAATCTACATCTGTGATCTGATCTGTGATATATCCTTTTAACTGTAAGCCGCATCGGGTTGGTTGCTTACACTAACTCAGCCGGTGATCGGAGCTTCCCCGTGACGGTCATGGTGCGACGGTAAGTACCTGCGCTAACAATTTATAGCTAAACCGTACGTCTGGGAAACGAGTGTGACGTTTGTCATTCTTTCATTTAATTTAATCGAATGTGATTAAAAATTACTAAGACTTATTAGTATAGACTTATTTTAAACTAAAAAATGCAAATTTGGCAACTACTCGTATTAGAACTTAAAGTCAATTTTAAGGTTCCTTTTAAAAAA
Organism: Portevinia maculata; assembly: GCA_949715645.1. Classification (NCBI taxonomy): domain Eukaryota; kingdom Metazoa; phylum Arthropoda; class Insecta; order Diptera; family Syrphidae; genus Portevinia; species Portevinia maculata. Next base: position 9,617,219 of record OX454525.1, on the reverse strand, counting down.
ATAAGTTATGTTTTTTGTTGATTTGTAATTTAGTTTAGGTTTTTTGTTTTTATCTTTTAACTTATATTTATTTTTACTGAATCATTGATTTATCTCTCTTAATATGGACTATATTAATAAATAAAACATTAATATTTCGTAAAAAGGTTATAGGTTTTCTTAAATAAACTAACAAAGTGCCATACATCTCTGAGACGTATGATTATCTTCTACGCCATAAAAAATATGATTATCTTTCTAGGGTTAAGTATCTACATATTTTGTTATACAGCATTTAAGGGCTTTTATCGAAAAAAGTTTTTGTAAAAGAAAACGCACCTTAAAAGTGGCTTTGGCAGATACCTTTATACAATGGAATTATTTAAAACGACTTTATCTACATACTTTGCGAAGAATAAAACTTTCATTTACAATGATTTCTTAAATAAAAAGGTTTTTTTTTAAATTGTGGGCGTGTCAGAGAACGAAGTGTTCTGTGTGCTCTGTTATGGAGAAAAGCTTTAACTTTATGTACTCACACCGTGTGAGACAATTTTGAGTGTACTATACTTTGACCGCGCGACTCAACTTAACCCCCCCTATTACGGTTAGTAATCAAACGCTCGACTCTTTCCAGTCTACCTATCACGGTTGGCGAACTTCTTCATTCGACTTCGAAATCAATGCTACCAAAACAAAAACGTCGAATGCATGTGTCTCATATATTTGTATGATTTCCAAATTCGGTAATTTATTGACATTTGAGTCGAACGAAAGAACGAAGAAAGGAGGTACTCTGAACTGCGCCAACTGCAGAGCAATAATTCTCGTGAATGTCGCGTATAAGATCCTGTCGGCTGTATTGTGTGAACACCTAAAACCTTTCACCAACAACCTGATCCGCCCATATCAGAGTGGTTTGGATGCCGACACAGTGGTGTCCCGGGAAATGAAAGAGCCGATGAACTGGCAAGAAAAGGATCCTCCCTTGAATTAAGAGAGGCTGGCACAACGGTAAAAACCCCACCCTGTTACCTTAAACAGGTGATCGGTGATAAAACGCTGATGACAGCTAACGAAAGATGGAGTGCCCTTGACTCCTGTGTCAATACCAGGAAAATGTGGCCACTATATGACAAGCGAAAGACCGAGAGAATCCTTCAAATGAACAAAAAGTCTTTGTCCTCTCTCACAGGTGTTATCACCGGACACAACATGCTGGGCTACCATGCAAAGAAATTGAAACTCAGCACAGACGAGCTCTGCAGAGGTTGCGGGGACGAGGAGGTGAACGAGGATACCCCTCATTTCCTCTGTCACTGCCCTGCACTCTGTCACATAAGAAACAATGTCCTTGGCAGATATTTCTTCCAGGACTTAGAAGAACTCTCCGGCAAGTCTGTAAACGACTTGCGTAAGTTCATCAGCGCATCGGGATGGTTTGTAAGCCCGCTAGGTTTTTCATAGGTCCCAAGTAAGGGAATCAACCTCCAGGGTATCACAAAGGGTCTACATAGACCTAAGTGTGACGGGAGCGGGACTCTCTTGCCCCGTCAACCCAGCAACCTAACCTAACCTAACCTAGACCAGGAAAGTCAACCATCGACCGAATTTTCACACTCCGACAGATCTTGGAAAAAACCCAGGAATTTCAGATCGATACACACCATCTATTTAACTACTTTAAAGTCGCCTATGAATAGCGTATATGGGGAAGATTTATACAAAGCCATGTCAAGTTTTTCGTCAGTTTGTGCAGGATGACGATGGAGAAATGTCGCTGCTCCGTCGAAGTCGGTAAGAATAGTGATAGAGAAGAGTGATATTCGGTCCAATTTGTGACGATGGAGTGTGGAGAAGAAGTTTCAACGACGAACTATACGGGCTATACAGCGACGCTAACCTGATCAAAAAGCTAGAAATACAACGGGTGAGATAGCTGGGACACGTGGAGCGTATGGACAACAACGCACCAGCCCGACATGTCTTCGTATCCACCGCTGAGGGTCAACGCAGCAGAAGAAGACCCCACCTTAGGTGGCGCGCACAATTGGAGAACAACCTCAACCAACTTGGTGTGCGTAACTGGAGGCAGGTAGCGAAGGACCGAGCCGTTTGGGGGGGGGGGCTTGTTGTTTGAGGCCGTGGTCTACCCCGGACTGTAAGCGCCACCAAAAGTAAAGTAAGTAAGAGTCGAACGAAATCTGATTCGATGCGAGTCGAACGTTCGATTCGCTAACCCTCATAGGGGTGATAAGTTAGAAGCTTATGTTGGTTATGCAAATAACTGCTGGGAACCGAATCACGGATATTAACTTCTCAAACATACATTTCACAATCGGCGTACAACTGTCAGCTTCTATTATTCAATTTACATATTTTTTGAATGTTCACCTTACCTTCAAGCTTTATTTGCATGCATTGCTCTTCCCTTTTAAGCCGTTGATTCTCATCGTTTAATTGACTATAACGATTGCGAACTGCATTTACAATCTTGACATCCATATCAGTCTCCGAACCAAGGCCGGAGTCCCCATCCGAACACAAAGTTCTGTCCAATTGAGGATTTTCAAAGTTTAACAGATCGTGTCGATAGAATCTCAGTTTTTTTTGGAAATCGTTATTCATCTTCAACTAAGCATGAGAGAAATATTGGTTTCCAAAAATGATCTCTAAATTCAATTAATCTATACCAATTTGTCCACCATCTCGCTTAACCGAACCTGGAGTTCCTTGATTGTTCGCTTTTGGTCCTCAATATTCTGATCATAGTTTTGTCTCATGTTAAACAACTGATCCATTTCTCCCTTCAAGCATTTAATAAATGCCTCTTCTTCGTCCTCGTCCGCGGAAATAGAAGTCCCAATTATGCCCTCGAGCGGATTACAATTCAACGAATTTATCTGAGAGATTTAATTTTAGATATGTACATAGATATATTCAAAAACCCTAAGCATATTGTTTATTTTTGCTTACAGAATCCCTTGGGCTGTAGCTGATCCTTGGAGTAACCTGGGATTCCATTCCACATGACTCAGAAGTTTTCACTTCTGACATTGGCAAGCAACAAGGCGTTGGTGTTGTTCTACCTGATGTCTTAGCACCCACAGTTGAAGGACACTGCAAGAAAATGTTATAAAAAAAAAGCTTTATTCAAAAATAAATAATTTGACATCTACGTGCAAGTAACCTAGGATTAAAAGCTCTTCTGTTTCTTGGAAGGAGTGTTTTTTTTTGGAAATTTTTTTAAAGGATTTATGCACAAATGGAATAAATCAGAAATGCTGCCACCAGAAAGGATAGTTTTTTTTCAAAATATATACCAACCTTCGGTAATGATTTTAAGTCGTTACGCAATTCTCTAATGACGTCATCTTTTAGTTGAATCTTCTTTTGAGCGTTTTGAATCTCATCTTCCATGGACAGAATTTGGTTTTTTAAATCCCGAATTTCGTCATGCTTGTCGGCCACCTCTAATACCAGAGCCCTTACATTGGCAATGAGCTTATATTTTATAAACAACATTTATTTGTATACAAAAAGTGTATGTTTAAAATAAGATTTTACAAAAATATAATTGAATAAAAACAAAAACAAATATTTCAATTTATTTGCAACATCTGGTTCTGCTACTAACCTTCGATTTTTGACCAGAACAAGATTTTGGATCATTTGCATTTGATTGCTTTCCGCACTCCTGGAAGGAAAATAGAGAACATATTGGTTTTCTGCAGATACAAACTTAACACTCACTGTTTCGCATGTGATAGCAGGTACGGAACAAGATACTTTCTATAAAAAAATGACAACAATTATTATTATATACAAAATTAACCTTGGCGAAATTTTTGATCATCACATTTTCAAAAATATCTTCCTTAGTGATGGTCTCAAATTGAAAATTATCGATGTTCCAGTCATTACATAGTCGCCCCTTGCGAATTAACTGTATAAGTCCTTCCATGTCTTTTCGACACTTGCAGAGCTCACTACTCTGACTGTAGCGACAATCACTGTTGACTTTTCGTTGCAATAAAGTTAAGCGTTCCGTTGTCTCATGTTCCATTTCCTGGATATTTTTCAACAGAGTTCGGTTTATATCTCGAAGCATTCCTATCCACTCCTTATATGTTGTTTCTTTTAACTGGAAAGAGGAAAATTTCATAGTTTATGTGTTCGTTTCTATTTTTTTACGAAATTAATTTGTTCTCATAACTTCAAGAGGAGTCCCACATAGAGGTAGTTCCGAACTCATGCGAGTTCATGATTCACAAACCGCCATTTTGAAATTTAAGTTTTAATCATATGTGTTCGGAAATTTAGATTTTGTAACATCGAATTAGGAAGCAGGTTCTATTGAAATATCATAGCCAATTGGAGCTACGAATAACAATGGGATTGCGTTCAGGCAACTCTGTCGGATAAAGGCACGGTAAAGATAGAACTCAAATATCCTATAAGGAATCCCTCAAATCGTCGTGGAGACTCTGTGGCAAAATATGAGATTCCTCTGAGGCATCAAGGCTAAGAAAAATCCTTGCATTAAGTCCAACTATTCCTAGCTGCCTAAAGAAAGCAGATGGCTAGTGGACTACATGCAGCGAGGAATCGCTCAATCTGCTACTTGATACTCACTTCCGAGGCAGCTCTAACATTACTGGTCATAGCAACCTGAACAGGCCACTTATACAGATAACTAATTCTCAAAGTCTGATTACTAGGGACAACCTCCTTTGGCCGCTACAAAGCTTCAAGCCATTCAAGTCTGCAGGATCAGATTGCATAATACCTGCCGAACGACAGATGACTTTGCATATCATCTTACCCCCACTTGAGATGATTCTGAAAAGCTGCTAGCTGACTTATATTCCTCAGGCTTGGAGAGAAGTGAAAGTGGTTTTCATACCCAAAGCTGGCAAATACTCTGTTATGAGTCGAGGCTTGTCCACAGGGGCATCTTCGGAGTAGTGGAGGAGAACGGTGGCACGCTCGCGGTTGCACGGCTATCGCTCGTCGGACGGGGTAGTTCTTGTCCACTCGCACTAAACCACCTGCTCATAAACAAAAAATATTCGTGCCGGAAAAAAAAGAAGAAGATAGGCAGAGAACTAAATCGGACGGACAGAAAAAGAAAGGAAAGAGAAACGAAGAGAACTATAGGACAGTCGAAAAGAAAATCTCAATACCTTTGCCCTACCAAGGAGAGAGTACAGGAAGTCAGATGCATCTCACTTACCCTAACTATGCTAAGCTAATCCTATTCTAACCTAAAACGTAAGATAAACCTTATTCTATATCCCTAATCTAACTTAAATCTAACCTAATTCTAGCCTGCTTTGCATCCACTGCTTCCTAATGTCGCTCCCTGGTAAGGTTCGTCTCGTTCCTGAGACATGCCAGATGATGTTGGTTCTGGCTCGGCCTACCCACCCTATATGTCGGACGACACTCCTTTGGCTATCTCTACCCGCAACTCCTGTCTGCTGCCCAACATGCGTACTGCAAGGGTTAATCGGTGGAAACCGCCCTTCGGTGTCTTATCCCCTCTTCTGTGGAACTCGGTGGTCAATAAACTACTGATATGCTTGGAGGGGGAGGGCTGCATGGTACCTAATTGCCTACGCGGATGACGTTGCTATTGCCGTTTCTGGAAAACACCTTAACACTTTAATGGAACTCCTACAAAACGCTCTCAACAACCTGACAAGATGGGCAAATCGCTGTGGCGCCTCACAAAACCGAACTTGTCCTCTTTTCCGGGAAATATAAAATCCCTCATATTGACCCACCCTCTATTAACGGTAAATGCTTAACGTTTCCGATGAAGCTAAATTCTGGGTATAATCTGCGATAGAAAGTTAAGCTGGAAGCCCAATTTACAAGAAAGAGTCAAAAAAGCTACAGTAGCACTTTTCTCTTACAATAAAGCCATTGGCAATAAGTGTTTCAGTGATAAAAGCATTTCTTGATGAGGTTTCGAATGGATAAGATGTTGCTTATTGTTTGTAAGTTTCGTGTTACAGTACGAACAGAATGCCTTCTTGTTAACTCCTTTAAGGAAAGCAGAATCGTTCTGAAACATTTGGCCACGGTATTTGCTGGTTTTTGAACATGTAACTAAGTGTGTTTAATGAACCTGAGCTGCACAAAAAATTACAGAAAAGATCAGAAAAGTACAGGATTTTGTGTTCCATGAGCAAAAATCTTGCCCCAAAATGTTTTACATTCTGTCACTTTGTGTTCCATGACGCTGTCCAGCTCAGTTAAGTACAGGATTTTCTGCACCTTCTTTTGAGGAAGGGCAACTGCGTGAAAGTTGATGTCAGCTGATGGCGTGAAGGCATGACATTTTGCATCAGCTATTTTTGTTAAAATGGAAAACGTACAAATCGAAATAAAATCAGTGTCGGGTCGAACATTGACGGTGCAATGCTCACCCAAAACCGGAAGTTTACTTCAAAAAAGTGAGTAGAGAGTTGTCTTATCTAGAACATGTAAAATTATGGATTTCTTTCAGACGAAGAACTATGCAACCAATTATGGAACCAGAAGTTCCCTCAAAATGAAAACGTGGACGAAGATTTCAAATTGAATTCACCGCCCACAGAAAAAACAAAGGCGGTCTAGTTGGACAAGGACTGGATGCTTCTTATAACATTGTACAAAGAAGCGCATCCCAAAATTGGAAAAACATTGGAAATTAGCTCTAAAAGGAAGCTCTGGATATACATTGTCGGCCGCATAAAGGAACTCGGCTGTACATATACTCCCTTCCAAATTGAAGGAAAATGGAAAAGTTTGGAGCGAAGTTTCAAAAACAAAAACTAGTCACCACAAAAAGACTGGAAGAAATAGAATGACTTGCCAGTACGATAAGTAAGTATATGTGATGAACTCATTTTTGTAAAAGTAGATTGTAATGTAATGTTTAAAAAATTTCAGTGAACTTACGGATATAATGGTGGAACGAGCTGCCATCATTCCTACGTACCGGCTAGGCAGTGCTTCTGGAAGTGGTAAGAGCCGAGACGAAGTTGTAAAGGAAATAGGACTAGCTGAACCAAATACGAATGGTAAAGATAGTTATAATAAAGTACATATACATATTTCTTTAAGACAATAAATTTCGCCTTTAGAAACCATAATGTCGGATGGAGAGAATTATTTGGATACAAGTCAAGAGAAATCGTTTGCAGAACAAAGAAGACCGACAAGAACGAATACTGTGCCAAAAGAAAACAAAAAAAAGAAAAGCGCAAAGAAAAAGAATATGAAGAAAAAAAAACAACCAGGAGAAGAAACTGGCTGCATACAAAGAAAGAACAGAGGAAATAAAAAGGTGAAATGATCTTTTTGAGAAACATTTGGCACAGCAGGAAAAAAAGTTTCAGTAAATACTCTGATATATATATATATAGTAATAAATGTTGTATTTTTAAGCTTTATGGTGTTTTTTTAAGTAATAATAATGAAGTAGTGTTTCCTCAGTGGCTTTATTTTTAAGTAATAAAAATTAAATAATTAAAATGACGTATTTTTTTTTTATTTATATTCGGTGGTACCTATGCGGCGTAAACCTGCTCGCATAATTGGTTTCGTAGACTTGAACCTTGTTGCTGATCCGTTGCATCGGGAGTACTGTTATGGTTCGAGCTTTCTTCGTTGCTGTCGTTTGTGTCGGGGTTTAAGATTAATCCATCCACACCACAAAGGTTATGTAATATAACAGAAGCACGTACAAAATGGCAAAGTTTTTCTATACTTCGCAACTTGCAATAATATAAACCTTTGCTTAAGAATGCCAAATGAGTGTTCAATGACAACTCTTCCCGAACTAAGCTTTCTATTAAAAAACTTTTGCTTGGTTGACAAATGGCCATTGTCACGATAAGGTGTTATAAGGTGCCTTGTACAAGCGTATGCAGAATTCCCTAGTATAAACATTTCTTCACATAAATTTGAGAGCTCAGGATATAATATGTCGGAATTTTCCAAAACTCTATTGTCATGAACTGATCCTGGATAGCCAACGAAGATGTCAATAAGTTGCTTCCTTTCGTTACAGATAGCTTGCAAACATATACTTATAACGTTTTTTCTATCTATGTAATCGTCCTTGGCTCGCTGAGGCTAATTGCACACACACCGATTTTGAACGTTCAGTATAAAATCGGCCGACATTTAGCGGTAGCAGGGTGCTAGCACACTCACCGGATTTTTACCGGTCTAACAATCAGTTGCTTTGTTGTCGTGATCGTGACACCAAATGCGTTTTTTTCCTTATCTTCCAAAACCTCAAAATCGTTTTTGAGAGCGCAGCAAACTTCCCTCCATGCATCCCTGGTAAGATTCCTGTCTTTAAATTTATCCAAGGTTTTATCGCACAAAACAGGTCTTGCCTCCACTAATGAAATAAGGACATCATTGTCAATTAAATCACCCATTGCACTTTAATTAAAACGCACTACCAAAACTAGTTTTAAACGTAGTATGTACCTACAATTTCACGCACTGAATTAAGCGAGAGCAGTCGAATGGAATGGTCGGCAAAAAATCGGTGCGTGTGCAAGCGTGTATTTAATCACGTACGCCACTACTTCCCGATACTGCCGGCGATACAGTGGCAGCGGACGGCTGCTCACCGGCATGTTGCCGGCACCGATCAGCGGTCGGCGTGTGTGCCAGGTCCCGTTCCCACATGTGGTTCACTCTTGGAATTTGGACGACCGGTATAAAATCGGCCGTCCAAAATCGGTATGTGTGCAATTAGCCTTAGGAGGGTCAATCCGTATATGGGTACCGTCGATAGCACCTAAATAAAATATATTAAATTTATTCCGGTTAGATTAATAATATTAACATTACCTATTATCCCCTGAGTACCAGTTTTATTATACATCCATAAGGCAATTCTACCTTTTTCTTCCTCTGTAGGCCACCGAATAACTGACTCTGAGAGGTTGCTCAAAAAGTCAAACGTGCGATTTATTAGTCGGCATACTGCTCCCAAAGAAAGATTGAACCTATCTGCTATATCTCTGAAGGAGCACGCTTCATGTCCAGCGAACCACAAGCAGAGTGCTATATGAATTTCTGGAGAAAATGTTTTGGCCGCTTCCATTGCGATGTACTCATTCGATAATGCAAATTGTTGCACTATGCATTGCATAAAAATCGCGACGTAGTCGAAAGTGGGTTATAAATTCTTTTTCAGTATAAGAAGGAACTACTTCTTCTAGATACCTAGAAATCGCATTTCTGTCGTCCTTTCCAACGAAAAACAGTGGCAAATATTCTTGATCATCGCTATTGCTGGTATCCGATGTTGTAATATCCGACGAACTTAACATGATGCTACTGCCAGAATCTTCCATCATTTCGAGTATTAAAAAGTCTGAAGTATTCATTTTATTTTATTTATCAAAAGCAACTTTGAATCTCACTTTTCATTTGGATTTATTTATTTTGGAATTCAACAGCTGATATGACAGCTGTCACGTGAAGCTGTACTTTTTGTTCTAACTTGATCTGCAGTTTTCGCTCATGTGTGCTGATCTGATCTGTTCTCTTCTGATCTTTTGTTCATTAAACACAGCTACTGTGCTAGCTATGGCGTTTTCATCATAATTAGAAAACGCAAAGTCAAAACCTTTTGTAGCAGGAAATTCAGGAAATGTTTGCACACAATTGGCAGGGAAAGCAGCAAACTCATTTTGGGAATGACACCTCCAGCAACAGCAGCACAATACACATAGGTGTCAGAAACTCTTTGTTTGTTCCTTTACGGAATCCGGATGGAATAAAATTCCTGCAGCAAGGTTAAGTTTGAATAATTGTGTTAACAATAAATTAAACATTACATACCTTTTTTTGTGTGGAACTTTAGAAGACAATCACAATCAGTATTAGTGAACTTTATTAAATTTTCTTTTTTTCATTTGTATCTTATAAACTACTAGTTCAGGCCAGGCACCAGGCTATAAAAAGCTTGTTAATTTTATTGTAACGAAACGTGAGTAATTGTTGCAATTAGTAGTTCAAGTTAAATATCAAGACTACATCCTTAGACCACCGACGAAACAGAGTTTTGAATGAATTTGACAGATGAAAATGTCGAGAAGCCAATTATCGTCGCTCTAATATTGTTTTGCCGTATTTTTTTTATAATGAACTCGCACTAAAGGGATTTTTGAATACATTTATAATGTAATAGCTACAAAGCGCTAGCGTTAAGGAAATTAGAGTTAGAAGATAGCGAGAGATGCCAATGAAGGTTGGTTTTTTTAATTTTTGAAAGTTGTCATTAACACACATACCGAGAATGGAAAGCCGTTAGGTTTCAACGATGCAAGTGCCATTCATGGACAATGGCATGGTGTAAGGCTTTAATTACAAGACAGCATTGCGTTTTGGAAGCATTAAATTCCACTCTATTAGTTACACCCCACTGAGTTATGCTGTCCAGATCGGAATTTAATGAGCTTAACATACATTGCCGTTCCAGTTTCACACCCGAAGATGAGGGGCGTAAACCAAGGAAACGAATATGAGAAACTGAGGGTACTGTCATCAGCAAAGGAGTGGATTGGATTAGAGATAATAGACAGGAGATCATTTATAAAAATGAGAAAGAGAGTCGGAGACAAAACAGAGCCTTGGGGAACACCAGCATTTATATGGTGAGTTGCAGACATCGTAGCCGTCCAAAACAACTTGAATTGAGCGGTACGAAAGGTAATTTCTAATCCATTGAAGAAAGTTATCATCGATTCCAAATGCACGCATTTTCGACAAAAGAGCTTGGCACCAAACTCTGCCAAATGCCTTTGAAATATCAAGCGCAACGATCTTACTTTCAACACCTTGGTGAAGAGATTGGTTCCACTTTTTGGTTAGATAAATACAACTGTTGCTGCAAAAACCGTACTGCCGGTCATTAAGAAGTTTTCGGGGTTCAAGATATTTCATGAGCTGATGGTTTATCAGCATTTCCATGACCTTGGAAAGAAGGGAAGTTATTGCAATTGGACGGTAGGAGGAGGGAGATGAAGATTCGCCTTTTTTGGGGACAGGCTGGACAAATGCTGTTTTCCATCTTCTTGGGAATAACCCTGAAAAAAGGATATATAGAAAAGCTTGCGCAATGGTTTTGCCAGCGAGGAAGAACACCTCTTCAGAACGATAGGGGAAATACCATCTGGACCAGCGGATTTGTGAACGTGAAGATCTTGAAGTACTCTAGCCACTATACGAGTGCGGAAGTGGATTGGTCCCATGGAGTATTCTACGCACTCGAGTACAGGGGGAGACAAAGCACAATCTAGGAGCGTTGAGCTGACTGCAAAGTGAGCAGCAAGCAGATTGGCCTTATCTATAGAGCTGACAGCTGGAATGTCATTGAAAATCAGTGTCAGGATAGATGATGAGGCCGAATTCTTGATGTTTTTGACAAATGATAAAAAGTTTTTACTACCCGTGGGACTTTGCAGTATTTTTTGCCTCAACTTTTGGTCATAGGATGATATACAATAAAGAACACCTGCCTTCTTTGCTGTCCATTAACACACACACTTTATTTTCATTCTTTGACATTGGTATACATACTTGACATAAGAGGGTAAGGTATGTTCATTACCACATAAGATGGTAAGGTATGTTCACTTCAAATGTAACATTATGACATAGGAGAATTTGACATGATTAATGTGGGTATATGCCATAACTCACCCTTTAAACTAGGTATGCAGTCTTGTGTTATCGGAGGCGCTTTTTTCAAATGATTTTCCCTCTATCTCTTTCTGTTGCATAATTTTGACATATACAATAAAAGACAATAAAAGAAAAACTTTAAAAAAAAAAATGTCTGCGGTTAGTTTTTATTCAGGAGACTGCCAAACCTTTAAATGCGATTTCCCAAAAATATGGAAATTGCGTATACGGCAAAACAATATAAGGGCGACAGAAGGAGTGAATTTTTAAGTAACCGGAGAAAATCGGAGAGAGATCCGTAAATGGAAAATGACCATTACGTCTTTGAAAAATATTCAGACACAACGGGACTTAGGTACTAATAATCACAATTACTTATTGCTTAAACAGAACTCTGCATAGGTACTTTAAACAAATTGTCTATCAATAAAGAATTTACAATCAAGGATGGTTTCAACCGAGAGGATTAAATTTAAAGCACGGAAAGTCATGTTTAAGTCGGCAAACACTCGAAAATTGATATTTGAAGACAGAGTTGCCTGTTGTACGAAACGACGGTAGCTACCTCAAAAAACTATTGTTTAAGTTAAATATTAGTTAAATTTAGAGGGGACTTATATATTATTTATTGGAATTTCCTGTTTCAAAGGATAGAAATTAGGATATTACATAAACAAGACTTCAATAAGAGGTAGATGTCTAGTATATTTATTGCACCATTAACAAAGTTAAAAGGAATAATTTATACCGAGAATCTTCACGCTGTCAATTTGTGTTTTTAATATACTTCAGATACGCTCTCAGCACGATTTTCTCAGTTTAAAGTCAGGGCTAAGAAGAAAATTGGTCTTAAAATGTTGAATTTCTCTATTATATTGGTGTCGCAACTAAATATTAACGCTACCACTTACTAATAGTCGTCATTTGTAGCTGATTATTTGTAAGGCCCAATCTTAATGCTTATCACTGAACTTAAACTTAAAAATTCCCTATAAAAAAAATTCCCTTTATTATTTAATTGTAAAATACTAAACACGCCATTGAGTACTGTTTCAGACCAAAAAGACTTAGGAGTCATCTTTGACACTGAACTAAACTTTTCTTTGCATATAGACTACATGCATGGGTTCATTTTTCGAAACTCTAAGGATTTTAGTGATCCATATACTCTTAAAACTTTATATAATGCCTTGACCCGTTCGATATTAGAATACTGCTGTATTGTTTGGAATCCTTTTTATCGCAATGCTGAATATCGCCTAGACAAAATTCAAAGAAGGTTTACTAGGTATGCACTACGTAAATTCGACTGGAACAATAATCTTCCAACCTATAATGATAGATGTTCTTTAATAAATTTGAATCCTCTTTTTAAAAGAAGGATATATTATTCCGCAATGTTTGCTAATGATGTCTTAACTGGCCACATTGATTGCTCGTTTCTATTGTCTTTATTTAATGTTTATTCTCCTTCTCGTGTTCTTTTCTTTATGGCACCTAGACACCGAACTAATTACGGTCAAAATGATCCTATCACTATGGCTTGAGTTAATTACAATAAATACAAAAACCTAATTGATTTCAATATGAGTAGGGAGCACTGTAAATCCATAATTTTAAGTAATTTATAAAAAATGCCGTATTCATACCTATTATTGTAAAGTATTCTAAAATAAGTAAGTAACTTGTAAGATGAAATGATAAATAAATAAATAAATAAATAAACTGCTCCTTATTCAAACATTTTAACGCAAATTCTATTATTTCGTACCACTGATGGTTTTCTCTAGCTTAAAACGTAGTTATAGTTTACCAATCAAACTTTTGTTGGTTACTGTACATGTGAAAGAGAATAATACCTCCTAACATACCTGCATTGGCAAGCTCATGTGCCACAGCTGCTTCTGTCAAAGTTAAATTAAAAAATTTAAATAAAAAACATAAAAATCCAATGTCAACAAAGCTTCACACTTTTCTGTTCTTCCACCCCCTCAGGAAATTTCAAAAGAAAACCACAGCAAATCATTTAACTGTTTGTACTTACTTTTGCATCGCCGTTTGCCTTCGCATCAATATCAGCCAGTCGCTCTTCGTATACATGGTTTAGTTTTTCGTCAATCTGCAACGCTGGGTCGTCTACAATTCCAGAAACGGACTGCATTGCCACACGCTCTTCCCTAGTTGGTGACCTATTTGCACAACTCCTTTTTTTAGCACGGATTATCGTTATTGTCGTCGTACACCCCCAACCACTCGAATGTCACACCACACTATGCCTTGCCGATTTTATAGGTAAACAAACCAAATGGTATTTTGAATTAATTTTTCGGACACAGATAACGAAGAGCTGAACAAACAAAAGTAATAGTGGCGCACTGACTGGAAAGCAAACACAAATTCAACTCTGTTTTGAAGCAAAAACAATATGCTACTATTTCTCAAAAATCCACTAGGGTATACAGTCTTTTTTGTCCGCCAATACGACTAGTAATAGAACACAGCTGGCTGGCTGGTGCGTTGCACATATGGCAGTACACAATCTAATAAAACCTGAATCATTTAGAAATGCTAGTGCTTGGAGTTATACAACACGGACGGACTTAATGGTGAGCCAAACTTTAATTCGGCGGTTTCGCTAATCAACTCAACTCAGAATGGCCGGCAAAAGATGAGCAAACGCTCCAACAAGGTGTCTATTTCTCGGTATTTTGTCGTTTAGCGTTGCATTGACCATACGCCATTGGAGCTATATTTCGCACCGACTTTTCTGTGGATTGTCTCACACGTGAACATCTCTATCAAAGTCAAAAAGCTTTTTTTCGTTTTGTGTGTCTGCTCGCGGTATTTCGATGTAGGTACTTCTCTGATAGATTAAGTTCTAAAATGTCACGCAGAAACAAGCAAATGCGTAAAATAGGTAGGCCACAGTTGCCTGTAGAGTGAGTTCTGACGCACTTTCAGCCAGATGCATAAATGCCTGGAACTTGCACGCGTTTTGTACATTTTTGAGATATTTTCTTGGTTTTGTTTTGAATCGGCTGGAGATTGGTTAACATTGTGAGTATACATTGTTAATTTGATGCAAATATTACGTATACGACGCCGTTGCCGAGACGTGAGTGTTTTCTGCGGTGAAGGAAATTCAAACGAGAACTTCACAGTGGGGTCGTTATGAGGTGAACTTAAAAACTGTTCTTGATATTTTGAGAATAATTATAATTAGATATGAAAGCATGACGGGCGTCGATAGTATATGTACAAGAGGTTGATTTCTTCAGTTGGTCTCCTAAGTCCGGTGCTAGGAATCGTAAGAATTTTGGTCAGTTCCTGCTGCTTTATTTGTCTGCATAGACTGGAACTCTATACCTCATGCAAAGAGTAAACACACAGGTCTGCTTTTACGGGCATGACGTCACTCAACATTTTGATAGGTATTTTACCTTCGAAACCGATTTGGTTAAGCATAAAACTCCACCATGACTGAATGACGGGTCAGGTGCAAATCACACGAGTTCCCAATAACAACTAAAACCAATAACACGGTTCAAAGTCAGTGAGGCAGTTCAATCGGTGTTTGGTGATGGTTCCGAAGGTTTCCAAGCACCAAATATCGGTCATACCTTGCAGAAGTTACTACAAGGCGACCTGAGCTTTTCAGCCGACTGTAGGACTTGCCTTTCCTGTACCTTTTACTGTCTTCTTAACGTCTAATCATAATAGCGGCATATCGCAAACTTCGGTCATCCTCAACCAAAGCAGGCGCCTTGGCGACTTCTAACATTGTTTGCATATACCTATATTTTTTTAAAAAAAAAACAACTAATAAATAATCAAAGCCCATAACAAAAAAGTACTATTACAGAAATTTATAATTTATTTGCAAAATTCCATTCATTTGAAGTGGTTTTTCCTGCAACTCAAATAAATAACACATTCGTCATTTTATCTGTCAACCAAAAACAAATTTCTATTTCTACTCAGTTTTATTCAGCCAGCGAACCCAGAACTCAGTACATACATATAGTGTATTAAGATTGAAAAGCAGACGGCGCTGAAATCAGTTGAAGGTAGGGGAAACATTTCGATTTTGTACCGTGGTTACCGATGGCCAATTTGAGAATGTCGCACAAAAAAGTCGTCGAAGAACAAAAATAGGTCTTAAAAACATGACCATTTAGGACCACTAATATGAATATACAGAAAATCACCAATATTTGAATTCATAGGTAACTATTTTATTGAGTGTTTATAAGCATTTCGCATTTTATTTATTTTGTTCAATCAGCAACTCCCACTTTTGGGGTGTTGCGTTTACCTCCCAACCACACACTGGGATATAAGATACCCCACACAGATTTCAAAAGTGTGGAGCTCACCATCAACTTTTTTCCTAAGCATGGCATGCTTATGTATATTCAATTTTAAACTCTCTCTACAGTAGCAGGCGACGGTGTTCAGTTCTTAATTTTTTTAACGTGTTTAGTCGTTTTAGCTTGGGTATCATATACCGCAGTGTGCACTGTGCAGTGCGTGTTAGAATTTTTTGGAATTTGTGAATACATTATTTTAGTGAAATATTTTCTCTTTTAGTTATTTTGGACTAAAAACTAATAAAACAAGTGTGAGGTAAGTCATAGAGTAAGTTACTGTAGATGATAATATTAATTTTAGTTTAACAGCAAAATGGCTTTTCTTCGAGACGAATCCATTGAAAGGCTTTTGTTTGATGCTGAAGGTTTTTAGAAAGCGGAAGCGAATCACATCTTTTCGCAGGCGATTCTGACAACGATCCGGACCACCTCGAAGAAAAGTCAGATTCTGAGAGTGAGCTGAGTGCTAAAGACAAAAAAAAAGTGAAAAAACCACATCCTGCTCCACAAAAAAGAGACTTACGGTTTTGAAAGAGAAATTCGGGTATAAATGGAGCAGAGTCGCACCTGAGAGACGAGGAAGGCATTAGATGCAAAAATTGGTCACTCGTTTGACTGGCCCCAAGGGTGAGGCGAGAAACATCACAACCCCTCTTGAAGCTTATTCCTTTCAGACGATATTTTGGACAACAACAACTACACCACATTATTGACTTATCATATCTTGCTGGTGTAAGGAAAGCTGCCAAGCTACACCTCAATGAATTTGGCGTCTCCATTTTAAGAGCAACAATTTCGCTTCATCATTATGAATTTCTTGGGACGAGCCTCCGATTTGATGACATAACAACCAGGGCTGAGCGTAAGGTAGACTAAAAATGTGCACCTATTCGGTTAATATGGGATGCCTTCATCACAAATTTCATATCGCTTTATACGACGTTCGAATATTGTACCATCGACGAGCAACTCATGGATTAAAGAGGCAATTGTCGGTTCCGTATTTACATGACTTCGAAGCCAGACAAATATGGAATAAAATTTGTAATAATGAACGGCGCTAGGACTTGGTACATGATTAACGCTATTCCATACGTCGGCAAATTCAACGCAAATGAGTTGGTGCCTTTGGAATTTAACAGTAGATAACTTGTTCTCTTCTGTTCCCTTGTTTAAGACGATGCTCACAAATTTAATCTGACAATGCTGGGCACTCTGCGAAAGAACAAGAGCGAGATACCACCACAGTTTCTAGCTCGGAAGGAAGCAACTACTTCGCAATTTGCTTTTGAGGAGAATAAGACTTGGTATCCTTCGCTCAAAAAAAAAAAATAAAGATCAAGAATCAGGAAAGCCCCAAATGATCCTCGAATATAATGACACGAAAAGAGACACTGACACATGTGACAAATTGTGTCATTCTTATACAACCTCAAGAGCAACACGTCGATGGCCTATGAAGGTTGTCTTTGATATGTTGGATCACTGTGGCATAAACGCCATGATATGTTATGAGCAATGAACATAGGTCATAGGTATCGTCATGGCAAAATCGTTAGTCGTGACTCTCGTCTCGTCATAACGAAAAAAAGTTTTTGAAAGAACTAGCATTGGAGGTTGCAGATAGGTATATGCAAAATTAAATGGCTAAGCTTGGGTTGCCATAAAAGAAATGTGAAAACGCGGGACAATTTTCTCAAAAAGCGGGACATGGCGGGACATTTTAAAAATATTTGTAAAAAAAGACAAAAATCTTTGTAAAAACAGTTTATTTGAATCTTACTCAGTCAGCAATCTACCTATCAGTCAGATAGGTAGATACATGCAATATAATAAAACTAAAAAAAAACAATAAAACGTAGGTACCTAATGCAATTCAAGTATAGGTATGTAACAAAGTTAATAAAAACAAACAGAATAAAAAGCAACAAAATAGGAAATAAACAGTTAAGTGTAGTCAACTCAGAATAAAAAACGCACGTATGTATGTAAAATGTCGAAAAAGCGGGACATTGGCGGGACATTTCCTTAGGCGGGACTTGGCGGGACAAAGGTTCAAAAGCGGGACTGTCCCGCCAAATGCGTGAAAACTGGCAACCGTAGCGCTAAGCCCGCTCGAAAAACGAATGTCAAAACTGTCATCAAGTTGATTGGGTACGATATGGAAACTGCTACAAAGTTAGCTGAAGTTCGAAAAACTACCATGAAACAACGTTGTGAAACATGAAAAGCTGAAAAAAGGTCATCAAGACTACAGCTGATTGTGACTTGCGCTATGCACCAGATTGCACAAAGCACTATATAAGTGTGTGAGAAATGCTACGTAAGTATCGCGGCGCATCAAGACGAGAACGATTGCAACAACACTTTGCTTCCCTCCACCTCAACAGGACCAGCAGCAAAGCGCCCAAGACAACGTAATGCAGCATAACTTTGCGAGATTAACATTTTTCTTAAAATATTTATAAAACTCATTTACTTGTGCATTTCAATAATTTTTTTAATTTGAAAAAATCATCTTATATAGTACACTAGCGGAACCCGGCGAACGTTGTTTCGTTGTCTTGCAGGCGGCTATGCCAGCTTACTTTTACGAATAGAACAGTGTTTAGGTGGCCCTCTTCATTGGGAAAAAGTATTTAACCTTTTTCTCCGCATGGTAAAGTCCGCTCACGGAACTTCGTTGCTCCGCTAAGGGTAGGTGCTAGGTTAGGTTAGGTTTAGGTGTCTGTCGGCAGAAGCTGACACACTTAGCCCAATTTAGGTCCATTGTGATGCCACATATGTATTATCTAC
Source organism: Portevinia maculata (assembly GCA_949715645.1). Taxonomy (NCBI): domain Eukaryota; kingdom Metazoa; phylum Arthropoda; class Insecta; order Diptera; family Syrphidae; genus Portevinia; species Portevinia maculata. Next base: position 9,598,365 of record OX454525.1, on the reverse strand, counting down.
CTCAACTCTATAGATGGGACTGGCCAACGACACGCGGTTATTCTCAAACGGTTCCCCATCTACGTACTAACCGCGCCCAACGTCGTTTAATTGCGGTGATCTGACGAGAACCGATTAACTCGACGTGGTATGATGGTTGGTAGGTGCTAGTTGATAGGTGCCTGACAGACGACTAGCACCAACCGTCAGCATACTTTTTTGAATGAAACAGCCTTCGAAGGGATTTAACTTTTTTCTCCTACACATCTTTAAGTTCAAAATGCAGACGACCACAGCCTAGATGAAAAACCAACGATGCTATTTATCTATTTTAAATATTTTTCTTTTATTTTAAAATTTATTGTTATACCTGTCTGTTTAAACTTAGCAAAGACTTAGTATAGTGCCCATACCTTTCTATATTACGATTGAAGCAATGCATTCAAAAATCTATAATTGACATTATTTTTTCCTTAAATCGGCCCTATCGAGATATTTGTACGAAATCGGAGAAATTTCATTAGAGGTATCCGTTCCGATACAACTTTCGGAAATATTCTCCGATGACATATAGCGCACCTTGTCGCATTACGTTGTACCGCGTTTATGTTACATACTTTTGACAGATACACAGCAAATTTCTTTCGAAACTCTCCCACAAGAAAATGCTGCGGATTATTTTAAGTAAAATGGAAAAGTGGGAAAAGTTTTTGATGTTTAGTGGTCCACTCAAGCCGCATTAGCGATCACTTTGAAACTGTATTACATTTATCACAAAGTATTTCACACTGTAATGGATTTAAAGCAGCTGATTCGCTGTCAAATAAATGCGTTTGTATGCTTTATTTATCTTGTTCCGAAACGGATACCTCGATCGCAATCTGAGTTCCGATTGGATTTGCTTTTCGTTTCGGAATTTCTTCCGAACGGATACCTCGATAGGGTTGAATATTTTTTCTTGCTTAGGTACTTTTATATAATTTTCGCTTTTATCACTTAAAATGTTTTTTTTTTCCATTTTGTGAATTTCTAACACCACTGTCAATCGTAAAAAAATCTACTTTTGTTATGATTAATCCAGACACCACGAAGAACACCCCTACAAAATTTTATCGAAATCCGTCGTGCAGTTCGTGAGTCTATACAGGACACACACAAATAACGAGCAATTTCTATATATATATATACCAGCTGTAACCGCCCGGCCCTGCCCGTGCCCAAGCATGTACCTACCCGGCGTACAAAAATAAATACTTTTCTTTTTTTGATGAGAAACAAAATTGCAAGTCTAAGTTGGTGAACCGATTTCACAGAAACACATTCAAATCAACACCAAAGATTGCCTGGTTTGAGCTCAATCGGTCCGGTGGTTAAAGGGACTGCACATTTTTCCGCGCTTTGCTTAGAAACAAAAAACCTCTTTATTATTTCAAGATAATTTGGTGAAAAAGAATGCTAGGATTAACTGGTTCCAGCTAGTTGACGGTACGGTGCAATCTGCCGATGAGTTTTACCGGAGAAAAGTAACTGGTCGTTCTCGATGCTGGTTGGCTGATTGTTTTGTATTTGGCTTCTATCCTCTTCTCTTACTTTAGCGTGTAAGGCCACCAACCTTAAGACTATGACTAGAGTCCAAAGAATTGCCTGTATTGGCACTACTGGGGCTATGAGAACCACCCCTACAGCGGGGTTGGAGGTAATTCTCAATCTTAAACCCCTAGATCTTTTCGTACAAGAATCTGCAGCAAACAGTGCCTTGCGGCTAAGTCAAACAAAAAACTGGAAGCCCAGTACAACAGGGCATGCACAGATTCTAGAGAAATTTACGGGTAGAAATGTATGCACAGACTACATTACTCCCAAACTAGATTTTATAAGACCATTTACTGTCTCTTTTCCCTGTAGGGAAGAATGGCAGGATAATCAAGTACCAATCCATGCAACAACGATCCCCATCTATACAGATGGCTCCAAGATGGATACCGGCGTTGGTGCAGGTTTCTACTCAGAAACGCTCGGAATATCTGGCTCGATCAGACTCCCCGACTACAGCAGCGTCTTCCAAGCTGAGGTTCTGGCGGTGACAACAGCCGCTAAGCAGGCTGCAATGACGGCAATACCACATGCTGATATTACCTTCTTCATTGACAGCCAAGCGGCAATAAAATCGATTTCCGCCACAGAAATAAAATCGAGGCTTGTAAGAAACTGTCGCGAAGAGCTGCGGGCTCTTGGCGCGCAGCACACTGTAAGACTCTGCTGGGTCCCCGGACACAGTGGTGTCCCAGGAAATGAAAGAGCCGATGAGCTGGCAAGAAAAGGATCTTCCCTTGAATCAAGGGATGCTGACACCACAGTAAAAACCCCACCCTGTTACCTTAAACAGGTGATTGGAAATAAAACACTGATGGCAGCAAACGAAAGATGGAGTGCCCTTGATTCCTGTGTTATTACAAGGAAAATGTGGCCACTATATGACAAACAAAAGACCAAGAGAATCCTTCAAATGAACAAAAATTCTTTGTCCTCTCTCACAGGTGTTATCACCGGACACAACATGCTGGGCTACCATGCAAAGAAATTAAAACTCAGCACAGATGAACTCTGCAGAGGATGTGGGGACGAGGAGGTGAATGAGGATACCCCGCATTTCCTCTGTCACTGCCCTGCACTCTGTCATATCAGAAACAATATCCTGGGCAGATATTTCTTCCAGGATTTAGAAGAACTCTCCGGCAAGTCTGTGAATGACTTGCGCAAGTTCATCAACGCATCGGGATGGTTTGTAAACCCGCTAAGTTTTTCATAGGTTTTTCATTGATTCCAGATAAGGGAAGCGTAACCTCCAGGGTATCACAAAGGGTCTACATTGACCTAAGTGTGACGGGCGCAGGATTCTCTTGCCCCGTCAGCCCAGTAACCTAACCTAACCTAACCTACATTAGCGTGGTGTGCGGAGTTGCCAGAAGGGCGCTGATTACAATGTCCTAGCCCCCCGCCACAGACCGCTCACGCAACTTTGTTGCTCTGCTGAGGGTAGTTGCTTGTTGCCCGGCAGGTGCCTATGTCAACTGGCATCAAGCAACAACACGAAAGAAAGAAACTTTGGGCCCATTCATAAATGCAAGGTTTGCAAAGCAAACGTACTGCAAAGCAGGAAACACTGCGCAAATTGAAACGAACGTTTCCTACAAAGCATGCGCTTGCAAAGCATATTGTTACATCCAGGCTAGGATTCGAAAAGATAAAACGTAATTCTATTTAATTAATCTTTATTAGTTCTCTTTCAATGTCTTTTACTTCTTGATTATTATTCTAATAATTCACTTATTAAATCCAACAATTCACTTTCACAATTATTCACTTTAAATAAACAATCAATTCTCTTATTCAATATTCTCTATACTTTTCACTACTGTCATCCATCGCCCTTTATCGCGGTTCACAACTCGAATGTCTTGGGTGCTCCTGCGACATCTATTTATATCTCCTAGTGACACCTCTCGAAATTTCCAGATTCGTTGAGAAGGTTCGTTAAGTTCAGAAGGTTCGAGAACAACATACCAAGTTATACCACAGCTACTCAAACTGCTATTCCAATGCTGCCAAAATCGGTAATATGGCCACTGTCTACTAGATGGCGTAGTTAACTAATTAATGACACAGTTCAAGCAAACATGCAACAATATCCCCCTCTTAAACTTGTTCGTCCCGAACAAGCACGTCAATATTTTCCCCATGGTAGCGATGGAGACGATCCACATGGACAACTTTTAGCTTGCCTGTTCCTCGCTGGATCCGGTAGACAACATCGTTGATGCGCTTCACTATCTTATAGGGTCCTTCCCAATCCTGCTGTAGTTTAGGTGACATACCTTTTCGGCGATGAGGGTTGTATAGCCATACCAGATCTCCTTCCTGGCATCCTGTGGTGGTTGCTTTTGTGTCGTACCTCGTCTTCATGCGGTCGCTGGATATCGGATGAATATTTCGGTGGACTTCAGTACCCGGTACACACTTTCCAACCACCTCACCTTGCTTCAATTTGACGCTTTTGTGTTCAGCATTAAGAACTCGTACGGGAACAATATTGTTCTTCTGCTCGACAAGCACTTTTCCAACCACGCAGTTTCGGTAGTGGTTGTCTTTTGGCTCAACTAGAGAGAATCGGTGGCTCATAGGATCACCTTCCAGCTTTGTCCGAATTATTGTCTCTGAAGAAGGTGGTAGGACCTCGTCCTCACTATTGACTCTCCTCAGGGATGCGGCGTTCTCTTTCCCGTACACCATCGGAATCTCTACGTTTCGATACTTGAGTACTTGCATACCAAAGTCCAATACGACATCATTCGCCTTCATGAAATCGATTCCAATGATGCATTCGTCACATATATCAGCTACTAAGAAAGCGTGGGAGAATGCTAATCCTGCCAAATTTATTGTTAGCATGATATCTCTGTACACTTTCGCTGTCGCTCCTGTTGCTGTTTTCAGACAGTAACTGCTGGTGTTGTGCAACCAAGACTGACGGACGATGTCCCTCCTTATAATGGAAGCGGTGGCACCGGTGTCGATGGCTGCCACGCACTTATTTTGACCGATATAGGCTTCCACTGTTAAACTCTGGTTTCCTTGTTTGGTTTGGGAGACTTGAATTGTGGTCCTGGAGTCGTCGATTCCGGAAACCCACTTCTGCTCCGAGAAGCTGCCCCTTACACGTTTCCCGATTGCTGGTTCTGCGAAGCTATATCTGCCAGATGCTTCTTCGTTGCGCCTCCTAGGCCCGCAATGTGGACAACTGCCTTGTATGGGTGGAGCTCTGCACTGTCTCTGTAGGTGCCCCATTTTGTTGCAGTTCCAGCAGCGCATTTGACCTCTGTTATCTCTGCTCCGGTCTACGATGTCTGCTCTTTGGCATGAACATTCAACGGCTGTAATTTCCCGTACGCGGTGGAACACATTCGATGCCTGATCAGCAGCCTGCATTGTCAAGACAAATGCTAGGGCCTCAGCGAGAGTTCTCTTTCCAGCCATTCTTACGGCCATTTGCAGTTGTCTATCTTCAATGGCTTGGATAAACGCCCCCACAGCCATTTCATTGATGAGAATCTCACCAGCATTAGGATATGACAAATGTGCCAGACGTTCGATATCTGCTTGCAGCTGTTGAAGTGTTTCTCCCCTCTTCTGGACTCTACTGCGTAGCTGAACCCTGTACACTTGCTGCATATGCTCATCACCGAAGCGCATCTCTATAGCCTTGACCAGGGCGTCGCAGTTGTGTTGCTTCTCTTCTGAGACGGTTTGGAGTAACTCCGCAGCTGTACCTCTTAGTGCGAGCGTTAGCGCAATCGACTTTTCCTCGTTGTCCCAGCTGTTCGCCACTGCAGCTGCTTCAAACTGTTTCTTATAAATTGGCCATGATGTTTGACCATCGAAAACAGGAGGCTGCATCTCTTTCCTTCTCGGGCAGTCCGCAGAATTTTCTCGAGCCTTCTGCTTCTTCACTTTCTCGAGCTCTTTAGCCAAGTTCTCGATGTTTGTATCGATTTCGTCGAATTTGGTTTCAACCTTCTCGAACTTTTGGTCAATTTCTTCGAGTTTTCCTTCGAGAACATTTTTAAAATCTTCCACAGCGCTCTTTTGGGCGGCAACTATGGAATTCTTTTGTTCTTCGAATTTAGTGTCCATTGCTTGCAATTTGGAATCTAGAGAATTCTTCTGTTCATCAAATTTAGAGTCCATTGATTGCAATTTGGAATCTAGAGAATTCTTCTGTTGTTCTAGAGAATTCTTTTGTTCCTTGAACTGAGAGTCTATAGAATTCTTTTGTTCATCAAATTTAGAGTCCATTGATTCCAATTTGGAATCTAGAGAATTCTTCTGTTCATCGAACTTGGCCAGAAGTAATTCCATCATTGCAGTCATATCAACGCCTGTACTTACTTGTTCTTCTGCTACGTCGAACAAAACGGACTTGGGGTTTTCTCCTTCGTTTTCAACAGCTTCCTGCAGTCGAAGCACCAGGTCACTTTTTCCTCCAGCTGGGGAGAGATTCCGTTTTTCCAGTTCAGCTTTTAACTGCGGTATACTGAGCTGTAATAATTTCAATGTGCGGCCCATTTTTGTTTTCCCTTTTTTTTTTAAACTAATTCACTTCACTTTAATTTCACACTGAATACGTTTTATCCCACTTCTGACACCAATGTTACATCCAGGCTAGGATTCGAAAAGATAAAACGTAATTCTATTTAATTAATCTTTATTAGTTATCTTTCAATGTCTTTTACTTCTTGATTATTATTCTAATAATTCACTTATTAAATCCAACAATTCACTTTCACAATTATTCACTTTAAATAAACAATCAATTCTCTTATTCAATATTCTCTATACTTTTCACTACTGTCATCCATCGCCCTTTATCGCGGTTCACAACTCGAATGTCTTGGGTGCTCCTGCGACATCTATTTATATCTCCTAGTGACACCTCTCGAAATTTCCAGATTCGTTGAGAAGGTTCGTTAAGTTCAGAAGGTTCGAGAACAACATACCAAGTTATACCACAGCTACTCAAACTGCTATTCCAATGCTGCCAAAATCGGTAATATGGCCACTTTCTACTAGATGGCGTAGTTGACTAATTAATGACACAGTTCAAGCAAACATGCAACAATATATTAGATGTTTATAAACAAACAGCTGCGAAAAAATGGAATTTACGTCGACCGCTGTCATTTTAATAAATAATCTGATAGATTGTTCTCAAAACTAAACTAAACTTACTTATCTGTTGTATTTTCACCCATTTTCAACAAAATTAAAAATTAAATTATAGCGCAATGACAGGTTATGCAAATGCAATACGATTCTGAAACCTGCACGATTGCGCTCAAAATTGCGCAATAAATAAAACTCTACTACATTTATGAATTCTCTGCTTAGCAGTGATGAAAATTTATGCATTTGTGAATTCTCTGCTTAGCATATCTTGCGCAATATTGCATTTATGAATGGGCCCTTTAATTTTTATTTCCTTGCAATAAATTTATTATGCGCACGGTTTAACTAAATTCAACAATTCTAATTGAATGTCAACAACGAAATCGACCAACATATACAAAAGTAGGAATACAGCGCCACCTATTAGAATCCAACTTAGTTATAAATATCTCGGATTTTACAACAAAAGCTCCCAATAGTGTAAAGAACTGTCGATTTGGATGATTTTTTATATAATGAAGGTGCAACGCCCCGTTATCCAACTATGCCCACATTTTTTTATGCACATTTCCCAACTATACACAAATGAAGCCAATGAGTACAATGGATCTGGTGGCGGAACCAATGGCACTAATTTCACTCTGCCATTTGCGCAACACAATCTATTTAAGTACTTCATTTTTGTATTTCAATGCCTTACAATGTGGGCAAACTGAGTTGGTAAGAACTGTAGTCAATTGAAACATCGAAAGCCGCTCGTGAAACACTGAATGCAGCTTGAAAACGACGCGTTTCACGGGATTGTAATTTTCTCATCCTTTCAATTTTATTTCGCTCTTCACGTTGCTGTGCAGTCCGATTAGATTGAAAATTAGCTTGCTTTGTAGCGTTTCGAGTTCTTCGACCGAAATTGTTGCGTCCGCGTGTTATAGGCCGCATAGGTCTAAATGTTAACATATTGTTGCATCCAGGCTAGGATTCGAAAAGATAAAACGTAATTCTATTTAATTAATCTTTATTAGTTCTCTTTCAATGTCTTTTACTTCTTGATTATTATTCGAATAATTCACTTATTTAATTCAACAATTCACTTTCACAATTAATCACTTTAAATAAACAATCACTTCTCTTATTCAATATTCTCTATACTTTTCACTACTGTCATCTATCGCCCTTCTTTATCGCGGTTCACAACTCGAATGGCTTGGGTGCTCCTGCGACATCTATTTGTAGCAGTCGTACCAACGCCAACAATCCATCTATGAGCCATTAAAAGATACATGGCTCCTAACACCATTTAATTATTGGTTGCACGAAAATCTTTTTGACATTGTAGTCTGCTAGACAGATGTTTTTCAAAATTCAAATATGTATAATGTATATTCTAAAAGGAACTGCCTCTTCTAGATAGTTGCAAAAGCTTGTTATCACAATAATATAAAGTAAAAATATTGGAATTAAAAGTAAAGTCAGTGAACATATACAAAAGGAATCTCTTTTATTTTAAATCCATATATTTATATCTCCTAGTGACACCTCTCGAAATTTCCAGATTCGTTGAGAAGGTTCGTTAAGTTCAGAAGGTTCGAGAACAACATACCAAGTTATACCACAGCTACTCAAACTGCTATTCCAATGCTGCCAAAATCGGTAATATGGCCACTTTCTACTAGATGGCGTAGTTGACTAATTAATGACACAGTTCAAGCAAACATGCAACAATATCCCCCTCTTAAACTTGTTCGTCCCGAACAAGCACGTCAATATTTTCCCCATGGTAGCGATGGAGACGATCCACATGGACAACTTTCAGCTTGCCTCTTCCTCGCTGGATCCGGTAGACAACATCGTTGATGCGCTTCACTATCTTATAGGGTCCTTCCCAATCCTGCTGTAGTTTAGGTGACATGCCTTTTCGGCGATGAGGGTTGTATAGCCATACCAGATCTCCTTCCTGGAATCCTGTGGTGGTTGCTTTTGTGTCGTACCTCATCTTCATGCGGTCGCTGGATATCGGATGAATATTTCTGTGGATTTCAGTACCCGGTACACACTTTCCAACCACTTCACTTTGCTTCAATTTGACGCTTTTGTGTTTCGCATTAAGAACTCGTACGGGAACAATATTGTTCTTCGGCTCGACAAGCACTTTTCCAACCTCGCAGTTTCGGTAGTGGTTGTCTTTTGGCTCAACTAGAGAGAATCGGTGGCTCATAGGATCACCTTCCAGCTTTGTCCGAATCATTGTCTCTGAAGAAGGTGGTAGGACATCGTCCTCACTATTGACTGTCCTCAGGGATGCGGCGTTCTCTTTCCCGTACACCATCGGAATCTCTACGTTTCGATACTTGAATACTTGCATACCAAAGTCCAATACGACATCATGCGCCTTCATGAAATCGATTCCAATGATGCATTCGTCACATATATCAGCTACTAAGAAAGCATGGGAGAATGCTAATCCTGCCAAATTTATTGTTAGCATGATATCTCCGTACACTTTCGCTGTCGCTCCTGTTGCTGTTTTTCAGACAGTAACTGCTGGTGTTGTGCAACCAAGACTGACGGACGATGTCCCTCCTTATAATGGAAGCGGTGGCACCGGTGTCGATGGCTGCCACGCACTTATTTTGACCGATATAGGCTTCCACTGTTAAACTCTGGTTTCCTCGTTTGGTTTGGGAGGCTTGAATTGTGGTCCTGGAGTCATCGATTCCGGAAACCCACTTCTGCTCCGAGAAGCTGCCCCTTACACGTTTCCGGACTGCTGGTTCTGCGAAGCTATATCTGCCAGATGCTTCTTCGTTGCGCCTCCTAGGTCCGCAATGAGGACAACTGCCTTGTCTGGGCGCATTTGACCTCTGTTATCTCTGTTCCGGTCTACGATGTCTGTTCTTTGACATGAGCATTCAACGGCTGTCATTTCCCTTACGCGGTGGAACACATGCGATGCCTGATCAGCAGCTGGCATTGTCAAGGCAAATGCTAGGGCCTCAGCGAGAGTTCTCTTTCCAGCCATTCTTAAGGCCATTTGCAGTTGTCTATCTTCAATGGCTTGGATAAACGCCTCCACAGCCATTTCATTGATGAGAACCTCACCAGCATTAGGATATGACAAATGTGCCAGACGTTCGATATCTGCTTGCAGCTGTTGAAGTGTTTCTCCCCACTTCTGGACTCTACTGCGTAGCTGAAGCCTGTACACTTGCTGCATATGCTCATCACCGAAGCGCATCTCTATAGCCTTGACCAGGGCGTCGTAGTCGTGTTGCTTCTCTTCTGAGACGGTTTGGAGTAACTCCGCAGCTGTACCTCTTAGTGCGAGCGTTAGCGCAATCGACTTTTCCTCGTTGTCCCAGCTGTTCGCCATTGCAGCTGCTTCAAACTGTTTCTTATAAATTGGCCATGATGTTTGACCGTCGAAAACAGGAGGCTGCATCTCTTTCCTTCTCGGGCAGTCCGCAGAATTTTCTCGAGCCTTCTGCTTCTTCACTTTCTCCAGCTCTCTAGCCAAGTTCTCGAAGTTTGTTTCATGCTTGCAAAACGTCTGATGGATTTCGTCGAATTTGGTTTCAACCTTCTCGAACTTATGGTCAATTTCTTCGAGTTTTCCTTCGAGAACATTTTTAAAATCTTCCACAGCGCTCTTTTGGGCGGCAACTATGGAATTCTTTTGTTCTTCGAATTTAGAGTCCATTGACTCCAATTTCGAATCCAGAGAATTCTTCTGTTCATTGAACTGAGAGTCTATAGAATTCTTTTGTTCATCAAATTTAGAGTCCATTGATTCCAATTTGGAATCTAGAGAATTCTTTTGTTCATCAAATTTAGAGTCCATTGATTGCAGTTTGGAATCTAGAGAATTCTTCTGTTCATCTAACTTAGAGTCCATACAGTCGAATTTCTGATCGAACTTGGCCAGAAGTAGTTCCATCATAGCAGTCATATCAACGGCTGTACTTACTTGTTCTTCTGCTACGTCGAACAAAACGGACTTGGGATTTTCTCCTTCGTTTTCAACAGCTTCCTGCAGTCGAAGCACCAGATCACTTTTTCCTCCAGCTGTGGAGAGATTCCGCTTTTCTAGCTCAGCTTTTAACTGCGGTATACTGAGCTGTAGTAATTTCAATGTGCGGCCCATTTTTCTTTCCTTTTTTTTCACTAAATAGGTTTTTTTGTTTTTTTTTTAAACTAATTCACAATATTGTTGCATGTTTGCTTGAACTGTGTCATTCAGCATTAATTAGTCAACTACGCCATCTAGTAGAAAGTGGCCATATTACCGATTTTGGCAGCATTGGAATAGCAATTTGAGTAGCTGTGGTATAACTTGGTATGTTGTTCTCGAACCTTCTGAACTTAACGAACCTTCTCAACGAATCTGGAAATTTCGAGAGGTGTCACTAGGAGATATAAATAGATGTCGCAGGAGCACCCAAGACATTCGAGTTGTGAACCGCGATAAAGAAGTACGATAGATGACAGTAGTGAAAAGTATAGAGAAAAAGTATAAGTATCCAGTAAGAGAAAAGTGTTTGTGTATTTAAAGTGATTAATTGTGAAAGTGAATTGTTGAATTAAATAAGTGAATTATTAGAATACTAACCAAGAAGTAAAAGACATTGATAGAGAACTAATAAAGATTAATTAAATAGAATTACGTTTTATCTTTTCGAATCCTAGCCTGGATGTAACAATATAATCAATAAGAAAATGCCACGTAGAGGAAGCAATGCTGAAACGTAGGTACGTAAGTAATATTATTTTCTTTGATGACACACAAGCCCAGGTTGCAATTAAACGACGTAGGGCGTGATTAGTACTTAGATGGGGGGACCACTTGGGAATACCGCGTGTTGTTGACATCTCTTGCGAACGTCTGACAAACATCAGAGTATCAAATTGTCATGAAAAAGGATGTTTTCATAAACGTCTGACTAACTAAGACCTGCGTTAAATGTGTTCATAAAGTCAGATTTTTAATCGAACTAACTTAGATGAATTGCAGAAGATATTTTCATAAACGTCATAAATGTCGTCAGCGTCTGGCAGATTGTGCATCCATATTGTTTTGACTGCAGATAGCGCGGGAGATAAAAACAAAAATTGAAAGTGCGAAAAATATAAGTTTTATTAGCAATATTTTATTATTTTTTTATTTACAACCAAATTCAACTTTTTTTTAAGGCAAGTAGAAGCTGCGGCGCGGATTATGGCGAAAACTAAGCAATTAATTCAAAAAAGAATTCTGATGGAAAAAGAAAAAGATTTCTTTGTGGAAGACGATGCTATATGAAATGAAAAACATGATACATTCTTCTGCTTTGATGTCTTGGATATCAAAAAATCTGACGTTTATGAACATTCATCAGTGACTACTTAAAATTGTACTTAAGCAGGCCTGCTCACGTTCTGCAGAATAAGTGTGTTTAATAATGCAGCAAAGAAAGACGATTGTACTAGCGCAGATTTTCGACGTTTATGAAAACACCCAAAGCTTCTCAAATTTGCCGTTCGGATTCGGCGTAAAACTGTAGGACCCCTCCACCTCCACTTCGCATGAAAGTGGTTGGAGAAGCTATAGGTTCTAGGCCCTGTATGTGCATGTTAAGGCCAAAATATGTATGTATGACACGCAAGCCCTTTTCTTCTTCGAACTTTATTTTGGGCAAGCATAAAATTATTCATTATTTTTGACAATATTTTGCTTACTTTGAAAAAATTCTCTTTTTTCATCATGTAAAGTGTTCTTTTTTTCATTTTGTTAATTTCTAATACCACTGCCAATCGCAAATAAACCTAACTTATTTAAGACACCATAAAAAACACACCCACAAAATTTCATTAAAATCCGTGGAGCCGTTATCGAGTTTTGCGGTTACCAACACATTTGGCCATTCATTTTTATTTAATATAAGAATACGATTTTCCCTACATTCTATATTAAAATTACTTGAGTACACGATGTATAGAAATTTGTAACGACACGGGTGTAGGGTTGCGACAATAATTGGGCACGTGCAAATCCGGGTACGTACACCTAGTTGAACATAAAATTGGCTGGAAAACGAATTCATTTTTTTTTTCCGTACGAACAACTTTGTCTGTCAATTCACAGAAATGATACAAATCGTTCGTATAATGTGTTTGCTGTTCATCTTTTTACGTCTTGCTATAGCTGATCCCTTATCAGTTATCATCGCCGTAGCCCGTTCCATCCCAAATTGTTCCACTTGGCGGCAGTAGCTCAGTGGTTAATGCGGATCTTCTTTTGTCTTTTATGATTCTCATAACTAAATGAAACAATGCAAATGAAATCTTAAAATATATGTATCTCTATATATATTCCATTCTTAAATTTCTTTTATTAAAACGCATATTTTTAATTATTAACTAAGTTTAAATATATATACCTATATGTATTTCGTTTAAAAAAAAACAAACAAAAAACTGAAAAAAAAAACAATAAAAAAAAGTTAAACAAAAAGCCACTGAAAATTCAATCACATCTCGCAAAAGTAAAACATTCATATTTCAGATTTCATATTTCTATTGTAAAGGGTGATTTTTTAAGAGCTTGAGAACTTTTTTTAAAAAAAAAACGCATAAAATTTGCAAAATCTCATCGATTCTTTATTTGAAACGTTAGATTGGTCCATGACATTTACTTTTTGAAGATAATTTCATTTAAATGTTGACCGCGGCTGCGTCTTAGGTGGTCCATTCGGAAAGTCCAATTTTGGGTAACTTTTTCGAGCATTTCGGCCGGAATAGCCCGAATTTCTTCGGAAATGTTGTCTTCCAAAGCTGGAATAGTTGCTGGCTTATTTGTGTAGACTTTAGACTTGACGTAGCCCCACAAAAAATAGTCTAAAGGCGTCAAATCGCATGATCTTGGTGGCCAACTTACCGGTCCATTCCTTGAGATGAATTGTTCTCCGAAGTTTTCCCTCAAAATGGCCATAGAATCGCGAGCTGTGTGGCATGTAATAGCGACATCTTGTTGAAACCACATGTCAACCAAGTTCAGTTCTTCCATTTTTGGCAACAAAAAGTTTGTTAGCATTGAACGATAGCGATCGCCATTCACCGTAACGTTGCGTCCAACAGCATCTTTGAAAAAATACGGTCCAATGATTCCACCAGCGTACAAACCACACCAAACAGTGCATTTTTTGGGATGCATGGGCAGTTCTTGAACGGCTTCTGGTTGCTCTTCACTCCAAATGCGGCAATTGTGCTTATTTACGTAGCCATTCAACCAGAAATGAGCCTCATCGCTGAACAAAATTTGTCGATAAAAAAGCGGATTTTCTGCCAACTTTTCTAGGGCCCATTCACTGAAAATTCGACGTTGTGGCAGATCGTTCGGCTTCAGTTCTTGCACGAGCTGTATTTTATACGGTTTTACACCAAGATCTTTGCGTAAAATCTTCCATGTGGTCGAATAACACAAACCCAATTGCTGCGAACGGCGACGAATCGACATTTCACGGTCTTCAGCAACACTCTCAGAAACAGACGCAATATTCTCTTCTGTACGCACTGTACGCATTCGTGTGGTTGGTTTAATGTCCAATAAAGTAAACTGAGTGCGAAACTTGGTCACAATCGCATTAATTGTTTGCTCACTTGGTCGATTATGTAGACCATAAATCGGACGTAAAGCGCGAAACACATTTCGAACCGAACACTGATTTTGGTAATAAAATTCTATGATTTGCAAGCGTTGCTCGTTAGTAAGTCTATTCATGATGAAATGTCAAAGCATACTGAGCATCTTTCTCTTTGACACCATGTCTGAAATCCCGCGTGATCTGTCAAATACTAATGCATGAAAATCCTAACCTTAAAAAAATCACCCTTTATTTCCTTATACTCAATGAATTATTTTATATTTTTGTTTCATTTTCCCTTTCATTTACTAATTATTTTATATTTTCTTAAATTTCTTTGCAGAAATGTTTTGTTTTATGAAACAAATTTGCATAAGCTCGGCAACCGGATGTGGGGAGTTTAATGATAATATGCTCGTGTACATAAATTACAAAAAAAAGTAATAATCATGGGCATGGATGAATTTGTTCTCCAAGAAATTTGCGAAGACTATAAGAAGGAGGAACAGTGGTTTGGAGGCAAAATAAATTCTAACCATTTTCATTCTTGTTTTTATTCGAAAAACAATAATCTTCTATTTGCATTGGAGAAAGGGAAACGGCGAGACAAGTTCACGAAACAAGTTCTTGCTTTCATAAAAATTACTTTTTTGTCTGAAAGGTGGACTATAGGCTGCAAACAAATGAAAATACAGAAAAGTCCTATGTTTGTAGTAACAAAAATGTTTCCTGTATTTTTGTTTCCTTTTTTTTTCATTAATTTAAGCCAAGTAAATGTAAACTTTTCGATCCTCTGGCGTCCTTGCTAAATACTCTCTTTCGATTAAGTTTTCTATTCGCTTCTTAATGAATACAGGTGAAGGTAGAAACCTCGATTTAAGCTGAGATGTAACGTCGGATACCAGCAGGTTATGCTGTGAGGGGGGGAAAACAAAACAAAGATAATTGGTATTGATTTTTGAAAGTAATTTGTGTTGTATTTACCGTCAACCGTTTTCTGGCTTTCATTATTCTCACGATCGCAGCCTCAATCTCGTGCTTGCGGTCCTCTTCCACTTTGCCGCGAGTTTCTCGTCGTTCCGGCTCGGATTCCCCCTTGGCAGCGACTGTTTGAATTTTAACCCTGCAAAGAGGTTGCCCAATTTGTATACTGAGCTCCTTAATGAATTGCATTCGTACTCACCTATGCAGTTT
Organism: Portevinia maculata; assembly: GCA_949715645.1. Taxonomy (NCBI): domain Eukaryota; kingdom Metazoa; phylum Arthropoda; class Insecta; order Diptera; family Syrphidae; genus Portevinia; species Portevinia maculata. The sequence goes on along the minus strand of OX454525.1, from coordinate 9,582,853 downwards.
CGATATGAACGCATCATTAATGTGAAATTCATTAGTGGGTTCAATGTCCTTTGTTTTGGGGTTGCGTACAAGTACCCTTTGCGCTGGTTTACCCATCGACAACGACTGTAAGGCCCTAATGAGTTCTCTTTCAGGAATATCCGTTTCCTGTTGGATCTCATCGTACGACAGACGTTCGTGATTGTTGAATAGCATAAGAACACACATCTGAAATGAAAAAAAGGTGTTAAGAAGTCATACTACTGGAACCTGAACCCAATTGGCACTCATCGGACGTGGCGCGTCCGATGCGTCACAAAAAAAATTAAGCATAGGGCGCACCGCAATGGCTTGGCGATGGCACGAGTCACCATGTCCGCGCAACGCCATCTTAGCCTGTATTGACCCATAACAAAAAATGGAGGTGGCACATATCCGCATCACGGCAGATGTGTGTGAATTGCGCCTAAAAGAACATGCAGGTACACCTGTCTGCAACAAGCCAAGTGTTGTGTTTGAATTGTTCCCAATGCCATTCCATCTTCTTCTCCATTTCCCTTCTCATGGACAGGAACGAAAACATCTGACGAAAGGTCCATATGCTTATCATCTAACAATTGACGTGATAGAGCAAAACTGACAAAATTAGATTTGGTTTTCGAGTAAAGGTGTCTATTGATGGTACGTTAGTAAGCCATTCAGAATCCATAAGCATAGACCAGTGGAAGCTTTTCAAGGAAGAAACATTCTCTGGTCATAAGATAATTGAATTCTTAATATCGGATACCAAAAGACATCCGTTACCATATAGAAATCACAGGAAACTAAACTGGGATATTTTTTATACTAGCGACCCGCCACGGCTTGGCACGGGTGCAATGCTGATACTTTATATACTACAGAATGTCTTTATATGCAACTTGTACAGCTTTTTTGTCCTAAGACAATACAATACAAACATGTTTTCTTTAGAGGTTACTTTTGAAAGAGCGACATATAATTGGCCATGTGAAAAACACTCAACGCTCAAATCTAAGCCTGCAACGTTGAAAGTTTGACCCTGCAATTTATTAATGGGGATTGCAAAAGATATCTTTACCGGAAATTGTAGGCGTTTAAATTCTAACGGTAAATTCGATGGTATCAGAGGAATTCGGGTAATCAATACAACTTCTTCGGTACCATATCCGGTGAGTGTTGTGAGCTCTATTATGAACGTTTTTAGTGATTTTACCAGCAAACGCGTGCCATTGCAAAGTTTAGGTGGATTCAGGTTTCTTAATAAAATAACAGGACAACCTACTTTCAACACCATTTTATGAGGAGGGAATCTAGACGGGTTCAAAGAATTAAGAAATTCTGTAGGAAAATGAACAACTTCTTCCAAATCGAGAACAGTATCGACCGAGTAGTATATTTGCGTTGGCGCATCAATATTTGAAAGAATAAAGTTATTCACCTTATCTACTTATTCTCTGGCTCTCTGTATTCGATGTCTATCACTGTCCTGGCTAAGGCGAGCCTCACGCTCTACAGACGGTTCTCTGGCTCTCTGAACTCTATGTCTATCCCGATCCTGGCTGCGGTGAGCCTCACGCTCTACTGAGGATTCTCTTTCTCTCTCAGCTTTATATCTATCCCGAAGCTGGCTGAGGCGAGCCTCACGTTCCGTTGACGATTCGTCATCTCTTGCTAAACGTGCTCTTCTGGCATTCAATGTACTACGACCTATGTTCGAACGACGACGTCTACCAGACATGACTTTATAATTTCTGTACAAAATTTACTAAGTTCTTGTCTGAACTCAAACCCTAAAACTATACGAATGATTATGAACAAAATGCCATATTATTAGTAAGTGCGGCAGTAAAAAATATTTTACTTACTATTCGTTCGAATAAAAACAAAAGATAATCAACAATCATCAACAACAAAAGATACCTATTCTATTCAGTTCTTTTTTGAACTTAAATACCTTACTTTAAAGTACGATTTTCGATAATTAAAAATACTTACAAAATTATTGCCCTAATACTAAATTGCCTTAAATCTAAATTCAAACCGAGATCTTAATAGAAGAAATACAATTGATAAATTATGGTTTTAATCTAATCCTATCTAACCTAATGTACTTATTATAAGTGCGGTTTAAAAAGTAACCTTAATACCGACTAAAGTACGAACATACACGCGCCCACGGCCGGTACTGCAGCAACCGCTATGTCCCTGCATTTTAAATCTGTAATATCTTCGAAAATATTAATTTAAATTACATGCTGTAAAGGACCATATTGATCTATATAAAATGCCTTATGTTTTTAAGGTACTTAATTGGATAAATATTATTGCTGTTTTGCTCAAAATCGCTTCGTAAATAAGCCATTATAAAGTAAAGGATAAAAAATGGTTATTGTGGGTTATCCCTAAAAGATAGAACTATATAATTGCGGACTTTTTTGTAGACCTTTTTAAGGTGTACAATACTGTAGTACATTATTTTGATCTATCTGGTAGGGTTCAGTTTTCAGCGTTTGCAATTGTAAGCGCAGAAAAATGTGTTTATTTACTACATCACATTAAAAACCACTAACATTATCAGTGTTTCTCTACTATATTATGCATGTATTATACATACATACAAACCTTCCTCTTGAATCACTCTATCTATCAAAAAAAAACATCAAAATCCGTTGCGTAGTTTGAAAGATCTGCCAACGACCTTGCCACGTCGAATCAATCGGTTCTCGTTTCATCACCGCAATTAAACAACGTAGGGCGTGGTTTTTTTTTTAACCCTTGCCCAAGGGCCGACACTGCGACCTAAAAGATCTTTTGTGTCACCGTAGGGCGTGGTTAGTACTTAGATGGGGAACCACTTGGCAATACCGCGCGTTGGCAACTCTTGTGAACGTCTGTAAAACATCCAAGACTATCAAATTGTCATGAGAAAGCTTCACAAATTTGCCGTAAAACTGTAGGTCCCCTCCACTTCTTGGAGAAAACCCAGGAAGTCCAAATCGATACCCAACACCTTTTCATCAATTTTAAGGCCGCCTATGACAGCATTTATATAGACTAGCTATACAGATCAAGGTCTAGTTTTGGCATCCCTGCCAAACTCGTCCGTTTGTGCAGGGCGACAATGGAGAATGCACGCTGCGCCTTCAAGGTCGGTAAAGAACTCACCGACCTTTGATGTCCAAAAAGGATTTAGACAAGGCGATGCGCTGTCATGTGACTTCTTCAACATCGTTCTTGAAAGAATACTGCAAAACTCAAATGCTAACACCAAATTCACTATCTTTCAAAAGTCCGTCCATCTACTCGCTTACACGAGAGACGGAGGCGGCGAAGATGGGTTTGGCGATCAATGAGGGCAAGACAAAGTACCCAAGGTAAAAGATAGACCCGATGCGATCGTCATCGAATCAAAGGGGGACATGTCCTACGCAGATATACTACGCAGCCTTAAGGCAGACCCCAAGCTGGAAGAAATGGGCAAAGCAGTATCCAGGATTAGGAGGACACAGAAAGGTAAACTTCTCATACAGCTCAAAGAAGCTGGAGACAAAACTGCCGAGTTCAAAACTGTCATCAGTGAAGCCTTAAAGGAGCGAGCAAGCCAGGCGAAAGGTCCAACGACCCAGGGAAGAGCTGACTTTCAAGAACACCTGAATAACGAACTAAAAAGGGCTATTAAGGAAAGTAAGGCAAAATGCTTTAAGCGTATATGCGACTGACATTAATCCCTGGGGAACAGCATACAGGATGGTTATGACGAAGCTGAAGGGCTGTAGAACCCCCCAATAACATGCCCAAGAATGTTGAGATCTATAGTAGAACACCTTTTCCCCAAAAGACCAGCTACTATGTGCAGCACAATAAGAGGTTAATCCAGACGATATACCTGTTATTACTCTGGAGGAGCTGCTAAAGGCATGCAGCAGGATAGGTGACAACAAGGCGCCCGGACCAGACGGAATCCCAAACAAGTGTAGTGTACATAATAACCATACTAACAAATAGCCTTATCATCAAATGCAATTCTCCCAACACAACAATATAGACGCACATTCCACATTTCTCACAAGACAGACATTTCCAACCAAATCTACTCGACACCCGATACACAGCTAATGCTTGCCATAGAGTCAAGGCCAATGACGATTGCGCCTTTTTTCGTGTCGCAGCAAATTGTGCTGAGTAATTCACATACATTTCTTTTTTTTTTGTTTTAGTTTATCATATTATAATGTAAGTAGCAAGTAAGATATTTTTGTATAAATAGGCAAAGATCTTTTGAATAAAGAAGCAATTATTATCTGACTTGTGAATATCATGCTTGGCTTTTTAGCCGCTTCTTCATTTTCAGCTCGGCTCTTTAGACATAAAATCAGTTCGGCTCTTTAGCCATCAATATTTCGGCTTGGGATAGCCAATAATCCCCATAGATAAAATAGGGAGGTAGTAATATAACTAAAAACAAGTAAAAACATTACACAAGGTACTGAAGGTGGCTGTTACAAAGAGACCAGACCTCTTCATATCAACAATGCAGATGTGCCTAGAGGAGGGAACCTTTCCTGAGGAATGGAAAATGCAGCACTTGGTCCTGCTTCTGAAAGGAAATAAGCCTCCAGGAGAACCATCGTCCTACCGCCCTATATGCCTATTGTACACCATGCGAAAAATCCTCAAGAAGATAATCTATAATAGACTTTTCGCAGTGGCCGAAGAGAAAGGAGCCCTCTCTGACCGATAGTTTGGCTTCAGAAGAGCGCGTTCTACAGTTGATGCTATAAGAGCGTTGGTCCACATAGCTGAAACTGCCATCGAAGGAGTAAGATGGCTCTACGGCACAAAGGAGTATTGTGCAGTAGTTACGCTAGACATCAAAAACGCCTTCAATTCCGCGAACTGGTCATTCATAAGAAGATCTCTCGCCAGAATGGATATACCTTATTACTTGCTGAGGATAGTGATAGGAATAGGAAGCTGAGATATTATACCGACGAAGGAGTCAAATACTACAAGGTTACCGCGGGCGTCCCACAGGGATCCGTACTGGGGCCGCTTCTGTGGAGCATCATGTATCACGGAGTCCTACGATTAGCGCTACCTCGCGGAGTATCGATATTTGGATTTGTCGACTACATTGCCATCGTGACAGAATCATGAAGTGGAATCAGCTAAAAATTAGGCAATCTCCAGAATAAAACACTGGCTAGTATCCGCCGGACCAGAACTAGCCGACCATAAAACCGAAGCGGTCCTTATAACGAGTCGAAAAACTATTGAATTCGCCAATTTCCAGGTGGGGAACCAGATCATCAGATTCAAAGGAGCAGTCAAATAGGGAGCGGGTCGAAATTCTGCTTTGCAAAATTCTGACTTTTAACACAAAAATTCTGCTTTTCAAAATTCTTCTTTTTTTCTGTTTGCTTTTCAAAATTCTGACAGGCAATATTTTAAACAAATAAATTCTGCTAATTCTGCTTTTTTCCAATTTACGAATTTTAGGCAAACAAATATTTTTCAACTGTTACAACAAATTACAATATATTTCATATAAAGAAGGTACACAGGTGGGTAATTAGTTTTTATATTTTGACCTGCACATCAAATTCAATGAATTTGTTGTTAACAATTACCAGACAACTAGAAACAATATAGAAACCAAGAGAGCAATCTTAAAACCAATAAAAAACTACTTTTACCTCTTCTTCTATAACAAGTGAGTAGGTAGGTAGAATGTTTTACAAAATTCTGCAAATAATAAAAAAAGGATTGGAAAATGTTAAAAAGCGCGCGCTTTTAAACATTTTCCAATCCTTTTTTTTATTATTTGCAGAATTTTGTAAAGCAGAATTTTGAAAAGCAGAATTTTGAAAATAAGAATTCTGAAAAGCAGAATTTTGAAAGCAGAATTTTGTAAAACAGAATTTTGAAAGCAGAATTTTGAAAACAGAATTTTGACCTCGGCAGAATTTCGACCCCAACCCAGTCAAATATCTTGGAGTCATGCTAGACAACAGACTACAGTTCAAGACGCACGTGGAGTATATTACAACGAAAGCATCGCAAATACAGGGAGCTCTCTCACGCATACTACCTAACATCGGTGGACCTGGATACGCTAGGAGAGCCGTTTTATCAAGAGTAGTCAGCTAAGTCATCCTTTACGCCGCCCCGGTTTGGGCGGGGGCTCTAGCGACGAAAGAAACAAGAAGGAAACTATCATCCGCATACAGGCTTAGCGCGTTAAGGACAATCTGCGGTTTTCGAACCATCTCGGACGAAGCGGCCTTCGTCATAGCTGGATTGATACTCAGACATTATAGCGGGTGAGATGTTGAGGATCTACAACAGAACCCGGGGCGGACAAGATGCAAGTGAAATGGCAAGAATAAAAGTAGAAGAAAGAGAAGCTTCAATTGCTATATGGCAAACCAGGTGGGACACCACTACAAAAGGCAGATGGACATACAAGCTGATCTCGTCAATCGAGACCTAGACAAAGCGACCCCATGGAAACAGCAACTACCACCTTACGCAGTTCCTGACTGGCCGCGGCGGCTACCGCAAATACCTATATCGATTTGGACACGATAGTTCGCCATTTTGCATAGATTGCCCAGACCAGGAGGAAGACACGGAGCACGCATTTTTTCGTTGTAGGCGATTCGTAGCATGGAGAACGAATCTGCCCAATCCATCGACCAAATTAACTTTCTTCAAGATGCTATTAGAGGCCTTTTTAATAGGCATGTTCCATTACGACAAACTATTCGTTTGTCTGAAAACAGTTCGTGGTTTACACCAGAAATACATGAAGTAATAAAAGTAAGAGATTGTGCATATAGGCGATGGAAACGATTTAAGCTTCCTGAATATTACAGCATTTTCCGGATCCTAAGAAATAAAGTAACAATTAAAATAAGGGAAGCTAAAAGGCGTTATTACCTCAACCAATTAAATCCAAATTAACCTTCAAGAACTCTTTGGAAGCATATTCGAGAACTTGGTGTTGGTCGACAAAAAGAGAAATGTCCTATTGATGTAAATCCAGACTTACTCAACATTCAGTTCGCAAAAATTCAATCGTGCTCACAAAATTCTCACCAATCTGATCTTTCTTCATCTGATGAGGATATCGAGGGAATTTTTTATTTTAAAAGAATAGAAGAACAAGATGTTGTAAGGGCTGTCATTGGTATTAAATCAAAGGCTATGGGTCTTGACGAAATACACCCACTTTTTGTAAAAATAATTCTGCCACACATACTTCCCGCTATAACACACATTTTTAATACAATTATTTTAACAAGTTCTATTCCGAAGTTGTGGAAGGTAGCGAAAGTAGTACCAATTCTGAAAAGAGCTGCTACTCGACTTGCGAATCCCGAATACAGGCCTATTTCAATACTTCCATTTCTGTCAAAAGTTATGGAAAAGATCTTGCATAAACAAATATCAATTTTTGTTAGCAACAACAAACTTTTAAATAAATTTAAGTCTGGTTTCAGGGAAAAGCACAGTTGTGTTTCAGCCGTACTAAAAGTAACCGACGACCTAAGGACTTCTATGGACAAAGAACTTGTTTCTTTTCTCGGACTGCTGGACTTTTCAAAAGCGTTTGATACAGTAAACCATAATATACTTGTATCTAAAATGAGGACATATTTTCGGTTTTCAAACTCGGCCGCTAGTTTGATGTATTCTTATCTCATAAATAGAACCCAGGCAGTCGTTGTAAATGGGAACGTATCTAATTTCTTAGAGCATTCCTCTGGTGTACCACAGGGATCAATACTTGGCCCATTATTGTTCACTATGTTCATCAATGACCTACCACTTGTGGTGGAGAACTCCTCCCTGCACATGTACGCTGATGATGTACAAATATATTTAAGCTGCAAGCTTGGAATGATAGAAGATGGTGCTGACAAATTGAATAGAGATCTGAAAAGTATTACTACTTGGTCAGAAAAGAACTGTCTCCAACTAAACCCAAAAAAATCTAATTGCTAAATAATATACAAAAATAAACTTGATTCTAGCTATTTTCCAAGAATATACTTAGGTACAAAAGCGTTTGAATATACTGAAAAGGCGAATAACTTGGGTATTTGGATCGATTCTACGCTTAGTTGGGATTATCATATACGGTTGTCAATCGGTAAGATCTATGGTTGTCTGCGAAACTTATCTCTATCGAAGCATTTTACCCCTCAACACATTAAAATGCAATTAGCCAAATTAATAATTATGCCGGTTATAACATATGGGTGTGAAATTTTCTGTGGTCATAATTCTGAAACAAAAAGAAGTTTAACTGTTGCATTTAATAATGTTATCCGATACATATATGGTCTCAAACGCTTTGATCATATACCAAGCTACTCTAAAAGTATATTTGGATGTAGTTTGTATACATATTTTAAATACTGCGCACTTAAAAGATTAAACAACATTTTAATAAACAAAGAACCTTCTTACTTATATGAAAAAATACATTTTTCTACTTCGTCAAGATCGTTTATATTTCTACAGCCAAGGTTTACCTGCACAAATTCAGAAAGACAATTTTTGTTTATGTTATCAGACAGTGGAATACCTTACCCATAGACATAAGAAGACATCGCGGTACCAAACGTTTCGAAAGCGTTTTATTCAGATATCTAGTCAATAATTCGTAAATACTACAATTTGCTTATTTATTTATTCAGTTTTTTTCTTTGTTTTATAAAATTGTTAATTTTGTACATACACTATATTAATTTTCTTTGTTTTGCTTTAACTTTTTCACTTTTTGCTTTTTGTTTGTCATTGATTGGTTAATGTAATTTAAAATTGTTTAGCTTATTTAATTTAAATTATATTACTTTTGCTTAAATGGACTTCTAGTCTAATGTAAAAGATTCTTGTTGGTTGAGGCCCAGGTTCACCCCAGACTATAGCGCCACCCTAAGTAAGTAAGCCTTAGCAAGGAAATCCTTATGCTCAATTAGGATAATTTATCGAAACTGGTGGGCTTCCACACAGGCCACTGCGGCTTGAAATAGCATTTCAAAAAAATGAATCTGTGTTCGGAGACAGAATGCAGGTTCTGTATGGAGGATAAAGAAACTTCTGAACACATTCTCTGTGAAAGTCCCGCACTTCCTTGAGACGACGTATCTTTCACAGGAAGATACGTTCACAGGTTTAGAAACTCTTCCACTAAAGAAGTATTTCCCTTCACCTGGGACGTCACTCATCTTTTAGATTTAAGCACCCCTTTTTGATACAAAAGATCTTTCAGGTCGCAGTTACCAGGGCAAGGGTATAATAAAAATAGCTTAGATGTAAATGATACAATTTTATATGGCCGAGTTAGCACTTCAAAGATTTATACGGCTATGATAAGACCATTTATAGCATACGCATCGGTTGTTTGGTGGAATAAGCTTTCACGTAAATACGTCACTGCTGCTTTTGCCAAACTCCAAAGGCAGGTATGTCTCGGCTGCACGGGGGCCTTCCCCAACACGCCTGGCTCCGGCCTGGATTCACTATTGAACCTTCCGCCCCTTGATGTTTACATCATGGGCTGTACTATCAAGGCTATCTCACGTCTTAGAAGAGGTGGCTTTTGGTATAACTCGCACTGGAGTTTTGATGAACTTGCGCAACGGTTGTCCTTCGACTCCTGTCTTATAGATATGCCGTCTGATGCGATGACACCGGAACTTCGGCTAAAGCGCAACTACGAGCTCGACTTTCCTCGCGTCCAGGACTGGCTCTGGCCGGACTCTGAACCTGGAAGGGAATGCAGTCGAATCTTCACGGATGGCTCCAAAACCGATCAAGGATCTTGTTATGGTGTCTTCGTGGAGAGCGATAACGTTAGACTTTTCTTTCCGTTAGCCAAATATGCGTCAGTCTTCCAAACAGAGACTTATGCTATCCTAATGGCCATGGACTATGTTACGAGGAACAGGTGGAGGGGGCGAAGTATCTGCGTCTGTAGCGACAGTCAGGCTGCGCTTAACTACCTCCAAAATAGTACGTGAATGCAAGATATCTCTGAATTCGGTCGGAAGGCTGAATTCACTTAAACTTGTCTGGGTCCCGGGTCATAACGGGATCACGGGAAAGGAGATCTCCGATGAACTTGCTAAACAAGGCTCAGAGGGTGACCTCTCAGGACCTGAACCTGCGATCTGTCTGCCTGCGTCCTCGGTCAGGGCTTCCATTGACGGTTGGGTTTCCTATGAACACAATCGCCGTTGGCATGACTCTCCAGGGTGCAGACAGACTAAGCAAATGCTTCCCGACGTCTGTGGGAAATCCGCGGCATTCTTGTTGTCTCTCAACAGAAAAGACTGCAGACAGACTACTGGCGTTCTTACGGGACACTACGCTTTTGCCAAACACCTTAAGGTGCTAGGCCTAAGCGACACCACCAACTGCGAAGCCTGTGGAGAAAGCGACGACACTGCGGAACATTTCCTCTGTGATTGTCCTGCTTGGTGAGTGCTGTAAACCTAAGCTCCTTATCATTGAAGCGCCTTCTTGGTTTTCTTAGAAAAACGAGTAAATTCCCACAGTAAAATGTGGTGTGTCTGCCTGGTAGTACAATGGACCAGTATTGAGTCTGAGTGCTCCAGTGCAGAAAGTTTCACACACCCCGACAAAAAAAAAAAAAAACCATCAAACGACATATGAACCTACATTTCGATCACGCAACTACCTAAGCGATTATATTATCGAACCAGTTAAAAACTCACCTGATACGTGGACACTGTAAGGACGTGTTTTCTTGTCGTTGTTGGACCCCCATTGGTACTTGATGATAAACTAGAGCTAGGACCATCCTTATCCTTCTCGCATTCCGTTTTTGTTCCATAGAATACGGCATTTATATACGCAGTTCCTGGACAAACAACGAATGAATGAACAGTTTTAGCTGAAATATAAATAGTTACCCATTTGTGGCTGTAATGTTAGCTGCCGACCAGAATGCTTATCCAAGTAGAACTTTTTAAATGTTTCAAATGCAGTCCGCGGCGCCACTGGTATCATACAATTGGCCGTTGCAGTCTAAACATAAGAAAGTCAGTAAACGCCTGCATGCTCAAAGACAGAAAAACCTACTTGTGTCGGCCAGAAGCCGGTAGTCAGTATTCTAACTGTTAGCTCGACGCCCGATAACGATAGCTTATGATTATTTACATAGTTTTTGAATTCGTCCATTATTGTATTCGACACCGACATATCCTTGAACATTCCTTCTAATTTTGAGGTAAATTGACATCCACATTCAGTCTGCAAGGAGAAAAACGGATCAAAAGTGAACGCATTTACACCCGAATGACGACTAGTTGTACCTTTAATTTAGATATCATGTTTTTTTCGAAATCATCTGAGACTGATTTGTTAAACAGTAATCGCTTGGCTAGATGGGTTTTGTAGTAACGCTCGAAAACATCCTTTTCCAGCAGGAATCGGAAGAGTACCATTGTCTTGTCTAATATTGTTTCTATTTCTTGCTCCGTCATCTGGCGCAAACAGAAAAAAATAAGTAAACCAGAAGAGCATCTAACTGGAAGATATACTCACTCCCTTGCCGCCTTTCTTGAGTTTATCGTCGATGAATAACGACAGATACTCAGGCGACTTGCTGTTTAGGTTGAGGAAGTGTTCGAAGTCCGATGAAATCATGTTCTTGAAGATCCTATCGTTGTTAAACGAATGATGCAGGAAGTGATCGAAGCGGTCCTTTAAGTCGAGCAGATTTTGAACAAAGGTTATCGGATTGGTGCCGTTTTCCTCCTCTTTGACAAGCAACCGCCCTTGTTCACGTAAATAGGAGGATACTGTGTCGGCGATCACCTTAAGACCCTTGTCTTTGAGGCGGGAGAAGAGCTTGTATGTGCATGCTAGATCGTCGGTCTTGGAGTTCTTTATCATGTAAACAACGCCAGAGTTTTCCATTTCGACAATAGTTCGCATATGGTGTTTTATGAGCTCATCTTCGACAACCTTGACGATGCGTGGCTCAGTATCTTTGTCAAGATATAATGCAGCGCGAGATGATTCCTCTTGGATTCGTGCCTGCCAAATGATTCAAAAGATCTTCTCTCAAAAAAAAGAAAACAAATTAAGCGGCTTACCTCAACTTTCTTGATACAGACGCCGGCGTCATTTTCAGCCAAATATTTCTGCGACTCTACTTTATAGAATGACGCAGATTGTTTTAGGAATGGCACTTCAAAATCATCCTCGTACACGGATCTCGTATTGATTCCAAGCGACATTAGCATCTGGCATGCGTTCTTAATAGCCAGATGATTTATTACCTCACCGTTTCTCTCTAGTAAGACCATTCCTAGCAAAGTCTCTCGCAAGTGTTCCTGAATCACAGGATGCCGTACAATCTAAAAGTAAATTAAGTGAATTACACTTAAAATACCGGCACTGTTCCTTTCGCACTCTTACTCACCTGTTCCTTAAATATTATCAATCCCAAGTTATAAACGTTTTCCACCTCCCGCTGCTGCACAAACACTCGGTCCATGTACATGAGAATGTCCCGAATCATAACCATCGAAGTCTGGTGATCGTTCCATGCCTGATTCAGCTTTGGTAAAAAATTGTTATGTAAGCTGTCCAAGACCTCTGGCCGCACCTTGTTCTCCAAATGATCGGACACCACTTCCCTTAGTCCGTAGTACAATCGATTGCCGTGCTTATGCAATACCATTGTGTACGCATTGCGATACAGTTCCTCAAATGACAGACCAGAGTTGTTCTTCTTTTGGATTTCTTGTATTGCATTCTTTAGGCTGGCCCAGATCGTCTCGACATACTTTTCATCCATGGAGGTCTGGAATGAAAATTTCAAAATAATACTTCACATTACTGATATTGAAGGCAGATTACTGGAAGACCAGTTCGGTAGGTTTGCAGCCAAAGCGGAAACAAATGGTAGATATTTGTGATCGAAAAGTCTTTCGACAAGTCGTTGCGAACATTTGTTACTCTTCGAGGTAAAAGAGAGTGTGTGATGGATTTTCGTGCTTTTCGCATTGTTAGGGAACCGTTTCACCGAGTGATGCTTTTGTGCACGAGATGTGCATTTCTATTAAAGTTTGTTGCCTACAGTCTCAGACTCAGGATTTACGTGTGCACAGGAAAATTTGAACCTGAACCTCCTTATTATGTTTTCGAAATTTTAAAACGTCAAAAAGAATATAAAAATCGGGAGCAACTCGATTCGAGTGATAGTCAGTGACTGACTATAAACGATTGTTTACAGTGGAGTTAGAGAAGTAAACTTCAATTCGATGGAAAGATCCCAGGCCGTCGGTGTTGCGGCTGAACCGGAAAATATAGGTTTATCGGTAATTGAGGACAAAGCGAGGACGTATTATTGAGGCCAGCACTGATCAGAGTCAACCTAGTGATGACCCGTGTTGTTACTAAGACAACAAATGAATAGTGTTCCTCTCCTCAGCACAGACTTGACTTAATGAGCTTATAAGCTCAAATTTTGAACAAGAAAAAAAGCAACACTATAATTCTCTGTCAGAAATTGAGGCGGATGAGTCTCAGTAGTATATTTCAGCCCCTCAGCCGGAGGACGTACTGCGGATGATTTTTTGTAGCTGCGGTCATTTCGGACTTTCAAGACCATTTCAGGTGTTTAAATAGAGATGGTGGCAAAGGAGCACTAACTGCGTTAACAACAGCGCTCACATTACCCCAGTTGATTGCTGACCTCACGTTCCGAAGGAATTTTTAAACTGACCTTCTAGGTCGGCGGTTGTGCTGCCTTCCCTAGCATGTGCAAAATTAAATATGAACCCAGAACACGTCCCAGCCCATTGAATCCGTCGTTTCTTTGCGTTGACGCCACCTTCAACGTTAACGTATTTAGGAAGAATCCAATAGAATTCGTGGTACATTTTGATAAAAGAAGAAATTTGACGTTGGACGCCTTTAGCACACCTGGAGTAGCCAGAGGCTACAGAGAGCGGTTGAGCGAGAGACTCTCCTCTGTGCATTCCCCACCCACAAGCGCCAACAATATGTGGAACCGATATGATGATGTAAGCGCTTATCAGAAGAATGTGACAGAATACGCAAATTTAAAAACGCTACAGCCCAAGTGCATCGAGGGAAGAGTATCGACTTGGCTCGAACACATAAGAAGAAGACCCTACGTAGAAAGAAGAGGGGACACGCAGTCTTACAGCTCAAGGAAATCGAAGAGTCTCGCGATCGAAACAAAATCCGGAGATTTTACAAGAAAACGAGGCAACTGGGTGCTGGCTTTAAGACCGGAACGCAGGCTCTTCGAAACAGTGACGGAAACCTAGTGACCGAAGCGCGAATAGTAGATGTATTTAAGCAGCATTTCCATCAGCTGCTTAATGGGCATCATGTAAAGAGAGTGATAGGACAAGAAAAGAACCACGTCTTGTCAATGAAGAACAGATTTCACCACCAGTTATAAGAGGTTGGCTTAGCTATAAGAAAGCTAAGGAACAAAAAGGCCGCCTTCTCTGATGATTTACTATTCAAAGACAGAGGTGATGTTTTGGTAGATCGCATGCATCAAATCATCAACCAAGTATGGGTGAAAAAAGTATGTCCGATGAATTGACTATCAGCTCCATATGCCCCATCTTCAAAAAAGTCGATCCTATGTCTTGAAAGAACTATCGAGGCATATCCCTGCTAAATGTCGCATATAAGATCCTATCCAACGTACGTACTGTGTGAAAGTCTGAAGCCGTTCGGCATGTACCAGTGTGGCTTCCGGCCCGGCAGATCACCATAACTTCACACTAAGGCAAATCCTGGAAAAGACCTATGAATTTCAATTCGAGACCCGCCAATCGACTTTAAAGCCGCATATTTTAGCATCCATCGTCAGGAGCTCTACGTTGCGATGGCTGAATTCGGGATCCCGGCAAAACTGATCCAGTTGTCGCGTGACACTTGAAAACATGCGGTGTAATGTGCAGTATGGAAGCAGCTCTTTCGAATTATTCCGAACTTGCACCGGATTTCGCCAAGGAGATGCGCTATCATGTGACTTCTTCAATCTTGTTTTGGAGAAAATAATGCGAAGGGCAAGTGTTAACACGGAAGGTACTATTTTCAATAGATCCGTCCAGCTACTGGGGTATGTGGACGATATTGATATCATCGGCCGTTCCCAGCGTGCCGTGTTAGAGGTTTTAACGGCGATTGAAGAACAGGCAAAATTGGTTGGTATTGAAGTAAACGAGGACACAACCAACTGCATACTATTAGCAAACAAACAAACATCTGCTCACCGCATAGGACAAAACGTCACTGGTGGCAGCAATAACTTCTAGGTAGTGAAGGAGTTCATCTACCTAGCAGAAAACATCAACTTCACGAATGACACCTTAGTAGAGATCCGGCCGAAAATTAGCTTATGAACCAAATGGGTTTAAAACTGCTCACTCGAAAGACAAAATGCATGCTCTAAAGAACCTTAATCCTACCAGTCCTGTTTTATGCTGCCGAGTACATACATATTAGGCCTTAACGGCCCATACAGGGCCTGAACCTAGCTTCCCCAACCACTTTGCGAAGTGGAGGGGACCTACAGTTTTATGCCGAATCCGAACGGCAAATTTAAGAAGTTTTCTCATGACAATTTGATACTCTTGGATGTTTGTCAGTCGTTCGCAAGAGGTGCTAACAACACGCGGTACCAAGTGGTCCCTCATATAAGTACTACGCCCCACGTCATTTAATTGCGGTGATGGAACGAGAATCGATTGATTCAACGTGGCAAGGTCGTTGGCCGTAAGGTGCCGAGCGCTGGACGATAAGGGGAGCTAATATTGAGTTCTTTTGAAAGAAAAATACTCCTTAGGATATTTGGTCCTGTGTGCGAGGACAGCGAATGGAGGAGAAGATACAACCGCGAACTCTATGAGATGTAGTCTCATGCAGAGACTCTCCACAGGTTGGGAGCCCGTTAAGTAAGTAGTGAAGACACTGGTAATCCGGAAAAACTCTTCAATGGAACAAGCACACATATCTTATTTAAGTTTGAATTTTATGTGTCGTTGTATTTCTGAGACATCAATAACAGATGTTATAGCAATTGTCATAGTTTTTCCTAAGAACATTTCTCGACATCAAGAAAGTTTTGCACTTTTTGCCAAATTCCTTCAGTAAAAGTTCAACGACAATTGCACCATTCAGAAGTGTGGAATTTACCGCTTTGACGTTTGCAAGAGGCTCGCGAAGAGAAAGTGCGCCTAAATTCAAGCAAAGTGTGTGGAGGGCCTGTATCGGGAGTTAGAAGCACTTTCTTCTTCGGATGCTGATAGAAACCAGGTTATCCACAAACAAACCAGCTTGAACAGGGGCAGAAACGTTTGCCAAAGTTCATCAACAATGCTCCGTGGCTGCTTCTTGTAGATGACAAAAAATACTTCACAGATGGCAGCAGTATTTTGAAGGACTTTTAAATGAACCATTTACTCGGATATATTTTCCAAGAGCCGTTCCTACAATGAAGAAGTACCCGTACTGTCGAAGAAGTTAGGAAGGCTGTCAGATTCCAAAAAAAACAAAAAAACGGCCAAGTGCGTGTCGGACTCGCCCATGAAGGGTTCCGTAGCAGCAAGTAACATCATATAAAAGTTCTTGTAGTTCGTTGTAACTTTGATCGATCTCTAGATCTCGTTTAAACCAATTTTCGGTGAGAGTTTGCATGGTAATGTACATCATATATTTTTTTTAGTTTTATCATTCTCTTATTTTAGAAGTTACAGGGGGGGGGGGGGGGGGGGCACATATTTTACCACTTTGGAAGTGTCTCTCGCGCAAACTATTCAGTTTAGAAAAAAATAATATTAGAAACCTCAATATCATTTTTGAAGACTTATCCATATATATAAGACCGAATCCATAAGGGTCCCGTTTTTTGCCATTTGGCTACGGAACCCTAAAAAGCAGGACGAGATACCCTCTGAGTTCTGAAAAAAGATGGCGAATAATTCTCATTTCCAAACTGAGGCGATTAAATGCTGAACCAAAGGAGGTAAAGTTTTCTTTTTCCCTTGTACAGGGTGGCGCACGAATCGTGCTACAAAAAACGTAATAACTTGTTTTCTGTGTGAGTAATCGGTTCATTTTTTTTTATTTCGCAGGTTACTATTTAGATTTAATAAAATGAATGCTTGGGATACCGAAAAGAGAATTTGGATAGGTAACATGCTTTACAGTCCTTCATTTCCGTCCAAAGGGAATTTAAGCGAGAGTTTGGCGGCACTCCCTCGAGTGGATGGGCCATTATGAGGCTGGTAAACATGTTTGCCGAATCTGGAAGCATCGCACGAAGACCGTACCATCGAGATCCCTATGTTCGGGTTCAACACACAATCGCGGCTGTAGCATCGTTAATTCAGGCAAATCTAAGCGTTTCGACTTGAAACTTTTTATCGCAAATTGGAGTTAGCCGTCGGTCATTACAACGCATAATTCATGATGACTTAAACTTGTTTCCGTACAAAGTCCAAATTGCAAGCAAGTTAAACCCTCTGGTTTGCCTATTCGCCTGGAATTTTGCCAAAAAATTATTGAAATGACCGCAGAAGACAACGGCTTGATAAATTGCTTGTTTTTGTCTGATGAGGCCCTTTTTAATCTAAACGGCAATGTAAATAAGCAAAGTTGCAATATATGGAGTGAATCTAATCCAGAAATACTCCATGAGACGATACTGCACCCAGAACGATTCCCCGTGTGGTGCACAGTTTCATCAAGATGCATTGTGGGGCCATACTTCTGTGCAGAAAAAGGTGTAACAGTAACTCTCAGGTGGGGACCGTTACCGTTATTAAAAGATGTTAAAGGAGCGCACAAAACGAAGCCAAGGAATTTGACTGAATTGAAGCAGTCCATTAAAACAATAATTGAGGCGATCCCGACTTCAACCCTTCAGGCTGCAATGAATAATTTTCTGATCAGGTGTCGCATATGCGTGGATGAGCATCGAGGTCATTTGCGGTCTATCATTGAATTTTCTATACAATAAAAAAAAGAAACACATTGATTAAACAAAAAGTTATTTGAATTTCACCACCACCACCCTGTACTGTGACGATTAACGTTCAATCAAGCTGATGTCACACACAATAAAGATCGTTGAGCGGGAATAAGATAGCCGAATGCGGAAAATAATACGGCTATCGGAAGACCAGTGCGGGTTTGTCTCAGGTAAATCGTCAGTAGATGCAAAGTATAACGATCATGATGGAAAAACATCTTGATTCCTTAAAGTATTTGCATATGGTGTTGGCTGAACGTGAAAAGCCTATGACAGAAAACCAAGGGATCTGTTATGGGTGGCGCCAAGACAACAAGGAGTATTGTATTGTATTGTATTTATTTTATTTAGTGTGTTTAAACTATTTACATTTATACTAAGATCTTATACATAATTGATTTTTTATTATAATTATTTAATAATTAGACTTAACAAACACTATTACATTTCTTTTAAATTCATTGAGGTTCGTTTGGTTTTTAATCTGGCTGTCCAAGCTATTATATAACTTAAAGCCTTTATATATAAGAGAATTATGTGTGTTCGCATTTAAAAAATTGGGAAGTCCTAAGTCGTTTCTATTTCTAGTTCCAGAAACCTACGTACAGATGATCATGGACATGAATGAGGGAGTAAAGACAAGAGTTAGATGCCCGCTGCCGTCACCGGGGAGGTTACAATCAAAGTTGGTGTTCACCAGGGAAGCGTCTTAAGTCCATTGATATTTTGTACAGTCCTTGATTATATGCTGGAAGGAAGTGAGGTACAGTGCATCATTTATTATTTGCTGACAATGGAGCCATCATTAGTGAAGATTAAACGTCCTTACAACGAGCATCTGATGTATGGGTTTTGGAGGAGAATGGGACGAAATACAGTGAAAATCGATTATAACTACGTCGGAAACAACGACATATTGGATATAACGACCGATTTATTAGTTATTTTAAGATTAAATATCGGTTATAATTGTAGTGGTCGTTCGAGTGGAAATATTGCAACTGTTAGCAGAAGTGTTGCTGAATAGCCAAGGACGTCAATTCGTCGTCGTTCACAGCAATTAAACCTCAAACCAACAACTTTGATTAACATTTTGCACACAAGATCTGCATGTAAAGACTTACAAAATACAGTTAACACAAGAATCAAAGCCAACTGACCATGCATTGCGTCGGCAATTTGTTAATTTGGCCATAGAGAAGCAGCAACAAAATGAAAATTTTTTCAAGCATATTATCTTCACCCAGCGTACTGGCCGATCCTGGCCGGAACAAGGATGCGACTGCTGGTAAGAGGGAACTCTGTGGGGAGTCTGCTAAGAGTAGCTCGGACGCTACAAATGTGTCCTTGAGTCCCTCTGAGCGGGCTTCCCTGCCCAAGGATCACTCCGCTACTACTCCTGTGAATGACGCGGGGACGGAGAACCTGACGAAGCGAGCACGGGATTTCCTGTCCAGCACGTGCAGCGATGCTCCCCTCTGCAGCCCTTCCAGGAAGCAGGCGGCCCTCAGGAAAAAGCTGACGAAGCTCTCTCTTGAGGAATGTGAGAAGGCTCCTTCCGGCTGCTCCTCGGAGGATTCCGCGACTGATGAGCTCTGCGAATCGGCTAGCGTTGAAACCACCAAGGAATCAGGCTGTAGGAAGCGTAAGAGGAAGAAGCGAGGAGGAATGGTGGACTCGGAGAGTAGGGTTGCGGTAAATGTCGACCCCAAACCTGCTGGTCCCGTACCTACTGCCTCTGATCTGACCGCTCCCAATCGCTCAGAGACGGTCACTGAAACAGAGAAGTCTGTGAAGGTGACGGACACAAGAGTGGTTGTACCAGGAGCAATTTTTGTAAAGTCTGGGAGTGTTAATACTCGCACGTGCATTTTTGTAGCTAATGCTAGATGCTAGTCTTATGCCTGAGTTCAGTTCTCGAGACTGTACGGCTATTAAAATGTGTCTTAAGCGAGGAGGGTTGGTTACTGAGATTATGTTAGCCTTAGTGTACCTCCCATTCAACTCACTGGCCCCACCTCCAACGGTGGAACTGGTAAGGCTAGTCGAGCATGCATCAACCTTAACACTGAAGGGCGTCGATTCTACAACTGTGGAATGGATACTGGAAATGCTTTGGAGCAGAGAAGTTACAGCTGCTGTTGGCGGCTGCGTCAGAACTGTGAGCGTTGTTTAAGGCTTTGCGCAGGGCGGTGTACTCTCCACTACATTGTGGAACCTGTTGGTCGACTCCTTGTTGAGAAGACTTGATGGGGAAAGTCACCCTGTTATTGGGTACGCTGACGATGTGTGTATCATTGTCAGCGGCAGAAGTTTACCAACTCTTTGTGAGCGGATGGAAAAAGCGCTCAATAGTGTTGGGAGTTGGTGCTGGGAGCAGGCTCTGTCAGTCAACCCCGCGAAGACTGAGATGATGCTGTTCACGAATAGAAGCGCAATACCTCAAGTGGGGTGGCCTTACTTCCAGGGCACTCAACTAAAGCTATCAAGCAAGGTTAAGTATCTGGGTATTGTTCTAGACCCAAAGCTTAACTTTTCTGAACATTTGGTTGCTAGAATTTCGAAGGCAACTAATACTCTCTGGCAGTGCCGTAGGATGTTCAGCAGAACCTGGGGACTTAGTTCCAGGCTGGTTCACTGGATTTACACGTGCATCGTTAGGCCATACCTTATGTATGGTGCGATTGTATGGCGGACTAGAGCTCACATCCTCAAACGTAAACTGACGAAGCTACAGCACCTTGCGTGCTTATGCATTACAGGTGCGATGAGAGGAACTCCCACTGCTGCTATGGTAGTGTTGCTCTGTTTACCTCCCTTGCAGTTCCTTGCTGAGAGTGAGGCCAGAAAATCACTATACCGTATGTGTGTAGTACTTGGACGGCAGGTCAATCTCGGCGATGGGGCCAGAGGTGCTAGGTACAGAGCTCTCTATGACAGCCTACCTGGCCATCGGGGAGGAGCACTTGACACTGTGTGCACGAAGCAAGTCTTTGAGCGCCGTTTTCAGGTCATCCTTCCTCAACGGCAGGAATGGAACAGTGAGGGGTGGAATGGCTTCAAGCCAGGTGACGTCATTGTCTATACGGATGGCTCACTTATTGACGGTATCTCCGGAGCCGGGGTCTACTCTAGAGACTGTCGGATAAATCTATCTACAGCCTTGAAATCTTTGCGATTGCCACTGCCGCCAATATCCTGTTAAGGAGAAGGATTAAGGGTGAAACCTTATACATCTGCTCAGATGGCCAAGCCGCTATCAAAGCCTGTTCGGCGGCTCTCTCAACTCAAAAATAGTTGAGGAAACCATGGTTAAGCTTAACCGTCTGTGAAGATGTAACTCGGTATCACTTGCCTGGGTTCCTGGGCACACAGGTATCCAGGGTAATGAAAGAGTGGATGCTCTGGCCAGGAAGGGCTCTTCAACAGCCTTCATTGGCCCACAACCATCCATAGGATGCTGCTCATCCGTCCACAAACGTGAAATGGATTCGGCTCTACGCCAACAACATTCCGAATACTGGCATGACCTGGTCTCATGCAGGTATTCGAAGAAGCTAGTGGACGGTCCAAAAATCAGCAGAGCTAAGTTTTTGCTTGGACTAAACAAAAGACTTGAGATCCTTGATTGGTCTCGTCACTGGTTTCAGTCCTTTTAACGAGCACCTTAAAACCATCCACATTAGGAGCTCGGGCCTATGTGAGTGCTGCCTAGAGGCGAATGAAACGGCATCTCACTTCATCTGTGAATGTCCTGCTTTCGACTGAACCAGGCTTACCACTATAGGTAAACAATTCGTCAACGAATTCTTCGTTTTGCCAAGGCCACCGGCAGGTTCTCCCTCACGGAATCTTACTAATCGCCAATAAGCAGCGAGCGGGCAGTTTTGCTGAAGTACAGTGGACCAATAGGTCTAAGTGCTTGTCATCTACTGATGACCCCACTGCACATACAATACAATACAACACAAATCTTCACCAATGAGGCTCATTTTGAAATTGGCGGTTATGTCAAAAAACAAAACTGTCGCATTTGGGCTGAGGAAAATCCCAGAGGATTGTTTGAAAGACCAATAAAATCAAAAAAAAAGTTACGGTATTTTGTGGATTTTGGTGTGGTGGCGTAATTGGTCTATTTTTTTTCGAAGATGAAAATGGCCATGCATTTACTGTGAATGGAGCTCGATATCAAGCGATGATTAGAAACTTTTTGTGGAGTCAATTGGAAGATATTGATGTGCAGAATGGGAGCGGGTCGAAATTCTGCTTTGCAAAATTCTGACTTTTAACACAAAAATTATGCTTTTCAAAATTCTGCTTTTTTTCTGTTCTGCTTTTCAAAATTCTGCTTTTCAAAATTCTGACAGGCAATATTTTAAACAAATAAATTCTGCTAATTCTGCGTTTTTTCCAATTTACGAATTTTAGGCAAACAAATATTTTTCAACTGTTACAACAAATTACAATATATTTCATATAAAGAAGGTACACAGGTGGGTAATTAGTTTTTATCGTTTGACCTGCACATCAAATTCAATGAATTTGTTGTTGTTGTTAACAATTAACAGACAACTAATAGCAATATAGAAACCAAGAGAGCAATCTTAAAACCAATAAAAAACTACTTTTACCTCTTCTTCTATAACAAGTGAGTAGGTAGGTAGAATGTTTTACAAAATTCTGCAAATAATAAAAAAAAGGATTGGAAAATGTTTAAAAGCGCGCGCAGAATTTTGAAAATAAGAATTCTGAAAAGCAGAATTTTGAAAGCAGAATTTTGTAAAACAGAATTTTGAAAGCAGAATTTTGAAAACAGAATTTTGACCCCAACCCGTGCAGAATATGTGGTTTCAACATGCCATACAGCAACAAACTCAATCGATCTTTTGAAAGAGAAGTTAATCGCTTAATTTTCCGAAGAACAGACGTGAATTGGCCACCAAGATCACCACTGAATTTTTTTCTTATGGGGTTTCCTGAGGAGTAAAGTTTATGCCGATAATCCTCAAACTGTTCAACACCTCAAAGACAACATCATTGAGCAAATATCACTTATTAAACCATCATTATGCGAAAAAGTGAATCAAAGTTTATAGTGTTCTTCGTCCAAGTGACTTCAGAAGCATAACAACGACAATAACCAATAAGTTGATGATTTTTGTGATTGAAAACTTATTGTGGACTGTCATCTGCTCTCTCATTAATGATTAAAAGCAAAATATGTTTTCATCTGATCTGATAAGACTGAAGCCAATAATGGAACGTTTATGTAAATTGTTGTATTGACTAAATTTAATAATTGTACTTACCGGAAAGGCGCGAATCCGCATCTTCCCTTCCTTCTTGGGAGCAGTGCCCCTTAGATTCATGTTCTGGAGACGTCTGCAATTCTCCTCCACTTTTTCAGAGTATTTCTCAACGGAATTTGTTTAAACTTTTTTTTTTTGTATAAACTCACTGCCAAAACAATTAGTATTGTATTCTTTGTGTCCACTGGTTTCGATTTGTTCCGCTTATCAAATGGTATACTTCCTGGTCAGCTGCTAAAAAGTTACGTTTTCACGTTGCAGCGCTCTTATGCATTGATTTCAAAAACACTTGTCTGGTCGTCTGAAAATCAAAAATAAAATTTTCATTCAGTTCCTTGCCCTTTCGTTTTTTTTTTTCAATAAACAGAATTTAACATCGATTTTGAATAATAAAAATGTCACCGGCCAAGTAGGTGGATACGAATAATGATTTTGCACTACCTTCGCGACAAAAAAGAAGTTATTTATATTTTTGATGTATTCGTCAGGGGCGCCTTTGAGATGTACAATAATTCTCGCATAAGTTTTCTTATTGTTTTGTCGCGGCTGAACGACAATGGAATCAACAATGGATGATATTATGGATGATATTATGGATCCTCTGTGATGTTGAATTCAGCTGAATCTTCGTGTATTTCCTATCGGTGGAGTGTCTGGTGAAATTTTGTACTCAGTTGTGAGTAATAGTTTTTTTGTTTTGCTTATTGGATACCGATGAAAATGGATATGGATTAGTTAAAGATTAGTTTTTATTTTATCTTTTATTTTAGCTATATTTTGCGGCAGAACACGGAAAAAGAAAAAGTCACCACCGTCACCACATACGAACAAGCGAATTGACACACGCACACAGTTACAAAATGTAGGAAAATGCATTTATTTCATCTGACAGTAATAATTTGGTGTTCGGAGAAATTGGTTTACTGTGCAGGGATGGTGAACGTGGTGAATTTTTTGTTAGTTCGCTTGATGTTTAATCGAAGAAGTTCCTCTCAAATTCGAGATTTGCTCCTTTCAATGAAACATGTTTTGGGTCTGATCTTTTTTTTTGTTCTGGCAATGGTTGAGTTCCTGCAAATGTACATAACAGTTGACATTTTTAAAAACAGAAAGAATGGCAGAGAAACATGACACAAATATTATTTTAAGCAATTTTATCGCGCACCTTTGTGCGCTTTTATTATAATACTTGTCCAATAGGGATTTCTTAGACAATAGAAATATAATTTGTTTTGCATCATTCAGAGTTGGTAGATTAGTTTTAAAAACAAAACAGGCTTTTTGTTTAGTTTCGACGATTACGGAGAAAAAAAGGAATTTATTTCAATGTGTTGGCCCTCCGAAAATGTGAGATCGCCTCTTTCTTCTTAGGAACAAATAGAGTTACCCTTCGGGCAAGTGTCAATTTTACACTTTTTTGGCATTCGGATTTTGGACTTCTCTTTTTAAAAAAATTGTCTGAACGCAACCCGTTGCCAATCAATCAAAATTAAGAATAAGCGTATCTATTAATACGTTATCCGAATTGAAACTGAATCGGGGTTCTTTGCGGATTTTCACTGTTACTGATTGGAGAGATTAAATTGAAGTAGAATTCAGTTTCACAGTTCCTACTAAATACATGTTGTCTATAGCCTTGTGTTAGTGGCGTCAAAAATTCCAGTAAAATGAATATAATATCCGTGCTTTTGAAAATTAAGATGACTGCGCAGTTTATGCTTTTAAAAAAAATTCAGAAAATGCACAGAGCTACACCTCTTTGCAAAATGACGGCAAAAACTAAAGCACGGTAGGTATGACAGCCAACGAACAATCTCATCCTATTTTGCGGTTTTACACAAACTTAGCTAAAGGGCGGCTTGCAGGTCGTCAAAAGTGTAACCCGAAATGCGACCGCAGACGTTTGATGCACTCAAGATCATTAATATCGTAGTGTAACTTTCTACTATGTATCACGCGCGTTTGACAGCTCAATTCTCTCTTGTCATTTCCGGAATGCGGCAGATCGTAGATATCGTAAAGCCCAAGTAGACTAACTTTCTATTATCATGCGAGTTTGATTGCTCAATTCTCAACTAGGCATTTCGGTTCATGTTTGACTTCTTAAATTTGACATTTTGTTTCCAGCAATGTAGAATGCATTTCATTGTTGGAGTTACATTGGTTTGCTGACAAAGTTGCTTTAAAAGCGGTACGAGTTTTTTTACAATGCAAATAATTATGTAAGTGCATGTTGAAGATGTGTATTATTGTTTTCTGATGTTAGCACTGATTTCCTTTAAAGTTTTGGAGAAGAATATAATATAAACAAATGATCTTGTGTCCGTGATAAGTTAATTGTTTGCTTTCATACAGTATTAGGTATTAGCTTTTATGGGATTTCATCTTTAAATTCGTGCATAGAAATAGAAATAATAAGGCACAAATGAAGTCTTTAATTTGCTCTAAATTTGTCTGTTAGATTAATGCAAATATAACCTTCTCTGGAGCATATTTCCATCTCTGACCGCAATAAAGTGGCATTTCTGGCAAAAAATAATATATTATATAATATCAGCAGAGCCGACAGAGTAACTAACCGACCAGAAAGGCTGGAATCGTAATCCATTTTAAATAACGATGTTATCGCGTCCAGAGTAAGAGCTAAAAAAATGAATTGATAAAAAGAAAGGAAAAGATGTGTAAGGAAAAAAGATCTGATTAATAGATGTTATCACAAAAAAAAAAACACAACTAAACACAAAAAACAGCAATTATACTAATCTCCACCAAGCGCAGGGCCCTACTGGTAGATGTTGTTTTAAGACTTAACTATGATTACTCCTCATTATTAAAATCTGACTTATTCGCACAAATGCTAGTTTCATTAGGAATCCACTTTATAAAACAACAAATCATGGGGTTCCCAGTAACCGCGACTTAATTTGACAATTGAAATATGGGTGCCCAAGTGGTAGCTACTTCCAAAAGGTAAACCATGGATACAAAATTAAATCAACATTCGATACTATCTCTCACTGCAGAGCCAGAGTTTGACAACCAGAACAGATTTACATAAAGTATTTAAACTAATCACTTTCAAATTAATATTTAATCATCAATCATCAAATTGGCATTTAATCATCAATTAAGTTTGGTGTAAAACACTTATTAAGTTTGGAAACCATTTTTTAAGCAGATAATTTACCACTGTGGTGAATAATATCTTTCAATTTAGCTGACTACCGATATACCTCATGAATTAACCCTGTTCACAAACAAACAAAAAACAGCCGACAATACTCCGAAATCTCACGGAATGCAAAAATTTCAAAAAATGTCAAAATGCAATAGAATTTCCACCATTGAAAATTTTACATTTTCTCAGCGAAAATGAATTTCTTTTTATCACAAATGATTTAAAATTGATAGAACTCCAACTACAATTACCTTCTTTATTATGATAAGTAACAATTTCTCGGGTAAATAAGCACTAAACACTTCACGATTTTTCTTAGACAGTTTATTCTCCTATTATATGTTGAGCTTTAGGTATAACTTGGACAACAGCGGTAGGTACTGGCGTATGTTAAGATTTTTTTAAACGATTTAAAATATTTTTCCACTATGTTTTTTCCCGAATTTATTTCTCAAGTGGAGTAAATATTCATTTCATTCGCGTTCAACAACCAAACTCGACTTTTCTTTTTGGCTTCATTAACTTTCGGAGTTTATCCAGATAATATGTATTGATCTCTTTCTATTTAGTTCTGTTGCTGTCATCTTGCCTGCTGTGTTGTGTGCGTTTGAGCTGTCATTTTTGGTAGGTGGGTGGGTGGGGTGGTTTACTGTGCTGCCACTTGTAATATTATAGTATTGATAAACGTACGCAAGGGCAATTCGATCTCTTCTGAATTGATATATAGCTAAACCCGGAAACGCAATCACGCTTTGAAGCATCGCGTTGACAAAGGTGTCAAGTTGAACCATAGGATTCACAAAGCTGCGGTTTGATTTAACTTCAAAATGGCATTAGTAAAAGCAGAACAGCTAATGATTTTACATACGAGTAGATTACTTCACTTAAAGGACCACAAAATTCTTTCCAATCTAAAGCCTTAAAAATGTTCAATGAATTGCCAAATATTATAAGAAATAAAACAAATCTGCCAGCTTTCAAAAGAAATATTGTCCATTACGTCAAAACTAAATTTTAAGCAACTAATTTCTATATACCTCTTATACAATATTAAACGTTATTTGCAAAATATTATTACAGTCCTTGGCCAAATTATTAGACCCACTGTAAGGTTCTATGTACTTGATTTGTACTTGTTTACGTTCGCGTATCAATTATTGGTTAACAATGTAACACGTTAAAAATAAATACAAAATTGAATTACATACAAAATCTTATAAATAAAAAAACATTAAATTTACGTTTAAATACTCGTATAAAAATATTGCATATAAACTCGTGCAACACATACAAATATTAAAAAACTACAGTGCGTCTAATAATTTGGCCAAGGACTGTATGTATATGGTTAAATGGCTTTTTACATGGCCACGCAAAATTTTTAAGGCCTGTTATTACGTCGGTAATGAAAAAACACCGAAGAGTATCATAGGTCCCTTCCACTTCGGAAATAGTAAGGTTTAAGGAGCTGTATGGGTCGTTAATGCCTAATGTTGATATTTATATTTTAGCACAAGTCTATTAAGAAATTCTTTAAAAACGTCCAATTATTCTATCGATTTTAGGTACATTACAATCGATAATGTAAGCAAAACAGAAGACAAACACCAACTATTGGTATTATGGCAGTATTCAACGTGGTAGAAATGTCAATTTTATTATGATTCCTATAACGCAAAACAACATTGCCGACCAAAAAACGTGTCACACTTTAAAAAATGTTGTTCGGACGAAAAACTCTAAAATCTGGCGCAAAACGCAACTTGCGGGCTCAAAGATGAGGACCTAATCTTTCACAAGGCCGTAGCCAGACAATTATTTCGGGAGGGGGGGGGGGGGGGGGGGGGGTTATTTTTCCCATACACCAATCAGTGTGTACCTTTCTGAATGGTAGCTAGATGTAATAAATAAAATTAATACAGCCGAAAATCTACCAAACACGATTTTTAATTGGGATTATGGTAATATACTATAAGGCACTTTATGGATTGGTGCAAAAAAAAATTGAGATAACAATTAAACATGACATTACGATGATAGGGATGTAGAAAAAAATGTGTTGGAAAATTTTGTTCGTCCGTCTGCCTGTTTGCAGATCTGCGGCCTAAGCGAATGGGCCGATTTGCAAACTTGGTTCATAGTGTTTATTTAGTAGTCTCACACTAGGCGTTGTTGAAATTGGAATTTTAGCATTAAAACAATGGCATATGTCATATAACGGCTTGTTAAAACTTAATTTTTCTAAAAACTGCCTTAACGATTTAGATAAAACAGTCTATCTTTTGGTAAGAATGGATTTTGCGAGATTTATCTTAAAACGGTACCTCCTATAGAACCGATTTTTTAACATCAGAATTTCTCGCTAACAACAAAACCGATTTCAATTAAATTTAAAATTTAGGAAGGCTTTTATGATCGCATTCATACATAACTTTTTTGGTTTTTTGAATATGTTTAAAACGGGTAGGTATATTCAATTTTTCAAGATTTTTTTCCAAATAAAAACTACAGATTTCCTTGTATTGAAATATGTACGCAAAAAATTGCAAAATATTTTTCAAAAATTAAAAAAATAAAACGGTCTAAAAAAATCTGCTTTAACGATTTTCAATATTTTTTTCCTTGGTAGACTATTGCTAATAAAATACCATTGCATACTTAGTTTTTCCAAGAAAACTCTCAAACAAATTTGAAAAACTAAAAGACTTTTTCAATATTTTTTTAAATAATTTTAAGTTATTATTTATAAGGTACATATCATCATTCTTAAAGATTTTATTACTACAAAAAGTATTACATAACATGTAGGTAGGAATCATTTTTATAAAATTAAATTTAATCTTCTGGCCTTCTGCGCTGCAAATATATCTAAAACTTCCCAGTGTCAATCTCAATTTGTTGATGAATTCACATTACCGCCAATCCTGTTAATCTTTTTTCACCGGTAGAATTTCTTAGATAAGTTTTTAGACGTTTCATTGTCGAAAATGTTCTTTGTGGTGTACATGTTGAAACCGGTAGTGTCGCCAAAATTTTAAGAAGCTTGTGGATGTCAGGAAAAAGATCCTTATTGCATTCCCCAAGAGCTGTTATTGCACTCTTTGAACGCTCTATATGTTTTTGTGTATGTCATTTTATCTTCCATAGCGTAAATTCAGCTTTTAAAGTATACCAATCCAAACATTTATAAAATTTGAAGTTTTCTTCGTTATAATTTTGTTCGTTTTTGCCAAGGATCGATAGAATCAAAATGCACAAAGAGAAAATGGAATGTATAGTTTTTAAATCTCATTTTAAGCTGACTTTAAAATTCATCTAAAAGAGGAATCATTATACTTATCCTAAAATAGGTTTCAGGATCTATTGTGCTCATGTTTTGTCTGTGCTGCTGCCTTGACACAATTCGTGAAATTTTAAGTTTTGTGCAGTATCAAAAATTGTTTTGAATTCCGGAGTGATATTCCTTGGAATGTGTTTGTTATTAATTCCACATGTTCCAATCCAGACACTAAGGCGCATGAAGGGGATTTTAAGATCTTACAAAGTGGCAATGTATATGTAAACAAAACACTCATACAACACAAACTTACTGCAAAATTACTAGCTGAAATAGATCTTAAAAAGCAACTCGCCTTCGATGACGTATCAGAGTCCTTATCACTACACAACTCTTCCAAAGCATCAATTATCGCTTCAAAAATGTCCTTAAACCTCATCAACCCATTATAGTTTTCCACCCAGCGTGTTTCACTCATTGCTGTTAAATTTATCCATTTATTTTGAGGATAATTTTGTTTAATCATTTCCCGCAACAAATGTGTGCGCTTTGCACGTATAAGGCTTCTGGATGAGACTCGCGTGCTACAGGTTGAACTCCGTTAAAACTGGCTTTCATAGCTTAAAACTAAAACCAGATATTTTTAATATAATCAATAATTATTTGAGTACAAATTTCATACTGATGCGGAAAAGTATGATTTACAAATGCATTTAAAAAAAAAAATCGGTGGGGGGGGGGGGGGTTCAAACCCCTGTGATCCCTGGCTACGGCCTTGATCTTTCATAATAAATATGATCATTCAATACTTTTTCAGCTCCATAACAGAGGAATTCGTAATTTACTTACTTACTGTCTGCTGACTTTTTAGTATTGAGTATTGCGCTCGTCTCGCGTGAAAGGTTTGCTTGGCCATCTCAATCAACCATAAATCACCGTGTGTTAATGCGAAGGTGAATTTGTGTGGACTTTTGGTCTGAGTCAAAAGTCGATCCATCGCTTTCGTTGAGTCAAAGTTAACACCTGACAGATGTTTAAAATAAAGCACTGCTTTAGCAATGCTTTTGCCGGATGCGACGGATATAAATGTTAAATGAAACACATTCAGTTATTGGAAGATTGAGAGAATAAGAAAAAACTGTAATTTTCAAAAATTACACAAGTCTTACACAATCGATAAAAGTTTGCGTTAGCTTAGGTAGCTCTTAAGCAAGGTTGCTTAAGTTTGTAAATTGTTTTAAAATAATCATTTGTCGCAGTTTAAGTATTGGTTATAGTTAAAAAGGCTTTAATGAATGTTTGACGTTTTCAATGTTTATGTCAAAAACGGCCCCAAAAAGGAGGCGGGACAAAATCTTGTGTACAAGTAATTGCTAAGAAAAGCTTTGCTTTGCGGAGAACATGACCTTCATTTACATCGACGTCTTCGATAAAAGGTTTTCTTCAAATAGTTTGCGTGTCTGTGTGCGAACTTTAAATACGAATCATTTTGGTCCCCTAGAAAGTATGTGTCCGAAATTTCAGCTTTCTGGCCCAACTTTAAGGGCAATATCGACATAACTTTCTATTCCGATCACAAATATAGTAATTTAAGGGGTTTATAAACTATGAGCCAACATTGATATACCCTAAATAGAGGCTATAGTTAATGCAAAATCACCTCTCGAATCTCGATCCAGTAAATTCTAGCTTAATTATTGTTTTGTGTGAATTCAAAAAATGTAAGCACTCTCTAACAACGGACTCTCCAACAGAAGAAAGATTGAAGGTCTGCAAGCTGCCCTCTATCTCAGTTTGTGTGAAACTGCCTTGACCCCGCCCATAGGGTTGTCTGAGTTTTTGGTGATGCCTTTTAGTTGCAACAAATACTTTGTTTCAGGGAATTTGGAATTAACTTTTCTTAACTTTTTTATAAATATATAGGTATATAAATATTGTGGCTTAAGGTAAGAAAACTTGAAGCGTTATTGACAATTTTTAGTTTACAATTACATCAAGAAGAAATTTTCTTAAAAAAAGTTGGAAAAGGCAATGTCAAAACACAAATCTATTCTTCAAAAAGTTTTGACAAATATCCCCTTTCAAAAAAACTTCTGCGCTGTTTAATAAAGGGGAACAAACTTTCATAAAATTACAAGAAAAACTTGCAAATTTCGACCAACTTGCTGAAGTTTTTCTTCAATAAAACTGCCCTGTGCAACAATTATACAAAAATGGAGTACGCATCTTGTTAGCGATATACAATTCTCCTAAATCTGTGGACAATATCGATCATCTTCGATATACTCAGTTCGTTAAATCTACAAAGCTTCACAAACCAGTCCAATTGTCTAATCTTCCACCGACAAGTGCAGCAGCCCATCAGCATATAAACCGCCTCTATTACCAAGTTCAAAAATGGTTAGGGCATGATTTAGAATGGGGTTGGGTGCTGCAAATGAATTCCTGGAGCCAATGACAACAATATTACCACCAGCTCCAGATGAATTACTTAAAACTATATTTTGTAATTGTAATAATGGATGTGGTCCACGCTGGGGGTGCAGAAAATCGGGGTTGCAATGTACTTTAGCTTGTGGCCAGTGTAATGGGCAAGCTTGCCTCAATGCTCTTTCATTGCAAAGCGACCCATGGGAAGAGAGTGCATTTGACTCTGAAATTCTTCAAGGCCTGGAAACAACGATTCAGGATAACGAAAATGATGACAGTGAAACAGAAATTTTCGAACGCCCGGAAGATGACGATGATGAAGAAAATTAATACTTTGATTCTTTAAATTATTAATATTTTTTAAATTTTCACTTCACTTCAATTTAAATTGAAAGAAATATACAACTAACAATATAGATACAATTAAAATATATGTATTTACTCGTTTTATTTCTGCTTAAAATCTACTTTTAATAAATTGATATAAAATTAATATATACAATAATACAAATAATTCACTTGATAAGTTTCTGATTACAAAAACTAGCTAAGTATTATTAAATGAAAATGTATTTTTTTTTTTTTTTTTTTTTTTTTTTAACATTCTGGCTCGCCAAGGCGATTAAATATGGGGCACTTCGACCTAAAAGAGATCTTTTGTGCCGTGTGGGCCAGAAAAGTTTAGACTAGTAGAGTTTCCACTTTCCGTGTAAAGCGGACAATTCTACTAGTCGGAGAATTCTTTATGTCCTCGGGGCACATTTGTTCCCTGAAAAAGATCTTCTTTCTAATTCCGTTTAGGGCCAGACATTCACATAAAATGTGTTCAGCTGACTCGTCCTCTTCAAGACAGAGTCGGCACTCAGGAGAGTCTACTATTTTCATTTTGTGTAGATGATATCTTAAACCATGGTGACCAGTAAGGTAACCTACTAAGTTTTTGATATCATGCCTGCTTAGGTTTAGGCATTTGCTGGCATTTTTATTGAAAGGCCGAATGGCTTGTTTGGTCTGTCTTAAACCTGGGATGCTTTCCCAAAGATGGATACATTTTCTGTATTCCCAGCTTTTTATTGCTGCCGTTGCTGCTGATCTAGGAGTGCAGCAGAAGGGTTCGGGACCTATGAAGGGTGTTTCCGAACCTTTTCTGGCCAGTTCGTCGGCCTTTTCGTTACCTTCCACCCCGACATGACCCGGAACCCACCATAGCTTGGTCTTGTTACTTGTTCCGAGTACCTGTAGTGTGTTGAAGCAGTACATGACTGATTTGGAGTCAATCGTATGCGAGCTAAGGGCGTTTATAGCTGCTTGACTATCCGTGAATATATGGATGGTTGCACCTTTTAAACCAGATAAATTTATGTGGCTAGCGCATTCTTGAATGGCGTGGAGCTCTGCTTGAAATACGCTGGGACTTTTTCCCATGGGTATCGTAAAGCGTTTGTTTGGTCCAATGTAAATGAAAATGTATATGTACATATTATATATACATACACTCCGTTCCAACTGAATAGGTACAAGCTTTTTCAAATCTATATGGCTCATTATTTAGATATAATGTACATGAATCTATAATTTGATGCTGCGAACTATTTGTCTATAATGTTGCCAAAAGAAATGAGAAAGAATAATTCAAAAAGCACCGTTACTTTTTCTCTGGCTCTCTCGCAAAGCATTTCATACGGAAAAATGCAGTTTTTTTTGCGTCAACTGAATAGGTACATAGTCATTATCTTCTCAGCTGCGAAAAAAAGGAAAAAGCGGGCGTTAGTGCTAGTGTTTCGACGGTAAGAAGAATGATCAACAGTGCCAATCATTTAAAACGGCTTACAATTCAGAAAAAAACCACCGTTAAGCCATCAGCGGAAGTGTATGCGTTGTATCCGTAGTAGGTAACTGCCCCCCACACCATAACACCACCCTCTCGACTATTATGCCGGGCTAAAAAATGTTCCTCCTTTCTTACATCGTGAAAGTAGTAATTGAAGCCATCAGGCCCATCAAAATTAAATTTTTTTTATCTGAAAAAACAACGTAACGCCATTCTTCTTGCCAAGTCATATGGTGCTTAAAAAAATCCAAACGCATACACTTCCGCTGATGGTTTAACGGTGGTTTTTTCTGAATTTTAAGCCGTTTTAAATGATTGGCACTGTTGATCACTCTTCTTACCGTCGAAACACTAGCACTAACGCCCGATTTTTCCTTTATTTTCGCAACTGAGTCGCACTGCTAAGTGATTTTTTTCTACCCATCGTTCTCCAAATTTACAAACAAATGACAATTAAATAAATTAATTCACTCAGAAAACTTTAAAAATTGTTTAAACGGGTTAATCTTCTCGGAACACACATGAACAATGAAGATAATGACTATGTACCTATTCAGTTGATGCAAAAAAATTATTTTTTCCGTATGAAATGCTTTGCGAGAGAGCCAGAGAAAAAGTAACGGTGCTTTTTGAATTATTCTTTCTCATTTCTTTTGGCAACATTATATACAAATAGTTCGCAGCATCAAATTATAGATTCATGTACATTATGTCTAAATAATGAGCCATATAGATTTGAAAAAGCTTGTACTTATTCAGTTGGATCGGAGTTTATATGTAAAATGTTATTAAATAAGATGTATTAACTAATATAAATTACAAATTATTCATTGTTAATTTTGTTTGAATGATTTAATAACTTTATATACATGGTATTATTCACCGTGGTTCACGGTTGACCTTGAATTACAGTATGTATCGCTGAGCGCTGCGCTCTCACCGCCCTCTATCTCAAAAGCGGTTGAACGCATGAAAAAATGTTTATGGCAAAATCTGTCGGAAATTTTATGCTCGCCAATTTTTACTTAGATGTTAACATCATTGGAGCTACAGACACCGAGATAATGGCCAAAAACGATATTTGTGACCTTTGACCTTGAATAACTTACGTTACAGACACGTGATTTTATATGACTTTCCTAACAACTTTTAGAACGCCAATATGAAGGTGTATACGAGTTTCCAGCTTATTATCCCTCGTATACAGGTTGAACCCTAATTTGACTGGACTAGCATTCAATTTAGCAAGCCCTTTTTACATCGCGATAATACTATCTTATCGATCCAGAATATTCCTACATACATTAACGAGTACATATATCTACAAAATGTGCCATTACTCTTGCCCACGATAATTTGAATCCTTTAAAAGCTAAACAACGCACAAAAGACCCAAAGATTCATAAAAAAACATAACAATAAACGACGGCGACATGCGGCTGATTAAAGTGTTTCGCCTCAAGATTGACTCATAAATCCTCATTAAACTCGCGATCGTCATTTTTACATCGCTCAATAATGATCTGCACGCACACGTTTTCATTTCAATTTAATGACCCTTTGTTCCTTTTTGTTTTAATTTGTTTTTCTTTTTTCCACCATCTTGCTAACTCGTGTAGGACATGCTGTTATTTTATTTTTTCGGCCAACAAGATCGCCATAAATTATGATCGCGCAAGGGGCTTTCGCTGCCTTCTACCCCGTAGTACACTGTACTCGGACGCTGCCGAATGTCTATTGTAAGGATGAGCAAACTACCTTTACTTAGAGACAACGAATAGAAGAGTCTATTCCGAGGGAAGATGAAAGTAGATAAACGCTCGATAGTAGAGCCATCCTGCAGAGGCGCTACGCGATCTGATTTCATGCTGGTCACGTTAAGTTGCAATTTATCTGAGCATAAGTTATCTACACTTTGGCGGAGCCCGCAGCGCAGTTCCAACTTCACAACGTATCCAGAGTTAGTGGAAACTCCGTTTTGCCGAGCCAACTATATAGAAATCTTAATCTTAACTGCAACAGGAGCGATTCTCAACGATCGCCACTGCCATATGACTTTCGCTCGTTTTTAAAGAAAACATTTAAAGATGGACCTGCAGAACCAGCAGACATAGCAACCATCATGACCATAACCATTTTTCACTTCGAACTGAGTTCGTGCAATAAAAATACCACAAATGTTTATTGCATAGTCAAATTGGTTAAATTGCAAAGAGCGGCACCACAATCCGCCATCCAGAGGCAAAGACAACAACAGCTCGCATAACTCACATGTGTACCTACTCTGTGGTAAAGTTCTGAACACATTCTCCTGTGTTCTATGCAGCCTCTGGTTATGTTCGCGGTGTGCTTCGTAGAGATTTTCTTTGGACTTAGTCAGTATGTTTTTTTTATCTTTTGGTTCAACGTCCTTGCATGGCTTTTCATCCTTAACCAGAAGAAGTGCTCAGTACAACTGGAACTCCAATACACACTTTAACCATTTGCAGGAGTTTCACTTGACATAATTATGCGATAATACTCGTAGCAGCAAATTTGCAAATGCCACCTAAATTACTGACAAACTGGTGGTCCTGAGTAAGTTCATCGTTTATAATCCTGGGACCTGACTAATGCTGCGCAGCCAATTATACAAACCGCACAATACCTCGTTTCATCAATCAAAATTCCTTCACCTAGCACATCACACATCACACAACACATATCAACGGAGCACATTCCGTCTGGAAGATTGATTTGCAGAGGATAACAAGCGAAATGACACGCAATTTGCTAACCAACGAGTTCCATCTCACACTCTTCCCGTTTCTGAGTTTCTGAGGTACCCCATCCCATGGGTAAATGGCAACATTTTTATGACGTGCGAATTTGTTTGGCACATAAGTGGGGACATTTATGGGTCTAGGTCTAGGAGACGTACGTTTACCTTAGATAAACGGCAGGAATTCTGAGGTACCTACAAACATATAAGCTAATTATGTAAATTCAAAGGGGAGTTTATCAGACAGGATGAGTTTTGATGGATTCATTTTCCATAGTAAGAAGTAAACCTTTTAAAATTATCACATTTCGTGCTTTTCCGCGCGTTGATAAGGGTAACCGCTTCCGAATATAAATATGGCACGTTATAGATTAAAGGATTTATGAATTCGGGATAGATATTCGATGAGTGTTTTTCTTTAAAGCCTCCCTTTTCCTAGAACGTTGTGAGAAAAAAATCGTTGCTATACTAAAACCTAGCTTGTTCTATGAATTATATTCCCACCATTCCAAATCTCGCAACGAGATTTTAGACAGGCGATTAAAACGTTGTAGCCTGTAAATAGCCTTTTGATATACGTTGACAAGGATGAGGCCACATATTTTGCAATCGATTTTCAGTATTTATACCTGTTGGAAATTTTATACACAGAAACTTTTACTACCTGTGAACAGGTACATATGTTCCCAACAGGAAGTCATAAAATTAAGGGGTAAATAAGAAACGACCGCTGGAATTTCCCAAGATCAAACAATGAACTACTTGAAAAGCGTATAAATAGATGCGCGGGTTTAAATTTCCAACAGGTATAAAGACTGAAAATCGATTTCAAAATGTATGGCCTTATCCTTGTGATCGCCAGTGTTTTCGCGCTCAAAATACATATTTTTTGTGAGCCGAAAAGGTTTCCAGAGTGTTTAACCCATTTCCCCTCGAAGGATTCCACCCAGGTACTATTATGGGATGTACGAGTCAAAGAGGTGTCCAGAGTTTTAAACCCCTTTGCCTGCGAAGCGTGCCACTCAGGTACTGTTATGCGATTACCCAGTCGAGGAGTTGTCCAGAGTTTTAATTTTTGTGAATCGAGGAGGTGTCCAGAGTTTTAGACCCTCACGCAGGATCTACTTGTATTTGTGATATTTATGGTAAATCCCATTTGTTTTAACTTTATTTGAAGGATTTTAGGGGGAGTGTGTTCAAGGACAATTTCAGAGGGGATATTTTGACCGAGGATATTTTAAAAAAGGGATATAAACAGAGGCATTGGATTTTGACATTTCAAGAATGAATGTTTGTGGAAAATTATTTTCTAGCTTAAATTGATTGTTCGATGAAGAAACTATTAAATTGTTAAAAAAAAAACATAAGGACGACCTGTTGGATGCCGTATCCATAATTCAATCCCTCAAAATGGGTGTGGCATTTGGTTGATCTGGTTGACATTTGAACATTTGGCCAAAACGACCACAAATGTGGGCGTGGCGAGTTGTTTAGAGGGCCATTGTCTATATACTTTTCAGATACTGATTTTTTTTTAAATTAAAAGATAAAACTTTTTTTTTTTCTTAAAAACGCCTCAGAATTTAGGCGTAATAAAAACGTTATTCGGGCTAATTGTTCAAAAGGATATTGTCTACCTATTTTTATTAACTAAAACGTGTTTTATTTTAACCCAGTTCTTCAAAAGTCTGAGGAATCTACAATCCCATGTTTTTTTTTTCATTATCCTCATATTACAATTTATTAAATTCAAAATAGTAACTATTGCAACAAAGTTTTGAGAATAGTTTGTGACATTTTGTATTAATTAACATTAATAGAGGCAAATATCACATTATATAAAAGTATTAATTGTGGGGTGAACAAATTAATATAAGAACAACAATTTTAATATACAAAACCAAAGATTAATTCATTACTTATAATAAAATTAATAACAAAAACAAAAGGTATTACAACAAAAGATAAAATATTACACGATGTAGTGCAGCAAAATTTCAATTTCAGTAGGTATGATTAAAGCCAAGAAGCCATTGTTTTACTTTTTTCGTAAACGTAAGTAAATTTGCTATGATCCGTAATATCTTCAGGAAGATTATTGAACAATTTGTAAGAAAGAATTGAATATGAGTTTCTTGAGTTGAGATGCATCTACTCGTGCTGTCTAATGCTATGCTATGGCGAGAGGTGAGGGTAATTTTTATTCCAAAAGCAGGGGAAGCCACCCTTACCATAGCAAAGGACTACTGACCTATTGCGATAGGCGACTACTATCTTTCAAAACTGCAGCACCCATAAATGAAGGGTTCCTTAGAACACAAGGAGTACACTTTGAGCTTGTTTTAGTACATGCTGACGCGATTCTGCGCAGCCCAAGAAAAGCTCATTGACAGTAAATGCGACTGGATTTGTCTTATATTCGGCCCACGACGGATTAAATATTACCTAGGAGACATGTGCAGTTAGTAGGGGAACACCGCAAGACGACGTCTTCTCTCCGCTCATATGGCTGCTGGTAAAAGACGAGCTATTAAAGATACTCGAGAAGGAAGGCTTCATTCATGTCCATGATCATCGGCACGTAGGTTTCTGGAGCTCCTTGTTAGCGCCACCCATAACAGATCGTGGACAAATACTAATTTGAAGAATAAATAATGTTTGTTTAACGGGCTGTAGGTCTTAATTTAAAAATATTCTTTTTTGGATTTTAAATTATATATTTTGTCCAATATTTCGACTTTCTTCGAAAGTCATCTTCAGGGACTGTCAAGAAAAAGTATTATGACAATAAAAAGAACAATTTACATTTACATTGTGAAACATACACAACTTATTGTACAACATAAATAATTACATTTCACAAAAAATTTTTTGGTATGACGAACACAAAACATAAAGTTATGATGCCGGCTGAGTTATAACTATTTTCGTCTTCCGTTGTTTGTTTATAAGATGTCTGTAGATGTGTGCGCATTTTTCGGTGTCCGTTTTATAGTTAAGTCGTTTTTGTATTGGTACATTTATTATATGTAACATTTCCGTTGTGTACCTCCTCATATAATTTGATTCTTCTTGTAGTATGTCAACGTTTTCGAAGTCAGGATAATGTCCGAATTTAATGCAGTGGGCAGCTAATGCAGTTTTTTGTTCTATAGGTGTCGAGAGAGCTTTTTGGTCCGATTTATGTGAGGCTATTCTTGTCCTTAGTTTATTTTTTGTTGTCCCAACGTATGTTTTATTGCATACATTGGACCCGTCTCCATTACAAGATATTTTGTAAATCAGATTCGATTTGTCAAGTTTGTCTATTTTTGTTTTTGTATTGCTGTATAGTTGTCGTAGAGTATTATTTGTCTTAAGTGCGATTTGATATTTATCTTTGTCATATATGTCCGATTTAGTCAATCTCTCCGAGAAGTCAGTAATATACGTCATTGATTTAAATATTATGTTTGGCTTTTCTTTCAGCTCAATGTTGTCCATTTTATAATAATTATTGATTAAGTCCCTCGTTGTCTTCTTTGGAAATCCATTTTTAGCTAGTATTGTCCTTAACTTGTTGATGTTGTCGTGGTGAAATTGTTTATCACTTATATTTAGTACTCTTCTAATAAAATTATTCGCGGTATTTATTATTACTCTTTTCGGATGTTTGGAGTAGAAGTTGATGAGTCGTCCTGTGGCCATAGGTTTCTGATACCAGTCGATTTTCAATTTGTTTCCTTGCGTATGATTAATGTGTCCAATCTTCCATTTTGTTCCTCTTCTTTTGTGAATTTAATGTTTCTATGGAACGCGTTCAATGTATTTAATGTCTCATTTATTTTGTCCATTTTTATAATCGCGAGTAGGTCGTCTACGTATTTAGTTACTAATCTCGGTTTTGTTTCTAATAAGTCCATTGATTTGTCTAAAAGTTCTTCCATAATTATGTCCGCTATAACTGGTGATGCTGGAGATCCCATAGGCATTCCTCTTTGTTGTGAATAAATCACGTCCTTGTATTTGAAATACCTGTTATCCTTTATGCAGAAGCTTAAAATTCTCATGAACAGATTTGCATCCATTTTGGTGTAATTCTTAATTGTTGACCATCTATTTTGAATGACACTTAACGCTAAATTTACGGGAATGCTGGGAAATAATGAGACTACGTCAAATGAGATGATCATTTCATCGTCATATATATAGGTGTCATTAATGCGGTTCTTAAACTCTAATCCATTCTTAATATTGTACTTGGAATCTTTTGTCAAGTTATTTAAGATGTTTATGACATATTGGCATAATCCGTATGACGGGGAATTGATTGATGAGCAAATAGGTCTCAATGGCATGTATTCTTTATGGATCTTGGGTAGTCCATAAATACGAGGTGCTTCGTGGTCAATCTTCTCTTTTCTTGTATTGTTATAACATCACGTTTAAATAATGTGTCCACAAGTTCATTGTTCTTTTGTTGTAATGTTGATGTTGGATCTCGTTTTATTTGTTTATATGTCATAATGTCTCGTAGAATTGTTCGCATTCTTTTTTCATAGTCCATTTTGTTCATTGCGACTGTAGCGTTTCCTTTGTAGGCGTTTAATATCAAAATGTTTTCATTCTGTTTGAGAAACTTTTTTGTTGCCTCTACTGTTTCCAATATGTTTTTGTCCATTTCATTTATTATTATATAGAATATTAGAAAAATTTCCTATAATGGATTAGTCGAATACTATAGGGACAAATACCCTATTCCTTAATATTAAATGTGTTTGCTTCAATTGCTCTTGGCACTAGATTCATTATACCCTATTCTAAGGGTATATTAATTTTGACGCATAGTTTGTAACATACCTTAAAATTGCCCGTAGACCCCTAAAAGTTACTATATTTATGATCAGCATCGATAGTAATGTCGATCTAGCCATGTCCGTCCGTCCGTCCGTCCGTCGGCAAAAATTAGGCCTTTAAACTGGACCTAGAGAGCTGAAATTTTGACCATATACTCTCTATGGTCCCGAAATAATCAAGTTTACGAATTTTTTAAATCCGCCCACAGACACGCCCACAAACTCAAAAAAACAAAATTTTGGAAAAAATCGAATTTTGAGCTAGAAAGCTGAAATTTTTTATATATGATCTACGAGTATGACTCCTAAAACTGCTCGGGATAAATTTTTTTCAAAT
Organism: Portevinia maculata; assembly: GCA_949715645.1. Classification (NCBI taxonomy): domain Eukaryota; kingdom Metazoa; phylum Arthropoda; class Insecta; order Diptera; family Syrphidae; genus Portevinia; species Portevinia maculata. Next base: position 9,540,825 of record OX454525.1, on the reverse strand, counting down.
CCGCCCACAAATAAATATTTTTTTTTTTTTGAAAATCCAAAGTTTCAGCTAGGGAGCTGAAATTTATAATATATACTCTCTATGGGCCCTTTATGCTCATGTGTAAATATTTTCCGAATTCGCCCACTGACACGCCCACAATTACTTTTTTTTTTTTTGAAAATTCAAAGTTTGAGCTAGGGAGCTGAAATTTATAATATATACTCTCTAGGGGCCCTTTATTCTCATGTGTTAATTTTTTTTAAATCCGCCTACTGACACGCCCACAATTAAATAAAACAATTTTATTGAAACACCCAAGTTTGAGCTAGGGAGCGTTTTTTTTTTGATAAAATCCTTTAAATGTTATATAACAAAATATGTAGAGCGTTCTTAACAATTCAACCATACTTAGACTTTTGTCACGCCCACTTATGAGGGATAGGAATAAGAATAGGGTATCCAACAGTTCGCCCAAGCGGACTGTAGCCCGTCCCTATGATTTTTACAACTCCTTAACACAAACTTCCACTGGTCTTCTTTCGACCTAACCTATCACTTTCTTCAGTTTGGATATCTACACAGAATCTCCTAATTAAGTAGGTACCTACTTGAACTATTTCAATACATACTACATACCAAGTTAAATACAAATGTACCTACGTACCACGCCGTGAAAAGTCTAACGACCAGCCACGCAACAAAACCATTGCAAAGTTAAAAGTCATCGAATGTGTCCAATAGTTCTCCTTATATTTATCTCTAAAATAAACTGAAATCACTTGTGCGCTTTTGCGGATCATTTAAAAGAAACTCAAATAAAAATAAAACCAAACTGAATAATTCATTAGAGCAAGATACTCGTATTTTTCTCAAACATCTGAATTTTATATTTCAAATTGGTCTTTCTAGATTTGTCCTTGGCACCTGCCAGTCTGCCATATCATCTGAGGACAAGAAAATAACAAACGACATCGTTTATTTTACACATAACGGTTATATCATCTACTTATTCATTCACACTAACTTCGCTGCTCCCTTTGCCATTTCTCAACACTCATTCGTGCAAATCTGAAATAATGTGTATTCAATCCTCAATCGCTTAAGCTCAATTCATAAAAAAATAACAAACACCGTTCCTAAAAATACGTACAACAACATTAATATAAAAATACTCTCTCATTCGAAGGTATACATTTCTTCATGAAAATACACGAAACACAAAAGAGGACATACTTCCAGCCGAGCATTTCAAGGACTTCGTCCGGATTGCAATGAAAACAATAACATCATCACGTGGTATTCTAATCTTAACTTTTAAACTGTTCTGACCAACGTGAGTGCAGATAAGGTGTTTAATTCGGTCTCGGTATCCGTGTTCTCAGGAGAAAGCGAAGAAATGCGCGTAGGACAATGCGAATGCAACGTAAATACCCTACCCAGATGTATTGTTGCAGCCCTCTAAAACACGTGTTTTGAACGACTACCAAAACACGAGAATAGATATTTTCCAAGTTTTCCAATACGTCTGCGTATATGTACTGTTTATCATCAGAGCAGATGGAATTGTGACTGGGAGAATGCAAAATATAATAGACCGATGCCCTTCCAAGTTCCAACATGCACGTTTCAAGTTGATGTGGGTGGAAACAGTGTTACCACTGTGTAATTTGAATTTTATGAATCAAGGTTTTTTTTTCATATAAAGGATATCCAAATCCAAGAGCACTCAGACTTGGTAACGGTCCGTCGTACTACCAGACAGAAATCCTCTTTTTGGTGCAGTGATTGGAGAAAACGAGGTGTCGTTCGTTTCTCTCTATTATTGCACTATATTGCACAGCAGCGGTCACAAGCCAACACACTAACCTCTACAACGTCGACACCCCTTATTCTAAGATAGTATGGCCTGTCTGGAATCGACTGAATGAACAACTATGGAGTTGCTATGAGTTACAATGTCCAAGCAAATTCACTCGGATTTAAGATCGGCAAATTCACAATAAATTCAAAATATTCTCACTAAGGTTGATCCTGGGAAAAACCCAAGAATTTTAGAATGGTGCTCATCATATTTATACCCCATCCTAAGGAAGGTATACATATTGGTCTTCCCTCATAGTTTGTAACATGGCTTAATATTGGTCAGAGACCCCTGAAAGTTATTTTATTTGTGATTCTCATCGAAGGACACGCATGTCCATTTAACCATGTGCGTCCGTTCATCCATCACCAATTTCGAGGCCTTTAAGTTTGTACTGAAGGCCGAAAAATGGAACATATATATATATATATGTATTAGGGTGGTCCTTATTGCTAAGAAAAAAAATGTTTTTATTTAATTTCGCGGGGCACCACGTAGTTTGATTATATACCATAAGAAACTATTTCAGTATTTTTTTGGAATTTCTTAAATGACATTTAGGGGTCGCTACCAAGGTTTGAATTTAAAAAAAAACTTAAAATCTGTATTTTTTTTTTTTTTTTTATACTCAGGGCATACAAAATTTTACAAAATCTTCACCGATGGATGACAATGTTGAATGGCTTAATTCATATAATAATTGACCGGTAAGCCAAACCTTTTTTTTTTTTTATTTTTAAAATAAAAAAGGAAATCCAAATCCCAGAGCATTCAGACTCGGTTGATTGGGTGGCGTATGTTGTTGTTCCCCATGGGTATTGAACCTGCACCGCACGGGTCACAAGCCAACACACTAACCTCTGCACCGTCGCCAAACCTTACTTTGATTTCTAGTAACTTTACTGAGTCCGCTACTTTAAGACGCCATTGCAATACGTTGAAAAACGTTACTATGACTTTAACAAATAAAACGCGTGCGCTCTCGTAAAGGACTTATTAGAACTGAAGTGCGGGACTTATTAGAACAGAAGAGGGGTCGAGGCGAGGGCTTTTTGTAAAAAATTTGACAGCTGGTAGCGACCTCTAAATCTTAACAAACAAAAAAACAAAAAAAACTTATTTCATATTTAGAGGTATATAATCAAATAGGAAAGTGCCCCGGGGATAATTCAAAAGTAGAAAAATAAGGACCACCCTAATATATATGTATATATGTATATGTTTGTCACTATAAAGGGCACGATTGAAAATCTGCACCCTGAAACGCCCACTATTTAATAAAAACCGATCTTTTGATAAATATAATGTTCTCCGCTAAGTAACACTTGTCCCATAAAACGTTTTTTGCCATACCCACTTTTTGGAGGCGCTTTTGATAAACATACAATTTACGAAGACATCTCCATTTTAACAACTCGCCCGAAAAAAGGTTTTTCCACGTCCAGTTTTGTAGCGTTTAGATCCAATTTTCAATTTTTCTACTATTGTAAGAAAAAAAAAAACCAAAATGTATAAAGACTCCAACCCAATGACAAACCTACTTTTGGGGATCCTAATATGAATAGGGAATCCAACATTTCGCCCATTCAGACTTTGGTCGTTCCATATGTTTTTTTTTTCTGATTTTCACGTTGAAAGATTTAAGGAGAAGAGCTAAACAGAGCCATTTCTGGCCTAGTTTTAATATCCCCGCCAAAATCGTCAGATTGAGCAGAATGACGATCAGTCGATGAAAGATTGCAAACAATCTCAGCGAGACCTTTTATTCAAGAAAAGATTTAACAAAGTTTGAAACTGTACAAGACTTCGATTACCATTTCACTTCTATAAAATCAAACTTGATAAAGTCATGCAAAAATTGTAATCCAAGATTGGAAGCACAATGTTCTTAAAGTCTTTGCAATTGCTTGCCCAGTCGGAAATACTGATTGGCAAAGCACTACGAGATGTCACTGCTGCATTCGAAAGCATTGGAGATGAAGCGATACAAGTGGGTTAAGCAGATATTTTTGTCGCACGATAATTTCAGCCCATATATTGATATGATAAAAACCTTTTTAATACCTTAAATAGACAGGAATGATTTATAACGATCTTGTTTAAAAATTATCTTGAGCTTACAGTGTAATATTAGGCATTATCGACCCATACAGGACCTAAAAAATAGCTTCTCCAACCATTTGCTTGTGCAAAGTGGAATGGACAATTTATACTTTCGGATGTTTTTCAGACTTTCGCAACAGGTGGAGGTGGAGTAGTGGAAAAAATCTTGGTGTCACTTGCCCCTGCATGAACTTGAACTCCGCGAGTGTCCAATACACTAACCACTGAACCGCTGGGCGTTATGTTGACGAATGTTAGTCATACTCGTATGTTACTTTCCCGACAATGAAGTCATAATATGTAAAACTTTATGATTTAGCTGTCATATCACTTAAGACGTATGCCGAAATTGAGTTAATATGACTTTCGGAACCCTGTTAAAGTGTCGTGAAGGGCTCGAATGATATCAGTTCAATGCATTTCGTTATTAATTCATCAATCTTCAGACTATCTGAACCCTCAATTTAAAGCTTAAAAAGTAATAAAACTTAAAAGCAAATCAGTAACAGATCTTTTATCTTTTTATACTTTTTAAACCTGCAACTTTCAGATTGTTCGGAACTTTGTCTACGCTCTTAACTCTGTAATGAACATTTTCAGAAATCAAACAAAATATTACACTTGTCAAAATATGGCTCTTGGCCTAAGAAGGGAATTTAGAAATAAGGCCATGTCTTTAAGGTGTACACCGACATCGAGCATCAGTGGTCTAAAGCTGGGGAACATAATACAACCATCGTACTTATCGCGATATGTACAGCGCATGGACACCTAGGCTCCATTGCAAGGGTCTTTAATTTAAATCCAGAAGGAGAGCACTGTAAAGGAAGACCTCGCCCTAGGAGTCGCTCAAGTGTAAGGGGATCTCTAACAACTTGGGTTGCGCAACTAAACTCAGTTGGCCAAAGATCACACTAAATGGAAAGGCTAATTGGTTAAGGCCCAGTTTTTTTTTCAATAACTTACATAATCGAAACATTTTATCTTAAGCCCAAATAAATGGCAATGGATTGATTTCAAAGCTGTTAACATTGTATTTAACAAAGCCCGGTTGCGTACTCAGACTCGTAACTCAACGAGTATAGGTACGCATCATCCGTGAGAGACAAATCGGTCGGAGCTTATGAACAGCTATGGGAACTTATTAAAAGCTTAATAATTTCCCAATACTGAATATTTTTTTTATTTTTTTGATCTTTGGATTGATGTTGGAGGTACTCTTTTTAGTCCCACACAGTGTCTTTTGAGATTTCGTAAATCCAATAATCAAAAATAACAAGTTGTAACTGTTTAAGACGTCGATGTTGAAAAGTTTATATTAAGGAGGATGGTCTGAAGTTTCCTATTTGTCTGAAGCATTTTCTACCATGTCGCTACATGCAAACTTATTTTATAGTTATCGAGGAAACTCACATTAGGGGGACAAGTGGTGCAACTTGTCAAGTAATCTATTGTGTGATCGAGTGTTTGATCTCTCTTAATAGATTGCGCATTGGTTATACAATCGGTATCATAACTGGGCTTTGTCGCATAGGCAGGCATCCAACAAGGCTTGGCTTAGATGTACTTTAATGATTTCCGCATGGACGAAGAGACTATTCGCCACCTTCTGTTTGCATGTCCTGCTGTCAAAGACAAATCTCAATTTGGGAGCTTTCTTCTATAAAGTTCTAAATGATCTTGTCTCTCGTGCTATATATAAAGCTATAACTGATTCAAAGAGTAGGGGGCAAAGAGATCCACGTGGCATCACAAAGGATCTTATACAGCCACCATAACTTAACCTAACCTTCCAGCATTTTATTGGTCTTGTTATTGTTGAAAGTCAAAGATCAAACGCTTCCGTGCTGTCATAGGAGCTTACATATTCAACACATTCCGTATCTCCCGCTGTTTATTTGACATGTTATGAAGCTGAATGCAGCTTTAACTTCACCTTACCAGGGAAGATATATCCTTGAAAGCGGACCAGTATTATATGATGTAGTTTGAAGACTTAAAAATATTTGCGACCATAATGACCCTATCGGAGATTGCCATAGATTTTACAAATGGCGTCGAATTAAAGTTCGTAGGAATAAGCAATGGGTTGCTATACCTACTCATGAAGAACACGGAATATGGTGAAATTTTAAAAAAAACTTAAGCGATCCCATTTTCAAAACATGGTGAAAAAAATTGTAATGCCCAAATTAATATTTAAAAAATGCATTCATTGTTTTCTTTATTCCATTCCAAAGATATAGCCCAGAGTAATACATGCTGCTCACAGAGACGGGCTCTTTCTAGAGCGTTTTCCATAACACTTCGTAGGACATCTGGGCTCAGCGCCTGTATTTCAGCACGAATGTTCACCTGCGGGATAGTGGTGGGTTTATTTACGTACACTTTACCCTTCAAATAACCCCACAGAAAAAAGCCTGGTGCAGTCAAATGCGGAGAACGTGGAGGCCAATTAAATCCTGAATTTTTAGAAATTATTCGGTCGCCGAAAATTTCCCTTAGTATCGCCATTGTGGCGCGAGCAGCGTGCGCAGTAGCTCCATCTTGCTGAAACCACATCTCAGGACTATCAGCAATCGCTGGCCTCAAACATTTTTCGGTCATAGCCCGATACCTTTCACCATATACATATGTATGGTTACAGTATTGGCGGCATCGTCTTCAAAGAAGAATGGCCCAATCATTTTTTCGGATAATTTTTTTTTTACATCACACCAGACAGTGCAATTAAGTGCTCGACGAAAATCAACTACAGTTCCTTGTTGACGAAATCGTGCCACCAGTGCCGATTTCGCAAATTAAAATGACGCCGATAAGCTCTTTGGTTTAAAATAATCGAGTGATTGTTTTCAAATTAAAATTCAATTAGTTTGGGCCTAACCAACGACCATACCACGTCGAGTTAATCGGTTCTCATCAGATCACCGTAATTAAATGACGTTGGGCGCGGTTAGTACGTAGATGGTGGACCGTTTGAGAACAACCGCATGTCGTTGGCCAGTCCCATCTACAGAGTTGAGGTAGATAATATACGTGGTATCACAATGGACCTAAATTGGTCTAAGTGTGTCGGCTTCTGCCGACAGCCACATAAACCTAACCTGACCTAGTTTGGGCCTCTCTAAGGCGCTGTAGTTCATTTTAGTAAATCTCCCAAGTTTGTTTTATAAGTGCCTTAAAAAAGAAAAGAAAAAAAAATAATTAAAAACAAAGAGTTATGATTTTTTCAAACTAGGAAGTCACTTTTGGCCCACCCTGTACTATATTCTCAGGGGTAAGTGTTTCTACTAGTAATCCTTGTAATATTGCTATTTGTAACTGGATTCGTGGGCAGTGGAAGACTGCATTACCCACGTCGCCGGGAATATCACTGCAATATAGGCAAGTGGGAGAGTCATCGTTTTTAAAGCGGTTCCTGACTGAAAACAACAATCCGGCGGTAGCAGTTGTGTTTCATGGGAATTAACTCTACCATGTTTGCGGTTTATCCATATCTCAATAATAGAATAAGTCGATAAATCAATCTCACACCTTAGATGAAAGGGTTCCTCGCCGCAGCCACTCCCTCAGACTTCTTTACATTTATAAGTCCGCTTTACTGTATGGAAGCTGCTACTCTTGCACCTCCTTTATGTACTCTCTCCGTAGTGTTTCCGCCAGTTTATCGTTTGCTAGATCTCAGGTTCAAATCCCGCCGGGGCCACCTCTTGTGAACGCCTGACAAACATTAAAGAGTAACAATTGTCATGAGAAACTTCTCAAATTTTGCACTAAACTGTAGGTCCCTTCTACTTCGCACAGGCATATGGTTGGAGAAGCTACGTTTTATGCCTAACATTTATTTTCGTTTTTTGATGTTCCCGCGATGACGCACTGACGCAGATTGTTTTCAAGGTTGTGTTCAAAGCTGGTACATAGATCATAGATAGATCGCCAAACTGTGACCATCAAACGTAAGCTATGTACTTTACCTTGTATCAATAGAAAAATCTACAACGAACCTTATTTTAACCAAATGGCAACACTATTTTATGAACCATAATAATAACGAAAACAAACGAAATTGGCTAACACGTTACATCTCAAGCAAGACTGGCTAGAGTGTAGACTGGAATCACTAAACATTTCTCAGAGTCATGGTTTCGTTGGAAAAAGAGATGCACAGAACTCATGGTTATGACAGGGCGTAAAGGTGCAGCTCTTTGATGAAATATACATTTGTGTACATTTATAAATAAATCTATGGTATGGAAATGGTACTGTACAATCCAGTTAAACGTCCTTCTATCCAAACTCTATGTTGAAAACAGCAACAGGCTGCATGCGAGTTGCCCCACAAAAGTTAAAACCGGCCTCTGTATCTAATGCATCTCGTTGTCGTTAATAACCAGCAGTTGCCACTTTCCAACCTAATGGTAACAAAAAGTCTCCACTCTTTGGTTTTGGGTAGATTGGAAAGTATCTATCTATTGCTTTGTGTGTTTCCTCTCTTTATTTATATTATTCCTTGGATTCTTTAGAGTCCGACTTTTACCATCATCATCCACCAAGAGAAGCAGCAGCAGCGGCCAGCGAACAGGCCGATCCGACGAAGTAGCGAATGATTGCGGGAAAATATCTCCGACGATTTAGTCACCTGTAAAGGTTCCAACGTGCCGCATCGTACATGGTGGTGCACTCTCGCTCCTCTTTGCGTTATTCGTTGTATTATGTTGTGTTTGCGTTATTTGTTATCGTCTTGTCGTGTTTCTTTTCGGTAAACAATTAGAATTTTTTTCATTTCTACACTCCACACACCGGGCATTGTTTAATTTACTCGTTCTCCTTGGTCTAACACTATGCAGTCGTGCCTCCCGAAGATGTGTGTTTCGATTTCAGATTAATTAAAATAACCTAGTCGGAAGAATATCTACGGAAAAAAAAGTAACAACTAGAGTTTATTAAGATCTTTGGTGCGCGACGATGAGATACTCGATTTCGGGATAGAATTTTTAGTGAATGTTTTTTTTTAAATTGAAAATGTAAATTTTTTCTTAAAAGAAAAGAAATAATATTTAATTTTTCACTTATCACGTTGCGGTCTTGCTGTATCCGTTCGCTTTTAATAGTCTTGTTTGCGTATCTTTTCTGTTTTGTGTATTTTTCCTTTGTGGCCTTTGACCTATGTACGAGTAACAGTTGTGTTCTAATTACCGGGAGTTCAGTAGTTTTTTTTTATTGTTTTTTTTTTATTGTTAAAGTGCAACGAACAGGTGTCAACAGATCACCAAGGATACGACATTAAAATACCGCCAAAATCGAACAAGAAAACTGTTTATCGCTGAAGCGCTGCGGAACAAGGGAGCACCTAAGGATCAAACAAGGTGGGTACATTTTTTATTACATACCCATGCAGGGTCTAATTCGAATTATTCATGAAAACAAAATTTCTTGGGAAGATAAACCTTCCTCCTGAAGTGGTGTGGGTTATTTTCTCTTATCGAAGACGGTAATCGCTGCAGCAGTGTTGCTCTGTTTATCATCATCATCACCCATTTCCATTCCATTCATCCAATTCGTATTTTTATCGTCTCTCTTTCTTGAGAAAGGCGATGATGATGGTTTTGAAAAGTGATGCCATGAGAGGTCATTCACTGTCTTCTTCGGCTGGAGATTCTTTTGGTGCTTGTGCTGGTCACTCTTGTGGCAAAAACCTAAATTTAATTTGGCCCCAACTTTCTTGTTTTCGGCGGCTTTCCTCTTGTTTATGTTTTGGTCTGGAGCCAAAAATCAAACAATACAGAAATGGTGTCAGGGTGTCGTTCTGCGTCGTTCTTCTTCCGGAATTAATCTGTTTCGGGATAACATGAGTGTGTATATTTGTTGTGTTATTTATTTTTGTGTGTGTCAGTTTGTCTGTTATGTTTTTCGAAAGGGAGTCACATTTTGCTTCCTTCCGTTTCCGCAGAAAGTTGGAAATTCGAATTTGTGACAGGGAATTGTTAGATATTTTTCAATCTTGGAAAGCTAATTAAATTCAACTTGCGTTGACGGTTTTATTGCCTTTTGCCACAGTTAAATATATTTTACATATAAAATCATGAGATACTCAAAGAAGTTTTTATAGCTTATTCTACAATAAAGAATCTTTATTTTTCTATAGATAGATTATTATCATTTGATAAACAAAATACAAATAGGGAGAGTTCTGCAATTCGAAAGCACCATATCTGCTTGTTAGTGTACCTATATCGTGGTTGTGGGGAGGACAATCTAGTTCACCTAAAATTTATTCGATACGGACGTACCTAAAGTCATAAATTTCAGTTGGCAGGTAAACAATTAATATAAATAATAATAATAAAAAAAAAATTGGTGACCTCGTGAATTATTTACGAGAATGCTGTAGGTACCTATGTGCAGCAATTTTTATTCTATGGAATTGCTATGCTTACATTTTATAAAGATGAGAAATTTCGGACGAAGATAAAATACTGGAGGTCAGCTTTAGTGGTACATAGGTAGGTATTAGAATTCACTGTCATTTTAATTCTATTTGCTATTTACCACCACTGTACCATCCGTCATGTTTTAAATAGCAAAAATGTTCTTTTCGGTAAAAGAAATTTGAAGTAAATTTAACAATTTTGTTGTTTTGTGAGGTTGGTTTTTTTCTTATGTGAAATTAAGTGATTATTTTTTCTAATATTTGTTTACTTCTTTGTCCAAAATAGTTTGCAAACATTGTCGTTCAATAAATAAAAGTGAACAAATAAAAAAAAATGTATAATTTATTGAAGGTAACTAGCTTTGAAGTTTAGTTTACCCGCTCGGGTGCAATGGGAAGATGGGAAGTCATTTTTATATTATTCTTAGAATCAACTTCAAACCTTTTGGAAGGAGAATCGAAAGCTTGCCAAACGCTGTCAACGCGATACAAGAAGATGAAGGGAATGCGTTATATGATGTTGCATTAATACCACCTGACGTTGATTACAACACAGACGAGGATGAAATTGAGGTTGATAATCTGGAAAGTGTACAAATCCCAAATGATGTTCCAGGTAACATTGAAATTTTTGTCAGAGATGAAGAGTGCGACAGTGAGGACGAAGTTCCTTTGTCAATGCTAAAAGCTTCAATTCGTGAAAAAAAAAAATTTCATTCCACGGTGGTCTGTAAGCGAAGTCGAACTGAATTTGAGTTCTACCAGCAACTTCGAAAACTGTATTTTAGACGTGAAAATGAGATTAGAAAATAAATCTCCCGTTGACATTTTCGAAACGCTGTTTGATGATGCCGTCATTCAATTGGTTTTATATCAAACTCGTCTTAATGCTTCCCAACAGAACATCATAATTTTGAACTATCGAAACAAGATCTGCAGGTTTTTATATGCATCCTGTTTATAGTGGCTACCACTCAATGCCAAGGGAGTCCATCTATCGGCAATTGGACAAAGACACGCGAACTCCAAAAGTTGCGAACATGTCTCGCAACAGATTCTTTGAAATAAAAAAGTTTACTCACTTGGCCGACAACTATCAAATAGATGTTCAAGATGAAATGGCTAAAATAAGACCCCTAATGAATTTGTTATGCCAGAAATTTAAAAACTGGGGCTTTATGCATGAACAAATATCTGTTGACGAGGCCATGATGAAATATTTTGGTCACCATTCTTCAAAGCAATTCATAAGAGGAAAACCAGTAAGATTTGGATTCAAAAACTGACAAGTAGTTATGGCTATTTATATAATCTTGACACATACTGCGGTGCTAAAAATATAGACCCTGAAAGATCGTTTATACCATTACGATCTCGAGTCATTCTTGAATTATTAGAAACTGTTAAATTTCCTTCTGACCACATAATATTTTTCGATAACTATTTTTCTTCCCATGAGCTGATGCGTCTATTGAAAACAAAAGGATTCAAAGTCACTGCAACCACAAGAGAGAATAGGACAACGCAATGTCAATTACAAGTGAAGAAAGAGTTCAAGAAAAAAAAGAGGAGTATATGAGCACACTTATGATCCAAGCAACAAAATTCTATTCGTAAAATTAAATGACAATAGTGTTGTCACTATGCGTTGGTCATCTGCAGAGAAAAAAAAGGTGCTCATACATCAGCCAAAACTCATCGCTGACTAAAATAAAGGTATGGGTGGCGTTGGCATGATCAAGCGGTGAATGCATACCAAATAAAAATAGGAGGAACAAAATTAGCTCCACACTAGTGAACGCTTGGAAGCTCTTTACACTCGCAACCGATTCCCTAGAGGATATATTATCATTCCAGAGAAGTATTGCACATCACTATCTAAAAAATTACACTGTAAAGACTACAACACCAAAACGTACTGTTGCTGCAAGTGTATACCATATGCCGAGGGACCCCATTTTCCTCAAAGAATTGAGAAACCTCTTAGGTGCAAAGAATGGCATATGAGGGTAAGATGGAGTTGTGAGCTTTGTGTCATTGCTCTTTGTGTTAAAAAACAAATAATATACTATTAGGCGTGACGTTAAACTTGCCATGTTTGCTGATGATACCGCCATATTTACATCAGGAATATATTACTTGGACATACAACGTAAATTGCAAATATCTCTAACTTTGTTAGAAAAATACTTTTTTAAATTTAAAATCAAAGTTAACCCTACTAAAATACAAGCTATTTGGTTTACACGTCGACGTAAAGATTGTTTCTTGCCAAATAATGTTCAACTACAAATGAGCGGATTTAATATTGATTGGTCCGAACACTGCAGATATCTTGGCATTATGATAGATAAAAAATTTAATTTTCAAACACCGATCTACAGGTGTCGATAAAAGTAACAAATATATAAGAATCTTATACCCTCTTATAAGTAAAAATTCTGAGCTGTCCATAGCTAACAAGTTAATATTGTTCAAATCGATCTTTCAAGCTATTTTGCTCTACGGTGCTCCTGTTTGGTATGATTGTGCGAAAACGCACAAAAATAAGCTTCAAATATGCCAGAACAAAGTTTTAAAAATGATGCTTGGTCTGCCATGGCATTTTTCTACTCACCGACTTCACCAGCTTGCTAGTATCAATTTTTTAGACATACTTACAGAAAAGGCCACACAAAAGTTTTAATAAAAATGTTACTTTTCTGATAATGAATTAATTAAAGATTTAATATTGTCAGATTGAATTTTAATTAAAAACAAATCTATTTTTGTTATAATATAAGTATTTTAAATAATTATGCATATTTTTGGGATAACTGCAATATTAGATATAGGTGTTAAAAAAGGGTTTTTGATTGTAGCTTTCCCTTGAAAAACAAAATTAATTAAAAAAATCACTATTTCATTCTATCATTAATATATTATAGTTGTAAAGGAAAGCATGAGTCCTATATCTCTAGATAACTTTATATTCAGAAAATGTAACTTATTATTTTATGCTACATAATAAAAAATAATAATAATAATAAAAAAAAATCCAGAGGTACAAAGAATAAAAACCCACGCTTTACCACTGTACCCGCTTGGGTATAGCCCAATAACCTTATAAGTTACTTTAAAAAAAATATGTTTACTAATTTATATTGTAATAAATGTATTCAATAAAAATATGTTAAACAAAAATTGAATTGTTAACCTTTAAGGACTGGTTTTAAATGGGTTAAGGTACTTTGATAGGTAGGTACGTACATAATAATTATTAGGTACACTTATCGGCGCAATGACGCAGAGGTTAGTGTGTTGGATTATTGATCTAAAAGTCTTCGGTAGGATTAGATGCCGCTGGGGCCAAGCAACACCTTCAAGTTTTTTTTTCCACTGCACTCTTGCGGTCGTCTGACAAACATCCAAGAGTATTAATTGTCCTTAGAAGCTTCTCAAAAATGCCGTTTGGATTGGGCTTAAAATACCTACAGTCTCTTCCACTTCGCACAAGCAAATGGTTGGAGATGCTAGCCCATAAAGGGCCTATATTTTTTTTTACTTATCAAACAATTAAAATTGGTTTCAGGGTTAAAAATCAATTCATAACTGCTTCCTTCAGCGGTATTCATGTTGAATATATTTCAAAACTACAGTGAAACCTCCCTTAGATGGACGGCGATGGTCACAACACTTTTGTCAGTCTAAGGGAGGAGGCAATTAAAAAAATATTTTTTTATAAAGAAAATAATTTTACTGACAAAAAATAACAAAAATTTGGCAAGAGTACGATAACTCAGGCGACAAGAAAAAATAACGGTTTTATGTACAACAGTTAGATACAAGCATTTTTTACTATGGGAGGGTGGGGGGGGGGGGTCTATCTCGCCCCATTTGGTCGGGAGGGGTGATTTAAAAATAACGGAAATACTTACAATTAAGTATTGCACTTTTTTTTTTTTTTAAATGGGTTTCACATAATTATAATTATCTTCAAAAAATCTGTTAACACTGCCTGCTTTTGTTGTATTGTATTCTATTGTATTTATTGAGCAGATTATTTATACATTATTTTCTTAGACTATAATGCACAATTTACAGAGTTATGGTATAATTCTACCATACTTCTGATAATCTATTAAATATTTATTGTGATCCATTTGCAACGGTTTCGATGTGTGTTCGTAAATTGAAGAGCATCTGGAGTGCTTTTACATCATTTTTCTTTGTAAAAATATTTTGAGTTGTGCCGCCTTGTTTGAACTGAAAGTCGTTTCCTCAAGTTGCACTGGATGTTCTTCGTCATCTTCAACTGCTGTGACATTATCATCTGATGGTCACCATCTTTATCATGTTTCATGTTCATCTTCTGATGATGTTCACATACCCAGCAATACGTATAGATTCTCCTGGATCAACATCAGATTGACGCTCTTGAAGGAGTCTTGGAATTGTTCCTAGGTCTGACAACGGTAAATCATCTTCTGGATCAAATTGATCAAAATCTCTGGTGACTGATGCTTCAAAACTAAATTTTTTTAAGCAGTTTACAAATGTTTTTGCTTCTACTTGCTCCCAAGCAGTGTCTATAAAACAGAAAGCATCTAACACGTTTGCAGTTTTTAGTAGAGCGCTTTCATTTCCAGCAATATCGATGCTGTTCACAATATGCTTCAGCATTTTAGTGAACGGTAATAAAATTTAAAATTGCTAATTACACCTTGGTTAAGAAGCTGATGTGGTTGTTGGGTGGGAGGTAAATAATATTTGTTTTTTTGAGTCGTAAGTTCTTCAGACGGGAAGATACATTGCCCAAGAAAAGGAATACTTTCTTCCTTTTTAGTCCCATTTTTTTGTCAAAAGATATGAGCCAATCGTTTATTACTTCTTGGGTCATCCAAGCGTTCTTATTGTGTCTGCACTGTACTGGGAGTTCGGTGTGCTTTAAATTACCATATGCTCGTGGGCGAAATGATATGTCTTTTACTGAGATCTTTTCTTTTTCAGTTGCCATGTTCGCACATTGTAACACTGTAAGGCGCTCCTTTGAAAATCTTGCACCAGCACATGTCTACTTTAGGACATTTTTGAAAAATATACCTTTTCCGTTTTTCAAGGACCTCTTGGTAAAATAAATTTTAACTCAAGAATAAAAAAATGTCCTTAAAGACCAAAAAAGGGATATTTGTCCAAAACATCCTTAGAAACTACGCTGTATTCTTGTGCTAAAATTTAATTTACCATGATGTAACCTATCGTACCTACTGTATCTTTTGTAGGTGGCAATTGTACAGTAGTAGTGTATTCGCTGATTATTGAAAGGTCGTGCGTTCACATCCCGGCCAAGTTCATTATTTTCGTCAAATACATAAAAAACTAGACCTCCCTAAGCAATTTAGACACCACCCGTCGAGAAAAACCTTACAACTGCACCCAGACACTCAGTGGCGGACTAAGCCTGTCAGAGGCCCGGGCGGCAAAGCTGAATGAGGCCCCCCAGCTTTTTATTCAGTTCATATTTGTATGTATAAAACAGTTTTTTTTTAATAATAAATACGCACTAAAGGGGTTGGGACCCTTATAATGTATAGCTACACATCGCGGCCGTTAAGGAAATTAGGCTGAGAAGAAAAGGAGAGATGCCAATGCACGTTGGTTTTGAATGTTTGTAGGTTATAATGTGAATGAAAAACAGTGCGTGGAAGAGTGTTCCACATTTCTGTTGCACGGCTGAATAAAGATTCTTTAAACTTCACCGTACGTCCGATCACAGGCTTGAGGGTGAACTGATGAGCATTCCTTGCATGACAGGTATTACAGTTGAAATGTTCAAGGGGAGGAATGCAACAGGCTATTTCGTTTAAGCACTTATGGTGAAAATAACGATAAAATAACGAAAGGCAGGAGACATTACGACGATGACTAAAAGAGTCAATCGATCCCGCGATGTCTCGGTCGCCAATGAGTTTCATCGCGCGTTGTTGCTGTTGTATCCTGTCAAGTAGCTCCAAATAAGTTATTGGTGCACCGGACCAGATATGAGCGTTGTACTCGATTTTCGGGCGAATAAACGCCTTATAAATTGTAGCCAGATCAGAAGAGGTGACATATTTCTTACAACGCTTAAGGAAGCCTAGACATTTCGCGGCATTCTTGGCGACACCGAATATGTGGTCATTCCAACGAAGGTTGTCATTAACACATACATCTACCGAGAATGGAAAGTCTTTCGGTTTCAGCGATCCAAGTGTCATTCATGGATAATGGCAGTGTGTGGATTTTGCTTTAATTTTTGCACTGTGTTTTTGAAGCATTAAATTCCACTCTATTGGTTGTACCCCACTGAGTTATGCTGTTAAGATCGGAATTTAATGAGCTTAACATACGTTGCCGTTCCAGTTCCAATATGATGAGGGGCGTGACACAAGAAACGAATATGAGAAGCTAAGGGTATTGTCATCAGCAAAGGAATGGATTAGATTAGAAGTAACAGACAGGAGATCATTTATAAAAATGAGAAAAAGAGTCGGGGACAGAACGGAGCCTTGGGGGACACCAGCATTTATTTGGTGAGTTGCAGACTTGAAACCGTCCAAAATAAGTGTATAAATAAGTGTTTATGTTTATTTCGTTAAAATCTGGTAAGTGAAATTTAAATTCGAATTCAATTATTTAGGCTTAATAAACATACCTACGTCAATACGAAATGGATATGGGTGAGGAAAATGAAATACGAATCGATCGACAAAAAAAAATTAGAAAAAATAAATCGAAGATAGTTTTTTTTATTTTTTGTAGCGTGTTATATGTGTTTTCGTGCCATCAATTTACTGAATTCCTCAATAACTTCTGTGAAATCGATTTCTTTGGACATTTTTCTTTCTATTGAAACCACGACTGGATTAACCAGTCGCTCTTGATCCATTGTAGATCGAAGATAATTTTTTAATAGTTTAAGTTTCGAAAAACTCCCCTCGCATGATGCAACCCAGATGAAAATGGTCAAGAAGTATTGTGGTATGAGCGATATACAGGGTAACGATTCATTGAAGTCGCATTTTATTATAAATTGAAGGATTTGGGGGCCCCCCAAGACCGTAGGCCCGGGGCGGGCCGCCCCTTCCGCCCCCTGGTTAGTCCGCCACTGCAAACACTTCTTCCCTATCTCTTTAATCTTTCTAATATTAAGTAGCACCGAAGAGCATGTAATGAAATACGATATTGCCAGGTGCTGCTTGCGCTGTGTTCTTAGCACTATAAGGGTACTGTAACATTACCCCTTCAGCGTAAGCAAATAATAAAAAAAAACGTCTTTACGATTATTGTTCTCAACTTAAGCTTTCTTTACCAAATTTCCATCTTGGTGTAAAAACCGTCAACGAAATGTTCGATCAACAAGGCATCAGCATCAGCTGTGCATCGCATCAGCACCGCAAATAACCAGTGATGTCACAATGATATTGATTAAAATGAGTAACAAAAATCAATGTGTGTGTGTACTCATGTACGCGCGTTAGAAGTTATTCTTCTTTGGCGTAATGTTTATGTAATTACGTGTTAGAAATCGTTTACCAAGTAGGGAAATGAGAAATATATTCGATAAAACTTCAATTTAGTGAATTTAACCTTGAACACAGAAATACTTCGCGGTTTCTAAAGACATTTCAGAAAACTATCCTTTTTTTTGGGTTCCAATGAGCTCCCGGTAAAATAACCTAATGTCAAATTAAATCCAAACACTGGACTTGTTTCACACCTCTCACCCTGAAAAATACGACATAAACGTATTACCACCTCTATTTTCGTCAGACCATTGTGTCAGTGTCATATCAGCGAATTTCTCGTTCTCCGGTCACATAGTTAACGAAGAAACTCCTAAGCCAATTGGGAAAAACTAAACGGTTTCTTTAAGAGTTTTAACATGATTTTATTGGGTATGAAATGCTTTAACCCTAACCAGATAAAAAGTATTGAACCCAAGGGGTAAATGCGTGGTGTGACCCAGTTGCAAAAAGGCTATCAGGTTAAAAGAGGTAAGCTTTCGGTCTTATATATCTGAGGAAAACCGGAAAAAGTTCAAACGAGCCAGAAATGACTGCAGTGCACTTATTAATCGTGTAAAATTCTAATACGACCAAAAGCTGAGGCAAAAAATACTACAAAGTCCCACGCGTACAAACAATTTTTGGTAGTTTGTCAAAAACATCAAGAATTTGACTTCGTCTCTATCCCGACGCTCATTTACAACGACATTCCAGCTGTTAGCTCTATGGATAAAGCCAATTTGGTTGCTGCTGACTTTGTAGCTAGCTCAACGCTCCCATAGATTGTGCTTTATCTCCCCCTGTACTCGAGCGCGTAGAATAGTCTATGGGACCAATCCACTTTCGCACTCGTACAGTGGCTACAGTACTTCGAGATCTTGTCATACACAAATCCGCTGGTCCAGATGGTGTTTCCCCTATCGTTCTGAAGAGGTGTTCTTCTATGCTGGCAAAACTACTGCGTACGCTTTTTTATTTGTCCTTTTCCCCAGAACCATTGTTTTGTGCAATAAGTGAATTCTCTGCTTCTTAGGAGAACATTATTATTTGCGGTGACTTTAACGCTGCTCTTTTAAAGTCAGACACTAGAGCTCGCCAACTCCTGGACTATATCACTGCCTCTGGGCTTTCTGTGGTCAATTCATATGCCACACGCTTTGCTCCAAACTGTTCCCCTAGTCTCCTTGATCTATTTTTTGTATCTGATCACTGTAATGTTTTGCTTCAAGACCAGCTGACCTTAGAGGGCATATCTGATCATGACCTAATTTTTTGTACCTACAATATTGATTTATCTCGTTCCACTATACCGTTAACTTTTGAATTTCCAGACTTCGCCTCTGTCGACAATAATGCCTTGCAATTGGATGCTAGCCTTCTCCCATGGCACTATTGTTATTTCGTCTCAGATGTGAATGAAAAAGTAAACCATATGCAATCCCTATTATTCGACCTTTTTTATAAGCATGTCCATTTAAAGACTGTTACAGTGCATAATAAGAATTGCCCTTGGTTCACATCTGAGGTCCTCACTGCTTTGAGGACTCGCCGAGAATTGTATTCGAAGTGGAGGCTATGCCCCACTAGCCTTAATTGGGAGACATATTGTCGTGCTCAAAATCAGGCAACTTTTGTCACACGCGGAGCAAAAATAAGATATTTTATGTCCAAGCTGGGTACCGATCAATCTTCCAAAGAACTTTGGAGTAATCTGCGTTCAATCGGTATTGGAAAAAAAAGGTTACTTCGACCTAAAAGATCTTTTGTACCGTATGGGCCAGAAAAGTTTAAACTAGTAGAATTTCCACTTTCCGTGTAAAGCAGACAATTTTACCAGTAGAAGAATTCTTTATGTCCTCGGGGCTCATTTGCTCCCTGAAAAAGATCTTCTTTCTAATTCCATTAAGGGCTGGACATTCACATAAAATGTGTTCAGCTGACTCGTCCTCTTCAAGACAGAGTCGGCACTCAGGAGAGTTCTCACGCACATGGTGAGCTGTCTAACGCACATTATAAACTTCTGCGTAACCTCATCGACTTTTCCGGATAGCTGGAAGTTGGGGAAGGTAATTCCCGTGCCAAAAACAACTCAGCCGTCTTCAACCTCTGATTTCCGTCCCATCAGTATCTTGCCTTGCTTGTCAAAGGTTATTGAAAAAATTCTTGTTAAACAGATCTCAGGTCATCTGGACCGAAATGAATTGCTGTCCTCAATACAGTCTGGATTTCGTGCTAACCACAGCTGTTCTTCAGCTATGGTGAAAGTACTTAATGATGTACGGATTAACTATGACTTAGACTATATAACGGTGCTCTGCTTGCTCGATTTCTCTAAGGCCTTTGACAGTGTGGATCATGACATTCTGTGTAAGAAACTGAAGTTGTACTTTGCCTTCAGTAAAAGATCGGTGCGTCTGATAAAAGGTTATTTGTGTAAGCGTTCCCAAGGAGTAGTAGTTGGGCGAAAATCTTCAGAATCACAATCATTAATGGCAGGAGTACCGCAGGGTTCAATTTTAGATCCTATTTTGTTTTGTGTGTTCATTAACGACTTACCAAAAGTATGCTCGAACGTATCTGGCCACCTCTACGCTGATGATGCGCAGATTTATCTTTCCAGACCAATTGGCCTTACTGAGAATCTCGTTTGCCGATTCAACGAAGATCTTGAGAATATATACAACTGGACTCGTTGTAATGGACTTACCCTCAATCCAGCCAAATCGCAGTTGATCTTAATCTCCAAAAAACTTTATGACCCCGCAGAGTTACCGCCTATTTATCTGAATAACTCCCAACTTATATTTGCAGACGTGGTTACCAACCTTGTTATAAGTTAAATCGCTCACTATCTACCGTCAATCATATCAATTACACTATTGGCCGAATTTATGCCGGATTGCGTAAACTCTGGCTTCTCTCAGGTTTTGCGCCAATACACACGCGACTAAGACTCGTTAAAACTCTGCTCGTGCCAGTTATTGATTATGCTCTCGTCGTTTATTGCAAACTAGATTCCCTATCCCAACATAAATTAGTCGTTGAACACAATTCAAACCACCACAAAGCGATCCTTGGCTGCACACTTCAGCAATTCATGGACTTTAGGTGTTGTGTTTTCTTGCATAAAATTATCCAAAAAAGATCCCCGCCATGTCTTTTTGAAGATCTTCAGTTTGCTCAATCAGACAGAACGTTTAATTTAATAACTCCCTACTCAAACTATTTGAACTCATCGCGCCTTTTCTTTGGCCATGCTATCAGACTTTTGAATACTCTCCCCCCTGCAATTAAACAGATTGTTGAGGTCACGAATTTTAAAAAAGCTGCTTTCAAATATTTTGTGAATTGATCAATCTTTGTGTATCAATGTATCTAATCTACTTTTCTCTAATTTTTTACCCCCCCCCCCCCCCCCTTGTATCCTTTTTTGCCTTTTGTTGCTAAGTAAATCTAGCTTCTATTGTAGTTGAAGTATCTATTTTGTAACATGTTTTATATCCTTTAATTTATACTCAATAACTCTGTTCACACTATCTGAATTCGTATGTATGTACAAGGTGGCGCAAAAGTCATCACCCAGTGGCGTTCACCAATCCGACTGAAAACTACATAGGATAGATGTCAAACGTCGTGGATCATTTAGAACATTGGCACACAGAATTGCCTAAGGCACACCCAAGGGCTGAAAACCCTTCGGAAGATGCTCGTATAATTTTTGCAAATAGCGGCAAATGTCAATTTTACTTTGACATTTGTGAAGTAAACAGATGACAACTTTTGCGCCACCTTGTACTATAAAAGACTATGTCTTACTTGTACGTTATGTTGAAATAAATTTAAATTGAATTGATTCTTCAGGGCTCTTTCCGAGGAGATGTAAAACAGCATTTGTCCAGTCTGTGGCGAATCTTCTTCTCCCTCCTCCTACCGACCAATTGCACTTACGTCCCTTCTTTGCAAGATCGTGGATCATGGCTGATCAACCGTCAGCTAATGAAATATCTTGAATCCCGAAAACTTCTCAACGACCGCCAGTACGGTTTTCGCGCAAACAGGTCCACCGGTGATTTGATGACATATCTAACCGAAAATGGAACCAATCTCTTCACGAAGGTGGTGAAAGTAAGATCGTTGCGCTTGATATTTCAAAGCCATTTGACAGAGTTTGGTATCAAGCTCTCTTTTCGAAAATGCGTGCACTTGGAATCGATGCTAATCTTCTTAAATGGATTAGAAATTACCTTTCCGTTCAATTCAAATTGTTGTGGACGGTTTCAACTCTGCAACTCACCAAATAAATGCTGGTGTTCCCCAAGGCTCTGTTCTGTCCACGACTCTCTTTCTCATTTTTGTCTGTTACTTCTAATCTAATCCATTTCTTTGCTGATGACAGTACCCTTAGCTTCTCATATTCGTTTCTTGGGTCACGCCCCTCTTCTTCGGGTGTGGAACTGGAACGGCAACGTATGTTAAGCTCGTTAAATTCCAATTTTTTTTTTTTTTTTTTTAAAGTTCTGGCTCGCCAAGGCGATTAAATATGGGGCACTTCGACCTAAAAAGATCTTTTGTGCCGTGTGGGCCAGAAAAATTTAGACTAGTAGAGCTTCCACTTTCCGTGTAAAGCGGACAATTCTACTAGTAGAAGAATTCTTTATGTCCTCGGGGCACATTTGTTCCCTGAAAAAGATCTTCTTTCTAATTCCGTTTAGGGCCGGACATTCACATAAAATGTGTTCAGCTGACTCGTCCTCTTCGAGACAGAGTCGGCACTCAGGAGAGTCTACTATTTTCATTTTGTGTAGATGATATCTTAAACCATGGTGGCCAGTAAGGTAACCTACTAAGTTTTTGATATCATGCCTGCTTAGGTTTAGGCATTTGCTGGCATTTTTATTGAAAGGCCGAACGGCTTGTTTGGTCTGTCTTAAACCTAGGATGCTTTCCCATAGATGGATACATTTTCTGTATTCCCAGCTTTTTATTGCTGCCGTTGCTGCTGATCTAGGAGTGCAGCAGAAGGGTTCGGGACCTATGAAGGGTGTTTCCGAACCTTTTCTGGCCAGTTCGTCGGCCTTTTCGTTACCTTCCACCTAGACATGACCCGGAACCCACCATAGCTTGGTCTTGTTACTTGTTCCGAGTGCCTGTAGGGTGTTGAAGCAGTACATGACTGATTTGGAGTCAATCGTATGCGAGCTAAGGGCGTTTATAGCTGCTTGACTATCCGTGAATATATGGATGGTTGCACCTTTTATACCAGATAGATTTATGTGGCTAGCGCATTCCTGAATGGCGTGGAGCTCTGCTTGAAATACGCTGGGACTTTTCCCCATGGGTATCGTAAAGCATTTGTTTGGTCCGTATATTCCCGCTCCTACCCCCGCTTCCATTTTAGAGCCATCAGTATACCACTTTATGCCGTTGTGGCTGTTAGGTGGGTTATTACTAACCCATGCTTCTCTCTTGGGGATCTCCGTGGAGAATCGCTTGTTGAAGCATAGTGTTTTATGGATGCGGTCTGTGACCGCGCAGTACATGTTGAGTTCTGGCAGTTCATCAAGAAGGGTCTTAAGTTCCGGATGATCGTTAAGACTTATCTCGTTTAACTGTATTTGACTTATTGCACTGCGGATCGCCCCTTTTTGAATGTATATGTGGAGAGGTGTAATACCTTTTATTGCCTCTATGGCAGCCGTTGGACAGGTTCGCATGGCTCCGGAGATACCAAGGCACGCAAGCCGTTGTACCTTTTTGAGCTTCTCTATTGCGACCTTTTGTGTGGATTTTGTCCACCATACAATGGAGGCGTATGTTATAATGGGTCTTATCATCACTGTGTAGATCCAGTGGACAATCTTTGGAGAGATTCCCCAGGTTCTGCCATATGTGCGTCGACAGGCCCATAAAGCTCTGTTAGCTTTAGTGATTTTGTTGTTGATGTGAGAGTTCCAGTTTAGTCTTTTGTCCAGGATTACTCCAAGATATTTGACTTCGTCGGAATACTCAATGGTCGTGCCATTTAGTGAAATCTGAGCTAAGCTGAGATTTCTTCTTTTTGTGAAAGGAACTATGATAGCTTTACTGGGGTTTATGGAGAGATTTTCCTTGACGCACCAGTCTATAGCTATCTTAAGGGCGTTTTGCATACCTGAAGTAACTACGTTTGATTCTTTGCCCCTAATAATGATGACCAAGTCATCGGCATACCCTATTATGTGGTAGCCTAAGTTACTTAATTTTTGAAGTAGGTCATCTATGACCAAAGACCACAGGAGGGGTGATAAAACTCCTCCTTGTGGACAGCCTTTTATAGCTGAAACTGATACTGAAGTCTGTCCTGACGAAGTAGTGATTTTCCGACTTTCGAGCATCGCTTTTATCCAGTTTATGGTGGGAAAGTCTACCTTTCGGTGAATTAAAGCATTTGATATTGAATCAGAACCGGTGTTATCAAAAGCACCCTCTATGTCAAGAAAAGCGCATAGTGCAATTTCTTTGCAACGGTAGGCGTTGTTTATGTGATTTGTTAGTTTTAACAGGGCGCCTTCCTTTGATTTGCCTTTTTGATACGCATATTGACAGGGGTGTAGAGGCATGCTAAAAGTTACGCATTCTCTGATATGAACGTCAATTATTCTTTCCATTGTTTTCAGGAAAAAACGATGTCAAGCTTATGGGACGATAGGATTTAGGTAGTTCACTAGGTTTGTTACCTGGTTTGGGGATAAATACTACATTGACCTCCCGCCAAGTGCGTGGTATGTAGTAATTCCAATCTTAGCAGCATAACTCAGTGGGGTGAAACCAATAGAGTGGAATTTAATGCTTATAAAACGTAAACCTCCGTTGGAATGGCCACATATTCAATGTCGCCAAGAATGCTGCGTAATGTGTAGGCTTTCTAGACTTTTTCCAAAACTTTTCCCAGTTATTTCGAGTATTTTCCGGACCTTTTGGTAGCGTTAGATTTGGTTGGTCTTGCCTTGCGGGCAAACTGTTGCCTTTGATAGTTCGGTGTATTTATTTGTGTTTGGGTAAAGCCATTGTTTGACCGGCGACCATATTTTTATTTTATTTTCATGCATAAACATGATGAAATTCGCAATAAATTGAATGCAAAGTACATATGTACGTACTTTTCAATTCCAATAAATACAATATCTGCGTCCTTTATTCAATCAATACAATCCCGGTTAATTTAAAACAAACTCCATTTCATTTCGATGACGGAAGCAAGTGGAAATTCAAAAATCCGGCAAATAATTGGGTTCCGAAATCCGATAACTGCGAAGTAGGTTCCGATATCCGATTGCTCCCGCTACAACGCTTTCGTTACAATTAAAATTTCTTCTCAATGCACCAAAAGAGGTTAACTTCAAAAAAATGTAAAATTAAATAAAACTTATTATTGCACAAGAATTGCAATGCAAATCTCTGAATAATTCTCTCGAATTTGACATTGTCAACTTTGATTGAATAAAATAAATAATGGCATAAACTCTGCCCTCACTTTCCACAAATAGTTTTGTTGTTCCAAACAAACGGAAGAAGTGACATGTTCTTAATATTTTCATCTTCTTAACCGTAATTAAAGCTCTTTAAAATCATTTCACTAAATTTTCTCTCACGTTCACGAGAATAAACATTCCAGCTGCATTTATTAAATAAGAAGTCTTCATCGGAGCTTACTGAAAAAGTAATTGTTCCATGTTTGCAGCGAAATTTAATTTTCATTCATTTGGCTGAGGCACTCTATATGTACCGAATACCATTTGTAGAAGCAGTAGAAATATTGCAGTGCAACTAGCTTATTGGAATTCGAAATTCGCTTTAAAATGGTTAGTCTTGTCATGGTTGGTTTTAATA
The DNA here is from genome assembly GCA_949715645.1 of Portevinia maculata. Lineage (NCBI taxonomy): Eukaryota > Metazoa > Arthropoda > Insecta > Diptera > Syrphidae > Portevinia > Portevinia maculata. Next base: position 9,515,054 of record OX454525.1, on the reverse strand, counting down.
TAAGAATTCGATGGATACCTTTTCTGATTTGTTTTTACAGTTCCCTTGCAAACGTCTCTCTTTCTGCGAAGAAGGTAGATTTGTTATCATAATGAATGATTTCCACCCAAATTTCTACGAATTTCAACAAAATCATAAAAGTTTTTAATCACATTTGATTCCCGAAAAGTTTTGCTAACGCAGTACCTACATGAGCAGACCTATAGAGTGTGACCAAGAGTAAATATTGCTCAGGGCAGACATGACCTTTAAATAATTTGCTGTTACTGATTGGTAAGTTGTCGTTTGTAACTTTACATAACGAAGAGTCTGCTAGATAAAGTACACTGTACACACCACATTCGAAATAAATAGCAAGGAAAATGGCAATTTTAATTCAGTTCAAAAAACTTCAAAACAATTTGTATTTGTAATAACAAACATAAAATTGCCTCTCAGCTAAATGTATTTCAAAGAGCACTTGATCTATAACATTTAAACTTTCAAGAATTATGAAAGTAAATGTGTTCCTTTTTGGGTAGATAGAGGCTCGAGCTAGAAACAACGACATATGAATTGCATTCCATTTGCGTAATATTCCTTAGTCTTGTTACCAATTGGCTCATATAGAAAACCTAAGAACTATGTATTTCGAGGGTAATATTTTATTGCTGGCATTAATTTTATTTGAATTTACAGCAAAACTTCGAAGGATACAAGTGTTGTTACACTTGTTGGGATGTTATACACGACCTCCCTCCAATTGTATGAATGCGAAAGAGAAACTTTACACTGTAAATAAGCAGACACCCATCTGCATGGTTCGAGTTGTAATTTTAAACTTTAGCCTTTTTTTTTAAATGATTAATAGCGTTGCATTTTCGCAAGAGAATAGCCGAGGGAAACAATGCATTAAACTTTGTATGATTAACTTTTTTTTTGTTTTATCAGTTTAATTTTTGATTTAACATTAAATTAACATAAACTTCAGTCACATAAGCTATTTTTACTTTTCAAACTAACGCCGACCATGAGGTCCCATTAAAGTGTAAAAGGCATTTTTGCTATTTCTATAAAATACAATGATGATAGCGATGTCTATCTAAGCTGTGTGCCTACGCCAACAGTGTTTGATTATGGTGAGCTACGGGCATCTATTAATTTTGGTTATACAGGTATGCCCACGATAGTTTCGCCAAACTTTTTTAAACTCAAGATAAAGGAACTTCAAGAGCAAATTTGGCAACGGAAAAAACTTCAACAGCTGAAGTTAGACAAAATAGATTGAAACCACCAGTAACTTTGACAGGTAATTCAGAAAACATATTTTTTTAGCTCAAAGAAGAAAGATTTTTTTTTATTTGAAGGTTGCTATAACTATTGAATGATTTCCGTAAGGATTATAGGCATTTGTAGGTAGAGCTGTTGCACTTTTATTTGAGGTTTGAAATGACTAATTAAACGAGTTTAAATGCGTGGAAAAGAGCAAATTAAAACGCAAACGACAGCTGCGCCGATGGTTGAAAGTCGATATATGAGAAATGCCAAACTTATATTCGCCGGTGCAGTATGGCTGGTTGGATGCTACCGACTCGGTCGCTCAGCTGGGGTGGGTTCGCAGACAAATTGGATAGCGAAAATGGGATAAAATGGGCGCCGTACAATCTCAAGGAATTGTGAAACCTTTGGTAAAATTTTCCGACGGTGAAATGCTGAAAATAAGATGGGATTGGGGCGAAATAAAAAAAGAATAATTTCAAATCGTTATCGTATTGCTCCGTGGAGCAACGGTCGATTTATTGAAACTAGGGGTCGTCCATGGTCGAAATTCGACCAATTTATTCTATAAGTTGAAAAAAAACAAAGTCGACTGTTATACATATTAATCGGAAAATTAAATTTTTCGACATTGCATTCTCTGATTTCACATGATATAAAATTCGGCATTTTCTAGTAACTTCAAGCATTTCCAAGTAACTTCAAGCATGTCCAAGACAAGCATGTCCAAGACAAAGCAGATTTGGCCAAAGCTGGATCTGAAACGCTCTAAGTGTTTGATATCTCTAAACAGACTTCACATTGGTGCTATAATTGGTGCGATCACCGGACACTGTCTCATAGGCAGACATGAAACAAGGCTTGGCGTCCACACAAATGACTTCTGCAGAAGCTGTATGGACGAGGAAGAGGAGCAGACGATTCTCCACCTTCTCTGAACTTGTCCTGCTTTCTCTCAAAGACGTAAACTCCATTAAGGATCATTCTTTTACAATGATCTTAACGATCTAATTAACACCGACATAAAAAGTCTGTCAAGCTTCATCAAAAGCTCCCACTGGTTCAACGAGTAGGAGGATGATACATCCGTGTGGTATCACAATGGGCCTGTCATTGGCCTACAACCTAACCTAACCTAACCATGTCCAAGTAAATTCAAGTATGTTCAAGCATTATCAAATGCATAACATGCACAGCAATGTTGTTGTTGGTAACTTCAAGTAACTTCAAGTATTTTCAAGCATTTTCAAGTAACTTCAAGCATTTTCAGGTAACGTCATGATATAAAATTTTTCCGTTCCGATTGGCAGATAATTGCGTTACACAGCAATGTTGTTGTTGTTGTTGTAATTTCATCTAATTCGCTTCATTTTACCTGCTGTAATTCATAATGTGTGTTATATATGTGAATAATTTTTGTATTGTCCCCTACCCAAATATATGCATATAGTGTTGGCATATCTATGTGACGTATAATAGCAAAAATGGGTGGAAACACGTTATAGGCAACTCCGTATTAATATATAGATTGACTTTAAAATTGCGGAACAAAGGAGAGATCGCTGTTAGGAATGGCCCACTATCGCTATTTCCCGAATGAAAAAAAAGACAAAATGAAGGGTCTGGAACGAAAGCCTACCGAGTTTTCCGAGCACAAACACAAACGCACTATTTTAAAAAAGATGAAAAGACACTCTACTTAGCTGTAATTCGTTGCCTGTCCTGCCACTTATCTCCTCAGCTGGTCTTCTGCCTTTTTCTTTTTTGGGCCCTTCTAACTCTAAACTCCCTTTAAACTACTTAGTAATTTAAGTTTAAAAACAACCCTGCACTATTCTCAAAAGAATCTCTCTACTACCTCTGATGGTCAACCAAGAAGTGCCGGCTTGTCCACTTCTAGAATTATTTGTCCGTCATTGACCATTATCTCTCTCACTCATACTGCCACATTCAGCAATGACGAAATCTACTAAGGCTTATTTTAGCGATCATTCAGTCACTCTACTGTAGTGTGCCACCGTCTCCGTCTCACTCACTCATCCGTTTCTGAATTCGCCCAAACTCTGAGGAGGTTTCTCAGGCCGAACGATCCGATGGACGCATTCACACAACTCCACCAAAAGATCCTAATGGGACGAGTTCACAAACACTTAAACAATTAGACAAGACAATTAATGTCGGGCGCAATGGCTCAGTGGTTAGTGTGTCGGACTACTAAACGAAAGGTTCAATTCCCTTCGGGGCCAAGTAACATCTAGAGTTTTTTCCACTGTCCCACCTCTCAAAAATGTGCCGTTCGGATTCGGCGTTAATTTGTAGGTCCCTTCCACTTCGCACAAGAAAGTGGTTGGAGATGCTAGGTTTTTAGGTTAATGCCAAACATTTTTTTTTTAATTAATGAGAGAAACGAGAAAGTAATTGGAACGCGAAAATGTCTCCACGAAAGAAGAAGTTATAAGAATTAATAAAAAAAATAAGAGAGGAGAAAAGACGAAGAACCGAGTGAAGTTGGATTCTTGTTTTGGGACTATACCAGCTGATGTCTCAAATTGGTAAAACCTGTGAAGTGTTTGAGAAGATGGAAGCTCAAAATTACTCTCTGCGAACTATTCTAACCCGGTGGACTCTCGAGCAGATTTGGGGGAAGGGGACCCTGGAAAGCGTGCCATTTCTTACAATGTTTGTATTCGTTGGGCCTTGGCCTTTGATGCCTTCGTTTCCATGTATTGTCTGCATATTCGATGTTTGTTCTTCAGTGTCGCGTTCTGTTATTTGCAACGTTCAAGCTTTTTTTCAGTGTTGCTTTATGTGCCAAGTTGGGCCGTCCGCCACCTAACTACCTGTAACTACCCTTTCTGTTCGCGTTGGGGTGTGTCAAGGGATCGTCCTCAACCACACATCGTTGTCGAGGCACCAAACGTCCGTTTGGCTCGATACCTGCTTTTGTCGGCCCCCAGAACTCATGGAAACAAACGACCTTGATCGGAATCAATCAGAGGCGGCCAGTTACCCAATCTCCCAGTAGGAACCACGGAAAAAGGGACAGACCGGGGCGAAAAAGTGAATCGGGTACAAAGTGGATTGGCTGGGAAGAAACAACACTTTTGTAGCGTTCGTTTTGTAACGCAACAGAGCAACTACGAATTGTTGAAGTTGGCGCGTTAATCTGTATTATACTTCGTGCATCACTTATTCACGATCACTCGAATTTGATAAGGCAGTAGTTTGCTTTGTTTGTAAATAAAAGGAATTGGTTTTGTTTGTTGGTAGTGGTAAAGTTTCCATTAAGACCCCTTAAAGTTACTTAGGGTATTCTTGCCCCGTCGAAAGTATACCATCTTCATAAAAGTGTAACTATTCAGCCTCAATTTGGTCAATGTTCCAATCCGGAATTTAATTTCATTTGGCTCAAATTTGATGTCCGTAGGCAATTAGGTTAGGTTAGGTAGGCGGTCTGGCTTAGTGCCACACTCAGGTCAATACTGACCCATTGTGATGCCCATTGGGGCAGGAGGGTTGTCCCTTACTCATTTTGTAACCCTGTCTAGAAAAACTGAGATTAATTAATCACTGTGTTGTTCCCTATGTATCGATTGGAATTAGATGTAGTATGGCTTGAAGTGCCGCTGTTGGAGCGGTTCTCAGTACCCCCGTGATATTGAGACATGTGTCATTGAGCTTTACCATTACTCCGTATAAGAGAACAGGTCTTACTACCGACGTCTACAGCCAAAACATTATATGGGGTTGTAAGCCCCATGATGAGCCAACTGCTCTTTTACATGTGTATAAGGCAAGCATGGCTTTCTTGGTGCGTTCGTTAACGTGTTCATTTAGCTTCCGGACCAACTTTATTACTAGATAGATAGAACTGTTGCGGAATTTCAGAGTGGGTCCTTTTAAGGAAGGGAGCGAGAATTTTGGTTTTCCTAGTAAAAAGGACCAACTCAGTCTTCGTCAGATTGACACTGAGATTGCAGGGGCTCAGTGGTAAGTGTGTTGGATCACTAATCTTAGGATCCCCGGTTTAAATTCCACCGCGCCAAGTAGCACCTGCTTTCTAACGAGGAAAAAGCAAGTGCTTTAGCAACTGAACTCTGTGCTAACCACTTAGTTGTAAGTAATGTAACTGTAAACAGAAATAATGAAAACAACGTTTCTCAATCAATACAATTACTCAATACAAGTACCATCGATGTAACGAATGATATTGTATCTACCGACGACTTACAAGAAATTTTACAAAGTCTCAAAAATACTACATCACCTGGTGGTGATGGTGATGGATTAAAAAATGTATTCTTAAGAAACTTTCCTAAAAAAGGGTGTCAAATTTGTAACTTTGCTTTTCAATGCGTGTTTCAAAAAAGGATACTTTCCAAATACGTGGAAAACGGCTAAAGTTATCCCAATCTCTAAGCAAGGCAAAATGCTTGCCTGCCTTCTAGCTACAGGTCAATTAGTTTATTAAGCTCTTTAAGTATATGCTCAGAAAAATTAATAAAAAACAAACTATTGCAACATGTCGATCAGTTTGATATCCTGCCACAAGAACAGTTTGGTTTTAGAAGACATCATAGTACCGTTCACCAGGTTGACAGGATAACAAAAGATATTAAACATAATTTATTACAATAGGAAAAAGTACGGGAATGGTTTTTCTTGATGTTGTAAAAGCATTTGACTCTATGTGGCACGAAGGAATCATTCACAAACTCCTTGATTTAAATGTTCATACTTTACGTCGTAAAAATGATTTCGTCCTTCCTTACAAAACGCACTTTCAAAGTTTATCTAAATAATTGGTATTCCGATGTAATTGAAATCGTTGCAGGTGTACCCCAAGGATCCGTTCTTGGACCGTTATTGTATATTTTATACACATATGATTTCCCGAAACCCTATAACTGTAAAACCGTTATTTTTGCGGATGATACCTGCATTTACTCCACAGATTCAATTGGTTCCTTAATTGAAACCAATCTGCAATCCGCTTTGAATTTAGTCAAATTATATTGCGATGATTGGAAAATAAAATGAAATGCTTCTAAGACACACGCCCTCTTTTTCACTAGAAAAAGAAAAGCCTGTTACTTTCCAAGCAATAGACTTCAGTTGAATGGGGTTCAAACTGAATGGAAGCCGAGTACCCAGTATCTTGGGCTACATCTGGACAAAACTTTGACATTTAATTTGCATATTCAAGAAACAATTAATAAACATGGCGATAAAAATCCCATATCCATTTATCGTAGGTCCAAATTAAGTGTTGAAAAGAAACTGTTATTATTCAAAGTAATATTCCAAAGCATAATGCTATATGGTTCGCACATCTGGGGAACATCTGCTTTAAGTCATATTCGCAGGCTGCAAATTATGCAAAGAATCTCAAAATCATATGATCGATATAAAGTATTGTGCAGTTGCTCTAATAATATATATATTATTTTAATGTTCATAGATTTTTTTTGTTAATTATTTATTTACTTGTTTATTTATTTATTTATCTTCTTATTTATTCATTTATTTATTTATTTATCTTCTTATATATTTATGTATTTATCTTTTTATTTATTTATTTATCTTTTTATTTATTTATTTATCTTCTTATTTATTCATTTATTTGCGTTAGTATTTATTTATTCGATTATGTAAACAACATCTTTATTTGTGATTGTGATCATAAATTAAATCTAAGTCTTTTCATGTAGCTTTTCCTTCTTAAACAATTTTGAATCTGTGATAATATTATTGTATAAATGTTATAAGTTTTTCAGTAGTAAGGTAGAAAATGTAATTTCTCTGTAAATTGTGCAATCTAGAAATACGAACAAAATTTATGTAAATTCAGCTGCAGTAAAACTTTAAAAAAAAAGTTTCATCTGCCTCACTCCTCGCGAACGTCTGATAAACATCTAAGAGTATGAATTGTCATGCAAAGCTTCTTAATTTCGCCGTTCGGATTCGGCTTAAAATTTTAGGTCCCTTCCACTTTGCACAAGACAATTAGTGGAGAAGCTTTAACTGGCCGTGACTAAAGGTACAATTACACGGCCATTTTTTCGAGTCATTTAAATGAAGCTGTGACGTAAAAATCTCGTCACAAAGCCGTCATTTTAATGTCGTTCTGTGTGATCGCCTCTGTTGGGATAACATTTCAGGCGTCATGAAATGACTAGCAAAATGGCGGAGAAAATGACATGAATTTTGTGCCAATAAAATGACGGAAAAAATGACCGTGTAAACGCTCTTTAATGACGCCTAGGACGAATGACTAAACTTTTTGACTGTTGCGTCATTTAAATGGCAGCCTTCAAAAAATGACAAGGAATGAGATTCATGCCATCGCATTTTTCTACGCAAATGACAAATGACACAGCATTTAATATGATATCTGTGCTTTCATTTGGTGTTTTTGTCGTTGGGAAAGGACGTGTTGCATTTTTGTCGTGCTACTATTTCGGTACAAATTACTATGAGTGAAATGGTATACGAACCGTTGCCGTCAAGTGCCGACAATATGGACTACTCCGTCAACTATCGTGTGAGTTTGAATACCCAAAGTACAACAAAGTTAAGTAAATTAGGCAAAACGCAGAAAACAGGAGTAAATATATATAGGAAAATTGGCTATTCGTTGAGCGACGAAGAACAATCGCGTTTAATTGTGGCGGTGCAAAAGCAACGGGCGCTTTGGTATTGCTCAGTTTCAGAATCCAAACTTCAACATGTCAAAACCGATTCTTCGGCAATTGTTGTACTAGAGCTGGCCATCGACGCAGTTGATTTAACCGAAGCCAGAAAGAAGTGGAATAGCATGCGCAGCAACTTTAAGGCGTTCGTGACGAAACTGCACAAGACAAAGTCCGGTCAAGGTCAATGTCTTCGTGAACCACTTCGCTACAGCTTCCCATTTGGCTTCGTTTTTCGGAATCTATTGACAAAATAAAATATAAATAATTGGTCGCATTTCAATATTCACTAGCAAATAGCACAAAGCACACACCTTTATAAGCTCACCAACAAGAACCTTGTTAATAGCGTCGAGAACTTCCGGAACGATGCACGTTATCGTTGGCTGCGATACGCGGAAAAGGAATCGCAGCGATCGAAAATTATCACCCGTGGCCAGGTAGCGCAGCGTGATTACCAGTCGTTCTTCCGCTGAAACGCTCTCTCGCATATTTGTGTTCTGTTTTTCGATGTTGGGCACACCAACCTCAACAAATAATCGAATAGATTGGCTGACATACAAAGGACATTGCGATCTAGTTCAGGTTCGTCTTCGCGCAATTCGAGCAGTAATCCAGCACAAAATCCACTCTTCTCGCAACGGCTCAACCACTTCTTTTGCCAAATACTCCGCTTTCGTCGCGTTGGCTCGTAATCAAATTCGTCTTCACTGCTTTCCAGCACACATGCTGCCAAATACGCCGTCTTCGCAATTTCCACCATCATCGTAAAAGTTCTTTTTGACATTTTTTATTTAGATGAGTGAAAAACACTAAATGACAGAAGCTATAATTTTCTCATTGGTCATTGCGAAATCGAAATAATAGGAAAGGTGACATTTGTCATTTTGATGAGGCAAGTCATGTGATCGTCATTTTTTCGCTCGTCATTTAATGGCTTCCCAACGGAAAATTCTAAATGACTCGCAGTGTCCGTGATTTGATTTTCGGACAAAAATGACGATGATAGTCATTTCGTGTGATCGCCATTTCTTCGCAAATGACCAATGACGAATCGTGGCTTGAATGTCTATCTAATGCAACATTTTTTCCTGACGTCACAGCGTCATTTAAATGACTCGAAAAAATTGCCGTATAATCGTACCTTAATACTTTTTTTTTTTTAAGATCAAAAGAAACTCTTAAATACATTTTCATCATCATCAATGGTTGGAAACATCAACAAACTCGTTTTTTTTTGTATCAACCTTGAACGTTGAATTTTTAAACTGCCAAGGCTTATGGACAAAGCAAATCCTTTCAAACTGCCACAATGTCACCCATCAGTTTGTGTTGCTAATTAGTGGTATAAAATGGTGTTTCCGACGCAAATAGAAACATGCATTTCCACAAAAGTAGTAAACAAATTATATGAACAAAACTCTATGGAAAAAAAAAATATACATAATATATAATCATGCTTCCGCCCCCTTACTGACATACCATGTCAGAAGTAAACCTAAAAAACATCTATTTTCCCCTTACCACCGGATATGACCCTCATAACTTCTGGTGTACACCAACCAACAAACTCACAAGAACCTTACCTGCTAGGTGCAACTTGTCGCTACTGCGTGCACTTTCAATGTTTTTAAAATGCATCCTTAAAAATGCACCTCGTGTCGTCCTGAAAAACATAAAAGCAAGAAAAAAAAAACCGACTCACCTCTACCAAACATGGGAAGATTAGTGCTCAAAATAAACACAAAGCTGAATAGAGCAGCGTAATACCATAATTATTGTACAACAGGGTTTAACAAACAGATTATGTCACGTTTAGGTTAATTTGTTTATCGATGTTGGTGCTGTGCTTCGCCTTTTATCTATCGTTTCATTGTAAAGAAATCGTGCTACTCGGTGTCTTTTTGAATTAAGTCGTGCTCTCGTTTTTGTTTTCATCTGCCGATGGCATGATTCTCATTCTGATTCGTTCAAAGGATACGCCAAGGATCCCAGTCATGGTAAAGTTATAAAAAAATATTTTCATATTAATTTCAGCATCCTTACAGATGCACATGATGATATCTGCGCTTTCTGACAATGGGTCAACGTTTGTCATTAGTTTGGAGGAGTTTTTATTTGTATGCGGCTCCCCTCACGTGTGATATTAAAAAGCGTTAAAAAATTAAGAATGCAAATATAAAATCAACAAGGAGAGGTAAGGACGACGATAGAAATGTACGGTACAAAAATCAAGGAAAAACATTTTAACATAGTTTTGTTATATTTTTTTTTTAATACTCATTGAGTGCTGCAGGGACTTTGTTCGAGTGTCCTTGGTCTATGTGTGCGCAGCATTGTTGCTGGTCTGGATGTCACGGTTCTAGCGTATCCACCATCCGTGAAACTTTCGTTATGATGGACAAATGAGTCCCTCTCGGTACAGCTGATATCATTTCTCTTCTTAGTAGCATGGACCTCCTTGAACTAAAGTGCACCCACATCCAAACCTCAACTCATTCACTCTCTATATGCACCCATGTGACACACAAAATGACTGCTCCTTGAATGGATGCGCTTATTTTATTTATTTTTTCTTACTTTATTCTTGAGAAATCCCGTCGACAATTCATAGCTTCTGTTTTACCCAGTAATGATAGAATGTACATCCGAAAAAAGGACGATGAAACAAACTTTTATCGGCGGCCGACGTCTCCGTCTGGGAGGGGATGCATAATTTTCAGAGGACTTTTAGTTTGTCCTTTTTGAAAGTTTCTTTTTTCTTAAGTCGACATCATCACTCGTCCAATTGAGAGAGCAAGTCTAAACTTTTCAATTGAAGGAATTTCGTGAGGGATTTGGTTCCACAGCCCGCAAACCGAGCACTCCCACAAAGCACAAATCACCGACAAAACGCATCAGCTAATGCGAATAGAATGGAAAAGTCAGCATCCGTTATAAAATTAACATTTTAATTTTTAATAAGGCAATGTGGGAAGGGGGTAAGTAGGTTGCTTGCAACCGGGATAGAGAGTCTAAAGTTTGAGCGCAAATATCCGACGCAAATTAGATTAAGGACTTTCCACTTTTTTCATAGATTGTTAGACTACGGCACGGGTAGAATGGGGTGACATTTTTTAGACTGATAAATAGAATAATTTATTGCATATGCATACATACGCATGGAAAGTGCTTGTAACATAAGGAATACAAGCAGCATGTGCTCGTGGGTATGTGCAAATGTAATTGAATTGTGGCGGAACATGCTGGGTCTTTGTAGTTATTTAAAAGCAGTGCAGCGTTTTCTGATTTCACTGGGCAAACATATAAGGAGACTTTTTTGCGAGAACTGTCTGTTGAATAAAGATAAAGGACAAGGTATGGCGTTGTAGAGCCGTTTTTTAAAATTTAAACGAATTGAGGAAAGCTGTTTGAGTCTTTGTTAAAGTGTGATACGTCGAAATATAAATACATAAGTTTTGCGAGATAGAAATTCATTGTATAGTAAATAGCGGGTGGCAACTGTGCAGTGGTAGTGTATTCACTTGCTGATCGGAAGGTTGCGCTTTTAAATCCCAACCATGTCTAAACAGCAAAAATCCGCTACATAAAAGTCAATAGCAGTGTAGCGTATGCTTGCTCATAATATGTTATTAATACACTACTATTTTATTTACAGAAGCCCCAACTTGGACAGACATTCAACTTATAATGAGTTTGATGCCCTGTCTGATTCCATTACAAGAATTGTGACCCTTCATCCTCGTTCTGAAATCGTTATTGCGGGCGATTTCAATATACACAATTCAAGCTGGCTTCGACATTTTGGTCAGACAACACCCGAAGGAAGGTACGTCGAGATCTTTGCTGAGGTAAATAACCTGACTCAGCTTGTAAATGAGCCGACACGGCAATACCGGACATTAGCAGCTAAACTGCCAACACATTGGACTTGTTTCTTACCTCTCACCATAAATACGCTTTGAACGTATTATCGCCTCTAGGTTCGTCAGACCATTGTATCATATCAGCGAATTTCTCGTACTCCAACCACATAGTTAAAGAACAAACTCCTAAAAGAACCGTATGACAATACGAGAAAGCCAATTGTGCTTCCTCGACAGCGACGTGGATGCTGCTGCTGATATGATCACAAACATAATTCACCTGGGCATGAAGTATTTTATCCCCAACAGGATTAAAAGTATCAAACCCAAGGTTAACGCGTGGTGTGACCCGAGCTGTAAAGAGGCTATCAGGTTAAAAGAGGCAAGTTTTCGGCTATTCAAAGCCAACCCATCTGAGGAAAGCCGTAAAAAGTTTACACGAGCCAGAAACGACTGCAATGCCCACATTAATCGTGTCAAATTCTCCTATTACCAAAAGTTGAGGCAAAAAATACTACAAAGTCCCACTGGTAGTAAAAACTTTTGGTCCTTTGTTAAAAAAATCAAGAATTCGGCCTCATCATCTATCCCGACACTCATTTACAATGAAATTAAAGCTGTCAGCTCTATAGATAAGGCCAATCTGCTTGCTGCTCACTTTGCAGTCAGTTCAACGCTCCCATATTGTGCTTTGTCTCCCCCTGTGTAGGCTTAAGCGTTGTAAGAAATATTTCACCCCTTCTGATCTGGCTACAATTTATAATGCGTTTATTCGCCGGAAACTCGAGTACAACGCTCATATCTGGTCCGGTGCACCGATAACTTATTTGGGGTTACTTGACAGGATCCAACAACGCGTGATAAAACTCATTGGCTACCGAGACATTGCGAGATCGATTGACTTTCTTAGTCATCGTCGTAATGTCTCCTGCCTTTCGTTGTTTTATCGTTATTTCCACCATAAGTGCCGAAACGAAATAACCAGTTGCATTCCTCCCCTTGAACATTTTAACCGCAATACCCGTCATGCAAGGAATGCTCAACAGGAATGCCCTCAAGCTTGTGTTCGGACGTACAGTGAACAAAGAATCCTTCCTCAGCCGTACAACACGAATGTGGAATGCTCTTCCCCGCTCCATTTTTCCTACACACTATAACCTACAAACAAAACCAACGTGCATCGCTCTCCTTCTCGTCTCACCCTAATTTTCTTAACGCCCGCGCTGTGTAGCTAATACATTATAAGGGTCCCAACAAATCTCTTTAGTGCGCGGTTATTATATAAAAAAAAAAAAAAACAAAAAAACATACTGAAAATAATATAGTAAGTAATCAGGCTTAAGTAATGACCGTGGTGAGTGGAGAGTTTCATCATTACTAGAAACAACATTATTTTTGACCATGTAGGAGCAGCTAGTACAAACTGTTAAATATATATTCGACCTATATACGACAAACGTACCTACGTACTACTAATTTAGGGGGTAAATAGCGGACAAAGTTTAACTATTTTCGTTTATGCTGTGATTTATATTTAAAATTTTCAATTATTATTTCTCTAAAAAAAGGATTATAATTGATTTAAAGCATTATTATGTGCAACGTATTTACTATTTTATACTTATTACTAATTCACCATGGAACGAAGAAGTTTGCATGTAATTTATTAAAATTCTACAAATTCACCTCGAATCAAAGTATGTTTGTTAACACAGCGTATTTTCCATCATTTTGAGAGAGGATTTCGATCTTTTTCTCCAGTTGCTCCCAACTTCATACCTGACTCCACTAAATATCCTTTATGTGTGCAAGCTTCCCATTTGATTTGCACGCAAACACTAATTCAGATAGGCATTTAGTGGAGTTTTTTAGCTGTTTTCAGCTTGTAAGGCAATTCGAAAAAAATTCCTCTCAGTTGACTGCCTAGTATAGGTAGTCTGTGGCCACCGTATTCCGCGGACATTAATATTATTGAGAACGTTTGGGGCGGTTGTCCCGAGGAGTTTATGAAAGCGGGAGACAATTCGACGATTCTGCGACCCTGATTGAAGCCATTAAGAAAGCCTGGTCTACGATTTCGCTTAGGTTAGGTTAGGTTAGGTTGACGTGGCTGTCAGCTAAGGCCGACACACTTAGACCAAGATTAGGTCCATTGTGGTACCACACAGATCTGGGGATTCCCTCACTGCTCCTTGAACCAATGGGAGCTTCTTATGAAGCGCGAAAGACTTCTGACGCCAGTGTTGGCTAAGTCGTTTGTGTCGTTAAACAAGAAGTCCCCTAGATGGAGATTTCTTTTGTGGGAGAGTGCAGGGCATGTGCAGAGAAGGTGAAGTACAGTCTCCTCCTCCTCCTCGTCCATGCAGCTTCTGCAGAAGTCGTTTGAGTGCACGCCAAGTCTGGAGGCGTGCCTGCCTATTAAGCAGTGCCCTGTGATAACACCTATGGTCGAGCTAATATGCAGTCGGTTTAATGAGATTAGACACTTAGAGCGTTGCAGATCCAGCTTTGGCCAGATTCGCTTAGTCGCTAGACAAGTATTGCTACATGTCCACCTAAGGTTTGTTCTCTCGATTGCTGATAGCTTGAGCAAGAGTTTGCATGTAGCGATTGGTATTCCTAAAGAACCTTTATCGGGTAAAAGAGGTAAAGTGGTTCCTTTTTTGGCGAGATCGTCTGCCTTACAGTTACCTGGAATGTCTCTATGTCCCGGCACCCAACAGAGGTGAATGTTGAACTGCTCTGCCATCTCCGAAAGAGATGAGCGGCAATCTTGGGCTACGATGGAATTTGAAGAGGCTGAGTCCAGGGACTTAATCGCTGCCTGACTATCCGAGAAGATACGGATATCCTTTGAGGATATCACATTCCTCTTTAGCCACGACAGGGCTTCTTTTATCGCTAAAATTTCCGCCTGGAACACGCTACAATAATCTGGAAGACGGAAAGAGAGGCTAAGATTTAGCTTTTCTGAGAAAACGCCCCCACCTACCCCATCGCTGGTTTTAGATCCGTCGGTGTAGAAGTGGATCGATTTATCTTCCGCAAATGCATCATCATCCCAGAATGATCTGGAAGGAATGGTGATTTGGAAGTTTTTTCCGAACTGCAGATGGGGTATGGTGTAGTCTATGTTTCTGGGTAGAGACTTAAAGGAGTTCAAAATGATGGAGTGGCCAATCTTCTTGTTGGTCCACTGTGAGGTAGCATTTAAGCGGACAGCGGAACAAGCCGCTGTTTGCATGCTGAAAATGTCAAGGGGTATCAGGTGTAACAGAATGTCCAGTGCAGCGGAGGGGGTAGTACGGAGTGCTCCGCTAATGCACAGACACGCTGATCGCTGGACTTTGCCCAGTTTGTCGCGGTTTATAGCTTTTTCTAGAGCAGTCCACCAGACAACCACCCCGTAAGTAAGAATTGGTCTAACCACCGCAGTATATAGCCAATGCGTAATACGGGGTTGTATACCCCACTTATTGCCAATGGCTTTTTTGCAAGAGAAAAGTGCTACTGTAGCACTCTTTCTTGTATATTGGGTTTCCAACTTAACTTTCTATCGAAGATTAGACCCAAA
The DNA here is from genome assembly GCA_949715645.1 of Portevinia maculata. Classification (NCBI taxonomy): domain Eukaryota; kingdom Metazoa; phylum Arthropoda; class Insecta; order Diptera; family Syrphidae; genus Portevinia; species Portevinia maculata. The sequence goes on along the minus strand of OX454525.1, from coordinate 9,499,665 downwards.
AATTTTGCATCCTCAGAGAAGGTTAAGCTTTTACCGCTAATAGAGGGAGGGTCAATATGTGGGATTTTATATTTCCTGGAAAAGAGGACCAACTCGGTTTTGTGGGGGTTAACGCCCAGTCCACACCGATTAGCCCATCTCGTTAGCTTGTTAAGAGCGTTTTGCAGGAGTTCCTTTATGGTATTGAGGTGTTTTCCTGAGACGTCTATAGCAACGTCATCCGCATAGGCAATCACCCTGCAGCCCTCCCCTTCCAGGTTTATCAGTAGTTTATTCACCACCAAATTCCAGAGAAGGGGAGAAAGAACACCGCCTTGTGGCGTGCCTCTACTGACAGACCTCCTAGCAGATGCAACGGCCAGTTTTGAATTAATAATCCGACTTTCAAGCAGTAGATCAATCAACTCACCAAGCGAGCTATCCACCTTCAGTTCTGTCAGTGCATTTGCGATTGCAGATGTGTTAACGTTGTTAAAGGCGCCTTCTATGTCAAGGAAAGCCACCATGGTATACTCTTTGTGATGAAGAGAGTATTCGATAGTGCGTACTAAGGAGTGAAGAGCGGTTTCCACCGACTTTCCCTTACAGTATGCATGCTGAGCCGCAGACAATAATTGCGGATTTATGTTCGTGCGAAGATGGATATCAATCAATCGCTCCAGCGTTTTGAGGAGGAATGAAGATAGACTAATGGGTCTGAGGTCCTTTGGACTGACGTGGGAATATTTGCCAGCCTTGGGTATGAAAACCACTTTAACTTCTCTCCAAGCCCGGGGAATATGAACCAGGTCTAGACAGCTTTTCAGGATCATCTCCAGCACAGGCAGGATGATATCCGCTGACATTTGTAGTTCGGCAGGTATTATGCCGGTTTGAAGTTATGTAGCGCCCAAGTCAGCTTTTCCCTAGTAATCAGACCGTGAGAGTAAGTTACCTGTGCAAATAACCTGCAAGGGCGTAAATTGCCGGTAATATTAGAGCTGCCTGGGAAATGAGGCAGGGATATTGGAATATATTATAAGTCTTTGCCAAACCGAATGTATGAAGTTATTTTGGACAAAGGAGGGAGTACAAAATACTAAATTAGCATTAAATACATACAATATACTTATATTAACAAGAAACAAAGCTGTGCATTTTTTTAAATTTTTGAAAAAATAAGTAATGAGTATATATATGATTCCAATTAAATTTAAGATTTAGGAAGGCTTTTATGATCAAATTCATACATAACTTTTTTGGTTTTTTGAATATGCTGGAAACGGGTATATTGAATTTTTACAAATTTTTTTTAGATGAAAACTGCAGATTTCCTTGTATTGAAATTCTCAAAACATTGCAAAATATTTGTCAAAAATTAAAAAAAAAAAACGGTTTAAAAAAAACTGCTAACGATTGTCAATATTTGTTTTCCTAGGTAGACTATTGCTAATAAAATACTATTGCATACTTAGTTTTTCCAAGAAAACTCTCAAAACAAATTTAAAAAAACTAAAAGATTTTTCCAATAATTTTTTGAATAATTTTAAGTTATAATTTATTAGGTACATATCATCATTCTTAAAGATTTTATTATTTCAAAAAGTATTACATAATATGTAGGTAGGAATCATTTTCATAAAATTAAATTTAATCTTCTGGCCTTCAGCGCTGCAAATATATCTTAAACTTCCTCAGTGTCAATCTCAATTTGTCGATGAATTGACATTAACTCCAATCCTGTTAATCTTTCTTTACCAGTAGAATTTCTTAGAAAAGTTTTTAGACGTTTCATTGTCGAAAATGTTCTCTCCGGTGTGCATGTTGTAACCGGTAGTGTCGCCAAAATTTTAAGAAGCTTGCGAATGTTAGGAAACAGATCTTTATTGCATTCCCCAAGAGCTGTTATTGCACTCTTTGAACGCTCTGCATCTTTTTGTGTATGGCATTTTGTCTTCCATAGCGTAAATTCAGATTTTAAAGTGTCCCAATCCAAAAAAGATTTAAAAAGTTTGAAGTTTTCTTCGTTATAATTTTGTTCGTTTTTGCCAAGGATCCATGGAAAAAAAATGCACAAAGAGGAAAGTATGGACTTATGGTTTTCAAATCTCATTTTAAGCTGACTTACAAAGTCATCTAAAAGAGGAATCATTATACTTATCCTAAAATAGCTTTCAGGATCTGTTGTGCTCATGTTTTGTCTGTGCTGCTGCCTTTTGACACAATTCGTGGAATTATAAGTTTTTCATTCACATCATTTACTAAGTTTTGTGCAGTCTCAAAAATTGTTTTGAATTCGAGAATGATATTTTCGCGTATTCCTTGGAATGTGTTTGTTATTAATTCCACATATTCCAATCCAGACACTAAGTAGCATGAAGGGGATTGTAAGATCTTACAAAACACTCAAACAACACAAACTTACTGCAAAATCACTAGCTGAAATAGATCTTAAAAGGCAACTCGCCTTCGATGACGTATCAGAATCCTTATCCTTAAAGTACATGTCGGATTGGCAAGTATGAGGGATCATTAGAAAGCTTAAAAGATTGTCTTTTTGACGATTTATAATAAATTTAAACGCACCCATATACAAATTGCCGTGTAGGACCTTGGGAAGAACATTTCATTTTTTTTGAACATATTAAGTGAAAAGTGAGTGAATGTTGATTCCTCGTGACGTCACATAAAAGAAAGAAATAGGATAACGATACCTTGTTTTCTGTATATCTTGGCCTGGGGCTACATGTCGTTTGGGGTTGTATTTAAAAATTGTCAGAGTTACCTTACTAAATTCATCGAAAATTATGTTGGTACTACTTCGGCTTAAAACTAAAATCAGAAAATTTGAACATAATCAAAAATTATTTGAGTACAAATTTCATACTGATGCGGAAAAGTATGATTTAAAGATGCATTTTTAAAAAAAAATTCCGGGGTGGTGGGGGTGCTGACCCTTGTGACCCCCCCCCCCCCCCTTGCTACGGCCTTGATACCGCATACTTTTTTATTTCATTATTAATTAAATAATTTATGCAAACAGTTCTTCAATGACGGGGCGTGGGTTTCCCTTTGTTCTAAACGGTAAGACAAAAAACGGGACCTAAAACCTAGCTTCTCCAACCATTTGCTTGTGCGAAGTGGAAGGCACCGAAGCCGAATTTGACAATTGATACTCTTGGATGTTTGTCACTTGGCACCGGCGGGATTTGAAACCGAGACCTTGAGATTAGTAGTTCAACACACTAACCTCTGCGTTTGACGTAGGTTAGGTTAGGTTAGGTTATAGTGGCAGTTGAGACAGTGTCCGGTGATTACACCAATTATAGCACCAATGTGCAGTCTGTTCAGAGATATCAAACACTTAAAGCGTTTCAGATCCAGCCTTGGTCAAATCCGATTTGTCGCTAGACAAGTGTTGCCACTTGTCCTTCTAAGGTTAGTTCTATCAATGGCCTCCCTCATAAACATGAGTTTGCATGTAGCAATTGGGATGCCTAAGGGACCTTTATCAGGTAGAAGGGGCAGTATGGTTCCTTTCCTGGCAAGTTCATCCGCCCTACAGTTCCCTGGATTGTCTGTATGTCCTGGCACCCAGCATAGGTGAATGTTAAATTGCTCCGCCATGTCCACTAGAGATGATCGACAGTCACGGACTGCTATGGAGTTTGTGGAGACAGAATCCAGAGATTTTAGCGCACCTTGGATATCTGAGAAGATTCGGATGTCCATAGCGGATATCACGTTCCTCTTCAGCCACTTCTTTAATAGATTTTAGATTTAGATTTTAGATTTATTTCCATTTCATGTTTACAATTATTGTCTTAGCAAAATAATGTTTAATTATAATAATTAATAGCGTAGAGTTAACAATAAGTATTTAATTATATTTTGTACATAATGTATTATAAAAATCATTACTCATTAAATTAAAATTATGAAAACTATAGAAAACAAAAGAGTATTTGACCATGAATTATAGAATGAAATGGTATCATGCACTTTGTTGTACGGATACCAGTGTAAAGTGCGTTTTCATTAGATATACTTTTAATTTAGATGAAGAACCGCGTCGAAACTATTGCTGTAAGAGAGTGAGAGAACACTACAAAAGAAGAAAAAAGACATATATTCGCATCAGATGAAGATTTTAGGATTGGGCAAGGAATATGTGAGAGAGAATATGAATTTATAATGAGATATGAATTTAAAATAATGGATGGCAATTAATTTAAATAAAGCAAGTAAAACTATCCTTATGGTTTAGGTTGTCGTGGTATAAGAGGTCAAGCTACTACACGCATTAGGTCTTCCACATCTGATTTAGAAAAGAGCCAATTCTAAGATTTTTTAAGAACCTGTGGCATTGGCCATTGCTGTTGCATATATCTGCTGGAAGTTTATTATATATAAATGGAGCTATGACAGTACAGAAGCGTCTAAGATGCTCTGTTCTAGTTCTTTGGATAGTCACAGTAGAAGCTGATGATCTCAACGAGCGATTTATGGCATTTCTTCTTACTGAATTGTGACCACCCCGCAGATAGAACAGTCTCAATACCTTATAAACATAAAGATGCCGAAGTGGTAATATATTGAGCGATTTAAACAACGGAAATGATGGTTCCCATCTAGGTTTGTGAAGCATTACTCTAATGATCTTCTTCTGGGCTGTGATTAAAGGCTGTAGATTGCTGACAAATGCACTACCCCAACAGGATATACCATATTCTAAGCGAGAGTTAGCTAATGTATAGTAAATAGATGTTAGTAGGTTTGCTGGTACTATTTTTCGCAAGAGAAAGATTTTGTTCAAAACAATATACATATTTTTGTTAACACTCATAATGTGTGTCTTCCAGTTCAGTTTTGAGTCTAGTATTATGCCAAGGTATTTAAATTCTGTTACACATTCAAGTGGCATGCAAGAAACGGTACAACTAGAACGATCACAGCTTGCGTCATGAAGACCAACATTTTCAGTAAAAATCTCATTTGACAAGGAAAAGTACATAATCTTGGATTTGCTACTCAGCACCATCTGATGATACTTAAACCAGTTTGCCAAAATAGATAGATTTTAGATACTATTCATTAAGGCTTTTATTCTATCGACAGAAGGAGCAGCATACGAAAGGGCTAAGTCATCAGCAAAAGCAACCATATTTCCTTTCAAAGGCAACTGAAAATTGAATTTATATAAACAATAAAAAATAAATTCCCGAGCACTGATCCTTGGGGGACGCCTACACATGCACTAGTGATCGAATCACTCATAGTTGTACCGATTCGTACATGCTGGGACCTGTTTTGAAGATAGGATGAGAACCAATTTAAAATGTTACTTCTGAATCCATATCTGTAAAGTTTATTTAAAAGAAGTTTATGGTCGACTAAGTCAAATGCTTTCGTCAGATCAAGAAACAGAGCACAAGATTTATTTGATTTATCGAGTTCATTATTGATGCTTTCCAAGAGAGTCACTACTGCATCTTCGGTAGACTTACCCTTCATGAATCCAAATTGCGAAGAGCTGAGAATTCTATATTTACCAAGAAACTTAAGCATTCTTTTAGTTATTAGTTTTTCAAAGATTTTTGAGAAAACAGATAGCAACGAAATTGGTCTGTAGTTATTAGGGTCTGTTTTGTCACCTTTTTTATGTATCGGGATGATAATTGCAGTTTTAAGGCATTCTGGGAATACCCCACTTTCAAGGCTTAAGTTGACAATATATGACAAGGGCCTTGTTATAAAACCATGTATTTTTTTTATTACTATGCTGCTTAATCCATCTATTCCAAAGGAAGTTTTTGATTTCAAGTTAGCAATCACATGAGCTACTTCATTTTCGGTAACCGCACTAAAAAAGAAAGAAGGCAAAACTAGATCATCATTTGGATGTTCTAGGTAAATATTTTCGATGTTTGAGGAGATTGATGTATGATTTTTAACTACATCTTTGAAAAATAGATTAAAATTATTTGCAATATCCGCATCGCTTTCTGAAACCGTATTTTCTGAAAACTCTATGCATTTAAGTTCATTGCCGCCATTTTGTTTTCCTAAAAGATTGTTAATGATGTTCCATTGCTGTTTTGGATTAAACCTACTATCGTTAAATTTTTTCTTGTAGTATGCTTCCTTTTGTTTACTAATTCCATCGAGGATATCTTTCTGCATACTTTTGTAGGCGATCTTTATATTTGGAATATGTAATTTGCCTTTGTTCTTAATATAGAATTCATTTTTAGCATTTATTTTTTGGCACAAGTGGTCAGTCATCCATGGTTTAATTTTTTTGTACTTTCGCTTTAGTTTTATGGGTTTACTGGAAGAAACATGACCAGTTAAAATGTCAATAAAATTCCGAAAAGCGTCTGAAGGACAGTTACAGCTATAGACAGAATTCCAACTTTCAGCGGCGAGACAATCATTAAGCAATGTGTAGTTTATTTCCTGAAGTAATTGAATACTCGAACTTTCATTTTTTTGTTTACTTTTTTTTAATAATTCCAGGAAAGACACCCCCATTGCAAAATGATCGCTAACATCCCATTCGAGTAAAAACGGACGAATATTTTCAGAACTTTTGGCACGAACAAAAATATGGTCTATACAGGTCTTACTGTAATCTGTAACTCTTGTTGGCACATTTACAAATGATTCAAAACCAGCTATGATTTCCGCCTGGAACACGCTGTAGTGATCAGGGAGGCGAAAGGAAAGGCTGAGGTTCAGCTTGTCAGAGAACACACCTCCACCTACCCCCTCGTCGGTTTTGGATCCATCGGTATAAAAGTGGATCGATTTATTTTCGACGGGGGGACCCTCTTCTCAGAATGGTCTGGGAGGGATGTTGAGCTGTTGTCAAAAAGGGTCTGAGGGGTGGAGTAGTCTATGTTCCGAGGGAGGATTCTAATTTTTTTTTAGAATAGATGCGTGGCCGATTTCATTCTCGGACCATTGAACGTTGTTTTGAGCCGGACAGCCGCACTAGCGGCCACTTGCTTACTAAAGATGTCAAGGGGTGTCAGGTGAAATAGAATCCCCATAGCAGCAGAGGGAGTAGTGCGCAGTGCACCACTCATGCAGAGACACACTGTTCGTTGAACTTTGCTTAGCTTATCGCAATTTATCGCTTTGTCCACCAAACAACCACCCCGTACATAAGTATCGGTCTTATTACCGTGATGTATAGTCAGTTGGTGATGCGGGGTTGAAGCCCCCATTTATTACCCAAGTATTTCGCTTCGTCAGAGACGACTAAGCTTGTGCCCCTGATTGAGGTTGGATCAATGTGTGAAATTTTATGTTTCCTAATTCCTAGTGAATAGAACAAGATCGATTTTGTGGGGGTTAACACCCAACCCACACCGATCTGCCCATGTTGCTAGCTTGTTAAGAGCGTTTTGGAGAAGTTCTTTCAGGGTGTTTAGGTGCTTCCCTGAGGCGGCAATTGCAACGTCGTCTGCATAGGCAATCACCCTGCAGCGCTCCCTTTCCAGGCACATCAGAACCTTGTTCACCACTAAGTTCCAGAGGAGGGTGGATATAACTCCGCCCTTTGGCGTACCTGTACTGACAGATCTTCTGGCAGATGTCGCACCCAGTTTCGAGTTTATAATCCGGCTTGTGAGTAGTAGACAAATAAGCTCACCAAGTGAGTCGTGTACCTTTAGATCTGACAGTGCGATTGACGTAATTATTAAATGATTCAGTCCTTAATTTTGACATAATCTGATGTCTGAATCTGAATATCCATCTGATGGTAAGATTATCTATTACTTTGGTAGAGGCGGACTTTTCAATGAATGAAAACGAAGTGCTGTCTTCACTGGTCCAGTATTTTTCCTTAGTTCCGCAAGCTTAAACTAGCTTAGATCTAACCTTCATATATACCATAGAAAATAGTTTTTAACCCACATTTTAACTACATCGGTCTTTTTAAGCCATCCGGCAACGATTAATGGCAGCATTCACAATTAAGATGTAGTAATTTTTTCAAGATAAATATATGTAGTCACATAGAGGCAATCAATAAGATACAATACACATGGCTTCGGAATGTATTCATAAAGTTAATGGCATTTGTGATGGAAACTACGAATAAAGATATTACCTAATAGGTAAAAACACATGCACATGTAGGTACCTACCAGCGCCACCATCTGAACCTTAGATTTGAATTTATTGCTCTTTTTTTACATTTACCTATACGTCAATATCTTAACTCATGTTATGTCATGTGAAATCGCACGTACCTATACATGTATTTAAAAAAAACTATAGGACAATTTATGCATGGTTCTCTAAAAATGCTCGTATCTTTCAAATGTTTTAAGGTCGATAGACTCTTAAGCGCATTGGTAATATGCCCACGCAAGTCGTGAGTCTATGGGCATAATGTGACTATGTAATAATTTGAATACATTAAAATCTTGTCGGTAACATTGAAATTTATGTAAATGCGCTCTGTTTGGAGATAAAGCTACTACCTGACCTATGTGTCCAACGAAAAGATATAAGCACTAATATTTGTGTGTTTAAAATGAGCATTCGTCAATATCTTTTAAATTTTGACGTGATCATGCGACCTTCGCTACAATTATTCATTGAACGATTTAGTTTATTAGGCCGATGTTACCGCGATGTAGGAAATACGATAGATAGAATGATGTGTCCAAAAACGACAATAGTGCTACTTTTATGCGGATTTAATGTGAGAAATCGATAACTATCAAATGTCATTGATTTTAGACCGATTAGTGGCTGCCTCGCCTGGCTGTTATCCGCATTCGAAGCACGTTTTATAATAACCGTCTTGTATGTACATATGCCCCCACTGACGAAGCAGAAGATCCTGTCGAGGAGGAGTTCTATGACCTACTTTTTTTCTTTTTCTTTTATAATTTGTTTACTCTAAAAGGGTTTCTGTAAATTTTACTGTACCCTTATAGTGCTAAGAACACAGCGCAAGCATTTGTGTTTAACAGCAAGCAGCGCCTGGGCATATCGTATTTCATTGCATGCTTTTCGGTGCTACTTACTATTAGAAAGAATAGAGAGATAGGAAAGAAGTGTTTGGGTGCAGCTGTAGGGTTTTTCTCCACGGTTGGTGTCTTAATTGCTTAGGGAGATCTAGTTTTCATGTTGGACGGAGAATCCATCTTTTGGTGGACTATAGTTGTTAAGCACAGCACCACGGCACGACAACAGAGCTAGAGCTCTGCAAATTATCGAACCGCCAACCACATCGACCACGTGCTGATAGACGCATGGCATGCACCGGACATCCTGATTCCTAATGTGAATATATTCAGATGGGCACAAAAAGTTCAGCGTTGGATGCTTCAGCATGACTGGAGTAGCTGTCATTAACCTCCCTTAACGCAACAACCACCAACGCCAGCAAATGTGGAACCGGTATCGCGACATCATCTTCTTTTTGAGTCGAGCACCGTAAGTTACAAACCATTCCCAGAAAAAAGAGCCCCTGGTATGATGCGTTCAGCCGAAATGATGACAGAAGGTGCATCATGTAGAAATGGTCGATTGGGGTAAAAGTATTTATATTCGTTCGGTGGGAACACATTGCCACACCTTCTTGGGAATGAAAGTCATGTCCGCCGAAACAGGAAGATTTTAAGTGTATTGAAAAGAGAGGGGTTGATTGCACTGATAATCTACCAAAACTCCGCTTTGGGTTTTGGGCATTTTTTTTTTTTTTTTTTTTTTTTTTTTTTAAAAGAAAGGAAATCCAAATCCCAGAGCACTCAGACATGGGCATGAAAGAACTTCTACGAAACCCGTTTTCTTTTCCTCCTATCCTCAGCAAGTAGCTATGAAAATCAAATTTGTGTGTTGCCACGATGTTCATGCAAATGACTTAAATTCTCATGCGTCTAAAATACAACTCTTAACATTAGAAAAGGCTACAGTCGGCTTGGGCCAATTGTTGTATAACCTATTCCTATTCTTATCCCTCAAAAAGTGGGCGTGCTGAATTTCCAAGTATAGGTGAATTCTTGAGAAAGAATATCGTCTACAGTTTATTGTTATGCATAACTGTTTTGTTCCCTTTTTAAGGACTTTGTCGAAAAACAAAATTTGTGTGAAACAAACGCCACTAAAAGTGGCTGTTCCAACATGTCTCTGTAGCGAATACCGTAACGTGACGGTCATTTTCATCGACAAAAAAAAAGATGAATCCCAATGACGCCACCGGCATGAAAACCGCACAAAACAGTGACTTTTTGCGGATGAAGTGCTGTTTTATGAAGCACATGAGGGTTCTCACCTGTCCAGTAATGCATATTTGTTTATTGACGAAGCCGTTTAACCAAAAATGCGCTTCATCACTGAAGATGATTTTTCGATTAAATTCTTCATCCTCTTCCAGCACGTCCAGAGCCCAATTCGAGAACGTACCTACGTAGCTTCATATGATCAAGTAGATTTAGTTCTTGAGTGAGCTTGATCTCGTGAGGTTGCAGGCCAAGATCATTACGCTAAATTTGCCATAATATGGTCTGGGAGAGGCCCAATTCTTGCGTGAACGCAGTGAAATTGACTGATTTGGCTGGTTTTCGACGGACGCCTCTACGGCAGCAATATTCTCCACATTTCGGGCAAAACGTATTCTCAGTCAACATCAAGCAGCAAATATTCAGACTCAAATTTTTCCACTAGACTACGAATTGCTTGTCTACTGAGACGAGAATTACGGCCGAAAATTGGCGTTAACGCTCTTAAAGTCGCGAACACCGACTCGGAATTTCGATAGTAAATTTTAATTATTTGTAAACGTTTGTTCCTTCGTGTGTTGATTTTATATTGATTTTACTAAATATTTTGACATTGACGGTTCGGTGTAAGGGTGCGTTCACACTGAAAGTTTGAAGTTATCAAGACGCTTATGAAAGACCCTATATAAACAAACTTCCATTCATCAAGAAATAGACCATCGGATAAGGATTGGCTAAAGGTTAAAACAAGTGGAGTTGACAGAGAATGCGCACAGTTCTTCAGCACAATTGGTGGAAGGGAATCGGGTCCAGCTGCCTTGATTGTGTCAATGTCATTCAATACCAAAAGAGTTTCTTCATTCGAAAATTGTAAATATCCAATAGGATGAAAAATACTTTTAATTTTACTCGAGCCACAAGATGGCCTACCAGCCAAAAAATTCAAAGAAAACAATTTAGCAAAAAGATCCCACCCTGATTTACCACCGCGCAATATCTCATTCCGATCAATTTCTTTAGGAAAACCTGAATATTGTCGCTTGGAATTGTAGAATATACAAAACGCTTTACTATTCGACTTAATTTTGAATTGTCAGTTTTCTATCTCATTTTCTAATTTTTGCGATTAATGTGTTTTTATTTTTTGAGATAATGGCCATGGGCGGATTTTGAAAACCTTTTCACTTGATCATTTCGGGCCCCTAGAGAGTTTTTTCAAAGTTCATGTTCTAAATTTCAGCTTTCTAGCTCGCATTTTGGAGCCTCAGAATTGACAACGGACGCACAAACATGGCTAGAATGCTAGATCGACAAAACTTTCGATGCTGAAAACAAATATAGCAACTTTGAGCAACTTTTTCTACGAGCAACAAAGTAACAAACTATGCGTCAAACCCTGAGGCAGACCTCAGAACTGGATAAGGCAAATGCAACACCTACAGCAATGGATTGGCCTCAGTTTTGAAGTGATCCAAAATCGCAAGGAATGTCAATATTTATTGAGGCCGAACCCCACCACAGTAGGGATGCAGCAAATTGGCAGGGTTATGGTCCAATTAAATGTGATCAAAAAGTACAGGCGTAGCGGGTTTCAAAACACTTCACCACAGTCAAATGCTGGTGTTGTTGCGTCGTAGTTGTATTAACCCACGGAATCGTATGTACCGTTTTGCGGTAAATGCGTCGAAGGTTTAAATTGCTTAGCTGTGATTTCTCCCATTAATCGCACTTTACGACAAGCGCTGTTTATAGGGGCGATGCGCTGATGTCACAAACCCATTAGTAAACGTTTTTCCGAAATATAACAGGGCATTTTCTCAAAACGTTTAACTAAAGCTTTCACTCACGAAATTGAGAGACACTTTAAAATTAAAGTTCTTTTATACAAACACCCACTTCCTCTTTCTGATTTGACATTTTAAGAACCCGCCGCTGGACTTTTCTCATTTTATGACGGCTCACAGTACCTAAAAGTGTATTTCACTTTATTGCCACATCACAGAAAAAATATACAAGTTTCGCTGATAGGTATTTTTGCAGACTTTTCTACTTAATTTGTCCTTAAATTTACCCATTATTCATCATTTAGCAAGCGTCTGTTGACCCTTTTTATACCCTATTCTAGGGGTATATTAATTTTGACGCATAGTTTGTAACATACCTTAATATTGCCCGTAGACCCCTAAAAGTTACTATATTTATGATCAGCATCGATAGTAATGTCGATCTAGCCATGTCCGTCCGTCCGTCCGTCCGTCCGTCCGTCCGTCCGTCCGTCCGTCCGTCGGCAAAAATTAGGCCTTTAAACTGGACCTAGAGAGCTGAAATTTTAACCATATACTCTCTAGGGTCCCGAAATAATCAAGTTTAAGAATTTTTGAAATCCGCCCACAGACACGCCCACAAACTCAAAAAAACAAAATTTTGGAAAAAATCGAATTTTGAGCTAGAGAGCTGAAATTTTTTATATATGATCTATGGCCCATAAAACTGATTGGGACAAAAAATTTTCAAAATCCGCCCACTGACACGCCCACAATTAAATAAAACAAATTTTGGGAAAAATTGAATTTTGAGCTAGAAAGCTGAAATTTTTTATATTTGATCTTTGGCCCATAAAACTGCTTGGGACATAAAATTTTCAAAATCCGCCCACTGACACGCCCACAATAAAATAAAATATTTATTTTGAAAAACCAAAATTTGAGCTAGGGAGCTGAAATTTTTAATATATACTCTCTAGGGGCCCTTTATGCTCATGTGTAAATATTTTCAAAATCCGACTACTGACACGCCCACAATTATTTTTTTTTATTTTTGAAAGTCCAAAGTTTGAGCTAGGGAGCTGAAATTTATAGTATATACTCTCTAGGTGCCCTTTATGCTCATACTTAAATTTTTTTTAAATCCGCCTACTGACACGCCCACAATTAAATAAAACAATTTTATTGAAAAACCAAAGTTTGAGCTAGGGAGCGTTTTTATTTACAAAAGCTTAGTTTTTTCGATAAAATCCTTTAAATTTTTGTCACGCCCACTTATGAGATATAGGAATAAGAATAGGGTATCCAACAGTTCGCCCAAGCGGACTGTAGCCCGCCCCTATGTTTACCTTATAATTTCATAGTGAGTATAAATTAATTTAAGTACCTCATATAATTTTTAACGAGACTCTGTCTGTTTCCAGTTTAACTTTCATAGGGTCAATGACCATCATCATCATAAAATGCTTACATATATTTTATTTTAACAGAAACTATTATTAAGCGTATGGAAAATGAGTTAGTGTTATTTGTTCGTAAAATTTGTATATTTAGTAACAAGTAGAATAGGCGAACCCCCCGGGCGCACCAGAAGGGATACAGCTAAGTGGGATGGTTAGGATCCATTCTCAAATCGTTGTATAAAGTGCAATGAAAGGACAACACGTAACATCAAACATTCAAAACAAATGCAAACACAAACATAAGAGAATACCAGGTAGGGTAGGGTGGGGAACCTTTGGCTTTAACAATTACAGAAAGGCGGTTGAGGTTCCGCGCGAATTATAATTGTTATTTACTTAGGCACCTATTACAGATTTATTGTTAGAAAATAATGGTTCACTTTACCACTTTGAAAGTGCCTCTCGCGTAAACTATTCAGTTTAGAAAAAAATGATATTAGAAACATCAATATCATTTTTGAAGACCTATCAGTTCTAAGTATGGGGAAGCCCCAAAATTTATTGTTTTTTCTTCTATTTTTGTGTGAAAATCTTAATGCGGTTTACAGAATACATCTACTTACCAAGTTTCAACAGTATAGTTCTTATAGTTTCGGAAAAAAGTGGCTGTGACATTCAGACAGACAGACATGACGAATCTATAAGGGCTCCGTTTTTTGCCATTTGGCAACGGAACCCTAAAAACGTCTCCGATAACCTCTCTTTTTTAAATTACAGTAGTTAATAATTTAAAGCTTCAAAAGAAATTCGAAAAAATTTTCAGAATAGTTCGTTCTTATGAAAAAAATAGTTAAAAACTATTAATAGGTGTGATTGCAACGAAACAACATGTACTTAAAAAAGCTCTCGAAGACATTTTAAGCAAATCAGAAACTCCCTCCACGGCATGTTCTTGATCCTGTCCTCATGAGGTTAGGTTAAAGAGGGGTATACAGTTCACGTAAAGAACTAGGCACCAAAAGGGTCCAACGCGATACCTGGAGAGCCGATTGAATCAAAACTTCAAAAGGAGGAACCTAAACACTTTCCATCGCAAAACATCCAATCTCCCTACAGAATTTCACCGGTTTCCTGTAGTCTGTGCCGCACAACCCCCCTAATTCCTCGAAGAAATACTCTCTTAGAAACCTCCGACGATTCCGTAATATACCCTCACAATCACGCAGTATGTGTATTATGTCTTCCTCGGCTTGCAGGTCCTCACAGAACCTTCACGTATATACGTGGTACAAGTTCAAGCCGCCTAGCGCGCTTCTTTAGAAGACGGTGTCCTGACATAATCTCAACTACTGTTCTTAGCTGTTTCCTACTCAATTTAAGAATTTCTCTATATATTTTCTTGTCCAAGTGCGGCCACAGCGCTTTAGACACCCTATGCCCCTCTAACTGTTCCCATCTAAGGTCAGCCACTTTTAAAATTTGGCAGACCTTAGATGTTCTCATTAACTTCAGGTCCACCAATTTCACCTGTTCTTCAATCGTCATAAAAGCTTCTACGACATGCTAGAAACGGCCGATGATGTCGATATCTTTCGCGTACTCCAGTAGAAAAAGCCATTTTGGAAGTGATGGACCGTAATAACCCACCATGGGGCACAAGCGCCTTTTTGAGGCAGTTTTTTCAACCATTTTTTTGAAACTGTAAGCGTACTATAAAGTATTTAGATACTATGCATATTTTAAGTAAAAATATCAAAATTTGAAATTAAAAGAAAAATTCTTTTCAATATTCTTTTGCAAAAAAGTTTTTCCGAATCTACGGAAAAAGTGTAGTATCAACCCCACCCTACCGCCTACCCTACGCACAGCTAGTGGAAAACGAACGCCTGCGCAGAAAAATAGCCTGTTACTGTACTTCGGTTACTTCTGACGCAAACAAAATAAAATAGCACTACCAGCTACATGAGTTTTTGCAATTTAAAAGTAATGAAAATAACTAAAAAAAAATATTTCACTTTTATATGCGAATATATTTGGGAAAAATTATATTCTCTGCAGCTGTTAAATATTCAGCAAATAAAATATTATATTCGACTATGGTCAGACTGATTGGGCTTGTTTAATTTGACATTTAAAATTAGATTTGAAGATATAAAAATCGTATGCTGACTCCTGGCAGCGATGAAATATCAAATGTGACCTCAACAGAATGAAATTGACTTTTAATCCAAACTTAAGAACTTCAACTGGGTCTGGAGGGCAGTTGTTTGTTTCAAACATCAAGAATTCGCCCTCGTCATCTATCCCGACACTCATTTACAATGACATTCTAGCTGTTCATTCTATAGATAAAGAAAATCTTCTTGCTGCTCACTTTGCAGCTTACTCAACGCTTCGCGATTGTGCTTTATCTCCCCCTATACCTACTCGAGCACGTAGAATACTAAATGGGACTAAATGTTGTGAAACAACATGTGGATTGGCATCAGCACATGTTCGTCCTCAAAACTCATATGGACAAAATACGATGCAAAAAGGACATACGAACTCTTCTCTTTTAGCAGGTTCGCTCTCTAGATAAAGGCAATCTGCTTGCTGCTCACTTTGCAGCTATACGCGAGCGCGTAGAATACTCCATGGGACCAATCCATTTGTGAAACAGCAGATAGATTGGTATCAGCACATGTGAGTCCTCAAAACAAATATGGACAAAATACGATGCAAAAAGAACATCCAAACTCCTCTCCATTAGCAGGAAAAACATCAGCTCGGTAGTCGGCGGGATCACTGGTCACTGTGTTTTAGGCAGACACGCTACCAGAATGGGAGTACCCTCAATCGACTTCTGCAGAAACTGTAGAGACGGTGAGGAGGAAGAAACTGTCACACATCTCCTGTGTAACTGCCCCGCACTAGCCAACTCAATGCAACAAATTCTTGGCGACTATTTCTTCAAAGATCTAAGCGATCTCAGCGAGACAGACGTTTGCTGCATCAACAAATTCATCACCAAATCCAATTGGTTGAAATCATTTTGAGGATTAACAGCCCTCCGAAGTTTGACTGTGGCAATAATACCACGCTGCTCCCTTCCCGGGACAAGCGTAAGCTTTTCGTTCGTATTGAAACAGTCACTCCAAGCTACACTCCCTCCGCGATGCGCGTAACATTCAGAGTGCACTTGCTTCAGTCACCCCATTAAGCATGGTTCTCAACCAACAACTCTACTGCGCGGCCGAATCTTTCCAGCACCCATTCCCATGGAGATCAATGACGTGCTCGAGGCTAGACTGCATCAGTCACCCTCGGAATTACCTGCAAGTGAAAATAGACACTCCTTTCCGTGGATCAGGAATCAATAGCTCTTCCTCCGCTGTCACCTCGCCCTGATCCTGACCCATGGTTTCGGGGGTCGGCTTGAGCTCGACCACACTAGTCACTCTCAGCATGTTGCAGCCACTGTAAACATACTGATACCCACCAGGAATTTGAGTGACGGGTTTGGGGTTGGATTGAGTTTAGCATCCCAGTCTGGCTAAAATTTATAAGGCGTTTATCCGTCCGCTCATATCTGGGCTTGTGCACCAATAACTTGATTGGAGGTAGTTGACAGGATTCAAAAATGCGCGATAGAACTTATTTACGACCAACACATCGCGAGATCGATTGGCTTTCTTAGTCATCGTCGTAATGTCTCCTATCTTTCATTATTTTATCGTTATTTCCACAATAAGTGCTCAAACGAAATAGCCAGTTGCATTCCACCCCTTAAACATTTCAACCGCAATGCATGGAATGCTCATTAGTTCACCCTCAAGCCTGTATTTGGACGTACAGTGAAATTAATAGAATCTTTCCTCAGCCGTACAATACGAATGTGGAATACTCTTCTACGCTCCATTTTTTTCCTTCACATTCTAACCTGCAAACATTTAAAAAAAAGTACATCGGCATCTCTCCTTTTCTTCTAATCCTAATTTCCTTAACGCCCGCGTTGTGTATCTATTACGTAATAAGGTTACTTAATAATCCCACATTATAAAAAATAAAAAAATCGTACACTGACACGCCCACTTAAAAAAAGCCTTATATAGAAGAAATTATTCGCAAAGTACAAGGTGGCGCAAAAATAACCTTCCGAAGTTTTTTGGTCACCGACCGATTATTGCTCAAATAAATAGTCACCAATATTCCGCGTTCTGGAGCAGTGTAGCGTAACATTGTTTATTAACGTGTATTTCGCATGTGTTTACTACACAAATGTCAAAACAGAACTGACATTAGGGGTCAATCGCAAAATTTATAGCATTTTCTGGTAGGAGGATTACTTTTGCGCCACCTTGTATATGGTTGTTATCGTTTTGAATAATTCCTTTATATAAAGTTTTCTGCCATGCCCACTTTTAAGGGGCGTTTTCTTACAGAAACTTAGTTTTATCAGAAAAATCCTTTAAATATTGTATAACAAAATATAAAGATCCTTCCTTACAGTTCTCCCATACTTAGATATTTGTTGTGCCCGCTTAATGAGGGATAGTGAAAGGGTATCCAATAGTTTGCCCAAGCGGACTGTAGCCTTTCCCTATGTGTTTATTTATGAGAGAAAGCAAACACCTATTGGCCAATATTTGCAACTTATATTTGATGTAGAAGTAGGGAAAATGTATGGACATCGAGAACATCTGGTTGAGAAATAGTTTAAATACCGAAGTGCGAACTGTTTTTGCAAAAATAGAGTTCTTAACCTATAAATATTAATTGTGGAAATCAAAATAAATTCTTTTAAAAAATTCGAGATTTTAAAATTGTTTTTTAAATGTTTACACTGACAGAAATAAATCTAGTTCACATCCTTAAAGTTAAAGTAAAATCGTTTTCTGACATTTTCAAACAGTTTAATTGATTTAACATTATTTATAAAAAAGATAAAGAGAATTAACATACGGAATTGGGGCGAAGGGGCGGCCATTTGCACGTCTTGAATGCCCTCTTACGGCGGTCCATTCTCTCTGATCCCGTTCCAGTCTAGGATAAGTTCAACAACAACAAAAATCAAATACATAGAAACCAATTAAACTTCAAGGAAAATCTCGTTGATTCAGAACTACCTCAAAACAATTTCCTAATGAGATAAATTTCTATAACTTTTGCAAATAAATTGCGATTCGCTCAAAAAAAGTCATTGACAATGAATGAAAGTTCTATCAAAGTGACAATTGATGCTCTTAAAACAAGTACGAGAGGTACTTAGAAGTTTACATATTTATTTCTTAAATACAATGAGTAGTCATATACAAGGTGGCGCAAAAATAACCTTCCGATGTTTTTTGACTGTAATTTAAAAAAAAATTCAAATAAATAGTCACCAATATTCCGCGTTCTGGAGCAGTGTAGCGTAACATTGTTTATTAACGTGTATTTCGCTTGTGTTTACTACACAAATGTCAAAACAGAACTGACATTAGGGGCCAATCGCAAAATTTATAGCATTTTTCTGATAGGAGGATTACTTTTGCGCCACCTTGTATATATATCAGGATACCTCCGAAGATTCGCTCTTTCCCTTGAGAGACGAAATCGGTTTCTAATTAACGTGCTTGAACACCGACATTGTCGAATTGACAGTTTTTTACTAGGCTTATTCCCGATTTTAAATCATCGCACACCCAAGCGATATCGGTTTCAATTAAACCTAATTCGATTACGAGCCGCGATGCGATGCTTGACTTTTGACTTTGAAATTCATTTTTTTATTCATTGATAAATATCTACTTACATACTAGACAAAAATGATTAAACCTAACTTAAAATTAACAGGATACTTATTCTTATTTATTGGTCCTTATGCGAAAGCTCTAAACTTAACTATATCTTAGAATTATTGCCTTTCGGCCTACGAACTACGAGTATTTTACGAACTAATCTTACATATATATTCCTCGAGAAAATTTACTAAAACTCGGTATCATTATTGAGATTTTATATAAAACAAATTACAAACTACCTATTCTACTTACTTAAACTACTTAACGTATTCTAACTATAATTAGGATTCTGAGCACTCGTTGCCTTGCGCAACAAGTGGTCAAAATCCCAATTGCTTTCCGAGCGCCTGGCAGTCATCAACGTGCACACGCGCCGCCGTGAGCCGACTGAAGCCTTACAGCGACAGTCAACTCCCGGAAGCACCACCACACGTTGGCGAGCCCGGCCTCTCCCAAAAACGCCCTAGCTGACTTAATCTAACTTATAAGCTAAGAGGAAGTTACCTAGAGTAACGCACCGTCCTGGGAGGGCATGTTGACCCCTCCCCCCTCAACAAGCCACCAAAATTCGGCGAATTGCTTTTCCGTGTCGAATCTATCCCTCTCTGATATTGCGGTACTAAAACGGAGGAGGTCATGAGCATTGGCGACGTCCCCGTCATGGAGGAGCCGCTTATCTCTCGCGATGCGGTAGCGATGGTATAAGACCGGAATACCATCCCTCGTCTGTACCAGCCCTTTTGCATCAATATGGATAAATGCCTCTGGCGGGATAAAGCCAGACCGGAGCGTACTCTCAATGTACATTTCATTGGGGTAGTAAGCCCCAAATATTAGACTATTGTCGCTGGCCATCGCCCTTGCAACGTGCCATCGAGTGACCTTAATGAGGAAATTGTCAATCCTATTCAACTGAGCCCCATCGTATAGGACCTTGTTGGGATAGCATTTTATATAGTTGGATTCAAGCGTTCGGGACAATCGGAGACAGGTTCTAAGACATTGTCTCTCCAAAACCTGAATCTTTTCCATATAACTTGGCGCTATATTAAACCACAATGGACAACCATAAGCGATGATCGGCCTTATAAGGGCCACGTAGCAAATGACCTCCACTCTAGAGTCAAGTTGACTGCTATGAAACAGTCTCCTTGTCAGAGCATAAGCCTTCTTGGCCCCAGCAAGACAAGCAACTCTATGTCTATCGAAATACAGATACTGGTCAAGCCAGATACCTAGATATCTAACTACGCTTCTCACCGCCAATGGCTGCCCATTTTGTCCAATAATGGTCAATTTCTTCCAGTTTTTTCTGTATCCCTAGAGGCCCCAGCCAATGGAGTTCTGAACAAGATTGTTTCCGTCTTCTGAAAGTTGTGTTTCAACTTCCAGTCGTCGCAATATCGCTTAATTTGATCGAAGTCACGCTGCAAAAGAATGTTAATGACCTCGATTTTAGGACCTGATCTGTATGCCACCAAATCGTCGGCATACGCTATAGCATGTCTGAGTGAACCAACCAGATCACTCGTGTAAATGTTAAACAGGATCGGAGAATTGACCGCCCCCTGCTGTAAACCGTTTTTAATTTGAAAGACTCTGCTCGAAGTCACGTTGCCACATTTGACAACGAACTTCTTTCCCATAAGCATATTATAAATAACATATACTCGTAGCAAAGGTTTGTGCATCCCCCGCCTGGTCAACTCGTAGAAAAGTCCCTCTAACCATACGGTGTCGAAAGCCTTCTCAAAATCAACCAGACAAGCACCCGGGCATTGGTTCTTGCATTTATTCCACTGAATGTCGGAAACCAGTTTCGACGCGGCATGAATAGTGTCATGCCTCGCCCTGAAACCGAACTGGTTGTCCGGGATTATGTTATTGTCCTCGACCCACTTTAACAGGGCTCTATTGACAACCTTTTCAAAGACCTTGCTAATATTCGGAAGTAAGCTAATTGACCGGAGACTGGCAGGGTTCGTCCTATCTTTACATTTTTTCGGGATAGGGTGTACCACAGCTACCTTCCAATGCGCCGGATAATGTGCATTATTCAGCGCATTGTTAAACAGCGTGGTGAAAATATCTACAGCCTCCAAAGGCAGGTGTCTCAATACGACGTTTGGGACACCATCCATCCCCGCCGACTTTTTATTCTTTAGTGACTCGAAGATGCACAGAAGATCATTCTTCGACACGAACAAGTGCGATGCATCTCGGCCATTGGCGACAACTGCATTAGCATGGTTGTCATCAGTGAACACGGTGAAACCGTTATTCTCAGATCGCCTATTCTCAAGTTCGGTGCGCAGATAGAAATGGCTCACCAGAGCCCTATTCTCAATGTCGTGGTTACGGCGAACAGGATTGTTCACCGTATACACGGCCTCGAAACAAGCGCCCAGCAAATCCACTTTCTCCTGTGGGTCCTCGACCACGAAAAAATCGTTGTTTGAAGCAACACTTTCTGGACTTATTCCAGCAGTCAGTACTGTCTGTCTGTTCTCTGCTGTCTGGGAGATTCGAACACAAGGAATATCATTGTGATCTTTCCTCCTGAACAACTTATTTATCTGTGGGAACATATTCGGACTACAGGATTTAATAGCCCGAATTTTATTGCCCCAATACAGACTTACAGATTTTCTGTAATTTTCTTTTATCAGCTGTTTCAGGATTCGGATCTCTGACTTCAGCATCCGCGATGCGATGCGATACACTTGAGATGCACATAATTGGGTTTTGTTTTTGGTGTTGGGGTCGACAATACTGCCGATGATAGGTGTAAAAACCACATGAGAGTACACAAATTACCGACAAAGAAATTGAACAAATAAGTCTTGCGTAAAGTCTGGGTTTGACGCCCCAATTAAAATTCAGTTCATCGATGTAAGCAGAGCTGTTCTGTTTCGTTCGGTGTCTTGTGTCCAAATATATTTTTAACTACACGCAAGTGAAAAACGCAGACCGTTTATAAGCTGAAATAAGCCCACACTAACACTTGGCCATATAAGTGAACTTGAGTGAAGGATCTCAGTTATCCCATACATGTATTATCATTTTCATCATCAATATAGAAATAGGTACCGACATTCATACATCAACTGATGTGTGGGCGAAAAAGGTGGTTGTCGAACGTTCATCTCCAAGTCGGATTGTTTGTTGATGATGGTCATGTTCGTCGATTTAATTACGGCGACGATTTCTGGAAGGGAGACGCCATTAAGTGTTCATTTGGGGATTGAGTGTAGGATTATGAAATGAGGGCTTTCCGGGTGGGCGACTGTATGCAATATGCACGATTTAGTTGAGTTTTTATTGGATGGCCTAATTATTACCCAGCCAAATGGCAGTTTAAAGATAATTACTGATGCCTCCCTCAAAAGGGAAATGTTAATTGTGTTTCAATTGATTTTGGTTGAGAATTAAGGGTAAATCCCAACGGCAAGACACTGGATTAAA
Source organism: Portevinia maculata (assembly GCA_949715645.1). Lineage (NCBI taxonomy): Eukaryota > Metazoa > Arthropoda > Insecta > Diptera > Syrphidae > Portevinia > Portevinia maculata. The sequence goes on along the minus strand of OX454525.1, from coordinate 9,477,043 downwards.
GTGCCAGTGAAACTAGCTTAGGGAAATTCAAAAGCCGAATAAGTTTCAGACAGACTTTTCACAGGGTTAGTTTCTCCCGCTATGCACCTAAGGCATTTATCTTCATCCCATAGCTTGCAATGCAGAGCGGTGATAATCCGTTGTTGGAGGTTCTTCCTCTCGGAACATGGCGAGAAAATAATGGAGAAAAACTATCCCTTCACTTGGCCTTAAATAAAGGTGCACTGAATCGGAGGGAATCTCTGTTGCAGCAGCTGCATGTGCTCATCCGGCGGGTCGTTTCGTTCACCTGAAAGTGAAAACTTTTTTAATGATGTAATATTTTCGTGCGATGGTTTAAGTTAAGTCATTCTGTCTGAAAGTCTTATACATCACTTTGGAAATGAATTTATAAAACGTTATAAATAAAACGATACGAACTAAGTCTCTGTAACGCATTGCAAACGCTGAAGTAATCATTATTGGTAATAAATCACTGCTATTAAATGCTAACCTATTTAATTGGTTCTATACACTGAGGCGTCTGCTTTCACATCGTAGAGCAACTGAGGTCTTTGAATAATTGCCTAATTGTTAAATTTGATGTATTCAAATCGGAATAAAGAAACCTCAATGTACAAAAATGAAAGCTTCGCAAATGAAGGGTTCATATCACAATGTGTTAGAAAATGATAGGTATGGAAATTGTACACCTACATAATGGTAAGTATAGCTTAACAAGGTTTTTTGTGAGTGATGATGATACCGGGATTTAATACCACTCCTGACGAATGTTCGCATAAAAATACCCAACATGAAAAGGTTTGGTATCAAAATAATGCAATCATATAAATTCAAGTTTGGTTCCAAATAACTTGATTGAAAGAAGGATCAATGGATTTAACGCTTGAGAAAGTATACAGCAAGCCATTTTTGACCAAGAGTAAAGTAAATTGAAATAGACAAGACGGCCAAAAGTAGGGAGGGTTCTCCTTTCAAAAAGAAAAAAATCTCGTTGTAGTTGCTGAATGGGGGGACGTAAGGCCAGGTTTTGCTCGCAAATGAATTGTAGGTACCTAAATTATAATTTGATGAATGAGAATTGAATTGGGTGAAGTGCCAAGGCATGAAATGAAATAGATTCAACATGCGTGAAGTACCAAGTTCGACACATCTACTAGTGCTTAGTAGGTACTTACCAACAATATTGTAGAATGGATTCAGGAGATGATTAGAAGCAACAAATTTACATCCACTGTCGGTGGTTGCATCATAACTGAGCGCGCTCTCAAAGGCATTTCACAGGGTGTGGAGACCTTGTGGAGACTTTTGGTGGGCTCCTTGCTGATAAGAAGACTTACATTAGCCGTGTTTTTTTGCACTCGGATATAGGGATCATTTTAAATTTGCATGCAAAATACAACAACAACTTATCCTATATACGCTAACTTTAGTGGGGATAGCTATCGCCGCTAAGTCCTTTAGCGGGGATAAACAGTGCTTTCAAAATCCATTTTCTTCGTTTCTGATCAATTGTTGCGATGAATTTTTTAGGAAATGTCAAAGTTTGACATCCCACCGACCACTGACACATTCCGCCAAACATTTCATTCGTGATTTTATTATTATTATTTTTCAAACTTTATTATAAGGGTAATTGAATTTAGCAAATCTGTTAATGTGAAATGGTTTTTTATATTTTTATAATATGTTGGCATCAATGTCAATTAGCGGAAGTAAATATTTTTCAATTTCAGGATTTTCAATACAAATTTCTTAACTACAACTTACAGCTGTGTCACGGTGCATGTCGGTGCATTTGTGCTGCCAAGTTTTTTTTGGATGAATTCCTAAGCGGCGATGCTCGTTTTTTTATGCCAATCCTATATCCGCGTGCTAAAAACACAGCTATTGTGCATTTGCACATCTTGCACATATGGTTGGGCCGGCCCTGGCTCAGTGGTAGTAACTTACCAGCTTTTTCTGCGGGTGGCAATGGTGCGATATTAATGTATTCACTTACTGATTGGCAGGTCGTGCGTTCGAATCACGGCCAGGGGGCCATGCTTTTAAATTGAATACTCACATAAATACAGATCTCAAACAATTTAGGTGTCATCCGTGGAGAAAAAATCCTACAAACAGTTTCTCCTCCAACAGGTGCTGTCAAAGGAAAAATATCCCAGTCCTACCTTTTACGGGCAAACTCCAGATGGAGCAAAGAACTCACGATCTAACAAACAGAACTTAATCTATATATTAAAGGAATTAGGAGAGCAAAACTCGAATCCTGGAACACGTTCTGCGAATCCATAGAGTGTACAAACGAGGCCGCCAGACTAAGTAAAGTGCTATCCAAAAACCCCACGGTCGCAGGTTATATTAAACGTGCTGATGACTCTTGCACAGAGTCTAGCCAAGAAACTCTACAAGTTTTAATGGATACTCACTTTCCGGAGTCTAGTGAAATCACTGGTTGCGAGATCAACTACACTCCGGTTCCACCAGACACACAACCGGACATAGCAACGGAAAGTATTATAATAGAGCACAAAATTGCTTGGGCAGTCAAATGATTCAAGCCCTACAAATCGGCGGGACCAGATAATGTCATAACAGCAATGATACAACAGGCTGTTTATTTAATACTGCCATGGCTAAAAGCTTTTTTTAAAAGCTGTATAAGACTCTGCTACATGCCGCAAAGCTGGAAAGAAGTGAAAGGGATACTCATTCCCAAAGCACGGAGACATATACACCGCACAGCAAAAGATTATAGGCAGATAAGTATCTCATCTTTTCTCCTAAAGACACTAGAGAGAATAATCGATTTATATACAAGGGACCTTCTAAACGAAAACAACCTATGAAGCACTCAACACGCCTACGTCAAAGGGTAGTCCGTTGAAACAGCCCTGCACGAAGTTGTGTGAATTATAGAAAAAGGATTACACTATAAAGAATTCACCATGGCAGCATTTCTGGACATTGAGGGAGCTTTCAACAATGTTAGAACAGCGCTCGAAAAAAGAAATAACGAACTGGGTTTACGAAATGCTTAACAGCAGAGTAATTAACTCAGAGATCGGTGAGAGTAACATAAGGAAAATAGTGACCAGGGGCACCCCACAGGGAGGCGTTAGTGGAAAAGGAAACCCTTCACCATTTCCTCTGCTAGTGTCCGGCCATAGTTAGAACTAGACATCGCACACTCGGCAAAACATTCTTCGAATTCTATCAAAATTAAGTTATAAAGGGTCTTTCATTAGCGACTTGACAACTTCAAACTTTCAGTGTGAACGCACCCTTAAACCGATTACCGAACTGTCAATGTCAAAATATTCAGTAAAATCAACATTTTCATTGTAGTGAAGTACACAAAGGAACATCGTTTACAAATAATTAAAATTTACTTCCGAAATTCCGAGTCGGTGGTCGCAACTTTAAGAGCGTTAACGCCAATTTACGGCCGCAATTCTCGCCCCGGTAGACAAGCAATTCATAGTCTAGAGAAAAAAATTGAGTCAGAATATTTGCTGCTTGATGTTGCCGACACTACGTTTTGCCCGAAGTTTGGAGAATATTGCTGACGTAGAGGCGTTCGTCGCAAACCAGCCAAATCAGTCAATTTCACTGCGTTCACGCAAGAATTGGGCCTCTCCCAGACCAGAATATGGCGAATTTTGGGTAAGGATCTTGGCCTACACCCTTACAAGATTAAGCTGACTCAAAAACGAAAGCCACTTGATCATATGAAGTGACGTACATTCTCGAATTGGGCTCTGGATATGATGGAAGAATATGAAGAATTTCATCGGAAAATCATCTTCAACGATGAAGCGCATTTTTGGTTAAACGTCTTCGTCAATAAGCAAAATAAGCGTTACTGGACAGGCGAGAACCCTCATGTGCTTCATGAAACAGCACTTCACCCGCAAAAAATTACTGTTTGGTGCGGTTTACAATGGTAGCGTCATTGGGCCGGTTTTTTCGTCGATGAAAATGACCGCGTCAGAGACCTGTTGGAGCGTTATTTCTTTAAGCGTGTGATATGTGATATGTGCTTCCAACAAGACGATCTCACAAGCCACACAGCGGGTGCAACAATCCAGTTATTGAACTCTCAGTTCGGTGAACGTGTTATCTCGAGAAACGGACCCGTCTATTGGCCGCTGAGATCGTGTGATTTAACGCCCCTAGGTTTTTTATATGGGGCTACATCAAATCATTGGTCTATGCCAACAAGCCGGCGATGTTAGAGGAGCTCAGAGCAAATGTTGAACGAGGAATAGCGGCCGTATCGGTCGAAATGCGCGGCCGAGTCATCGAAAATTGGGTTCAAAGTATCGATCGCTGCATACGTTCCCGTTGTAGACATATGAACGAAGTCGAATCCCATTCATAAATGTTTTGATAGTAATTCGACCTTTTTTTTTATAGATATCTCAAGTAGTTTACATTTTATTTAAAAAAGAAGTTGTCAAGTCCTTAATGAAAGACCCTTTATAAAGTCATTGAATTCCTCAATTCCTAAGGATGAATGTGAAACACGCATTGACACTCTATGTCACTTGAGTGGCGGCATCGAAACGGCGCCTTCGCGCTAATTGCTTCCTGGGGCGTGTAACACAATGCTACAAGTACTTGTGATACAAGTGAATTCATACATGTGTATCACATTTATGTAACACGAAACTACAAGTCGCAATAAGTGTAAAGGGCAATGCTACATGTGGAAAATTGTGCTAATATCCTTTTTCCTATGTAACTCAGAGCTACAAGTGTAGACAAAAATTAGTAAATCTCACTTGTATTGAGAATCGCGCTGCTTATCTCTTTTCAAATGAACACTTGTAATCTAAGTCTACAAGTCGAGGGAATTTTTCGTTTCTGGTAAGTGTAAATTTTTTTTCTGTCCTACAGAAATATTCTACACTTGTCAGACTAATATAATCCTACAAGTGACTGTAGACTTGTACACTTGTAGCTTTGTGTTGAAAGTCCCACGTAATTCCAGACAGCCACTCCTACCTACCTACCTACTGAACAAAAAAAAACATTGATAGTTTGCAATCTGACAGTTGGTTTGACAGCTATAACTGTCTGAAGTTAGTAATGGGTTTTAAAATCAAAAAAAAATCTACATAAGTAGACCTTAATTGGAATGTCTTATTGTATTCTTTTTAATTGCCAATAAAAAGAAAATTCTTGACGAATGCTAATAATACAATATTAAACGCTTATTCCGCTCTGACAAGTTATAAGCTTCGCACTTAGATTATGCATGTTTGCACGTCCATTAGGGAAACCTTACATTTTATTTAATTGGACAAATTCGTCAGTGTAAATCCTTTTTCAAGTAAAAATAATGTTTTCATTATTTCATCACGCTGGGAACTTACGAGTATATATCCTGGGACGTTTTTTTTTTTAACAGAATAAACGGAAAGATTACCTGCCGGGAATAATAAATGTTCTTAATTTAAGGACTCTCTTACATCAAACCCCAACTGTGCCAGTTCAGCAATACGATTAGTACACTCTTTTGTGTGATCCTCTTGTTGACAAAATACTAATCCTTGAAAGTGATAATAACAATAAAAAGAAATTAAATAGAAACCCAAAAGCACATCGCACAGACACTAAACTTACAAGAAAACTTGAATTATGTCGCCGACATCCTGCTGCTGCAGTAATTCTTTCACTCATTGCTGTGTGTCCGTTCGTGTCGGGGCAAAAATTATGAACACCGCACAATATATTAAGTATGAAATAAATCATCCATTTAAAAGTTTACCCGACCCACGTGCCATCCCCATACCGCATCGGAAGGTGTAGGGAAAGTAGCAGCTATTAGCCCTACCACCGAAAAACGTTACTAACTGAGGCTAATTAAGTTTTATTTTTTATTTTAATTTGGCATAATTCTGTTCTTTTTTTTAGCGGGTAGTTGTTATAGTTGCTTTTGCGCTTCGCTTGTTGTCATTTGAACTTGCGATTTAAAAGCTAGTTGCTTTAGCTAGCCAGTTATACATCACCCTCTTGGGAATTCTCGGTAGGCTTTTACGATGCATTCGCGGCTTGTTGTGGCCTCATTTGAGGACTTGTTACTCGTTTATGTACCACTTTATCACCATAACTCTGAGGGGAAATGATTCAACTGCTCTGATTATATTTAAAGAGGGTATACTCCCATAAAGGATTGTTTTCCAACCATCACAGGTTCAAATGTTGTCGCTTATTTATATTTCTGTTCAATTATTGGATTTTTAGAAATTTAATCTTTTCTGGTTTGGTTTTTGATTTTGATTTAAGAATTTATTGATGAATGGATTTAGGTCATGAGCTCGAGTTCAGGCAATATAGGCTGTGACTTGGTTGACTCTGGATTTTGTTCTTTGTTAAACAGATATTTTCGGAACTCGTTCTCTTGCCTTGCAGATAGAATTACAATGCAAGGCTATGTATTGAAATTGTATCAAGGACAGCGTAAATATTTGCTTGAATGTCTGTGATTGATGATCGATGTAGCAACGTAGCTGGGGTTTTGTGCAACAGTCTCAATGTTAACAAATTCAATAAATAATTCTGATGTATGGGGATGAAGATAATGGTATATGCTATTGACCCACGTGGTTTAATACTTTTTAAATTTGGGACAAATAAGATTTAAAAACGAACTGCCGATTTTTGTCTGACAACCTTGTCAGAAAAATCATTGTCAGAAAAAGCTTTATCGGAGAAATTATTGCCAGAGCATTTTCCACCATATGACAACAAAATTGCCTGGCATCTACCAATCGTGTGAACACCCCTTTGGACTATTATTAGAAAGTTGTCAGAAGATTCGGACAGGGGCAGACTCATTTGATATTGTCAGATGTGCCTTTGTGCGCGAAAAGTCAGTTCGCTCGATGTGGTCGACCTAATCGAGTCGGTATATTTCAGCATTTTGGACTACATTTGTATCTTCTCCTCCATTCGCCCTCCTCGCACACAGGACAAAGTTAGCTCTCCTTTCCTGCTTATTTCCGTCTTCGTCGGATCTCCACTAGGGTATCATTTGCGGAGTTGATGTTTACGCCTAGGCAGGTGAACAACCTAATTGCCTCGAAGTTACTGCTATCAACAGTGATTTTTTGCCTTTGTCGGTGGACATTATTTGTTTGTTGAAAGCAAGTACTTCGTTTTGTCCTCGTTGACTTCAGGGCCAGCCAATTTTGCCTGTTCTTCAATCGCCACGAAAGACTCTAACACGGCACGTTGAGATCGGCCGATGATATCGATAACGTCCGCGTATCCGAGTAGTTGGACGCATCCGTATAAGATAGTGCCTTCCATATTAACACCTGCCCTGCGCACTTTCTGCTCCAGAACAAGATTGAAGAAGTCATATGACACCGCAACTCCTTGCCGGAGTACAGGTTTGGAGTAGTTCGGAAGAACTGTTTCCATACTGCACATTGCTTCGCGTGTTTTCCAGCGTCAAGCGACATAATTGGATCGGTTTTGCCGGGATCCCAAATTCGGGAGCTAGCTTAGAGTATACAGATATGAGCTCAGTTAATAACTAGTTTAGCAAAATATTCTTTCACGTATCATAATCACCATAAACCCATAAATCAAACTCTTTTATAGTTTGCAGCCGTGTGAAATCGTTAAGAGGTTGTCATTTTTTAAACGACTTGGGACATCCGTGGTAACACATTCGGTTGGCATATGTTTTAGTCGTTTATCTCAGAAATATTGCTGCGATGTCCGTGTGTTGATTTATAACCTTCACGAGTACTTCCACGTTCTGGTCAACGTTGGTTATCTCTAAACATAACTCGTGCCACCTATTGTAGGTACGTTGATCTCATTATGTTAGAAACTTTTGCACAAATACCAACAAAAACGGTACAAAAATTCAACGCAACATATGAACGATGCGCGAACGCATAGAAGACCAAAAATTATCCGACACGACTCGCGCGCCATCTTTTGTCCTATGCTTGTTTTATGTCCGAAACTTTAGCGCACTTGCCAACAACTACTCTACAAAGTAAATTTAATATTAAATCATTTGTGTCACTGTCGCTTACTGATTTTAACTGTTTACTAAGGTTTTTTTAATGTTTTTTTTATATTAATTACACTAGTCAACAAAAAAACACTTTTTGCGTGTAACATGAAATTTTTTGTCTAATTATTTTTAGGACAGTTATAAGAATAATAAAAATAAAGTTGGAATGATTCCAATACGAACAGATTTTTTGGAATTTGACTTATTGAATTTTAGAAATGTTCAGTTTTTAGCAACAAAACGACGTTATTCCCTTATACTGCAACATAAATATAAATGTAGCTTTATGATTTTCTGCTATATTTTGCTTCAGGGATATCTCGTTTTAATGTTCAACAGTAATCCGCTAGCATACGTGGACTCCACTTGCGCTGGTATCGTCTTTCTATGGTAGAAATGTCTTGGTGGAATCTTTCTTATATAACAGCTCCGCGACTATATTTATACCCTATTCTAAGGGTATATTAATTTTGACGCATAGTTTGTAACATACCTTAATATTGCCCGTAGACCCCTAAAAGTTACTATATTTATGATCAGCATCGATAGTAATGTCGATCTAGCCATGTCCGTCCGTCCGTCCGTCCGTCTGTCGGCAAAAATTAGGCCTTTAAACTGGACCTAGAGAGCTAAAATTTTAACCATATACTCTCTAGGGTCCCGAAATAATCAAGTTTACGAATTTTCAAAATCCGCCCACTGACACGCCCACAAATAAATATAACAATTTTTTTGAAAATCCAAAGTTTGAGCTAGGGAGCTGAAATTTATAATATGTACTCTCCATGGGCCCTTTATGCTCATGCTTAAATATTTTCAAAATCCGCCCACTGACACGCCCACAATTATTTTTTTATTTTATTTTAAATTCTAGGGAACTGAAATTTATAATACATACTCTCTAGGGGCCCTTTATTCTCATGTGTTAATTTTTTTTAAATCCGCCTACTGACACGCCCACAATTAAATAAAACAATTTTATTGAAACACACAAGTTTGAGCTAGGGAGCGTTTTTTTCGATAAAATCCTTTAAATGTTATATAACAAAATATGTAGAGCGTTGTTAACAATTCAACCATACTTAGACTTTTGTCACGCCCACTTATGAGGGATAGGAATAAGAATAGGGTATCCAGCCCAAGCGGACTGTGGCCCGTCCCTATGTTTTTATAATCACTTGATCGGTGATTTCCTAAAAATGTCTCGTTTTCGGTTGTTTCTGGCGTAGCGGCCAGATCGGGACTTTGGGGTGGTTCTGGTGCATACAGTTCTTCACTATGAAGGATCGGTCTTTTAGCCGATGGCAGGTTAGGATACTTAATTTTACTTTTTGTTTTAATTGTAATACCTTTTGCATCAGTAAGGCAAAAATAACAATCAGATAAGTGGTTCGTTGGTTTAGTCCATATCATAGGTATTGCAAAACGCATAGATCGAGATTTTCTCGCCCATCCAGTAAGGAGACCTACACATGTAGTACAATAGATGTGTGGAACCCACGCTTTGTCTTGTTGTCCGATTACAAAGCCGAAATACTGTTCAATATAGCTTAGTTACTAATGTTGTCAAATTCCTTCGCTGAGTTTTAAAAGCAATGCCGCCACAAATGTAGCAGAACTTGTCGGGATCATTTTTATACTTTCTTGGCATTATTTAGGAATCACTTAACACAAAAAACAGAAAAACACACGACGCTCTTTAAATAAAAAAAAAAACTTTATAATGCGACAATGAAACAAAAACGGTTTTTTTCAGTTTTGTAGAGAGTAGCTGTAACATAAAAACAAGACCTGATGGAATCAAAATAAATATGGCGATTAACTATGGGTAGGCGGGTAATTCAAAACTAGGAAGCACCTTTCTTGTTACAAAATTTTGTTGACTAGTGTTATTTGTCGTTAATCTAATGTCTGCACTGCATGTGTAGATCTTAACATTTGTCTTAGACGTATTCTTCTTACTCGCGCGAGTTACACAAATGCAAGTCAGCAAACTTGCTGACGGCACATTTGTGTTGCTTCGCAACCCATAACTCGGTGTCAATCGCATTCCGGTGTCGATGAATACTCTCTGCTGTTCGAAGGCCATCGGAAATGGAATGCAAGTTAGCAAACTTGCTGATGGCACATTTGTGTTGCTTTGCAACTGAGAACTTTCGAAGGTCATCGGAAACGGAATGCGTTGACCCTTATTAATTGTAAGTTAACTTTTGGGAATAATAAAGTCAGTCTGATTTGAGACCGAAATGAAGTGAGTTGTTTTGATTGAGTTGCGGTACTTACAATTATAACTCGCGTCACATATGGCATGCTGATGATCCTTTGCCAGAAACCTTCACATAAATGCCAGCAACAATCGGATAAGCGAAAAGCGCACCAAGAGAAGACGAACACACAAACATTGATTTTTATAACCTACCCTAACCTGACTCTGAATTTCAATCTGAAATTTTGTTCTGAACGGAATCATTTTTTTTCTTACATCGTTCCTCGTTTATTTTGTTCTCTTTTGAATGGTTTCAGTTGCTGATCGTCTCCCGTTGGGAACACACGCGCCTATTTTTTTGTCCGTAACCGTCAACAAAACCAAAATCGCGCAGTGTCGGTGCAAAAAAAACCACAGAGTTGGGTATTCCATCGTACTCCATCCCACTATATCGCTGTTGTTTTTGCTTGGCTATTGCAAGTGCCGTACGATTTTCGTGGGTGTACTTATAATAGTTGGGTAGAGATAGCATCAGGCGGATAGCGGATCGTGTGGTGTTGATTTTTTTGGTAGACCAAAGCGAATTGCCGTGCAGGCATAACACCTGCAGTAAATTGTTTTGGAAAGGCAACGCGCGTTTTCACTTTACGGCTGTGCTTAGATTGTTAGTGTTGGGGAATGCGGACAATTAAGATAACTCAGGAGTCTTACTTCAGTGAGGTTTATTTTAAGACTAAGAACTAATTAACAAATCAAGAGTAACGTAAGTTTAACTACGGTGTGCATCTAGTAACGTTATGATATGTATAAACAATATAAATGGTAATGCATTTACGTACAGAAAGGAACAAATGTAAGTAGGTTTGAATTGCCAATGCAGTATTTTCAACAGTTAGCGTCTGAGTTTGTGTTTTATTTATGTTTGTAATTTATAATGTGTTGAAATTTTGTAGTGGATGTGAGCAACATCCGTGGGTTGAGATTTTTTTTTTTTATTATACGCCCATGTCTCCCACAAATATTGCTTTTTATATATCCGATATTAATTCAGGCATTATTTCCGGGAGCCCTAAGTTTCACGCGCTTGTGTCGAGGCAGGAGTTACTCCTCGAGGAAGACTGTACGTCAATAAAGCATGCGTGAATTGCGTCGTGAGTGACTGTAAAAAAAAATTTACCTTACATTGGCCTTATAGTGTGTTGGCTGAAGCTGACAACCACCTTAACCTAACCTACCCTACTTCGTTCCTCGGTTATTTTGTTCTCATTTCTATGGTTTATATTATGTGTATGAGAGTTTGTGAGAGTTGTTAAAAATACAGTTTTCGAAAACTCGAGTTTTTCTTTAGTTTTCAAATCTACTCCTGAAATTGTCGACTTTTTTATAGTTCTGCGCCGTAAATTTACTACTGAGGTTCGAACCCTTGCTGATTTATATTTCTTGGAATAACATAATACAATTTTGCAGTTCTTAGAATTATTGTTTGCGAATTTGATGTTGCAATATTCTTGAAAAGCTGATCAATACTAAATGAGTAGTACCTGGAATTGTAGTTTACGCAGGATGTGAACGTTGAGTTCAGTGTTCGTCTGAATTCGTTACTCGTGAAATACTTTTGATTCCACTTTTAAATCAAATGTGGCTCAGTTGAATATGATTGCCGCTCATCCGCGCGGGGACGTCGTCAATGCTCATGAGCTCCTCCTTTTTAGTACCGCAATACATAAAAGAGATAAATTTGAGACAGAGAAGCAATGCACCAACTTTTGGTGGCATGTTGAAGGGGGGAGGTGTCAAAACTCCCTCCTAGGACGGTGCGTTAATCTAGGTAACATCCTCTTAATTTATGAGTTAGATTAAGTTAGCTAGGGCGTTTCTGGGAGAGGCTAGGCTCGCCAACTTGTTATGGTGCTTCCGGGGGTTGACTGACTCTGTACGGATTCAGTCGGCTCACGGCGGCGCGTGTGCAAGTTGATGACCGCCAGGCGCTAATAAAGAAATTGGGATTTTGACCACTTGTTTGAAGACAACGAGTGCTCAGAATCCTAATCACAGTTATAATAAGTCACGTCGCTTAAGTAAGTTAAGTAGTGTAGGTAGGTTATTTTTTTTATATAAAAATATTAAATTAATATATTTTTTTTTTTTATTTTTTATTTTTTTTAATGAATAACCACCTTACATTCGTTACCACGAGAAGTGAACGGCTGGAATTACAGCGCTGTTTCACGGTTAGCCACAGCCGATCATCAGACTCCTTCTGTGGTGCTGGTCTTAATATTTATGCCGAGTTTTCGAAATTTTCGCGATGAATACATATTATATATATATAAATATTAGTTCATTAAATAGTTTTTATGGCAAATAAGAAAGGTTCAGGTAAAGTTTAGAGCGTCTGCATAAGGACCTTTGATTTAATCTTGTTTGTCTAGTACGTAAGTTGATATTAATATATAGATTATTAAAAATGAATTTAAAAGTCAAAGTGTGTTGGACATTTGGAATACTAATCGAAGGATCCCCAGCTTAAATTCCGGCGGGATAACATCACCAGTCTTTTTTCCACTGCGAATGTCTGAAAAATATCCAAGAAAATTAATTGTCATGAGAAGATTTTCAAGGCCTGTATCGGCCGGTATTGCCTAATATTACTTTTATTTTATTTGTTCTACACATGCGTGCGTATTGTAATCATCTATTGCAATGTGATAAATCTATAAGTACATCCGCTCTACCCTCAAGTAAGGTAAATGATAAACAATTCTTCCGTTATCAACTGGTCAATGTATCCATACGTACCTATTCTATACCTGAATATTGTATAAATATTTCAAAACGTTTGTAACCACCGACATTTGGCGATGCATGGGGCTTTTACCTCGGCTCGTATATGCCATCTATGTGCAGTGTAGTAGAGTGTTGAATTTTAATTAAAAGTCTTTTAGAGAGAATTTTAAATGATTTTAAATTCTCCTGTAAACCATGTTCGACCAATTTCCAAACCATATAAGTACATAAATATGTTTGTGTGGTTCGTCAAGTCTGGACTCTGAACTACACTGGAACGCGCGATACCACACCACAAATAGAAATTTTCACCTTCACCACATACACAGCTATGAAACACATATTATGTATCTATGTTATTCTAAATGTTGCACTAGGGCAATGAGAACGAGAACCAGAACAAACAAAAAGAGAAAATGCAATTAATTTTTCCCTTTTAGCCTGGACGATGCATCATCGTCCAAGAGACAGCATGGTGCAGTTCGTCGCCGACAAAAGAAATCATTATCGCAATCGTTCAGCGTCAAAAGTGAATCCATTACACCAGAGCTCTGGCCGGGCTATTAAAGTGCAATCATCCACTGAGAGAATGGAGATGTCTTTGCATATATGCCATTGCCAGGCCGTCTAGAAGGGGTATCATTATCCACGACACTTTAAAACGTAGAGATAAAGAAGACCGATAAACCGATTTAGTCATCATTGTTAGAGGTACAGAGAGGAACTACATGTAAAGGAGTTCCCCTTCTCAATGTGTACCCGAACTCGTACTGCCGGAGGAATTCTATGCGATCACTTGATTACCATTTAATTCTATGGCGTGTCACTGGGTTTGTTGCAATGCAAAAATTCAACAAAGCAGCCGACGGCAGTTGCTCCTAAGATTGTGTCGCAAACAGCATTCCTTCATGCACCTCCCTTAGTGCTCCTAATTTTTCGAACTGCGAGTATCTGCACATATTTTATTCGAAAAACAAAAAAAACGCTTTCGCCTTTAACTAAGCCTACTGTTATCCCGCCTGCTGTTGCCAAGTTGTAGGATGCGAAGAATGAAACCCTTTATTCTGTCGCAATCTATTCAGCATCTTTCCGCTCATACAAAACAGAAGGAGGAGTGCACATAACTTCCACAGATGAACAGCAACAAGTCATTTGACATTAACATTCCTCAGATAGTTCCATTCTGTCACACTCATACACAAATATACTGCATATCTACAAAGGGGCTACACTTACAATTCCCTCAAAGATTTCGGGGTTAAAATAAGCTATGCATCTGTACCAGTATGAAAGGAATTCCTTTCTTTGCTGAAAGTCGTTGGATTTTCCTTAGTTTGTCGAGAGAACATTGTGCAGGGTCATGAAAATTAAATTTTTCCCCTCTGCCAACATGAAAAATAAGTTTCGCCGACCAAGAATGTAACGCAAATGAAGTTAACGCCTGGATTGGCCTTGGTTTGGTTGTTCTGGTAACTACGAAATAGAATGAAACGCTTAGAGGTATTTTTAATGGCTGAGGCGGAAAATCGGGTAATTCTTTCTTTCCCCAGAAACCCACTCTTTTCAAATTCGGTCGTAAAAATGCATGTCTTTAGGGCTATTTTTTTTTTCTAAAGAACACAACAGAAGGAGAATAAACGTTTCGCATATATAACTAGAATAAGGATGTGATTGTGACTGACGTGGACGGATGGTAATCAACCTCATTTTTAGACGGCCACAATGTAGTGCTCAGATTCTCAGGCATTTAACAGTCCAAGAAGGTATCTTCATCATGCAGACTTCTGGGCATTTGATGGTCGTGGATAAGCCATTTATGAATGAAGTGTTGCTGTTGTGCACAATTAGTAGGGTTTTTAAGACCTGATTTGTTTCGGCTACTTTATAAAATAAATATTAGGCATTAACGGCCCAAAACCTAGCTTCTCAAACCACTTTCTTGTTCGTAGTGGAAGAGACCTACAATTTCGCGCCGAATCCGAACGGCACATTTTTGAGAGGCTTCTCTTGACAATTGATACTCTTGGATGTTTGTCAGACGTTCGCACGAGGTGGGGCAGTGAAAAAAAATCTAAATGGTACTTGGTCCCGGCGGGTATTGAACCGGGGACCTTTCGATTAGTAGTCCGACACACTAACCACTGAGCCACTGCGCCCGACGGCTACTTAATGGATGGAATAAATTTCGTAATGGGAAAAATAAGCCTCCAAGTTCCTCTCTTCCTTTTTTCATCTGGTCCCGATACGAGTATCTTTTCTTTTGTTCTATAACTCAGAAGGTACCTTATACGGCCAAACCGCTTTTTGTATTTGACCGCTTTCCTAACTTCTTTAGGGAACGAACCTTAACTTGGAAAATAAGGCTGGAGAAATTGTACGTTTAAAGGCTTCTATCTATGTACACTCCGCCACATTAGCGATAGCGATAACTGTCGCAGTAGCGATAAACAACAAAAGAAACCAGCGCAATAGCAATAGCCATTTGTTTGCAGTTGCTCGCTTTAGCAGACAAAGAGCATACAGCCGAATTAATATAAATTACTTAATTTGCCTCTAATTCACAAATTAACTAAAATGTGGATTGAAAGTTAATTCACGGCTCATTAATTAAAAATCATGTCCATGCATTAGCCAATCGTCGTTAAGTAATAAATGGTATGGACATTTGGAATCGTTACGTAATAAATTGTATGGATATACCATATCCAACATCCCATTAGGTTGAAAGATTCGCTGTCAGTTGTCAAAAATGCTGTCAGTCACATTCACAGTCACTTCGGTGAATTAGTTTTTTGCATGTTTATCAAGGACAATTAACTTTGAAAAAATATTTGTGATTAAGAATTCTCATTTATTTCATTGTTTAAGGATTATTTACCCTTAATTTGCGTTAATTAATTCCATCAGCCGAATTTGTAAGTTTAAAACGTGATATGGATATGGGTAGATCGACATAACTTGAAATGCTGGTCTGATCTTTTCGTAATCTTTGTTCATCGCACTAAAATAAAACTAAAATAAAACCTTTATCGGTGAATCCAATTAAACCTGTGTGATATAGTCAGGGCCGGCTCCAGCCAAACAAGCGCCCTGTGCAAGATTTACAGAGTTAGATTCACCTTGAAGTTGCAATATTGCAAGTGATGTGCGTTAATGTGCAAAAATTCAGCACAGGTGTGATGGATGTTGCTATTTTGAGCTTATTTCAATTTATTTCAATTTCAATTTATTTTATTAATCATGGTGTGTACATTAAGATAAAATCTTTTGTAGTACTTAGTAATTTAAATATGAAGATAGACAATGTTTCAAAACTTAAAACTATAAACAATAATTTAGACTTAACCTAAGAGTTGGACGAACATATGGAAGGGTAATAAGGATATGGGTAGTTGGAATAAATGAAAGTAGGTTAACAAGACAAGAATATGGTAACAGACAAGAAGAATAAGTAAGGACAGAGTATGGAGGATTATTTTTATGTTGTGCTAGTGAAATGACAAAAGATTGCCCTTTTAAAATGTGTGGCGTTAGTTATAGTTTTCATTTGAGAGGGCAATGAGTTCCATAATCTTGCAGTGTGAATGAAAAATAGACGTGATGAGTTTAAGTACTGATAATAGGGTAAAATAATATTGAAAGTCCTTGTAGAACGAGCGAAATGGAGCCTGTCAAAAAGATAGGGAGGACACCGATTATTAATAATTTTATGCAAGAAGATACAGTTCCTGGCATTGATGAGCTGTAGTAGTGTACAGCCAAGGAGGTCCCTGTAGTGGTCAGAGATGTGATCGTATCTACGGAGGCCATATATGTACCGCACCGCGTCGTTAACAGCTGCTTGTAACTTTCGCTGATACAATGAGGCGAGTTTACAATAAATCACCTCAGTATAGGTAATGAGGGGTAAAACTAGGGCAATAATTAGCTTTCATCGAGTTTCAATGGGAGTAAAACTTGCAGTTTGCCACAGTTTGCGAAGGCAGCCGTAGATACGACCGATGATGACGTTGGTGTGATTATAGCCACTCAAATTGCGATTTATAATAAATCCAAGACTTGTGACCGATTCAACGGATGCAATTTTCTTGTCGGAGAGCCAAAGTACAGGAAGATGGTTGAGTTCCATAACTTTACTCGATAT
Organism: Portevinia maculata; assembly: GCA_949715645.1. Classification (NCBI taxonomy): domain Eukaryota; kingdom Metazoa; phylum Arthropoda; class Insecta; order Diptera; family Syrphidae; genus Portevinia; species Portevinia maculata. Next base: position 9,459,862 of record OX454525.1, on the reverse strand, counting down.
TGGGATGATCTTGGACTTGGATGGATTCAGCCGTAAGCCATTAGCAACCGACCAGTGATGAATTAGTGACAAGTCATCGTTCAGTCGAGACGCCAGTTCATTTATTTCATTTACCGGACGAGACAAGTAAAGCTGAACATGGTCAGCATAAAGATGAACTGATGAATGTTTACAGATGGACGGCAGATCATTAATAAACATACAGAACAAAATCGGCCCCAAAATTGATCCCTGTGGTACGCCTTGTTTGACGGGCTTTAAAATCGAGCAACTGTTACCAGAAAAAACACGTTGCAGTCTACCGGAAAGAAAACTACGAACCAGTTTAATGGCTCTTTCGCTGAGGCCATACATGTTTTTGAGTTTCCAGCAGAGGACTTCATGATTAACCATGTCAAAGGACTTCGAGAAAGCAAGCAAACAAAGAAACGTCATATATCCTTTGTCAAACTCACACCTTATGTCATCAATAATGCTAACCATTGCCGTAGAGCAACTGTGGTGGGCTCTAAAGCCGGATTGATAAGGACTTAATAGCTGATGACGCGATAAGTGCTTGTTAATCTGTTTAGCTATGATTTTCTCGAAAGCCTTTGACAAACATGGTACCACCACCATGGTACCACCACCAAGAGAATGTTCATTTAGCTCGTCTGGATTAAAGTCACATTTTGAATCAGTTTTACTGCCAGCAACGCCAATCATACGCAGGTTAGTCCACAGTGTTTTTGAGGGTAGCGATGTATTCAATTTCGCAGCATAGAAATTTCGCTTGTCAGTACGTATGATATCAATTGTGTTATTTCGCGCGACTTTATATGAAGCCCAGTTGGAATTTGTTGGCCTATGTTTCCATCTACTGTGCAGTCTGTTATGAGCTTTGAGTGAGTTGATTACGTCAGTTGTAAACCAAGGGCAGCTTCTGTTACGTATGCTCACTGTTTTGATAGGTACACATTGATTGAATAGTTCTGAAATAATTGCTTGAAATTGGTTCAATTTTTGGTCAGGATCTGCATTTAGGCGACATCTATACCCAGCGGCTGACAAGGTTGCAAGTTGAAGTACATTTAAATCAACAGAACTAAAATCGCTATACGTAAAAGAGAAAGGAACAGCAGAACAAATTGTTTGTTTTAAATGCAAATGGCAGTATCCGCGCAAGGTTATTTTTTCTTACTCCTAGCAATGCGCCCCGCCCTGTGCATTTGCACATCTTGCACATATGGTTGGGCCGGCCCTGGATGTAGTGATGGGAACTATCCAACAAAAACTGTCGAATTATTCGATAGTAGCTCACAGTACATTCGATAACCGCCATTCATTCATTCATTGAAATTTTCATTCGATAGCAGTTCGAAACGAATTGAACTTTTCGTTCCTTTGTCGATGGTAGGTCTGAATGAATTAATTTATTTAATTAATTCTTCTTTTTACAGCTTTTATCCTTGATAGTTCGGCTGAAACTTAACAATTTGTTCGATAGTTCCTACATCTGAATGGTTTTGTTCTGGTTTTATTTATTCTTTCATGTAAATGTTTTTTCTGTTAAATTTTGTTCGTTCTATAGTAACTGGATAGAGGGATTAGAATGGTTTCTCTCTTCTCTTGTTGCATTGCGCATTTACAGTCGTTTTCGATTTATTTCTTGGCGTTTACTTTTGATCCGTTTGTTTTGTGTGATAATGATTTCTGTGATCGGACTTTGCGTTTTCTGTACAAGTTTATTTTTGTTTACGTAGGCCGGGAAAGGGCTGTTTAAACTTGTATGAATCTTATTTTAAGGTTTTGGTATTTGTTTTTATTTTAATGTTTGAAATGGAGTGGACGTGGAATGCGACACAACGTACAATTGGAAATGTATATGGACATATAAATCCTGTTTTGTTGGGATAACTATCCGTATTGAAGTAGAATATTACACGTAATACAAATACAAGATCCCACTGCGGACCACTGTCGATAAAAGCAAAAGTGACATCCTGCTGCGGATAGATTGAATGAACATTAAATGAGCTTGAATGGTTTCTTCGTTCTTATATGTTTTATGCTTCGACCGTAGAGTAGCGTTGAAATCTCGATGCAGATTTTCGACTCATGATTTAAGATGGATTTGGAGTTGAGTTGAAAATGACTAGAAATCATAGAAAAAGTCTATTTATTTCATAACATAGTACCTACTCCGCGTAATTATCAAAAATGTGATTGTATTTGTACACACACATACATTTATATTTTTGATAAGCAGGCGTACTATACTCTTTCCAACAAAAATTGTCAGTACAGGGAAGTTAGGATGTTTGTCTCTCTATCTGGTTGCAATGACATACATAAATCGGTCCCTCTTTAAAGCTCTCACAGGGTTGTGGTAGTGTGTATGATAATTCGCCATAACTCAGAGAGCAATTCTATTAGGGTTACCATCTTCCAATTTAAAATAAAAATATTGCGGAAGGAAATAAATTCCGTTTATCTTTTTCCTTTTCTGATAAGATAATAATAGGCGCGTTTTTTTAAGGGTATCTCCAGTAGACCAACAAAATATATAAATTTCGTAACACAAAAAAAAACAAAACGAAAAATATATCACTGTAATCCAATTTATTCATTATAAATATTGTAAAACATAAAATACTAATTTCTAATATCACTACTCAATTAATGCGATGAGTAATTACTGCTACTGCTTTCGTTATTTAGGTCTATTATTATCCTTTCAATTGCTTCCTCGGCAAAAACGTCGTTTTCCCACATATTTGGCTCAACAACCTGTTCAACGTGTTGGACACATCGATGCCATTTTTCCTTGTCAACCCTTGTAAGTACTGTCGTTAGGAAGTCTCTTATTTTAGCCATTTTAAATGACTTGTTTTGGCTTGCGACAAACCCTTTCACTTGAGCCCAAACTAATTCTATTGGATTAAGGTCACAGCGATAAGGCGGCAAGCGAAGCTCTTTATTTCCCGCATTTCCAGCCATTTCATCCACGACGTATGTCTCATACTTGGCTTTGTAACGTTTAACGATTTCTAGCAACCCATTGTATGATTGCATCCCTACCTAACTTGCGATCCTCCTTTTGGGAATTCCCGTATTCATTGGCAAAACAGGCTTCATTCATCGGACAAACAAACAAATCATACATACAGGTACATAAGGAGATGAAAGGATGTATTTATGTTTTTTTTTTATTTAAACAGTTTACGACATAAACTCAATCAGAAAGATTTTCTAAAAACATTTCCCAGTCCTTTCCGCTATATGTATATTAGAGGTAGACACAATCAGGCAATTAGAATATAAAATTATATAACCACGACGCAATGTCATATACCTAAACAGATGGTAAAAAAATGCAGTTGTGCAGTTGCACAATGCAAATACAATCAAATTAAAACCGCATGGCAACACCCCACGTAATAATTCGCAATAATAGTTCTCAAAAGCACCAAAACCGAAAGTTCTTTGACAAAATCCATAGAAAAACCGTTAATGATATGCTTCATTGTAGAGATGGTAATACTCTTCTGATGAGCTTCAGTCACACACACTGGTTATTTTGGTGGATGATAATAGCAAGCGAACACAAGACGATCATGCTCATTCCCATTCGGCTGTGTGGGAGACTGGTTGTGGTGGGTTGTATGCGAATTTTAGGAAAATTACGACAACAATTCCTTGGTATGACAGTGGTTTGGTTTTTATTTCAGTGGCAATTCTTGCGTTTGAGTGCCGTGATAGTATCTCCAGGCACCACTGGTAGAAAAAAAGCTTCTCCTTAAGGCTTGTACTGACAATTTTTGTTGGATAGAGTATAGGTACTATGTTGTGAAATAAATAGAGGAATGTCATTACTTTTTCTATCAATTTTACTAATTTTCAACTCAACTCCAAATTCATCTTAAATCATAGTCAAAAACCTGCATCGAGATTTCACCGCTACTCTACGAATGAAGCAAACAATGTATCAATCGTACCAACATATAAAAACGATCCAACCAAAAGTTCATTCAATGTGCATTCAATGTATCCACAGCAGGGTTTCACTTCTGCTTTTATCGGCAGTGGTCCGCACTGGGATCTTGTATTTGTAATACGTGTAAAATCCTACTTCACTAGCGTTAGGTTTTCCAACAAAACAGGGGTAATGACTGTAAGTAGAGACTTTGTGTGGAAAACAGTGCTGCCATTGTCAACTGTGAAGGTTTATATTCGAAATAAAGAATTTTTTTTTCGGAGAATTTTGTTATAAATCTTCAAATGAAGATTTCATATTTGTTTTAAATTCTCCTTACAACATATCTTCATTTTGAACATTTTTTTATATGCAAACTGAATTTTAATTTGCTATTGGATGCATTATTGCATAATATATGCATTTAGTTTTATTTCTCGATTTACTTCACTCATTTGCCGAAAACAGTACCAACTGACATTAGACTTTTGGAATAAACCGAGTTAAGTAAATGCAATTTATTGCGTTTGATTTTAAGTTTCATTTTTGTTATTACAGCCAAACTTAAGAGTACGACTTGGAGTAAATCAAGTGTTGTGAAGCCAATTTACGTAAAATCTAGTAAAATGCAGTGAAAAGTTTGTTGACACCGTTGAACCTTAAGTTGGTTCTAGGGCTGATGCTATTACGCCTATTTACATTTATAGCTTCCGTTCAGGTTTCTGTTTGCTGAAAATGTTCAAATGTTCTTCTTCTCCTTCTTCCTTAGCAGGCAATGATTAGAATTAAAGTGATCATAACCCTCTCACTTAACTGCATCCCTAGAGTTAGGCGGTTCTACCTCGGATAAGGTGTTGCTACACTTGTATGATCCAGGAGTTCTTAGGCCTGCCTCTCTTTAGCGTTTGTATTGAAACGTTTATTGATATTTCCTTTCTGAATGGCTTCGAATGATCTCCCCTTTGAACATAACAGTACCAACTGAGCCGGTCGCGCTTAATTTTTTTCCAAATAAGTTCTTTGACGTGAAGAATTCCTCAGATCTTGTAACTCCTTATTCGATCAATGTTTGTTACTCCTGCTGTCAAGCGAAGCATCTTCATCTTACCTGCCTTTAATTTGCCGTCATACTTTTTGTACGCTGTCCGACATCGTGAACCGTATGTGTGCGTCGGTCGCACTCCGGTATAGAGCCTTCCTTTCAGCTTGGGAACATTTCTTGGTTTCAGAAGATGGCTCAGTTTTCGCGCCACTTCATCCACCTTACGCTTACTCGATTTTAAAATGTTATTGCTTAGTAATATATTGATAATTGCTACTTAACTTGATTTTCTCCTGCAGGAAAATCATTTTATTAGGGACAGATATAAAACAAAAACAAGTTAAAGAAATGCTTTTGTTTCAAGGTACATAAATGTACACTTTTTTAACGTTTGCAGTTTTTTGTAGGCTTCGACTTCGACTTTCCATTTTAAATTTTTCACGAGACGCCACTGATATGCATTCATTTGTATATGAACTGTAACTGACCAAGGCCCCTTGATCCCAGGATCAAATCACCACAGTAGCACATACAACTTTACCACTGCCAAACTTACATCCAAGAGTATCGATTCGCTTAAAATGCTATTTAAAACTTTTCATTCGGAATCGGCGTAAAATTGTGCGTCCCTGCCATGAGTAATAAAAAATAAAAAAATAGTATCCTTTCAAAAAAACTGCACTTGTCACTTGCATTCAGCTCGAAGCCAATTTTGTCCCTAACTTTATTCTCTTTTTCTCCTTAGCATTTTAAGTCACATCAGATCTTATTATTTTTCCGAACATATTCTTCTCTTTGCTTGATTTTGAAGTTTGGAGCATCTCAGATAATGCTGTTCTCTCTCTTCATTATCAACTTCGCCGAGGATGATAGGTTAGGTTAGGTAGGCGGTGCCACACTCAGGTCCATACTGACCCATTGTGATGCCCATCGGGTGAGGAGGCTTGTCCCTTACTCATTTGTGTAACCCTGTCTAAAAAAAACTGAGATTAATTACCCACTGTGTTGTTCGATACAAACTATCCTGTGGAGTTGGTGAAGTTCATTATCCTGTCTATCGGTGTGCTGGAGAGCTCGTCTAGGTCATGGAAGAAATGTCTTCCCAGGAATCTGTTACTGATGTGTTGGAGACCCGGAGACATAGGAGGTGGGTTGTATTCTCCAGAGCTTCCTCGTAGGCGATAGCATTCTACTGGTGTGGCAAGTATCTAGTGCCGTCCATCTAAGGTTCGCCTCTCTTATTGTCTTTCTCCCTGCTTCAAGCCTGAGTGTACAAGGCGGGATGAGTGCAGAGGGATCAGCTTGTTCTGACATAGCTGCCGACCTTGTCTTGCTAATTCATCCGCTTTCTCGTTGCTTAGAATGCCTTCATGTCCCGGAACCCAGCAGAGCGATACCTTATGCTGAGTACCAAGAACCTTGAGTTCTTCGCGGCAGCATTTCACTAGCTTGGATTTTATTACTGCTGCAGTTAAGGCTTTTATTGCTGCCTGGCTGTCGATAAAGAAGTTAATACCATCGGGTGGTATTGCCCTTTAACATAGACTCACTGGCTGCTGTTGTCACTGCCAGGACTTCTGCTTGGAAGACGCTGCTGTGGTCGTGGAGGCGTATAGATTTTGATATGCCCAGTGGTGCGGAAAAGACGCCTGACACCACCCCCGTTACCATTTTTGAACCATCCGTAAATACGGTTATGGCTAGCGTGCTCGGGACGAGTCCTTTTCTCCATTCTTCCCTGCTGGGATAGGCACTCGAGAAATGTCTTGTGAAATCTAAGTATGGCGTGATGTAGTCCGTATGGCACATGGCCAAAGTATTTCTGCAGGATCGTCGAATGACCCATTTCGTTTGGTTTCCAGGTCACTGTTTGGCAAATTCTCATTGCACTAATGGCGGCTGTTGATTGAACAAAGATGTCTAGCTGAAGCAGGTTGAGGATAGCCTCCAGTCCTGCGGTTGGAGTTGTCCTTATCGCACTGGTTGTGCCGATGCACAACGTCTCTTACGGAAGTTCAGACTACCTTTAGGTGGCTTTATTGGTTGCCTGCCACTATACGAGATTGCCATAGGTCAGTATAGGTCTTACTATTGCCGTGTGTGGATGTATCTTAATTTTGGGAGATGGTCGCCAGGTTTTTCCAAAAATGTTGCTGCAGGAGGTTATTGTGGCTTTTTTGATTCTCTCATTTGTATTCATTTTCCAATTTAGGTTTTTTTTTTCGCCGACCATGAAACGGGAGTTTTCTTTCCTATAGGCAACAAATGCCTTGCCTTTTTCTTTGTCCAGCTTGTATCAACTGATTTTCTACAAGTATCGGCGCCCTGAAATGCTCAGACATCGTTTTTCCTGTTAAAGAAAAAAATTGTGAAACGTATTTCACAGAAAAACCTTTTTCGGTGAATTTTAGCTTCTTCTTGGGAGCACTCCCGCTAGTGAATCACTTCATGCAAGCCAGAGTGCCCCTGATGCCCACAATAAATCTGCTTATTACCGCAAATTTACTAAAATAAAATTTATCTTTTAAAATAAAAGTAACATTCAATTGACCGATCCTTTTGAATTTTTCTTTTTTTTAGGTAAATAAAATATACCGATTGAAGGATTATGGAATGAGGATTTGAATAAACTGAATCCGTCCAAAGTTGGAAAAAATAAATAAATAGAAGATAGCAGCTATCATATTTTTGCGTGAGTATCGCAATCTTATGTACATACTACCTTCTGAAAAGATCCAATGCCAACTCTGAAATTCGTACCATATACATGGATCATCCGTCTCTAGCCTACCTCCAGCAGCGTTCACCTCTTACTACGGTTGTATTGTATTTTGTAAGTCAAATGATGTGGATGGCAACGATGCCGGTTTAATTATGGATTTATGCTTGAAGTGCGCGAATAAAAATGGAATTGAAATTTAACAAAAATGGCTTAAAAGCGCGTTGATATAGTTTTATGTTAACCTTTTTTTGTGTTGAATTATAGGTACTGATTTTGTCAAATAGTTAGTTACTTAAGAAAATGGTACCCAACCGGCTCAGTTGCTACTGCCATGTTCAAAGGAGGGATGCTACGAAAGGCTCCAAAAAGGCAACTGTTTTAACAGCGAAAAAGAGGCACGCCTAAAAGCTCCTGGATCACAAAATTGCAACAATACCAGCATTTGATTGGCCTCCGTGACGAAGTGATTGAGATCGGGAGGACTGCCGATCCTCTTTGAAGTCAAACCGGCAAACCCCACAAGCGGACCAGTTGGGATACAGTGAAGTTTATTTTTCCAAAATGTCCTTACAAACCGCGCAGTTTTTTTGTGTTCAAGGTTATTTTACCAAGAAGTCCTTGCAACCTAAAAAAAGGTAATTAAAACCTGAAAAATGGATTAAGTTCAAAAATGTCCTTAGAAACCGCGCAGTATTTTTATGTTCAAAGTTATTTTACCAAGAGGTCATACATGATCGCCACTGGACTGGAAAGTCAGTTAAAGTCAGGGAGCGAACATTTGGTCAGGGAATGTCAAAACATTTATGTCGAGCTCTGAAGTCTGGAGCCTCTGGAGCAAAAATATTACTTTTCATAAATCCACCTTTTTTCTTATTTTGGGATCACATTTCGCAGATCTCGATATCTTTCGAGATATACCCACGCACCATTTCACTAATCCACCATCTATATCTAATAATGTATGTACCTTAGACATTTTTTTATTCCCTATTCTAAGGGTATATTAATTTTGACGCATAGTTTGTAACATACCTTAATATTGCCCGTATTCCCCTAAAAGTTACTATATTTATCAGAATCGATAGTAATGTCGATCTAGCCATGTCCGTCCGTCTGTTGGCAAAAATTAGGCCTTTAAACTGGGCCTAGAGAGCTGAAATTTTAACCATATACTCTCTAGGGTCCCGAAATAATCAAGTTTACGAATTTTTGGAAAAAATCGAATTTTGAGCTGAAATTTTTTTATATATGATTTATGACTCCTAAAACTGCTCGCGATATAAAATTTTCAAAATCCGCCCACTGACACGCCCACAATTAAATAAAACAATTTTATTGAAAAACCAAAATTTGAGCTAGGGAGCTGAAATTTATAATATATACTCTCAAGGGGCCCTTTAAGCTAGGGAGCTGAAATTTATAATATATACTCTCTAGCGGCCCTTTATGCTCATGTGTTAATTTTTTTTTAAATTCGCTTACTGACACGCCCACAATTAAATAAAATAATTTTATTGAAAAACCAAAGTTTGAGCTAGGGAGCGTGTTTTTTACAAAAGCTTCGTTTTTTTTTTTGATAAAATCATTTAAATGTTATATAACAAAATATGTAGAGCGTTCTTAACAATTTAACCATACTTAAACTTTTGTCACGCCCACTTATGTGGGATAGGAATAAGAATAGGGTATCCAACAGTTCACCCAAGCGGACTGTAGACCGCCCCTATGTTTTTTAATTTGATTGATTGAGACGAATTTGGTTTCGAGAAATTATAGCGTTTGCACGCAGTTGTATTAATTGCTAAACAGCTAATGGAGATGGCAAGTAACATTGAAAAGTATATCAATCCTAGTTTTCGATCCATGCGCTACGAAAAGTCTGAGATAATGCTTAAATGGAAAACCACATACATATGTAGGTACAGTAAAAACTCTTTTAACCGGAACTCCAATAACCGGCAACCTCTAATATCCGGATTTTTTTTTAGAAAATATTTGTGAAATTTACACTCTAATATCCGGAGAAACCTCTAATATCCGCAATGCTGTGTGCTGATGATTTCATGTAAATGTTCAAAAATTTACCGTCTGCGTTTTAGTCTGAAAAATAAGCCGTTTGTCGTCTAGACTAAAAGGCAGATTTTAAGTTTTGTGTACCTTCACCAAATAGCACATCTCGTGAGCACTCGTGGTGTTTGACGTTGTAGTAAGAACAGGCTGAAATTGTAATCGATTTGGAGAAAGGCACAATCGTCCGATTAATTTGTAGCAAATATATACAGCTGTACAATATATATACAGTTTACGACATAATAAAAAGAAATAAGGATGCCATTGAAAAGTTTTACTCGAATACTTATTCCACAAAGACGAATCAAAGTCGTAAGACTATGCGAAAAGCTGAGAATACCAAATTAGAGGAGGCACTTTATGAATGGTTTCGACAACGGCGTAGCGAAGGTATTCCAGTATATTGACCAATCCTGATAGAAAAAACTAAAATTTTGGGCCATATTCTGAACCATGATTAGAAGCAAAGCTATTAACATTTTTAGCTATTACATTTTGGACAGGCTGTCACTAAGAGGCTCCTGCATATAGCACTTTAACTGGCACCGAAATCGTGGAAATGGTTCTGAATCCTCAAGAAAATACTGATCAAAATGGAAGCGACCAAGAAATCGAAGTTTTGCCTGAATCTAATGGAGTTAAGATAACTGAGGCTATCCTCTCAATTTGAAAACTTATTAATTTTTTTGAGGAAAAAAACTTTATTTCCCAACAAGAAGTGATGCAGCTTAACAGATTGCAAGAAAAACTTATAAAAAAAAAAACCGAAACTGCTAAGACAACAAACCTTGGATAGATATATTTCTTTTTTAAAAACACTTGTATGTACTGTACAGTATACATACTTGCAAAATGTTCACTGAAATGTATTTACATATATGTACGTATAAGAATTAAATTGAGAAACATATAAATGTACATATGTACATACTTATAAAAAACTGTTTTATTTTCGAAATCTCTTAACCTCTAATATCCGGAAAAATCGAATATCCGGAACACTGTCGGTCCCAAGCATTCCGGATAAAAGAGTTTTTACTGTACATCAAAAATCAAAATAGTCTATTTCGATTAACTTTGTTTAGCGAAAGTTGTTCCCTTTGCTAAGGAAGATTTTGTATAGAATAGTTTTTATTTTAAGTCTATAACGGCAAATCAAGATGCAAATTATGCAAACATAAATTTGAGTTAAGCAACATGGGCCAAAGGGCTTTGGTGTCGCATCAAAATGGACTAGCGCATAACTCAAATTCTAAAGCTTTGACGTCACAAAAAATTGATTCTTCACTGCGTCTGATTCATTGGTCGCCTCAGTAGTCAAAAAACATCTGAAAATACACCAGAAAATATTTACGCTCAAAATACACAAACAAAATATTTTACTTTCGACAAGACCGATTCCATTGTCGCAGAGATAAGGTGGTGTCTATATTATTTCCACCAGAGCATCCTTGAACTCGTCTGTGGGAATTAGTGAGCTTTTTCGATTGATGTTCCCAGACAGCAAAATTGCTGAAAATATTAAGTTAGGAAGAACTAAGAGTTCCTACGTTATCAACCACGGTATCTCCCCATATTTCCATAACATACTTTTGGATAAAGTAAACAAATGTGACGACTTTATTATATGCTTTGACGAAGCACTAAACAAAATAGCTGAGAAAGGACAAATGGATTTAGTTGTCGGTTTTTTTCATGAGTCAAAAGGAATTGTTTGCATAGGAACTTAGAAAGCGAGTTCATGGGATCTTCAAAGTCAGATGACATTTTAAAACATTTTGACAATGGAATCCGATTTTTTTAAAAAAACAGAAACTTCTTCAAGTATCTATGGATGGCCCAAACGTAAATTTATCTTTTTTTTTAAGAAATTATAACAACAGCGAAATTAACTTGATCCGGATGGTACGCAGCTACTAGTATGTGGTGTGTTTGGTCTACATGTAATACATAGAGCCATGATATAACTGGTCTCAAAAGTAAGCTTTTACATTCCGATTTTTTTAAATATTTACACCAATTTGATGTTATAATTCTTATAGAAACTTTTATTGAAGAAAAGAATCAAAATGAATTTCTAAAATATTTCAAAGACTTTAAAGTAATGTTTACACCCGCGATAAGATCTAATTTGCATGGAAGAGCCAGTGGGGGTATTCTATATGGGATTAAAAAATCTTTATGGGGTAATCTTATTAATTTTAAAATTATTGAATCTAAAATTATTTTTCATATGGTTAGCAACAACCTAAACTATTATATTATTCCTATTTATTTAAATTGCAATCATTGGCTTAGCGACTTCGATGAACTAGTGGAATTTATGAATAACAATTCTCTTGACCATGTGTTAATCGTCGGTGATTTAAATGCTAGGATTGGTGAACATCAAAATTCTTCCGCCAATATTTTACGAGCACGAGTTGCACTGGCCGAGAGTAGATGTTCTAAGGATAAAATTTATAACCGCAACGGGGGGAGTTTAACAGAATTTTTTGAAGTTTTCGGTCTATTTATTTTGAATGGGTCTTCTATTAGTGATGCATGTGGCGAATTCACTTTTGTTAGCGGGCAGGGACAATCCGTGATTGACTTTGCTGCGATTTGAGGGGACTGGCTGAACATTATCGATGACTTTGAAGTTGCACTAGTCAACTACTCGGCTCATTTTCCAATTGTAATTAAAATTCACCTAAAGGAGTTAAACCAGCAAGCTACACCTTCTAGTTTTAATAAGCTGAAGTGGTCGGAGAACAATGCAACCCTCTATAGAAGCCTCATTTCTCGGTACTTACTATCTCTGCCCCAACAATCCGCAGTCTCGTCTGAAGTGGTATGTGAAAGTATAGAACGGGTTATAAAGACCGCAGCCCCTTTTGCGTTGAAGAGTACACACACTTTTGTAGCTAAAAATGTATGGTTTGATAAGGATTGCAGAAATCTCCGTAAACTTTCGTTCGTTTACTTAAAACTGTTTAGAACGACCAATTCTCAATTTTTCAAAAACATCTATCTTCGCGTTAATAATGATTTTAAAAAAATGTGCTCAGTTAAGAAAATCACCTATTTAAAAAACGTGGCTAAGAAATTGGAAAACTGCACAAACTCAAAGATATTTTGGGAGACAGTGCGCAATCTTGGTGGGCGCAATCAGGGTATGAAGTTCTCTTTAGAAGCTGAGACGTTAGCAGCTCATTTTAAAACTCTACTCTCAGCTGATGAAGACCTTCATACCTTTGATTACGCGCTACCTGATACTAGAGTCAACGAGCTGGATTTAGAATTCTCATTGCCCGAATTGGAAGTAACGCTCCAAAGATTGAAAAACAGCAAGGCTCCTGGCCTAGACGGCATTCCAGTCGAGTTTTATAAAAACAGCACTATTGATTTTAAAAACTACCTCGTGTCTTTCTATAACAAAGTGTACAATGATGGATGTGTCCCTAACAGTTTCAACGAATCTGTAATTTTTGCCATTTTTAAAAAAGGTGATGCTAACGCTGCGGAAAATTATAGAGGTATTTCAATTTTAAATTCAATAAGAAAAACTTTCACTGCAATCCTATATGAAAGGCTCTCAAAATGGATTGGGGATAACAGTCTTTTTAGCATCTTTCAAGCCGGTTTCCGCCCAGGTTTTTCAACCATGGATCATATCTTGGCCATTTCAAGCATTGCTCAACAATTTATAGATAGAAAAAAGAAACTATACACTTGCTTTGTTGATTTTAAAGCTGCATTCGATAAAGTCAATAGACAAGCTTTAATATACAAACTTTCTTGCATTGGTTTGTCAAGAAAGTTTCTCGAAGTGTATGCAAGTCTTATTTCGTCAACAAATGCAAGGGTATGGGACGGTTTCACATTTTCAAATCGATTTGATACAATTACAGGTGTTCCTCAGGGTTGTATCCTCAGCCCATTATTATTTGCCCTGTTCATAGATGATGTCTGCGAGCTTCTTCCGGGTGGAGTTAATTTTGCTAACATTATAATCAAAGTCCTGTTGTACGCGGACGATCTAGTCATGCTTGCTGATAATCCTTTCACGCTTCAATTGCAAATAAACCGTCTAAGTTCATTTTGCGAGTCTTGGGGCTTGCAAATTAATACCCAAAAAACTAAGATTGTTATATTTGAAAAGAGACAATCAAGAAGGCGAGCGGAAGAAAAATGGTCTCTAAACAATACACACATTGAGGTTTTACAAGAGTTTAAATATTTGGGTGTCCTCTTGACCTACAATTTAAGCTATCTAAAGCACTCCAAAGAAAAAAGCAACGAAGCTAAATTGGCTCTTAATATAATGTGGCCAAAGTTTTTTTCGAACCAAAATGTTGATTTAACGTCCAAGTACAAAGTTTTCAACGCGACAGTAAATGCATGCATGGCATATGGCGTCCAACCCGTCGGATACACACACTTCGAAGCTCTTGAAACTGTACAAAGGAACTTTTTTAAGAGGATATTTCGTTTGCCTAACTCAACACCCAACTACGCCATATATGTAGAGTCAGGAATAGTCCCTATATATATACAAAATTTGAAGGCAAATGCGAACTTCATTACTAGAGTGATGAAAAGAAGTGAAACTTGTCTTCACAAAATCATCTTAAGAAAATTACTTCGAGTGAATGCTTCCCCGTTTAAAAACTGGAACGAACTAGCTTTATCTTACGAAACAAGTTTAAACTTAACAGAAACTAATGTGACCGATTGGCAGGCTCAGTTTTCTGATGTGATTGCTAAGGTGGATCACAAAATGTTTCTGGATAACCTTTCCAGAGCATCTTCATCTACTTCAAGAGCTATTTATAGTCATTTAAACCATGAACTGCCCTCGGAAGTCTCTTACTTTAGTAATGAATTTTCAGCCTCGGTTATAAGTATTATTTTTAGAGCAAGAGTTGAAATTTTAAATTTGAACTTTATACCTCATCGATCAGACTTGCCCCAGCTATGTGATCTATGTAACGGAAGAGTGAATGAAGATATATACCATTTCGTTGCTGCTTGTCCTATTCTACAAGAAATTCGCCGGTTGCATTTTCGGGAAAGTTTTATATCTTTGGACAAACTTGGTGCAATGGGCTGGCTCAGCCTCTTTAAATATTGCAAACATGCTCTTTCTTACCGTAACAGTTTCACATATTAAACTTAGTCGATTACCCACTTATTGCAGTTTTGACCAAATTTTATACCTAACTATTTATTGTTTTGTTGCTGATCATACTAAATTTGATAATATCTCTTTTGTGTTTCAAATCACGTTAAAATTGATAATATTGTATAAACAGCTATTTCTAACCAAATTGTGTATTATCTTGGGTTTCAAATCATGTTAAAATTGATAAAATTTTGTATAAACAGCTAATCAAATTAACCAAATTGTATAATATTTTGTGTTTCAAATCACGTTCAAATTGATAGCATTGCTTTATATAATAATATTTCTTCATATCTTTTGTTAAACATTTTTTTTTTTTTTCTTTTTTCCTTTTCTTTATATTTTAAAATTTTAACTTTTTATTATTTCTTTTATTTTTAAATCATATTATGAAATGTCATCTCAGGCAGACGGCAGTATTACCATGTCCTTATTCTTAAGTATACCAATTTGTAAACTTTATGATGAAAAAATAAAGAATCTATCTATCTATCTATCTATCATAGAGCCATGAAAACCGGACTTACAAATGTTTCATGGAACCTGCATATTTTTCAAGGCATCTTTATTACATTTTCAAAGACAGTCCTGCAAGAAGAAGCTTATTAACCTCCAAAACTGATTGTACTCGATTTCCCCTGAAATATTGCGGTGTACGTTGGCTCGAAAACAATATCTGTTTAGAGAGATGCCTGAACATTTTTGATGAGTTGAAGCACTTTGTTTCTATGACAAATTCAGATTTACCAAAAACAAGGCCAATTGAAAACGTAAACAAAAATAATACTTCCAAGACAAATTGTTAGACTGTAAACTTGCATTTTTCCATACAATTACATCTGATTGTGAACCATTTTTCTCAAAATTTCAAGGCGAGAAACCATGGATATTCTACCTTTATGAAGATCTCCTTATAATAATTAAAAACTCATTGCATCGCATCGTCAAAAAAAAGTATATCAGCGAATGCAATGAATCCAATCTTCTGGAAATAAAAAACGTTGACGTTGGCTTCAAAGCGACAAAAATCATCAATGCAATAAAACAAACAGACAATTTTTCGCAAAAAGATATTTTAAAATTTAAACTGGATTGCCGTAAAATTATTATAAGCATAATATCAAAAATCGAAGAATGAAGCCCATTAAAATACGATTTGATTGTAAACATGAGCAGTCTTAATCCTAGAAATATTTTGCAAAACAGTAAAAGATTCAAAAATTTGCTTCAAATTTTATATAATGCCAACCGATGGTTTGATACATGCGCGGAAAGGGCATAATTGCAGTACATAAATGCATGTACAGATGCAAAGACAGCCCTAGAAGAGGAGTACAAAAGCTTTATAACCAACGATTCCACTTGTAGAGTTGATGAGTTCTACTTTCCGCTTTTTGGCAAAAATGAAAATTTTAAAGATCTTTGGCATGTTATAAAAATGTGTTGCATTTTATCGCACGAAAACGCCTCACTTGAGAGTGGCTCCTCAATTAACAAGACTCTTTTGGTCAAAAACCTCCTTGAGGAGTCACTAGTCGCTCATAAAAGAGTCTTAGATGGTGTGAAAGAGGCTGCGGGATTATCGAAAGTGGAAATACGAGGGGCGTTCAATATATTGTCGGTATCGGGGTGGAACTGTTGTTGTATATATAAATTGACTTATTTATCAACTAATACTATTATTTTAGTGCATTCATGTAAAATTTCATATAAATGTGATTATTAATTCGCGTTTTATCTCTAGTTAAACAGAATCATAATGGCAACTGAGACGATGATGGTGAAAATTGAGCATCGCGCTGTAATTAAATTTCTCACTAAGCAAGGAAAAAGTCAAAAAACTATTCATGAAGAGATGGTGGCTATTTACCAGGGTTCCGCACCTTCATTATCAACTGTGCAAAAGTGGTCAAGTGAGTTCAAGAGAGGCAGAGAGAGCATTGAAGACGACCCCCGCTCCGGCGCCCCGGCTACTGCTTGTACGGGAGAAAGCATCAAAGAAGTCGAAAAACTTGTTCTTGAGGATGCCCGAATAAAGGTGAAAATGATGACAGAGATCACCAAGCTTTCAATTGGTACCATTCACACCATTCTTCATGACCATCTTAACCTTTCAAAGGTCAGCGCAAGTGGGTGCCACGAATGCTCACAGCGCCTCAGAAAAAAGTGAGAATCGCATGCTGTAGAGAGCTTTTAGAGATGTGTAGTGAGAACGCGGACGGTGTTATGGATCGAATTGTTACTGGGGACGAAACATGGGTCCACCACTATGACCCTGAAAGCAAACAAGAGTCCATGCAGTGGCATAAAAAATGAACAGACCACCCGAAGAAGGTCAAAGTCTGCCGGGAAGCTCATGGCCACAGTTTTTTGGGACTCAAAGGGAATCTTGCTCATTGAGTACAAAAAAAAAAGGTGAAACCATCAACGCCACATCCTACGCTTCCACTTTGCATAATTTGCGGGAGGTAATTAAAAAGAAAAGACGGGGTAAACTCGCAGCGGGTGTGTTGCTTCTTCATGACATCGCTCCTGATCACACGGCGCGAGTTTCCAAGGCTGCTGCGCGAGATTGTGGTTTCGAAGAAATCCAACACCCACCCTATAGTCCAGACCTTGCCCCTAGTGATTATTTCCTGTTTCCGGATTTGAAAAAATGTCTTCGTGGAAAAAGATTTTCGGATGATGAAGAACTCAAGTCGGCAATAAATGGGTATTTTGCAGAGAAAGAGGAAATTTATTTTTTTGAGTGTTTAAAAAAGCTTATCTCAAGATGTAACAAATGCATTGATGTTAGGGGAAATTATATTGAAAAATAAAGACAATTTAAATTGAATTCGCATTTTCCTTCATATCGATACCGAGAATATATTGAACGCCCCTCGTACATTCAAAATTAATATTTAATGTTCGATCCTCTCATAACCGATATACACTACACAGCAGTTAGAAGAAAAACTTAAATTAAAAAAAAGAAGATGGAGTAAACGCATTAAAAAGAAAAAGGGAGGAAGAAATAAAAAAAGTTCATAAGGAAAAAACAAAAAATTCGCATTCAAGCCCAGGTTGAAGAAGAGAAAATAAATTATCAACTCTCCCTTTTGAAAAAAATAAGGTATAATGTCCTGTTCTCAACTGATTGTTTCATTGATATTTTTTAAAAGGAATGTTTAGAAGTATACAATTGTTCTGTTCTTTAAATATTTGGGACTAGTGTTTAAATGCGTCATTTTTGTTTCCTATATTTGCAAAATTTTGTCAGGGACAACTTCAAAACTTGGTCAGGGAAAGTCAGGGAATTTTTTTTTTTAATGATAGTGGCAACCATGTCATAGGAACTCTAGAAAAAGGTATTTTAAACTACAAATGCTCCAAAAAGTGTACAACTAAGGTCGTGCTTGTAATAAGGTTCTAATCGGATGTCCAAATCTAATTCCGATTCTGGACTTTAAAGCTGACTCCTTGTTGAAGCAATTGAAAGGAAATAACAACAAGAGGGATGCGATCGCGTTTTCAGCGATGGTTCCATTCATGGATAAATGAAATAGAAAATCGTTTTGCGGAAAAAAATGATTTAGCCCAAATATAGGATAACTTCTTTAGTGTGAAATAATACGTTTGCAGCAGAAACAGAACTTTTCATACCCAACCAGTTATGGTTGCTAGCCCTCAGCTAGATGAACCACACAAATGTATACCCCAATAAGATATCATACAGTTCACTTGAGAAGAGTTTCAAATTTTCTGGATTTTGTGTTTTATGATGCCTGCATGCGCGCTCCTCAGAACCCATTTCATTAGAGTCGTTTGAATGCTTCCACACAGGATGTTTGAGTTGTAAAAGAATTGCAAATTTTTTCCACGAACTGCCCTGTCGTTGTTGTCTTCTGTGGACCAACCAATACAAGGACGACGATGTTTCTATCTGTCAGCACTAAAAACTGAAATAAATATGTTCCTATTCATTTTCACAGTAACAGGAGACCGGCAGCAGCGGTAGATGTTGCATTTTCCCTGGGTTCTGCTGAAGTCCTCTATGCTTGCAATTCCATTGTCCTTTTGCATTCTTCTATTGGCATCAGTCAGTGCAAAATATTCACTATGCCTTTGGTGGTAGTCTGTCGACATCGTCGTCCATCCTCTGTGTCTCAAATGGTCTACTTTTTATTGCCTTCTTTTTGTTATCTCCCTTGGGCGCTCAAGGTGTATGCTCACTATTTTATTGTTGACTCTTCGGGGGATTGTTTGACTTGGATTTTTTTTGTTGGACTGTGGCTTGAGGTCGACTAATTATCCTGACGTCAAATCTTTAAATCACCCAATCCAACAATCCACCCAGGCGCAATGAATTTATCCCCAAGACAATTGTGTAGCGAATAATCTGCTATGGAACACCAGTAAAACACTGCACCGAATCTAGATAACACCAACTTACCGGTAACAATAAATAAAAATCTTTTTTAGAAAATTGCATCCTCACGTCCTTAGTTACAAGCGATCGCAAGCAATTAGGTAAGCGTTCGTTCTTCTGGCCATCAAAGTGAAGTTGGCGGCAAGTTAATTGCATTTCTTTCCTTCTGTTTATAAATATATATATATCTATTTGGTGGGCCATCACTTTTGTATCGTATCTTGTTACAAGGACTTAGAGCGCTAGTAGTACTTGATTTAGTCCTGACGACGGTTGCAGAGGCAATTTAGCGTTCAATTAAAATTTTATTAATTGCACTCGAGCTATCCACGACTGAAGGAGCAGACAATTCGTGATTCCAGAGACCAGCTAGTCGCACAATTCATGGTTATATAGGTACTATTGTTGCATTGCTAAGAATAGGTATCGCTATGGGATTCGCTAGCAATTATATTCAGGGTGTTTACTCGACGGTGGAGGTATTTCTCAGGACGCAGAATGCAACATAGCTATGAATTGGTTTCTTGTCCGAATTGGTCTCTGGTTTTGATCACTGCTTGGTTTCTTTAAACGAGGTTTTAGTAGATCACTGGTTTCTTTATGACTGCGTGGCCTTGAAGTGTTCTCCAGAGTTAAGTACTGTGGCGTTGTTATGACTGTTTTATGCGATCGAGAACGTTGAGCACAGATAAACTATCTTACACAGTGTGCCTACAGAAAAAGCCACAAGGGATTTATTTGCCCAATCGCCAAGTACGTTGGAACGTTAGTAGACGCTTTTAAATCAAAGTGATTGATGGATGGGCTTTTTAAAAATGTTTCCTTTTTCCCCATAGAGTATACGAAAGGTTTATACGTCTGACTGAGCTCATTAACCCTTGATCATTTACAGGAGATACTTGAAGGATAATTCTAAGCTGTACCTGGGTTAATAGAATATCGAATTCAAAGCCGTATCTCGTCTGGTCGAAGTGAAGATTTTTTGTCCTACAAGCGGCAAGAGGAACTTCTTACACTTTTCTCACTTACTAGGTTGCATCAGTTAATCGCCTTAATTGCTGCCTGACTGCTGTTATTTATATTGCTTAGTTCCACTGCAACGGCGGTTTGAGTTCCGTTTTTTAATTGCCTTGATAAAAAATAACTTAACTGGAATGCGTGCCTATATGGGAGGACTAAAATGATACACTGGTTGTATATCATGAGGTCACACAATATAATCAAGTACGCATGCACCAAAAGCGTTGGGCTCTCCCCACTGAAGATCTTCATTAGGAAGACGTCTGCCCGATTCGCGATTTAGCTGGAGCTAAAATACAAGTTAAGGTGACTTTCTGGGATACCTGAACAATAATTTATTCAATTTCAAAACAGACATGTTCTATTTCATCCCGGACACTATAGTTAGGAAATATTGTTTTGGAAGACTTTTTGAGGTAGAATTATTTGATCGCGCAACAATGGTTTTCCACAATGGACAACCATAAGCGATAATCGGCCTTATAAGAGCCACGTAGCTGAAGTCAAGCTGAAGTCAAGTTGAATGCTATGAAAAAGTCTCCTTGTCAGAACATAGGCCTTCTTGGAACCAGCAAGAAAAGCAGCTATATATATATCAAACCTGGTCGAACCAAAATTTTTTCTTTTTTTTTGGGGTGCGAGACTTTCTTAACTAGAGCACTCAGAGCTAATACTGGTCCATTGTACTACCAGGAAAACTCACCACTTTTACTGTGTAAATTTACTACTTTTCCTAATAAAGACGAGTAGGTGCTCAGCATCAGCAACAAATACCTTCCACCTGATACAAGCAAAAGCAGAATAATATCAGAGGAAATGTTCCGCAGTGTCATCGCTTTCTCCACAGGCTTAGCAGTGGAGATGCTTGGCAAAAGCGTAACGGCCCGCGAGAACGCCAGTAGTCTGTCTGCAGTCTTTTCTGTTGAGAGACAACCAGAATGCCGCAGATTTTTTACAGACGTCGGCGTCGGGGAGAACTCGTTTATTCTGTCTGCACCCTGGAGAGTCATGCCATCTGCGATTGTGTTCATAAGAAACCGAACCGTCAATGGAAGCCCTGACCGTCAATGGAAGCCCTAACTACGGTTCTCACCGCCAATGGCTGTTCAATTTTGTTCAATAATGGGCAATTCTCCCATTTTTTTTTCTGGTATCCCTAGAGGCCCCATCCAACGTTGTTCTGAACAAGATTGTTTCCGTGTTCTGAAAGTTGATTTTCAACAGTTGTCGCCATATCCCTTAATTTGATCGAAGTCAAGCTGCAAAAGAATGTTAATGACCTCGATTGGAGGCCCTGATCTGTATTCCACCAAATCGTTTACATACGCTATAACATGTCGGAGTGAATCCACCAGATCATTCGTGTAAATGTTAACAGGATCGGGGTTGTAAACCGTTTTTAATTTCAAAGACTCTCCTCGAAGTCACGTTGCCACATTTGACAATTTTCGACGCGGCTTGAATAGTGTCAAGCCCCGCCCTGAAACCAAACTGGTTGTCCGGAATTATGTTACTGTCCTCGATACTGCAACAGGTCTCTATTGACTACTTTTTCAAGGACCTTGCTAATATTCGGAAACAAGCTGATCGACCTATCTTTACCTTTTTTCGGGACAGGGCGTACCACAACCACCTTCCAATGCGCCGGATAACGTGCACTATCCAGCGCGTTGTTTAATAGCGTGGTAAATATATCGAAAGCCTCCATTAGCAGGTGTCATAATACCACTTTTGGGACACCATCCACCCACGCTGACTTCTTACTCTTTACAGTTACTCGAAGATGCGTAAAAGATCAGCTTTCGACACGTTTGCATGGTTTTCATCATTGAATACGGTGAATGCGTTATTCTCGGATAGCCGATTCTCAAGCTCGGTGCGTAGATAGAAGTGGCTTACCAGAGCTCTATTCTGAATATCGTGGTTACGGCGAACAGGAGTGTTCACCCTATAAACGGCTTTGAAAGAAGTGCCCAGCAAATCCACTTTCTGTTGTGGGTCCTCGACCACGAAAAAACCTTCGTTTGAAGCGACACTTTCCGGAGGTATTCCAGC
Organism: Portevinia maculata; assembly: GCA_949715645.1. Lineage (NCBI taxonomy): Eukaryota > Metazoa > Arthropoda > Insecta > Diptera > Syrphidae > Portevinia > Portevinia maculata. Next base: position 9,437,420 of record OX454525.1, on the reverse strand, counting down.
AGTCAGTACTGTCTGTCTGTTTTATGTTGTCTGGGAGATTTGGACGCAAGGAATATCATTATGATCCGGCCTCCTGAACAACTTATTTATCTGTGGGAACATATGCCGACTACAGGTGTTACAAGCCCGAATTTTACTGCCCCAATACAGATTTGCAGATTTTCTGTAATTTTCTTTAATCAGCTGCTTCAGGATTCGGATCTCTGACTTCAGCATTCTTACCTCCGGTTCGTTTGGGTCAGCAAATTGTCTGTGCAGCCGTTTAAGCCTCAAGAGCAGTCTACTTTTCTGTTGGTATAGTGCGTCGATGGTAGTGTTTCTGTACTTTTCTGTCTGGTAAGGTGAAGGTATTGCTCACCTTCAGTGGTCAATAACTTCACATAAAAGAAATTGAAATTATTTCCCAATCTAGATAACGTTATTTCCCAGCACCGATTGTCTATACTTTTCATGAGCTTTTTTTTAGCATTTTTGATTGCTTCTGAACTGCTTGCTTCCTTTTTATGGGTACGAAAAGATTAAAAAATTCAAGCGAATTTGTCCTAAAATATTTTACATGGCTTCAATATTTTTATCGCCTAATATAGTCTCCAACAAAATATTGTTAGAGTGTAAATTTAATGAGTTGAAATTTGCTATCTCAAAGAAAAATTCAAGGTTCGTCATATTACTTTCCATTGAATCATTAATTGAATAAAATCAATAAACAAACTGATTCCCTTGTGATAGATAGAATTTCTCAATAGATAAAATTCAACTTAGTTAATTTTGAACTTAATATCGATTATAACAAATATTAAATTAAAATGAAGGTATCACGGGCTTTCTTAATGTTCTGTTTCGTACCCGGCCTCTGTTAAGAGGGTGGTGGGTCGCATTGTCGATTTTTTTATTTTGTTGTGAACAAGACGAGTTCGGCTTTTTTAGTATCTGTTCATTTTGAGAGTTCTGACAATGCCCAGAGTTGTATTTGTGTTTTCATTTATGTTTGTACAGGGTGTTCAAATTTGACGTATCATTTTAAATTGGCCGCCACTTTTTTACATCTATTAGATTACTCCGAAGTTTTTTCAGGTATGAAGTAAGTACATTCCCGTTACCTAAAATGGATCGGTTCACTATTGAGCGACGTGTTTTTGTTATTAAAACTTATTTTAAATATGGTGAACGTTTTGCAGAAGTTGAATGAAAATTTCGTTCAAAATACGGTAGAGAAAATGCTCCGTCAAACCGTGCTATTAAATTTATCATTCATAAATTTGAAGAAACTGATTCGGTTCAAGATCGGAGAAGTAAAGCCTATCATCGTATTGGTCGTTCGAGTGGAAATATTGCAGTTGTTAGCAGAGGTGTTGCTGAAGAGCCAAGGACGTCAATTCGTCATCGTTCACAGCAATTAAACCTCAAACCAACAACTTTGTTTAACATTTTGCACAAAGATGTGCATGCAAAGCACAAACTCCTTAAAGAACTGTATGGCAATATGAGAAAACCAATTGGGAAAAACTAAACGGTTTCTTTAAGAGTGTTAACTGGTCGCTGTACTTCCTCGACAGCGACGTGGATATTGCTGCTGATATGATAACAAACATTATTTTACTCGATATGAAAAGCTTTATCCCTAACCGGATAAAAAGTATGAAACCCAAGGTAACCGCGTGGTGTGACTCGAGCTGCATAGCGGATATCAGATTAAAAGAGGTGAGCTTTCGGTCTTATAAGACAATGCTCTGTTTAATCGTGTTAAATTCTTCTACGACCAAAAGCTGAGGTAGTAAAAACTTTTGGTCATTTTTTAAAAACATCAAAAATTCGGCCTGACATTCCATGACATGACATTCCAGCTGATTGCTGCTCTTTTTGCAGCTAGCTCAACGCTCCCAGATTGGGCTTTATCTCCCCATGTACTCGAGCGCGTAGAATAATCAATGGGACCAATCCAATTATCTTGAATCCCGAAAACTTCTAAATGACCGGCAGCATCGTTTTCGCAGCATCAAGTCTACTGGTGATTTGATGACATATCTAACCGAAAAGTAGAACCAATCTCTTCACGAAGGTGGTGAAAGTAAGATCGTTGCGCTTGATATATATCAAATGCATTTGACAAAGTTTGGCATCAAGCTCTCTTGGCGAAAATGCTTGCATTTGGAATCGATGATAATCTTCTTCAATGGATTAGAAATTACCTTTCGGACTTCAATTCAATTAGTTTTGTACGGTATCAAGTCTGCAACTCACCACATAAATGCTGATCTACTCAAACCATTCATACTCTGCACCAAATGCAATGCCTATCTATGCTGGAACAAGAACCGAAATTACGAAATTACATACATTACACTCTTTTTAGATTGAAAATGGCAGACTCCATAGGAGTTGCTAAAATGAAACCAAATATAGTAAAAAACATAGGGACGGGCTACAGTCCGCTTGGGCGAACTGTTGGATATCCTATTTTTTTTTTTTTTTTTTTTTATTATTATTATAGAATTGAAAATTTACAGAAGAAATATAACAATATCCCACGAAGCTTAAAAGCTTGTCTGCAGGATTTTTTGAAACATTGCAAGTATTTTTATTTGGTGCTTACTCAACTATTTTCTACTCCATTTCAAAAGTGTTTATTTGTATTTTACAAAAGTGCAAAAATATATGCAAAAAAAAAAAAAAATTTTTGTATTGTTTAATTATATTTAAATATAATGAAAAATATATCTTTTAGTTTTATTTATTAATGTAAAAATTTCTTATTAATTTTTTTTCTCTGTATGACATTCCTGATGTTTAGCAGACTTACTGGCAGCTCGTTAAAAAGTGCAATAGCTTAGATGGTTAAGCATATATGATGTTCCTCGAAGTTTTCGTTGTAGTTGACTAATGTGTGGATGCCACTTAGGTTAGGTTAGGTTGGAAGGGAAGTGCACAGCAGGGCTGCTTTGCTTGCACGGGGGCCCATTGGTCCATTGTGATCCCTTATTGGATGCCACTTAAGATTATGGTCAACGATTACACCAAGATATTTGTAACTGTTTACAAGTTCAATAAATGTTTCACATTGGTCGTCTGGTCTGCAGATAGTATTTTTGTTAGCGTGGATACAAGGTGTGTCGTGAAATTTTAAACGGATATTATGATACAGGATATGAGGTGGTTTTATATGTATTAGTTTTGTTTTCTACACGTTTATTGTCAGTCCATTATCGTGACACCATCTTGTTATTATATCTAATTCGTTCTGCAATTTCAATATTTTTGTGCGACACCACAATTGCTGTGTCGTCTGCGTAGGCAAAAGATGTGCTGTTTTTTAGCGCTTTCAGCATGCCATTCGCATATATTATATATATCAGAGGGCCCAATTTCGAGCCCTGAGGGACGCCGTGTGTTATGTTTATTTCGTCACTTAGGTCTTTATTAATTTTAACGCGATATATTCGTAGTGACAGGTATAGTTTTCTATCCATTTGATACAGTTGCCACGGTTTCCAATATTATACAGGAAAGTTAGGAGTTTATGGTGTGAAAGAGTGTCGAAGGGTGCAGGGAAATAACTTCACGGGCAATAACTTCACCTCAAGTGGGCAATAATTTCACCTTTTTTTTGTGAACTTATTGCCCACCATAGGTGAGCAATATCTTCACTTTTTTGTGGGAAATAAATTCTCTTAACATTTTATGATAATTCAAGAACCGTACCTCGCACCTACTCCAAATCAAACAGTGACCCTAAGCAGGGGGTTGCAGGGGGTTGCAGTGGGTTGCAGTGGGGCAGCATGCCCCCCCATAGGTATTGAACTGTTTATGGAATCTACTTGCGGTTTCCCAACTAATCCCATAAACAGTGCAATGGATATTACGGGGGGAAATAACTTCACAAAATTTACGGTGAAGTTATTGCTCACCATCAGTGGGCAATAACTTCAAAAAAAAAGGTGAGGTCATTGCCCACTCGAGGTGAAGTTATTGCCCATGTGAAGTTCTTGCCCGTGAAGTTATTTCCCTGCACCGTGTCGAAGGCCTTGCTAAAATCGACAAACAATGCTACCTATATGTAAGCTATGATGGTTTTTGCTCAGGCTTTATTCTTATTCCTATCCCTCATAAGTGGGTGTGACAAAAGTCTTAGTATGGTTGAATTGTTAAGAACGCTCTACATATTTTGTTATATAACATTTAAAGGATTTTATCAAAAAAAAACAAAGCTTTTGTAAAAAAACGCTCCCTAGCTCAAACTTTGGTTTTTCAATAAAATGTTTTACTTAATTGTGGGCGTGTCAGTAGGCGAATTTAAAAATAATTAACACATGAGCATAAAGGGACCCTAGAGAGTATATATTATAAATTTCAGCTCCTAGTTCAAACTTTGGATTTGCAAAAAAAAGTTGATTTTAAATTGTGGGCGTGTCAGTGGGCGGATTTTGAAAATATTTTCACATGAGCTTAAAGGGCCCCTAGAGAGTATATATTATAATATTATATTATATATATTATATTCAGCTCCCTAGCTCAAATTTTGGTTTTTCAATAAAATTGTTTTATTTAATTGTGGGCGTGTCAGTGGGCGGATTTTGAAAATTTTATGTCCCGAGCAGTTTTTGGAGTCATAGATCATATATAAAAAATTTCAGCTTTCAATTCAATTCAATTCAATTTCAGTTTATTAACCTTAAATGTAAGCGGGCTGTACTATGAGACTTAGGTCTCTTTTAGTACTTATGCGGTACAATATATATATAAAATAAATTTACAATATTATAAACAAAGACTTAAAACTAAAGAAGTGGGAAACATATGACTGGATATTATGGGGAAGGTAGTAGGATCAATTTAATATTTTTCTTCCTCTACTTTCTTTCTTTTTCCTTTTTTCATTGCTGCGACGAAAAATGAAGAAAAACTGCTGCCTTGAAATGGTCACTCCTTGATAGGCTTTTAATACGTGAAGGCAGTGAATTCCATAGCCTAATCGCATGAATAAAAAACAATCGGGAGGAATTTAAATAGCGAAAAATAGGAACGTCAATGTTAAATGTTCTACGAGAGCGAGAGAAACTCAATTTACGGTATAAATAAGGTGGCATTTTCGTATTTATAATATTATGCAAGAATATGCAATTCCTCATATTCACGTATTGCGTCAATGTGTAACCAAGAAAGTTACGAGAGTAGACAGAAATCCTGTCATATCTTCGCAGCCCATGAATGTACCTAATGGCATCATTAAAAGCTACCTGTAGCTTCCGTTGCGATAAAGAATCCGGATGGCCGTACACAACTTCAGCATATGATATAATCGGCATTATTAGCGTACGCACTAGTCTTTCCCGAGTTTCGGATGGAGTAAAACTAGCTGTAAGCCATAGTTTACGCAGACATCCATAGACGCGAGCAACAACGAGGTTAATGTGGTTGTAACATGATAGGCTACGATTAATGACAAATTCAAGACTTTTGGCATGTTCGACAACCTTAATTTTGGAGCTCGACAGCCATATATCCGGTAAAAGGCTGAGGTCAAAAGATTTATTGGATATGGGGATAACCATAGATTTGGTTGGGTTTAACACAAGGCCGTTTTCCTCTACCCAGCTATTTATTGCTGACAACTCCAGATTAAGAAGTATAACAATGTTTTTAATGGGCAGGGAAAGATGAAGTTGGACATCGTCTGCATATAGATGGATTTTGGAGTGACGGCATACCAAAGGGAGGTCGTTGATAAAAATACAGAACAAAATGGGTCCTAAGATTGACCCTTGAGGTACACCTTGCTTGATAGGCTTTAACGCGGAATGTCTTTCACCAATAACTACTCTTTGATATCGATTAGATAAGAAATCTTTCAACAGCCTAACACTACGATCATTGAACCCGAATAAATGCTTTAGTTTCCAGCAAAGAATACCATGGTTAACTTTGTCAAAGGCCTTAGAGAAATCGAGCAAGCAAAGCAAAGTCACGAAACCCTTGTCAAACTCTTGTCTGATGTTGTCAAGGATATTAACCATTGCTGAGGAGCAACTATGACCAGCTCTGAAGCCTGATTGGTGAAGGTTAAGCAATGAGTTTTGTGACAGATGGAAAAGTATTTGCTTTGCTAGCACCCTCTCAAACACCTTTGACAAGCATGGTAAGATGCTTATGGGCCTAATTTTTCTAACTAAAAATTCGAATTTTTCGATAAATTTGTTTTTTTGAGTTTGTGGGCGGATTAATCTTGATTATTTCGGGCCCCTTGAGAGTATATAGTTAAAATTTCAGCGGACGGACATGGCTAGATCGACATTGCTATCGATGCTGATCATATTAACTTTTAGGGGTCTACGGGCAATATTAAGGTATGTTACAAACTTCGCGTCAATATTAATATACCCTTTGGCTGAAAACACACCGGATAAAGCAAAACGTTTTTGATTCGATAGTTAAAAAACTTTTTTATTTCAAAATACACCAAGCGAAACAGAATGTAACAAAACAAAATGTTTTGTTTTCTTGTTTCGTTTGGTGTGCGTTGAAATAAAACAAAATTGAATTCGCGACTTGTTCAACATGTGGTCGGACTCAGACGATGTAGTTGTGCCAATCTTACATACAATTTTTGAAGCAATTGAGGAAAAGGACTCAAATAGCAGAGAGTGGTGGGGTCATCCATATTATCTAAAACGAAATGCTGAGGATGTAATAATAAACTTAATAGCTGAGCTAAGAACTTATCCTGAAAAATTTAATAATTTCACCAGAATGCGGATGCATAATATGATTAGGGAACGCGAAGGCTTGCTTCAGGAAATATATATTGAGCGTGAAGCTATGGAATACGTACCTCAAGGATAAACACATGAAAATATTGGAAGAGCAAGACCATCAAATGCTGCACGTAACATACGCAATCAGTATGTTCAATACTTTAACTCCTCTACTGGAGGACTGGAGCAGTTCCTTGGCAATACAATTATGCCATCTATTTTGGATACATAATTTTTAAATACAGTATGTCAAGTATTTAAAGTAATACTGTATATGTATTCATACACATTATGTACATTAATAAACATGTATAAAATTAAAATTCAATAAAACTTACCTTCGCAATTCATTTCAGTTGCTATTTCTATCCACAGCTTTTCAATAGTAACTTTATTAGCATGTTCCTTATCTTTATATCTTTATTATTATATAGATGCCTCAATTAAAAAAAAAATTCTCCATCTACGTTCAAATTTGTTAAAATTTGCGCACAGAGTAAACCAGAGTATATCCATATAATGAGTAGGGACACTCTCATATTTTTGACTGAAGGGTAATTGTAGAGGTTCATAATTATTTGTAATCATTAAAAAAAATAATCAGAAAAACCTGCCATAAACCACTTTAAAGATCAGGTACCACCGCACGTAGTGAATAGTTATACACATCCAAGTCGATGCGTCTTTAAAAAAGTATTAAGAAAAACCCCACAATGTTTTGAAAAAAACAACAGGTCAGCTTTTGCTTTTGTTTTTATGTTTCGTTTCATTTGGTGTGTGTTGCGCCATAAGAAAGTAGGCAATTATCGTCAACGACGCTGGGTCGAAACAGTTTTGTTGCATTCGGTGTGTGTTGCCTGTATACAATGGCATGTATTTTCGACAACCACCACCGAAACACTTCGAAACAAAAACGTGTTTTTTGTTTCGTTTTCTTTGGTGTGTGCACTCTCATAAGAAACAATGTTCTCTTGTTTTATGAAACAAAAAAACACGTTTTGCTTTATCCGGTGTGTTTTCAGCCTTAGAATAGGGTATAAAAAACATTATTTTCAACTGGATTATAATGAAGGGCGTTAATGTAAGGGTCTATTGAGTTATACTTCGTTTAGAAATCGTGGTTACAATTTTTCAGAAATTATTTCTTGGAAATGAAGCTGAGCCCTAACTTTGAAGCATGGCTTTAAAACATGAAATAGAACCATAAACGGCAAGGGATAACAGTGTTCCTAAATGACTAGCAAAGTAAAAGTTTGTTGCCTTACACAATCGGTCAATGAATCCCATTGAAAATAAACTGAAAGTAAAAACAAAACAATCTGAAGTTTATAACCATCAAAAAGACAAAAACAGCCCAATAACTTTTCACACAAATGCAGACGGAACTTGCAGGACATCATATTTTACTCTATTTTTAATATTGACAACTTCAACTGACCCGCACATGCAAACCGATGGACAACTCGCACTGTTTTTCCAATTCAATAAGACATTTACGAGCATCTCCTTGTAGTAAACAGGTTATAACCAATAAATGCATTCCCCTTAGCTACTCTATACAAGACATGATGCAGGATCCCAACATATATAACAGATCGATAAAAAATGTAAACCAACATTATGTACGTAGTACATTCTTTCTCCTCAAGAAGAATGGACGAAAAATCGTGACGTTATCCTATCTACTCATATCCTATCAAAGACTACAATGCTAAAAGCTGTAGAAGGTTATACGAGCAATACTTAATCTCTAGATGCACTGCAACCCCACTTCTGTGTGTCACATAAAAAGCCGGAACACCAGATAGCAAAAAAGGATACTTTCGGTTGGTCGGTTGTTATACAAAAAATAAAAGGAGAACGACATTCCACGGGGTGGTGTGGGTGTGGAGAGAGAAAAATGCTGAAACCGTAATTGCACGTATGCCAATTGACGACGTGTCGCCTAAAATAAAGTTGTTAGTTTAGGCCCATGTCAAGCCGAGCAATGCTTAGCCATATAGCCATACCTAGCAATGTAGCTCACATGTGATACTGCTCAAGGAGTGGGTGGGTGGGTTTCGGCCTTTTCGGTCAATGGTTTCCACATAAAGACATTACATTAAGTGCGGAGAGGATGAACTCTTGAAAATTTTTCTGCTTCTCTTCTTTATGGGCCAAATGTTTTGCGGTCATTGCGTAATGGACAAAGTTCATCTTTCGGTCTCGTGGTTAGTTGATTAACGTCCGTGAGTTGATGTAGGAAGAGGGCATCGATTTTTTTTTTGTAGTACAAATTTGGTCCAGTGTATTCGAAAATTGCGATTGAAATAAGGTGTCTGCGGGTTGAGGATAAAATTTGTATTGTCGAAACGTCGCATTCACTATGAGTGACATAAATCACCGATGATAAAATGACAGACACCGCACGAACATGGTACGAACATAGTATCGCACTTATAAAGCAACTCAACCACACGCCCGCTGGCTGTTAGAACTACCCTCCGAAATTGTTTGGGTAGTTTTCAAAGCTAAGCGCCCCATACGCATTAACTAAATCAAAACCTAAGCACACTCCTATCCATTCGAGGATGGATGGATGTCGTAGAGGGTGATGAAATTGAAATTCTGAGCCAAATAAATAAATTCGGTCCTATTGGCTGGGAAAAATAAATATCGCTTCGAGGGAACGATGTATTCTCGTTTTATTTATTTATATACTTTTTATGGATACGGAACTTATATTTGTCAACTACCGTCTTATTTATATTGCAATAGAGTCGAGGGATCTGTAAACCTGACCTAGTTTGGCCCTTTTTTCTATTCCAAAGCACACATTGAGGGGGTGACATGTGAGACATTGTAAAGTTCAAGAGGAGCGCAAGTGCTCCCGTGGTGTTAAATGGATTAGCAAGTTATCGGGTTTAACTGATAGTTCACATTTTTTGTGTTCTCGACCCAGGAGCTTATTTTGGCGGAGAATCTCGTTTCAGTTTGTAGAGTTGGTTATATAAGTTGTTTGTCATTTGTATGGGAGTTTTACAGGTCATCCGAATTTTAATAGTTACTTAGGATCGAATGGGCTCTCTGTCAACCCTCTCAAAACTGAGGTTGTTGTACCTATTTACAAGAAGGAGGAAGCTGATCGGTTTGACTCAGGCAGTGCTAAAATTCATCACAACCCAACTCTCCAATGAAGTGAGATATCTGAAGCTTCCGCTTCCGCCCCTTGATGTTTACATCATGGTTTGCATAATCAAAGCTATCTCACGTTTAAGAAGAAGTGGAGTTATACCAAAAACTAGCACTGGAGTCTTGATGAACTGGCGCGATGGTTGTCAATCGACTCCTGTTTTATTCATATGCCGTCCGATGGCACCAGAACTTCGACTGATGCGCAATCACGAAGTCTACTTTTCTCGTGTTCAGTACTGTCTCTGGCCAGACTCTGAGCCTGGAAAGGAATGCAGTCGAATCTTCACGAAAACCTCTAAAACCGATCAAGGATCTGGTGCTGGTGTTTTCATGGAGAGCGACAACTTACGACTTTTCCTCTGCGTCAGTTTTCCAAGCTTAGACTTAGCTATGGACTGTGTAGTGAGGAACAGGTGGAGGGAGCGAAGTATTTGCGTCTCTAGCGACATTAAGGCTGCGCTTAAGGCCTTACTCAACCCTTTAGGAACCTCCTAAATAGTTCGTGAATGCAAGATCTCTCTGAATTCGGTCGGAAGGCTGAATCCACTTAGACTTATCTGAGTCCCGGGTCATAACGGAATCAAAGGAAATGAGATCTCCAATGAACTTGCTAGAAAAGGACTCAGAGGACCTGAACCTGCGTTCTCGGTCATGACTTTTATTGACGGTTGGCGTTGAGCGATACCACCAACTGCCAAGCCTGTGGAGAAAAGCTGTTATGTTGAGTGCTGTAAACCTACGCTCCTTATCATTGAAGCGCTTACTAGTCTTGCTTAGGAAAACGAGTTAATTGAAACAGTTGAATTGATGTCTCTTCCTGGTAGTACAATGTACCAGTATTGAGTCTGAGTGCTCCAGTGTAGAAAGCCTTGCAGCCAGAAAAAAATAAATATCGTAGTAATAATAAATTTATATCATTGAAACTTCACATTTTATTAGCCATTACTAAGGCCTTGAGTGTCCTTTGTCGTCGAAAAAAAAAGGAAATCCAAATCCCAGAGCACTCAGACTCGGTAACGTTCCATTGTACTACCAGGCAGAAATCCTCTTTTTGGTGTAGAGGCATGTGATTGGGTGGCGTATGTTGTTGTTCCCCATGGGGATTGAACCTGCACCGCACGGGTCACAAGCCAACACACTAACCTCTACACCGTCGCCACCCTTGTCGTGACCTTGACTAAACCGTTAATTTCTGCTGCAAATTGGAGGATTATTTTCCAGCAATCGAAGAATCGCTCTCCAATTGAAATGCTTGAAATCAGCGTTCTCAGAAGATGTCAGGTATCGGTGGTGCTTCTATCGCTTTCTTCTTTTGATTCAACCGTTGGAGCACTGTCGCTAATGAATTCTTCTAAATTACGAGAGGCGGTCGTAAAGAGGTCATCATAAAAAAAAAAACAAATTCAGGAAACGCATGTAATTCTTCAATATTCTCCGTTAGGATTTCAGAACCATCTGCGACAGGAACGTCTGGTCCAGCGAAACCGGCTTTATGAAAACGGTTTTTGATCACTTCTGTCCTAATTCCTCCCATGATGATGATATGTATAAAATGGAATCCAAGGCACTTATCGTGGTCGATGATATGCCACTGTCATGTTCCATTGTTGTTAAGTAGATACCGTTGAACTAACTTTTTACGATATTTTTGCTCGACAACCTTGATAATCCCCTGATCAACTTACTCGTAGCATTCGGTGGCAAAAATTAAAGTTTGATGTTATCAAGGGGAATACCCTTAGGGTGAGCTGGAGTAATTGTCAACAAACAAAATCAACTTTCTCTTTTCCGTTCCGAAAAATTTATCCAACTGTTGGACCCAGGTTATAAATATCTCACCGGTCATCCATGCACGTTTCTGAAAGCTGGCATCGTATGGAAAAGTTATGATATTTTTGAAACAACGTGGTGATTTGCTCTTCCTAATCACTAGAACCTGTGCATGCCTGATGCATTTGCGCAGGCTAAAATAATCAGACGTTCTTTACTCAACTTGCCACCATTTCATTTTTCTGTTTTGTACACTATCGACTTATCTAGCATTAATTTATAGAAAAGCCCAAACTCATTTACATTGAAAATGTCGTCGGAAGAGTAGTCTTTCAATAAATTGGGCAGCATGCTTTCAGTCCAGGTAGCAATATCTGCATCATTTACAATTTCAGCTTCCCGCAGATTTTTCGATATACAATACCATTTCTAGTTTTGAATCGATCCAGCCAGCCACTGGATCCCGTAAATCCGTCAATGCAGAGATGTACAGCAATCTCGAGAGCCATTTCTGTGACGATGCTTACTCACAGGCAAATTTAAACTGCGGCTTTGTTGAAACCACTTCAATATAATCTTTTCCAGTTCGTCATACTTTCCAGCTTTGATTTTCTGCCACTTACATCAACCCGATGTCGCATTTTGTTCAATTTCTGCCCGGTCTTTTAAAATTGTTCTCAGTGTGGAAACAGGAATACCAACTTCAACTGCAATGTCCTGCTGTTTTTTTATAGGTTAGGTTAGGTTTATGTGGCTGTCGGCAGAAGCCGACACACTTAGACCAATTTAGGTCCATTGTGATACCACGTATATTATCTACCTCAACTCTGTAGATGGGACTGGCCAACGACACGCGGTTGTTCTCAAATGGTCCCCCATCTACGTACTAACCGCGCCCAACGTCGTTTAATTACGGTGATCTGACGAGAACCGATTAACTCGACGTGGTATGGTCGTTGGTACTACTGTTACTAGTCTTCGTAATTCACGCAACTGATTCCTACCACACTACACACGAAAAGCACAACGACTCAAATGACAGAAAACATCGAAAAGTAACAACCAGAAGCCGTTAATTTAGAGTAATCGAAACACAAAGGGAGTAAAAGGTAAAAAAAGAATCACAACAATCCAAGCGTTGTGTTCTGTTTACCGTGTCGATGTGGGATGTGAGTGTATGAATAAGAAATGCAAAAAGGGCTTTGTTCCGTATTACTCTGACTTGTGAGCGTATTAAATAAGATAAGATAATATATTTTATTTCGTTTATAATTTACAATTATTTATAGCACAATTTACATAATTTAAATACAGAGATATGACAGCTTTATGTCTTTCTATTGAAAAAAGTTTACAAGTGACAAAAATTAACTTAAATTAGAAAAATGTTTGTTTTTGAGGAAAAACAACGACTAAAAACCTCAAATTAAGGAGACAAAAAAAAAGATAATAATAAATAAAATATACATGAATGCATAAATAAATAAATAAAATATACATGAATGTATAAGTAAATAAATAAATAAATTGTTTAATAGGTAAATAAATAAATATATCAATAAATAAATAAATAAATAAATAAGTTATAAATAAATATATAAATAAATGAATAAATAAATAGTTTTATAGGTAAATAATTAAATATATAAATAAATATATCAATAAATAAATAAATTGATAAGTAAATAAAAAAATATATAAACAAATAAATAAATAAATACCTAAGGGAACAAATGAATAAATAAGTAAATAAACAAATAAACATAAATGAATTGACAAAGGAGATATATTTGAGTAAATAAATAGATAATACCAAATTGACAAACAATATAGTAATGTAATATAGAGATAAATATATAACATACAAATAAATTATCAAAAAGTTGAATATTGCGTTAGTTAATATCAGTGAGGTACGAGGTGATATTCAATATTTAATTAATTAATAAGAGGATTGTGAGGGAAATCACATCTGATCTTAAATGTTTCTATTAGTTTGCGTATTCTGAAGGTTGTGAGCGTATTAAGCGGGATATAAAACGTTCAATGCGGATTTTTTTTCATAAAATTGTAGTCAGAATAAAAACCATATTGCCACGATTATTTTTCTCCTGATTTTACGGGTATAGAAAATTGTTTAGTTTTTATAAAAGCGAATCGTACGATTCAGTCATACACCTTATTTTTTTTAAATAATGCGCCGATTTTATAAACATTTGGAATTGAGGATTTTTATTTGTAATGCCTATGCACCGTAAGATAAATTATCTTATTAATAAGTGAAAAGCTAAGACTGCAGATAAGAGCTACATACATACATAATACAAGACAAGAAGGAGCTAATTTAAAAATAAATACATTATTGTTTAACTATGTTTGGGCAAAATACAAAATTAATTCGTTTTTAAACCTTGCTGCGTTTTAGATCCGTCTAATAGAACGCGCTTCATAAGCGGATAGCATAAATAAAAAACTGACCCTCTGATGTAAGGAAAGAGTATCGTGGATGAATTAAGTGGCCAGATCTGTTTGAGGATGCCATTATTAGCTTATCATGGAGATACCGGGGCTGTCGTGTTCACAGGATCTGTGAGAACAAAGTCACGGTGCGAAACTGTAGCAGGCTATCAAATGTTATGTCTAAAATGCATCTGGAATAGGTTGACACATGGTCATACCTTCGTATTCTAAAAACGTACCTAATTGTATTGTTAAAAGTGACACGGAGTCTTCTTTTACTGACAAAGATACATTTACCGAAAATTTCACACCCATAGATGAGTGTTGGTATGACCAAGGTTTTTGCCAGCATGATACGGGTCTTAACGGGAGTAAAGGATTGTACTAAGTACATCATGAGTCTTTCCGATCGCGGCGTTTATATGGTTATCCAAGGGCAGGCTGCGGTTAAAAATCATTCCAAGGTTTTTAGCCCATTCAACATATAATAGGAGCATTACCTAAGACTACAGGAGGGAAATAGGACAGGTCTAATGGATACCTTGAGACAACTAAGCACTTGGATTTTGTAGGGTTCAGCAAAAGACCATTTGATTTAGAACAACGCACAATATTCTCGAGGTCCTCATTGACTCAGGCAACGCAATGTTCGATAAGGCCAAGTGGGCAACTCAAGTACATTTGCACATCATCAGCATACATATGTAATGTGCAGTGTTTAGCAATGGATGGAAGGCCATTAATGTACAGAGAGAAGATAAGTGGGCCTAAAATAGATCCGTATGGAACAGCATTTAGAATTTCTAGGAAATCCGACTGGATGCTGTCACATTGGAAGGCTTGTATTCTACCTGATAAGTAGGAATGTATCAGTTTGACTGCACTGGTGGAAAAATTAAACAGCTTAAACAACTTATCACGCAAATGAGAGTGAACAACAGTGTCAAACGCCTTGGAAAAATCGAGCAAATGTAAATGGTCACCTTCTCTTCCTCGATAGCTTGTCGTATATCCGCAGTAACACTTATTAACGCCGTGGTACAACTGTGGTTTTTTCGAAAACCAAATTGTTGTATTGTCAAAAAATTGCCAATTTGATTTTGTACTATTCTTTCAAAAACTTTTGATAGAAATGATAGAATTTAGATAGGTCTAAACTCATCACACTTAGAATCTTTGGGAATAGGAACGATTTTTTGCCAATTTCAATTGCACATGATATTCCCCAGTTGTTAAAATTGAATTAAATATATATGTGATATATGGAAGTAAGCTTGGCAATAAAATCTTCGAAAACAAAGGACTAATCACGTCCTGTCCTACAGCAGAGGACTTGATTGAGAGGAGAGTATATTCCATATTTCAGCTTTTCAAATTGTGGGAGCGAATTTTAAAAATTCTTAGAACTGATCGTTGTGGTCCCCTAGAGAGCATATGTTCCAAATCTCAGCTTCCTAGCTCGAATGCTAATTTTTTCGATACAATTTGTTTTTTTTTAAATTGTGGACACGAACAAATTGTGGTGGGCGAATTTGAAAAATGTTTGCACTTGATCATTTCGGGCCTCTTGACAGTATATGTTCCAAAATGTAGGCCTACAAATTGACAACGGACGGACGGTCTTTTCTAGATGGACATTACCTTCCATGCTGATCACAAATATAGTTGTAAGAGTAATTTAAGAGTAGCTACACTGAGGGAAAATCCACAACCCGAATTTAAGTACTTTTTAGATTAACTTAAGAAAACACACATTATTATTACAAAATGATTACATTAATATTGATTTCCTTTAATTCAATCAAAACCCTTTTAATTTAAAAAAGTGCGAAGTTAAAGTAACACAGTAATTCTAACTCTAAGCACTTATAGGTTTAAAGTAAGGAATAAAAGTGTAACAAACAGATCAACTTTTCGTCATGTATTTCATATTCGATTTAAGGATTTCGGAGTTAATATTACTGCTTCACTCTTTCATGCTAACTCAGTCTATGAATGCGCAGAGTAAAAATAAATCTGGAGTAATGACTTAAAGAGTTACATTAAGGAAACGTGCACTCAATACAAGGAATTTATTTCTTGCCCATAAATTACAGTTACTGCGATCGAGTTTTCTACTGATTCTCGTGTATGAGCAGATGCGTAGTAAATATAATTTTGTTTACTCGATTGGTTCTCCTTATTACAACCACGTTCTTATCTTATGAATGTAGAGAATAGAAATAACATTGTGTGTCATCAAAGTTTCTCCGTTTAAGTGTAAGTTAAGAGTGTGTTGAATTCAATCAAGTATGCAATTTTAACAATAAAGGATGAAACAAGTTGATTTTTGTACTTCAATTGCATTCGATCTCTACAGCTCATTCTGCCTTTGTTTGTGTAGCATTCGTGTCTTGTCGGTCTTTGTCCTTGTATAAAAATGGCTATTAATGATTTCTCCGAGTCCAGTGATTTACTGTATGTTCTCGAACATTGTGGGGACAAAAATGATGAAGAAGACAATGCAAAACATTTAGATCTTTTCAAAGAGTTAGATATTGCAGATATCTATAAATATTTACTGTGTAAGTTAATTTCTGATCTTTTTTTGTATATACAGTGCTCTCTCGATTTTCACAAAAATTTATATTTGCAACCCTTGACATAGTAAGTTGTCTAGACTTTACTACGACGAGTCTATGCATATTGCGTATAGTGTTTTGATATTCTATTCGAATAATACATCTACAAGTATTTCGATTGTCGCAAAGGATTAGTGGCAGAAATCAAGAGCGCACAAAGTATCGTAGAAAAATGCATGTATACTGCATATGCAATTAATATATAACTTTAGCTGGAAATATCACATACCGAAGTCTTCCTTCGACGACCTGTTTGTTATTTCACACGTGGGATTAAGGGCTGAATTTCGGCAAAAGCTTTTTTTGTGGAAGAAAAATATCGTAAGTACCTGCATTTTTTCTAAGCAGATAAAGAAATAATTTTACTCCTTTTTAGCACAATATTGACGACGAAACAATTTCAAATTCATCAAAGGTGAGTGCCTGGTTGAATAAAAAAGGAAAAAATAAAGATTCTGATAAAGAGCAGGAGTGTAGTTTCAACAGCCAGTGTCAGTCAAGCAGCCCTTCCTGTTGTTTTTTGGTAAGTTCTTGCAAATCTTACAATTCAAGATAGTCTTGGTCTTTTCTAATGACTATTATTACACAATCCATAGTAGTCCATACTAATATTATAAATACAAAAGTAACTTAACCAATTTTTATGAATCGGCGGCGAAACTAAGTAAAATATATTTGTTAAAGACTCATAAAAGAAAAATAATAAAGTGTAATCACTGAATCTTTACAAAATTGAATGAAATATTTTGGCAAATATATTTCACTGAGTACTGCCTATTACTATGTATTTCGTTTATTATAAAGTATTTCCTCTTTGTAAGGATGTACTAAATTTGCTTCAAAACAACGTAAAGGGTAAAGGCCTGCTAGAATGATATAAAGTACAACAAAATCTTAAAAACAACCAAAGAGATGATATCATTTCTATTATTTTGAAAACAGTATTTTGCAGTAAGCTGCAATTAAATCCTTCGAATTTTGAAGATTTGGTGCAACAGGTGGTTCGTATTTTTCCATCTGAGGCTGGTTGTGAGGTAAGGAAATACATTGAATATATTGTTGAATAATGTTATTTATTTAAAAATGTATGAAATATGTTTCTGTTTTTAAACTACTTTTTTCAGCGTTTC
The DNA here is from genome assembly GCA_949715645.1 of Portevinia maculata. Lineage (NCBI taxonomy): Eukaryota > Metazoa > Arthropoda > Insecta > Diptera > Syrphidae > Portevinia > Portevinia maculata. Next base: position 9,419,516 of record OX454525.1, on the reverse strand, counting down.
GTATATTTTTTTTATGACTTGTTGTGTTAAAAAAAATTTATATGAATTAAAAAAATAAATTTGTTTATAAAACTAACTGTCGTTTTTTTTAACATTCTCATAGAACGTTCATTTATGACAGGTCAGTTTTAAGAACGTGCTTCTTCAATCAATAATGCTCACTAACCGTAATAAGGAATATAATTACTAACTTGAGAATGACAGATTGACCAATCTAACTTTGTTTAGACTTAAACTGAGAAAAAGCGTTATAAAATCAATAGTTAATATTCATAATAATAATCAGAATCAGAGTCAACTTAAGAGCGCCTAGTTAATTAGTGCAACAATGTATATACTTAAATTAATCACAGCGTTCTTAATTCAGTAATACTGCACTTTAATAATAAGCATTTTTTTTTATCAATTTAAGAACGTGGTGCTACTTAAAAAAATGCTTAAATTAACCATGTGAATTCTTGAAGTAAAAACGGCGAATTACTAGTTTCAGACCGACGTGCTTGATTTAAGCACAGATCGGATAGCGATGAATATGAGTTGAAATATGGTTAATTTAAGCGTGTTTTGCTTACTATTTTTCTCTGAGTGTATGTAAGAGAAATTGTACAGCTTTGTCTATTCATCGTGCATAGAGAATTACTGCTCTACTATGAGATGAATAGGCAGTTGCTAATTAGACAGGAGTGTGAAAACAACTAAAAGAAAAGAAGAACAAATCTAAAATAAAAGTACATTATTACACAGACACATTACATGGAGTCAGATGTGGGGTGCTTTAAAGAAAAAAGTGTATGTGTATGTAACATATAAACAACATTACCGAAACAATTTTTTTTAGTTGCATCAGAGCATTCAGCCCATTTTGGGTCGTGCCGACTGCGTGGAGTTGAACCTAGTTAAACGAATTGAGGTTATACAAAACAATAAAATAGTTAAACTGCCAGACTCGAAAGAAGTATTTATTGATCAATTTTATGATGTTTTTGAAGGTTTAGGATGTATTCCAGGCAAGTGTCGCATTCAATTAAAACAAGGTTCCGAAACAGTGCTTACTTACGAGTATAAAAAGAAAATACCATTCAATCTTCATGATCGATTAAAAGCTAAATTAGAGACAATGTAATTAGTGTAATTAGTTTAGTAGAACACCCGACGGAATGGGTTAATAATCTGCAAATTTTTGAGAAGGCGGACGGATCACTACGCTTGTGCTTGGATCCGCAGCCCTCGAATACATGCATTCATCGTCCGCATTTTGCAATTCCAACTGCCGAGTCTATTACTAGCCGACTGACAAACAAATCGGTTTTTATTCTTGTTGACTTAAAAATGGATTTTAGCAGTTGGAGCTGGATGATGAAAGTGCAGATTTGACTACGTTTATAACTGCCATTCGGCATAAGTAGCGCTCCTGAGCTGTTTATGCGAAAAATGGTTCAGTTTTTTTGAGATATTCCGGGAGTAGAAATATATTTCGATGATCTGTTTGTGTCAGCTTAAGAATACAACAAACATGATCAAATACTTATAAAGGCTATAGATCGAGCAAGAGTAAATTGTGTTAAGTTCAACATAAATAAGCTGCAGTATAGACAAACAGAGGTAAAGTTTATGGGTCAGTCAATATCAAAAGGTTGTATAAAACCGGACGATAAATATTTAAGAGCGATAAGTGAGCTACCGATTCCCGGCGTTTAAAAAGCTGTAATGCGATTGTTGGGCATGTGTAAATATCTCTCAAAGTATCTATCAATCTATCAATTATAACAACGAAATTGAGAGACTTACAAAAATAGGTAAAAATTGGAAGTGGGGCGAAGAACATCAAAGAGAATTCGATAACTTAAAAAATATTATTAGTCAGGCACCAGTTCTACGTGTGTTTGATCCGAAGGAGCCTCTCGTGATACAAGCTGATGCTTCTAAGGATGGCGTAGGGTGTGTCTTGTTACAGGGCGGGCAACCGGTAGCGTACCACCTCGGTGGCCCTTTTGGCCTGTTCGTTTCTGCCCCTGCACCGTTTGCGTTACCTAGAGCTGCAACCTGTGAATGTTTGGGTTTTGCCAAAACCAGGGTGGCTTTTCTATGTGCTTGTCCATCCTCTATGACGGTGAGCTGATTAAAATCGAGCTTGCTTTCCTCCTTTGGTTTGCTTTGCTTGCTTACCCCACGGCAGCTTCTATGTTCTTGGTATCAAACGTAAACACTTTTGCAACCGAATGAGTCTACAAGTCGCATGAATATAGTTTATAATTTAAACTGTCATAGACTTGCATGATAGAAAAACTTAATAAAGACATTTTTTGCGCCCAATAAAACTTTGGTGTCTAAAGAACAATTGTTTTCTTCGTGCATGTGTTTGCATTGGAGGTGTAAACATTTTATATTTGTTTCCTGCATCACTACATACACTAATAATTGATGAGCCTGTAGGACCACAATCATGCCGGCATATTTCTGCCCGTGACAGCTGATTGCATGCAATAAGCACTCCACTGAACTGCTAAAAAGACAAGTCAACTTGATGGTGTTTGGTGAGGGTGATACTTCGATGGCTGATGTGTACTTTTTATAAAATCCGGGGAATGAAGTCTAAGTGTGCATGCAAATCTTCTACATTGCACTTTCCAGTTAATAACCACTGTAGATATTCGTACATCTAAGGACATCATTCGGCAATCAAAATGTGTTACAAGTAGATACATTTGTGCGTAAGACAAATAGTATATGGAATAAGCGAAAAAGGAACCAACGTTTCCTTACCATTTTGCGTGGGATTACTTTATTCTTATTGTCGCGTATCGGAGGAGCACACATCTATAAGCAATGCTGAATTCGAACGATAAGTGAACCACCCATCGTCTGGGGAGTTGCGTCATTGTGAATCCACGAATCTAGAACAAAACTAAACACCCAATTGACCGAAATATGTTTTTTGTTTTTTTTTATGGAGCTCATGTTAATCGATAATTAGTTCATACGTAGTACTCGTACATACATTAAGTAGATTCTCGTTAGATGGGGTTGTTTGTGGGTCGATTGAAACATTATATCTCTTTCTATTCATGTGTTGGGCTAGAATCCGGAGACACAATCGTAAGGGCGGACAATAATTGTGGTGATGTTCAAAAATAGTTAAAGGAGCCATTTGGCCTAAAAATACAACAACAGAGATGAGTACGAGGAGGTCTACGGTTAGAAAAGGAATAAGGACACATTGTTGAGCTATTATTAGATGTAGTGAGGCAGAGTTGGATTTTTGTGCTGGCTGGCTTTGGCATATGAGTTGAACTTTGACAACATTTGGCATTGAAACCGTTGGCATTGTGTGTGTCGAATGGAGTTTGCTGAGGCAAGGGAATTTGTGTTGATTCAATTGTTCCTGTCATATTCAATGATGTACGAGTTTATAGTAAGTATGTACGAATAAGGGCATTATAAACATTATTTATGTGTAATAGGGTGCGAAATGCACTTCAAGTCGGAAACATTATTTATTATTACACTGGGGTATACCTATACAAAGTATACCATGGCCATTGTCATAAACATGTTCACTTCTCCTAGACTACTGAAATTTTGAACGTAAGACGCAACGTGAAGTGTTGTTATTGGCTACAACTATATTGGGATTATGCAGCATTTTCGAAATAAAATTGAAAAGGATGATAACCCTTTTATTATGTTGCTTGTTGGATTTATCTTCAGCATATCTGGACAAGATTAAAACAAGGACAAAATATACACACAGAAGAGCTATATGGCACAGTTGCATTGGAGAGCCAAACGGAAAACAGCTGTGTAACCACTTTTAAGTGTGTGTCTGTATTGGTTTTTGCATAGAGCAAGTTATTTTTCAGAGTTTAAATCAGAGATGGCAGTGCAATCTGCCACACGTACCTACCTGAATCAGTAGCAGATGTAATAAATGTTTTTTTTTTTCTATGGAGAAAATGACATTCCAGCCATCTCTGAAAAGCACTAATCCAATTAAACGTCAGGGAATGTCATTGCTGACAGTTGGAATGTTATTGTCATCTCAGAGTGTCGGGATGGATGACTATGCCGAATTCTTTATTTTATTTCTTTTTTAAGGAAAGGAATGTAAATAAGCCGTTGGTAAGTGCGACTCTTGAGGTCCATACAATCAACTTCCCAGCGGGATAATGAATATTACGTATATCAATAAATTATATCAAAAAAAATAAAAGAAAAGGGATGAATAGGTTTGAAATAGAAAATATGGGTTTTTTTAGTGGATATCGAGGTTATTAATAAAATTATTTTTAAACAAATAAGCATTCTCTTTTTCCTTTTAATGGCGGTCAGGTTATGATCAGAATTAAATGGATCATAACCCTCCCACTTAACCGCATCCCTACTGGTCCGCCTGTGGGGTTCGATCGCAGGGTCGGCCTATGAAAATAGCGACTGACCTCCCGAATCACTTCTTCACTGAGACCAATAAAATGCTGGTGTTGCTGCATTTGTGTGATCCAGGAGTTTTTATGCCTGCCTCTATTTCGCGTTTGTATTGTATGTGAGCGCCGTGCGCACAACAGCTTAGGGGCTTTTTTCGATCACAGAAGATTGCTGAGGTTTCCCGCCACTTCATCCATCCTACGCTTACGCGATGCATAATGTCGTCATCACAGCTTGCTTCGCTATTGACCATAGATCCCAAGTATTGGAACTTTTTTTTTTTTTTTTTTTTTTTGTGGAGGAGAGAATACGGCATGTACCGTCAAATGGTAGGCAATCACCACTTGGTGTGACCGACTCTCACGGCCTAAAGTTTCCCCGCTTACGGCCTACAAGCCACCCTGGAACCGCTCTTGGCATTACATCAGGGTGGTGCCGTTTATAAGTCCGTAAAAGGACGCCGTCTTGTTAGTGTTCTGCGGCCTAAGACGTCTGTGCCTGCTGAAACTATTGGTGGTCTTCTTCTCTTTTTTTTTCTTTTAAGAACATGTTCTGCGTAGCTACAGACTTTTTGCCAGTTCTCGTAACTCTGTAGCATCTTCTCTACTATGTTCCCCGATGTGATGGCGCCAATACTTATCTGCAGGTCTCAGGTCTTGGCGAAGGCTTTCCCATCCGCTGCAAGCGAAGAAGGTATGTTTCCCCTCATTTTCTAGCGAATCTCCGTACTGGCAGGCTGACGATTTTGTGGAGGAAGGCATTGAAATATCCGTGTCCGGTGAGTAACACGGATATTTCAATGCCGAATGTTTTGCCGATTTTGTGGAGGAAGGCATTGAAATATCCGTGTCCGGTGAGTAACTAAGTGATGTAGTAGTTGACCTCACTTTCCTGTCATTCCACTCAGTCACGTTCCTAATCAGCCTCGCAGTCCATCGTCCTCTGTTTTCTGAGCTCCAACGCTCTTGCCACTTCTGGTTCGTGAGCTATTTAGCCTCCTCGGATGCCGCTTCCATTCCCTTTCCGCCTTTTTGTCGTAGACGTGCTTCCTTTCTGCTGCTGGGAGATCGATGGGAGTCACTCCTGTGACTGCAAGGACGGCTGGTTCTGAAACCGTTCGGTAAGGGCTAGCTACACGTAGAAATCCTTATCTTTGTACTGCCACCATCTGTTTTCGGTACTTCTCTTGTTTGAGTGCGTCTGCCCAGATTTCGCTTTCGTACAGAAGGATGGAGTGCGTTGTCGCCATCAGTAACATTCGCTTACTGGCCGTTGGACCAGCTAGATTTGTCATCAGTCTTCTCAGTTATGCAGATGTTTTTGAGGCTCTTTCCGCTGCTGCCTTTATTTGTTGCCAGTAGGTTAGCTTTGTGTCCAGCCTCAATCCCAAGTACTTCACCGCGGCGCTGCTTCTTATTTCTTCTGCCCCTATTCGGAAGTCGATTTTTGTGAGCATCCTCTTCTTCCGTTTTTTTCCGTTGGCTGATTGGCTAATGGGGAATCCGGATCTCCTTTGCCTTTGCTAAAAAGCACCAATCGTTGTTTCTCCCAGCTCTTTGGGAAGATGCCTTCCTCGAGCAGACTGTAGTTTTCGCACTTGACGCATCCATCGACGGCAAGGACGGGAATCACTCTTCCAGTGGTATTAACTTAGCCAAAAGGCATATTAAATGTAGACAATGGCTATAAAGTTGGCGACGAATTCAATGGAACGGATTTCCATCAAGTACTTTAAAGTTGATGGATGCGTCAAAGCAAAGATGCAACGGATTCTATGTGTTGGGCCCTTTACGTACCAAAACTCAAAGGAAAAAAAAATAGAGATTAACGGCCCATACAGGGCCTAAAACCTAGCTTCTCCAACCACTTTCTTTGCGAAGTGGAAGGGACCTACAATTTTGAGCCGAGTCTGAAGCCGTAAAAAATTGTGCGCTATATAATTATTTATAAGAACATTTTGGACGAATCCTATTTTCCTGATATAGTTTTAAATGGACATGCGATTCAATACAGTCAGACTGTAAATAACCTTGGTTTCATCTTTGATAAAAGTCTCACATGGAGTGATCATGTTAAGAAGGTAATTTGTAGTATCTACGGAGGACTTAAGCGGTTATGGAGAGTGTCGTATTACGTACCTCAGCAAACAAGACTAATGCTGGTTAAAACTTTACTAGCCCCAATTATAACCTATGGATCCCCTTTGTATAGTGAAATGGACTCAGTCAGTAAACAAAAATTAATGATAGCTTTCAATTCTTGTACTCGTTTTATTCATTCATTCATTAAGAAGGTTTGACCATGTGTCTCATTTGTCTAATTGTGTTTTTGGCAGTTCATTGATATCACATTTCACTATTGAAATTTGTAAATTTATTTTTAAATTGGTCCGACATCGGACTCCGGCGTACTTACAAGATAAACTGGACTCAACCTCAACGCGTTCCAACAACACCAATATTCCAATTAGTTCAGACTCGTAGATCTTTCTTCGTTTTAGGCGCCAGAATATGGAATAGATTACCTGCTCGATTTAAAACGATCGTCAACTTAGATAATTTTATTCGCTCTTTAAAGGAACATCTCCAGGACCCCACTATAGCTTTGCTTTTTCACTCTTTGTTCACTTGTTTTTATTTTAATTCTTTTCACGTTTTTCAGTTATTCATATCTAGTTATCATGTATCTAATTTTTCTTCTTTTTTTGGATAAGTCTACTTAGTATGTTCATAACTTATAAATGTATATATTTTTAAGCCACAAATGAGATTCATCTCAAGGCTTTTGTAAATAAATGAATGAAATGAAATGAAATGAAATGAAATTCTCTCTGAAATGAAAGAAAATCAACATGTTGCAATGTTCGGTGATTTTAATTAATGTAATGTTTATTGGATTTTTGACCCTGATGAATTATGTCTCTTTTTGTTTAATGTAAAAAAGAGCATTAAATTGCACTAATTGTTTAGTTTGCTGAATTTGGTGTATACCAAATTAATAGCATTCCAAACAATTTAGATCGTATACTTGATTTAGTTTTGTTGATGAGGGATTAATTGCCTATTTAAGTAATTCTCTCTAACCTAATTTCCCTAATTCAATTTACCATAATGCTTTTGTTGTTAATTTTAAGTTTTCTACTTACCTTAAGCCTGTAGTAAATTCCAATTTCAAGCAAGACTATTGTAAGTAGAATTTCATTGAAGTCGAAAATTTGTTATTTCCATTCAATGATTTTTTAAAAGCTTAAAACATGCAATTGAATTATTCGTTCCAAAACCGTTAAAAAGTTCAATTTAATTGTAACTCAAGGTGAAAAAGAAAAAAAAGCTTTTAAATTGCTTCACATTTTGTTTACTCGTTCGAGCATCGGACAACTGCAAAAGTATTTACAGCTTCAAAAGGGTTTAAATATTCTAAACGAATTTACCGACAGAAATTATTCAATTCAATTCAATTCAATTTAATTAATTTACAAATCATTAATTACATGTAAGACTTTGTCTTTAAAGAGTACTAACAAAATTAACATTTACAGTTCCCTTACTATACAAATTATATAATAAAACAGTTAATGAAAATACATGAATATTTAATATAAAATAAAGATAATAGAAAAAAAATAAATATAAAGAATAGTGGGATAGATGAAGTAATAGTTAAAGACAGAAAGATAAAGAGAAGAAAAATAGGAGAAAGACTGCTGTTGAGAAAAGCATTCAAAAATAGCTGCCCTGAATTCAGAGGCTCTCGATGCTCGTTTTATGACTTCGGGTAAAGAGTTCCATAGCCGAATGGCGTAAGCAAAAAACAGGCGCGATGAGTTAGTGCATTATTACATTGAATACTCTTGACGACTGTGTGAATTGCAGTTTTTCGAATAGATACAATGGTGATTTTAAATAGATAATTTTATGCAAAAATATACAATTTCTGGCTTTCAAATACTGTGTGAGAGAGCAACCAAGAATGTTATTCCGGTAAGCCGAAACATGATCATATCTTCGCAGTCCATGATCATAACGAATCATATCATTGAATGCAACGTTTAGTTTATTTTGTGAAATGGAATCAAGTTTACAGTAAACAACATCAGTATAGGTTATTATGGGAAGTATCAGAGTTTTCATTGGTTTTAATTTTATATCACGGGGAACAGAACTGGCACACGTCCATAGTTTCCGAAGGCAACCATAAATTCGACCAATCGTGTAATGCATGTGATCCTTACCAGAGAGATCCCGATTTATTATAAATCCTAGGCTCATGACTTTTTCAACACACTTAATTTTAATACCAGACAACATGATAGGATGCAGATTTCCAATTTCTTTAAAGTTTTTGGAAATTAAGATAGCTTGTGTCTTAGCTGGATTTAGTGTTAGTCCATTATTAACTGTCCACAAATACATAGCTGCGATATCTTCATTTATACGATGGAACAGATTTTCGATTAATCCGACAGGCCTAGATAAATAAATCTGAACATCATCAGCATAGCGATGGAACGACACACTTTTACAATTACGAACTAAGTCATTAAAAGAAAAAAGAATAGGCGCTAAAATTGAACCCTGCGGTACGCAATCATGCAAGAATTTATCATTCGAATAATTTTCTCCAACTAAAACTCTTTGTGACCTATTACTTAGCTCCATAAGGATGTCTGCAACCAGAGGAACCCCGCAGGGGGGAGTCATATCGCCACTGCTGTGGGTACTGGTCATTGACAACGTCCTAAAGGAAATTAAGTCAATGGGTATAAGTGCCACAGCGTATGCGGACGACGTGGTCATAGTAGTGCAGGGAAAATTTTTGAATACCTTAAGTGAGATCACAGAGATCGCCTTAAGGAAAATTAGTAATTGGGCCAAGGGCTGCGGACTAAATGTCAATCCCTCGAAAACGGAGTTAGTCCTGTTCACGAGACGACACAAAATACCGCACTTCAATCTCCCGAAACTTGACGGAGAGGAACTGCTCCTCAAGGACAGTGCGAAGTATCTGGGCGTAATCCTAGATAGAAAATTAAATTGGAATCTTAACATAAGGGAACGAATGAAGAAAGCGTATAATGCCCTCTTTATTTGTAAGAGAACAATAGGCAAAACATGGGGCCTGAAACCCGCCATGGTACACTGGATATATACAGTAGTGGTGATACCCATACTAACATATGGCTCACTTGTGTGGTGGAGGGCAACAAATAAAAGAACCATAATTGGAAAACTAGCAACGGTGCAGAGAACGGCAAGCATAGCCATCACTGGTGCAATCCGTACTACTCCTACGACAGCACTGGACGCCTTCCTGCACTTTATCCCGCTATATTTAAAAATAAAGCAACTTGCTGGCAACAGCGCTTTGTAGTTTTGGGCATTGCACGATCTAAGCTGATGTGCTACCCGAAAATCCTATACGGACTGATGAGATTTGCCCCTTGGTCGACCATGACATCCCCTATGAGGTGTCATACCCGCGAAGGAAGGAGTGGCAAAGAGATGCAGTCATAATAGCAAACGAGGTTGCTATCTACACTGACGGCTCTAAGACGGGGGAGAGAACGGGTTCTGGCATTTTTTCTGCTCATCCAGACCTGAGAGAGTCTATACGACTCCCGGACACAAGCAGTGTCTTCCAATCGGAAGCTCTGGCTGTTCTAAGGGCGGCAGAGATAGTGCAGATGAGATCATTGTCGGGAAGAGACATTGCCATCTATATTGACAGTCAGGCGACACTTATGGCGCTTGAATCTGCTAACACAATGCTAAAAGTAGTATGTAGACGGAATCGAGTAAGACTGCGCTGGGTACCGGGACACAGCGGTATAGAGGGAAATGAGCAAGCCGATGAGCTAGCAAGAAAGGGAGGGGAGCTGGAAAACAGCGGAGGTGTGAACATTAAACCACCCCTGGGCGTCTTTAAGGGAAAAATCAATGAAAAGATTTTAAAAATGGCTGACCTCAGATGGCAGAACATAGTGGGACATAGGGTGTCTAGAGCCCTTTGGCCCCATTTGGCTAAGAAAAGATCTAAGGAAATTCTAAAATTGAGCAGGGAACAGCTTAGAACAGTAATTGGGATTATATCAGGGCACTGTCTTCTAAGAAAGCATGCTAGGCGACTTGGTCTGGTGGATGTGGACACGTGCAGGTTCTGTGGTGATCTACAAGCCGAGGAAGACATAACACACATATTGTGTGAGTGCGAGGGTATAGCACGGAATCGTAGGAGGATTCTAGGGGAATACTTCTTCGAGGAACTAGGGGAGCTGAGCGGCATAGACCATAGGAAGCTGGTTAAGTTCTGCAGGAGGATTGGGCTCTGTCTAGGAAAAGTTTTTTTAGGTTTTTATGTTTTTCTCCAATTGAAGTTTTTTTTTTCAAGTGGTTCCCTAGGGATCGCGATGGGCCCTTCTGGTGCCTAGTGCTGTATGCAAATTGCATACCTATTATTATGACCTATTACTTTAATAGCTTGTATTGCCTGTTGAATCAAAACTGAAATCGAACAGCAAATTCTTTTGAAGTTTCATTAAAAGTAAAAAAAAACACAAATGTTGATCCTTGCTGCATGCAATATCTACATCTTTGGAGCTCAGCACAATCTGCAATTTGTTTTTTCCATTCGGTGTATCCTCCCTATTCGTTTAACATGTCTTTCAGAAAAACCTCGACTAGTTTAATAAGTGTCGGTTGCTTAGTTTTTGATGCAGATGGAGTCAAAGATAGCGTAGCGCTGATAAAACTGCTGGTCCCGATGGAGTACCTCCAATAGTTTTAAGAACATGAGCAGCCGCGTTCGCACTACCACTCACGCTACTATTTAATCGGCCGGTTGATAGTGGTGATTTTCATAAGGACTGGAAGAACTCCTTTGTGATTCCAATTCAAAAATCAGGTTACAAGTATGAAGTCACTAATAATTATAGACCTATTTCTAAAATTTCTTCCATTACAAAAATGGTTGAAAAACTTATTTACAATAAACTAAATTTTAATTAAACTAAATTTTAATTAAGGCGTACAAGCCGATATAATTTAAGCAGATTTCTCCAAAGCATTCGATAGGGTTGACCATGGATCACTGCGTAATAAACTAAACGACATTGGTTTTCATTCTAAGATATTACGTTGGTTTTGTTATTTTCCTCCCACTTAACTGCATCCCTACTGGTCCACCTGTGGGGTTTGCTGGTTCGATCTCAGAAAATATCGGCAGGCCTCCAGATTTTGAATCACTTCAACACTCAACCATGCCACTGAGGCTAATCAAATGCTGGTGTTGCTGCATTTGTGTGATCCAGGAGTCTTGATGCCTGCCTCTCTTTCTCGTTTGTATTGGAACGTTGATTTATACTGCCTTTTTGATAGGGTTCGTAGGATCTCTCCTTTGAACATGACAGAACCAACTGAGCCGCTCAATTTTTTTTCGAGATAGGTTCTTTGACATGAAGGCTCCCTCGGTTCTTGGAACTTCTTCTTGGAACTTCTTCAATCTTTGTCACTCCTGCTGTCATGCAAAGCTGCCGTTAATTTGCCCTCATATTTTTTGTACGCTGTCCAATATTGTGAACCGTATGTGAGCGCCGGGCTCACAACTTCGGCGTAGAGCTTTCGTTTCAGCTAGGGGCGATTTTTCGATCATAGAAGATGGCAGAGTTTTCCCGCCACTTCATCCGACCTACGCTTACGCGATGCTTAATGTCGTCATCATAGCTTGCTTCGCTATTGATCATAGATTCCAGATATTTGAACTATTCGCACTTTTGAATCAGTCCTTCATTCATATAAATGTCCGGAATAGGTCGCGGTGGATCTGACAATATACAGAGCAAGTATTCTGTTTTCTTTGGACTAATAGATACCCATTCCGCTCCAAAACTTCCACCCATACATCAAGTGCTCGTTGCACGGACGTTTGATCCTCCCTGATTATGGCTCCATCGTCAGCAAAGAATTACTGATGCACTTCGGGGTCCGTCCTTCAGGCAGATAATCAAGGACTGTTATAAATATCAACGGACTTAAGGCGCTTCCCTGCTGTACACCGAGTTCGATTGCGAACTCCTCGGTGACGCCAACGGGGCATCTTACTCTCGTCTCAAGTCCCTCAAAGATGTCCGTGATCATCTGTACGTAGGTCTCTGGAACTTTTAGCGCCACCAATAACAGATCTCTTACAACAGTTCATCTTAGCGAGCTTTTCTGTATATTGGAAATAAAATTGATAACGCTGTTAGAAAAAGCGCCGCGAGATACAAGCGGCGAACCCACTGGGTGAACCAATAGAGATGCAGGGAGGTGTGGAGGGGTAGGGTAACTGCAGGAGAGATGCCGCATCGGGAGACATGGCGCACCTCTCCAAAATCATATCAATAGTCAACTGTGCGAGTCCGCTTGTTTTCCCTTTTGTTCATTACATATAGAAAAACAATAGAGAGAAGAACAATTTTTTTGTTCTAAAAGGTGAGAAATTGTGTTTTGTTTTGTTTTACGCTCTCCTTTTCAGTGTGCAAATTTTTCAGTACAATGCAAATAATTGGCGAGAAAGGAAGTCAAAATGTTTTTTGTTGTGAGTATTTTATGTTATTAATGGTCATGTTGGAAGTAGTTCCTGTGATTTTGTTTGCACTTTTGTTTTTTTTTAACTGTCTTGGTAGAGTGCGGCATCTGTCCCTCTACCTAGGTACATATAGATGTCGCACTTTTGTTGAGGTAAGATGCCGCATATTGAGCTTAATGTTTACAGGGAATTTTAGACTACAAAATGCCACGAAAATATACACGCAATACCTCTAGAGGAAGTTGGATCAGTGCAGCTTTAGAGGAAGCAAAAAAAAAGTGTTGAAGGTGGGATGTCCTTGAGAAAAGCAGAGAAAGCCTATGGTGTTTCAGCTAGAACCCTTCCAAGACGCCTGAAAGAAGGCAACTTTCAAAAGAAATCCCTTCGACCGATGGGTAATAATTACCTAGATTACTTACGACATTTTACTCACTAATATTTTCATATAACTCTTCCACATTCCTCTTGTGAAGCATGACAAAACCCACGCCCACAAATCTACTTCACCATTACCGAAAATTCCGGTGCCCTTTAACACCAGGAGAAAGCAATTTGCAGAGGTTTTAACATCAGTTGAAACAATAAATAAAAAGAAAAACATTAAGACTCCGAAGTGTCTTAATAATCCTCAACAAAAAGAAATTGTTTAAAGGAAGATTGAACCGGTTGCTGATCCAAATTCCTGTGCAGAATGCTGGGAAAATTATTTTTCAACGACAAAAAAAAGAAGATTGCGTACAATGTGCAATCGAATCAATCTTTTGTAGTGACTGCGGACGGGATGAGGAAAGTCAAAAACATGCTCCACAGGCAAAATAAGCATTAAAACGCAATGTTTTTAAACTGCGGCTGCTCTCCCTCACTTGTTGGGAGAGACGCCGCAGTCAGTATAATTTTTTTTTCATTAATTTTTATTTAAACATTTATTTTTTTTTTAATTTAGTCTCTTTTAATGGTGGAATATCTTCAGTTTAATAAAAAAAATACAAACTTTTTTGCTTTTAACAATATGTAAAATTGAGTTTTAAAAAAACGTGGGATCTATCGCGCAATTACCCTATTACCTCCTAAGGCTTATAGGAACAAAACAAACACTTAAAAGAACATATGGAAAGCCTATGCTGTACAAGACCAACCCTATTCCTTTTCCTATTCCATAAAAAGCGGGAGTGGCATATTTTTTATAAATAACTGTTTTGTAGGTTTGTTGAAAGGTTTTATAGAAAAAATTATTTAAAAAAAAAAACGCCCATAAAAAGTGGGCAGATAACTTTGTACGAAGGAATTATTCAAAACAACTTTATTTCAGATTCGTAGCTCAAATTTTGAATTTTTTGATAAAACTGTTTATTTAAATTGTAGGCGTGTCAGTGGGCGAATTTTAAAAATTCTTACTTTAATTATTTCGGGCCCCTAGAGAGTATATTTTTTTCAAATTTCAGCTTTCTATCTTGAGTTTTAAGACCTAATTTTTGCCGACCTTCGGACGGACGGATCTAGCTAGATCGACATTACTATCGATGCTGATCACGAATTAGTAACTTTTAGGTGTCTATGGACAATATTATGGAATGCTACAAACTATGAGTCAAAATTAATATACCTACCCTTACTGCTGAAATAGATGTCAATTCTTGCTGCAACTTTCTAATCTTTCTGGATTTCTAACTTTGCTGCACCAATTGTAGTAGAACAGCACAATTTGGTACAATTTTTCGGGTTTGACGTTTCGTGCTGTGAAATTCTACGATGTTTCCCAGCATTCTAACCTGTTTGGTCGTTTACTGATATTTAGGTCTAGTGATGGGCATAATCGAATGATTTAAAGAATCGAGATATTAGTATTTGAATAATTTAAAGAATCGAATGATCTTCGAAACAATTTTTTTCCACCAGGTTTCATATTAAATTACTGCCGATTACACAAAATATCTAATATAAATAACAGTAAACTACTAATTATAATTTAAATCACCTACCTTTATTTCTTTCTAAAAGAATGAAACATAGACAAAACATTCATAAATTACTCGTATCGTACCTTGTTCCTCAGACATAAGCACACAACAGAACAGTTAATAAAAATAAATGAACAAAAACTAAACAGGAAAAATCATAACATAACGGATCTCGCTTCTCGTTTTCCGTTTAAAATAATTCAATATTCAACTTCAACCCTCAAAGATGCATCGATTACCAAAATAAATATAAAAAAATAAACCCAAAGTCGTGAGTACACACACTAGATACACAAATAACCAACTTCTCGAGTTCTCGATTTTGTGTGTCTTCTTCTTTTTTGTTCTATCGTTCTTTCGTTCAATATTCTCTTCTCGGTCTGGAATCGGCACTCGATTATCGAGTTCCCATTTCGCATAGAGTAATAAACGGAGTGCTAGCGACCGATTTACTCACCTCATTTTAGCAAGGCTTAAACTTTGGTCGTAGAAAAATTTAGGCCCGACAATTATAAAAATGTCCGTCTTACACTTCGGTACCCTCCATGAGGCCTAAAGTTTAAGGCTTGAAGTTGCAAACAAAAGTTCCCATTCACCTCATTTCAACAAGGCTCATCTTTTAATATATCATTCATTGATTCAATATATACACGAAAATAACAATGTAAGACGTTTTAGCCCTCCATGACATGCTGTAAGACGCTCGTGTATATGTAAAAGAAATTACCCCATTCACCTCACTTCAGCAAGGCTGGTATTTACACATAATTAAGAAGACATAAAAACAAACAAACATTTCAAGTGTAAGATGTTTATTCGGTCAATAACCCTCCGTAAGACGCTAAAAATTAAATTAAGATAGAAACAATTACATCCATTTTAGAACGAAATAAATCGCGTATATTTTTGTTTTTAAATTAATGTTTTGAAATACATAAATATTTAAATAAAATTTTTAAGAAAAGACGATGTATTAATTCTTATTCAGTTTCGCAATTTGAATCAGATTTATCAGAATCGGAGTCTAATGAAGAAGCTTCTTGATCATCGTCTGAAAACAACAAAATGTTATATTGCATTATTATTTTTTCGAAATAATTTGAATTTTAAAATGTTTACCAGGGTCATGATTAGTATTTGGCTTGAATGAAGCCTCTTCAATCACATCACATACGGTTTGTGGAAGTTTTTTATATTTGTCGGGCCTAAATCTATCTATGACCAAAGTTTTAGCTTTGCTAAAATGAGGTGAGTAAATCGGTCGCTAGCTCTTGGTCTATAAGTATAGGTGAGTAATCATTCGAATCATTTGAGTGACGAATCGAGATATCTCGAAATGTTGTCTGAATCGATTATAATCGATTATATCATTTGAATACGCCCATCACTATTTAAGTCAGGCAAAAAGCATACTGAATCATGGCAATCTCATACTGCACATGTGTTTCCTGTGCGGTGCTGCATGCATTACTGCGGGCGTTCTTGATGCGTCATTAGAATAGGGTATTACTCGAATTTTCAGTCCGACCCGTAAAATCGATTATGAAAATGGACATTGAACCAGACCGAAATCAGCTGACCAAATATCAAATGTCAAATCCTGTTGATTAAAACACTTCAATCAGTTACGCTTAAGATAACAACAAATTTGTGTCAAAGAAAAACTATCTGTCTGGCAATGCTGCATTGTGGCACTCTTTACTTCATAATCATGTCGTGCACTTTGCTTTTTTTATACCCTATTCTAGGGGTATATTAATTTTGACGCATAGTTTGTAACATACCTTAATATTGCCCGTAGACCCCTAAAAGTTACTATATTTATGATCAGCATCGATAGTAATGTCGATCTAGCCATGTCCGTCCGTCCGTCCGTCCGTCGGCAAAAATTAGGCCTTTAAACTGGACCTAGAGAGCTGAAATTTTAACCATATACTCTCTAGGGTCCCGAAATAATCAAGTTTACGAATTTTTGAAATCCGCCCACAGACACGCCAACAAACTCAAAAAAACAAAATTTTGGAAAAAATCGAATTTTGAGCTAGAGAGCTGAAATTTTTTATATATGATCTATGGCCCATAAAACTGATTGGGACATAAAAATTTTCAAAATCCGCCCACTGACACGCCCACAATTAAATAAAACAAATTTTGGGAAAAATTGAATTTTGAGCTAGAAAGCTGAAATTTTTTATATATGATCTTTGGCCCATAAAACTGCTTGGGACATAAAATTTTCAAAATCCGCCCACTGACACGCCCACAATTAAATAAAATATTTTTTTTGAAAAACCAAAATTTGAGCTAGGGAGCTGAAATTTTTAATATATACTCTCTAGGGGCCCTTTATGCTCATGTGTAAATATTTTCAAAATCCGCCTACTGACACGCCCACAATTTTTTTTTTTTTATTTTTGAAAGTCCAAAGTTTGAGCTAGGGAGCTGAAATTTATAGTATATACTCTTTAGGTGCCCTTTATGCTCATACTTAAATTTTTTTTAAAACCGCCTACTGACACGCCCACAATTAAATAAAACAATTTTATTGAAAAACCAAAGTTTGAGCTAGGGAGCGTTTTTATTTACAAAAGCTTAGTTTTTTCGATAAAATCCTTTAAATTTTTGTCACGCCCACTTATGAGATATAGGAATAAGAATAGGGTATCCAACAGTTCGCCCAAGCGGACTGTAGCCCGCCCCTATGTTTTTAATTGCATTTGATCTTTCTAACTAGATTCCATGTAACGGCATTCAAGTGACTATTCGTTGTGTCAACATTTAAATACCAACTAACTGATGCACTTCAGTTTGCCATCGCGTGACCTTACCCCATTCAACGTTCATCTATGTAGAAGTCCACTTATGCGCATCCACCACCACTTGACATTTCAAGCACATTCGACTTTTATAGCCTTACCCGCTTGTTTATAGACAGAAAGATCTGGCTAATTAAATTTCCTCTTTTCATTTTCATTGCAGATTCTCATTCCACTGCCGTTTGACATTTGAATAAGGAAAACAGAACAGGTAATTATAATGAGTTTTCTTCATTCATTAAGAATCCGATGGACATTGTCCGGACCCCCCGAAAGTTCGACAATCGCGATTGCAAAGGCCGTGATTTTAGTGTAATAAGATGCAGATTGTTGATAATGATAACCCTGCGAGCAGACATACGTCGTACACTTTGCGCGAAATGCAAATTCGCAACACGAGAATGTAGGACACCATGCCAGAAACCGGTCACTCAGCAAGGCAATCCAGCTAAAGTTCAAAAACACGTCTATCAGTTGCAGAGAGCTGGATAGAGTTCGACATGTGAACGATTGAAGGGAAAAGATTGATGAGAACTTTCTCTGATCTCGGACGGAAGAAATTTGCATATCTTTAGCATATCTTTAGCATACAGCACCGGGAGCGTGCGCGCCCGCAAGCTTCTGTGCTTATAGCTTCTAACTGTTACAATTTAAGATGAATTCTTTTACAAAACCCATCTCGCATCGGAGTATATTAAGTATCCGCGTATTCTCTCAACATCGGTAGAATGGATTCCCGGTCTAAGTGGTTATTAACGAAGACGAAGATGTGTTTGGCGGCTTGAGCCAGAAACCCTGGTGAGTGGTGGATCACCCATTTACATTTAAATGAGAGCCATAAAAGAAATGGACTGAGACGAGTCTGCTGATTGTGCTGGTCGTAGATGCTGGTCGTACACAGCGCGATACTTGTATCTGTGTTTCGCACCTAGAGTCCGATTTGCTCCCTGCACATTTTAGTGACCATGTTCCGTTAGACAACGTTCAGCTGCAGATGAAGAAAAATGATTCCCCTGTTCTGTCCGGGCGCGCACCTAGCGTGTGTGCAATGTGCACCTCGGCACTGGACTTTATTACGAAATTTCATTTCTACGCTCGCCCGTGCGTGCGTCGTTCGTCGCCATCGTTGAAAGATCTTAAATGTGAATCTCTCGCAAGATGAAATGCAGACGATTTGTATGTTGTTCTCCGCTTCGGTGTAGTCTATTCCATGGAAGTTGGAAGTGTTTCGTGCCAATTTGAGATTATTTCATTTCAAAAATACTACGGAGAGCGGTGAGTTGCAGCATCGAGAATGAGAAGCATGAGACTTGGAAGAAGTTATTCTTCTAAGACGTCCCCATAATGCCATCCATCACCATCTGGAATTAGAGGTAGCAGTTAGATTTTGCAGTTGCAACTGTAGTTGGGATTTTATTTTGTTGATAACTTTCTTGTGCAATGACTGCCTTCATTAATTTAAGCTTTTTCTGTTCGTCTGGATACTGCTTTGGAGATTGTTTCTGTGCCGTGATGAAATAGGTATGTAGTTAGGAGGGGGTGCATTCCGAAATCGTTTGATTTATTTATTCGTTCGAATTGCATGCCGGGAGCTTGCATTTTGAATTCAGTTAATAATTCAAACAGGTTCATGGCACTGATTTACTAATCTGATTGTTCTGCAGTAAGGAATGTGAAGTATCAAATGATTTTATTTGATTACCAAGTATAACTGGGACAACTTTTCACGCTTTTTAAGTTTGCATACATATTTATGAACCAACGAATTTAGTTTATTTGAGATAATTACTAATGTGTCAATCAAACTGGACTATTACTTGAATTTGTGTACATCTACATGCGTCTGCTTTTCCATCTTTTTCCGCTAACGAAAATATCGTTTCGTGATTTTTCAAATAACTATTCGACAGAAAGTAAAATGGTCTAAGGCGTTTCTTTTCGGTGATCTATTTAGGTTTGAAAAAAACAAAAATGCACCCGCAAAATACAACAACAACTAAACCGCCATGAAATTCATTTATCTGGATACCATCCAGGTTTATATCCATAGCTCAAATAAACAATTTGCTTCCAAATTAATTTGTAATTTTTTTCCTTACATTGCGTCTAATGCGCGTCGATGACGACAAGACACTTCGTGTGCAGAAGCCCTCAGACTCCTACGAACAATGAAGCAAAATTAATCAGATAATATTTTTGATTTTTTTGACATCTGTACTTCCCTTTTCATTTATGGTTGATTTATTTCACTTGCTCGAAGAGGAAGTCTTTAGTGAACAGTTGATAGTCACGTCAGCTAACCCAACAGAGGGTTAACTAGTAGGGAACCCGAAGTTGCCTTCCAAATTGCAAGAGCTTTTTGTTTTCTAAAGGAGCTCACACACCAGGGAGTAGTTGTACCTGTAACGCAGCTGCTATATACCGCATGTCCGTTCACACTTTGCTTATTTAACGCCTCTTTATACAGTCATTGGCAAAATTATTTACACATTGCATTGCTCGCACTTTAACCCTTTCGATCCGGATGGAACATAGAACAAAGGTGTTTTTATACCTTGGATGTCCCATCCGGATCGAAAGGGTTAACCAACCTATAAAGCTGTAGAACTTTTGAAATACGAACAAATTGTTTATTAACTTTTCTCATTTTTAATGTTTGCAGTTTTATTCAAACAGTAAACAAAAAAAATAATAGCAAATTCCAACAAGTAACTGTTAAAATCATATAAAACTAAGTTTCACAATTATTTACACATCCATCGAACACAGGCAAAATTATTTACACAAGTGCAAACAACTGCATTGGGAAAGTAACGGTTCTAAATTTCTTTAGTTAAATGATATTTTGCGTTGTGTCCAAATATTGCAGTCAGTTTTGCTAGGTCTATACTAGAGAAAGGTTGTACGAGATGGCAAAAACTATTGAGCTTTCCCTTGAAAAAAGAGCGGGCATTATTGCAGAATTCCAGAGGGGTGTTTCGGCAGTGGAACTCTCTAAAAAATTGGTTGCAGCCGGAATACAATTTATAATATAAATTCTAAGTTTAACGAATGTGGAAGTGTACAAAATAAAATTGGTAGAGGCAGAAAAAGGGTAACATCAAAAAGAGAAGATGCTAAAATTGTTCGCTTCTTCAAAAGTAACCCATGTGAAAGTGTTAAAACTGTACTCATGGCATTAACAAACATCGTAAAAATAATATAAGTAAGAGAACACTGCGACGAAGATTAAAAGAAAACGGAATAAATGCCCACGTTATCTAGAAAAAGCAGCATATAACACCCAAAAACAAGCAAGCTATTCTTTGGACGGATGAATTTGCTTGTTCCTTGGACGGTACCTATGGGCATACGTTTTACTATTCAAACCCTAAAAACATAGGGACGGGCTACAGTCCGCTTTGGCGAACTGTTGGATACCCTATTCCTATTCCTATCCCTCGTAAGTGGGCGTAACAAAAGTCTAAGTATGGTTGAATTTTTAAGAACGCTCTGCATATTTTGTTATATAACATTTAAAGGATTTAATCGAAAAAACGAAGCTTTTGTAAAAAAACGCTCCCTAGCTCAAATTTTGGTTTTCCAATAAAATTGTTCTATTTAATTGTGGGCGTGTCAGTAGGCGGATTAAAAAAAAAAATTACGCATGAGCATAAAGGGCCCCTATAAAGTATATATTATATATTTCAGCTTCCTAGCTCAAACTTTGGATTTTCAAAAAAAAAAAAAAAATTTAATTGTGGGCGTGTCAGTAGGCGGATTTTGAAAGAAATTTTCACATGAGCATAAAGGGCCCCTAGAGACTGTATATTATAAATTTCAGCTCCGTAGCTCAAACTTTGGATTTTCAAAAAATTGTTTTATTTAATTGTGGGCGTGTCAGTGGGCGGATTTTAAAAATTTTATCTCCCGATCAGTTTAGAAGCCATAGATCATATACAAAATTTCAGCTTTCTAGCTCAAAATTCGATTTTTTTCCAAAAATTTGTTTTTTGAGTTTGTGGGCGGATTTCAAAAATTCGTAAACTTCATTATTTAATAAGGCCAGAACAGCAATACCAACACTCCCAACAAAGGGTATCACAATGGGACCACATGCACCTAAGTGTTGTGTAACAGATTCGCTCGTTCCATCAACCCGGTAACCTAACCTAACCTAGGTCACCAAAAGACAAAATTGAAGATTCACATACTGATTTTTTTATCTTGTCATTTTTTCAATGAACGCAATCAAACTTAGCAATATACACTTGCAGCAAGTTTTTTTTTTATTTAGGCATTAACGGCCCATAGAGGGCCTAAAACCTAGCTTCTCCAACCACTTTCTTTGCGAAGTGGAAGGGACCTACAATTTTACGCCGAATCCGAACGGGAAATTTGAGAAGCTTCTCATGACAATTGATACTCTTGGATGTTTGTCAGACGTCCGTAAGAGGTGGGGCAGTGGAAGAAAACTCAAGATGTTACTTGGCCCAGGCGCGTATTGAACCGGGGACCTTTCGATTAGTAATCCGACACACTAACCATTGAGCCACTGCGCCCGATGCAGCAAGTTTTTACACTGTTCTTTCTTTTGCTTTCTATTTCTCCTGCCTTTTTCCATAGGAACAACCGGCGAAACATATTCACTACCTTCCCGCATTTTTAATATATAGCCTTAAACACTGGCCATTGATCTAATGTAAGCCTACTAGTTGCTAGCTCTAAAGCACTTCACAGACAGGAGTGATTATCAACAAAATCAACCATGTCGAAAGCGCGTCCTCTATCTTTTTCCCCATAAAAAAACGGAACTTAAAGGGCAAATCGTTTACATTATGTAAAAAAACAACCTCGCAAAAAAATTAATTTTTGTTGGCTTTTGCGAAAACTCTAAGCACTTTGTTGAGTTTGCGAAACCTTATAAATTTCAAAGTTTTTTTGTACGGAACTAGTTGAGTTTTGTGAATTTTTTTTGGTTAGGTCGATGCGCCTTGAGATAACAAAAATTTTGATATCCATATCTCATTTTTCGATTTTTGGCGCTTGTTGAGTTTTGCGAAAACGGTCCTCATATGTACGCCAATGATGTTCACCTCGGAGTAAGCTTTCCCTTGGGTTTGATAGATCACGCCACTCATAAATGAAGATCTGAATTTAATCCTACAATGGTCACAAAGTAATGGTCCCACATTATAGCCGGACTCCCTTCTGGGCAATTTTTCCGTTCGGTTGAGCCTAGCGACACATATGGCATTCTGAAGCTTTCAGGAGTGAGCATGCAATTCCGCGGATTCATATGACTGGATTCATATTGCCTAGTGTCGTTAAAAGGAGATCAAAAAACAAATCAATTACAGGAGCGAGCATTCGCGTGTCGAAATCTTAAAAAAGAGGCAGACCTAAAAACGCATGGTTCATAAAAATGCTACAACACCAGCGTTTAATTGGCCCTCACACAGGAGAGAGAATGCGTATTAAGAGCACAATCGACAGAAAGATGCTATCATTATGGGGGCAAAGATACATTTTTAACGCAGTTCAAAATTTTTAAAATATTATTTTATGAGTGAGTCACATCTTATCAATTATCCTGCTGGCTGCAATTACCTGACTCATGTTCACTACTTCATTATTTCATTTTGATTTTCTTCGCCTTGGTGTAGAAGAAAAGTGAAAAATAATTATTATTCTGTGATCTATCTCTGAAATTAGTAAGTCACTGAACCGGTACAACGTTTATTTTTCACACACGCAAAGAAAATAACTTTCGATTAGACTAAAAAGATTTAAAAATTCGTAAATAATATATTCGGAGATATTTTTTGTTATAAATCGAAAGTAAACCGATATGCGGTTAAAATTACATTGTTTTTTGGAATCGCCATTGAATCTGTAAAACAAGCGTATCTGTGCAGATTTAATGGTAAAATTATGAAAATAGGAGAAGAATAAAATATAAGATATTAAAAAAGATTATCATATTAAATGACGAGTATTTTCTTGCGATAGAATATACGAAAAAATAGGCTTGCGATCCCATGGAACAAATTAACGATAATACAACTCGTTTAAGACAGTTTTTTTTTCTCGATACGATTAGATAAGATTATGACCTTATGACCGCAACCACTCTGCGCCTATTATGATGTCCTCCTTTTAGTTTTAAAGCTCCCTGATGAGGCCGAATTCGTTGATAAATTCAGATCGGTCTTTGGATGAGCTTTCAGTGATGCCAACCGTGTCGAGGTAGTGTTTGCCTAAGATGCGTAGACGGTTTTTTTTTGTTAGGCAGTCACAGTGGCTTAAAATATATTCTGCTGTTTCTTCGTCTTCGTTGCACAGTCGACAGATGTTGTCTTCAGTAAGTTCCATGGTAAGATCCAAGGGTGGCGACGGTGTAGGTTAGTGTGTTGGCTTGTGACCCGTGCAGTGCAGGTTCAATCCCCATGGGGAACAACAACAGACGCCACCCATTTTCCAGCCTCTACAGCAAAATTAGGATTTCTGCCTTGTAGTACAATGGACCGTTACCGAGTCTGAGTGCTCTGGGATTTGAATTTCCTTTTATAAAAAAGAAAAGAACAAAAGTTCCATGGCTAGAAGGAGTTTTTTGACTCCACAGTGCCCTGTCAAAAATGTATGTAAAGGGTTTTTCAACAGGGACGCTACAAAAGTAGAGCGACAGGGACAGCAAACGACGCCGCTCTTTTGACATTTCTCTTCAGTAAGGTTTGCCATTTCGTGATGGAAAGATATACGAGCCAACAACGAGTCGAAATTATTAAAATTTACTACCGAAATTCGGAGTCAGTGGCCTCAACGTTAAGAACGCTACGTCCAATTTCATCATCTTCAGCGATGAGGCTCATTTCTGGCTGAATGGCTTCGTCAATAAACACAATATGCGGTATTGGTCAGGCAGCAATCCACACGTACTCCATGAGTCATCATTGCATCCTGACAAAATTACGGTTTGGTGTGGTTTATGGGCCGGCGGCGTCATTGGGCCGTACTTCTTCCGTGATGATCAAGACCGGCACGTTACTGTGAATGGGAATCGCTACCGTTCAATGATAACCGAATATTTTTGGCCCCAATTGGATGATATGGACTTGGAGGGCATGTGGTTCCAACAGGACGGCGCCACAAGCCACACAGCGAATGCCACAATCAATTTATTGGAAACCAAGTTTGGAAACCGTGTTATCTCACGAAATGGTCCAGTCGCTTGGCCGCCTCGGTCGTGCGATTTGACGCCGTTAGACTATTTCCTGAGGGGCTACGTCAAGTCTATGGTCTATGCCAACAAGCCAGCGACGATTGATGAACTTCGTACGAATATAGAACGTGAAATTGCAGCAGTATCGGCCGATTTATACTTGAAAACAGTCGAAAATTGGGTTCAGCGTCTGGACTTCTGCAAGCGTGCCCGTGGTGGCCATGCAAAAGAAATCGAGTGCCATACATAATGGCATCGAACGTACTTTCAGAGGAATAAAGAATTTCATTGATATCCAAAACCGTTTTCGTTTTAAACAACTTTTGTAGCGCTCTTATTGAAAAGTAGGAATTATTTGGCCTGTCTGTTACCTTCAGTATTTTTCCAGTTATAGATAGATAGATAGATTTATTTCGCAAAATATTGATTTACATTCGGTACGCTACCACACATTTTACATTTTACAAGTACAGAGATATGATATTTTTGTATCTTATTACTGAAACAATATATTTAACAAATCTGAAGAGAATAACCTCCAATTTAACAAAAAAATAAAAATAAATAATAAATAAATAAAAAAATAAATAAAAAAAGGTAGATAAATAAATAAAAAAATAAATAAGTAAATAAATAAATAAGTAATAAATAAATAAACAAATAAATAGATAAATAAACCAACAAATAAATAATTAATAAATAATTAATTGATAAATAAATAAATAAAAAGACAAATAAATAAATAAACGAATAAATCTATATATATATACAAGGTGGCGCAAAAATAACCTTCCGATATTTTTTGGCTGTAATTTAAAAAAAAATGAAAAACTTTGATTCTTCTTGTGGATTATTTTTATTTGGTCTTTTAATTTTTTTTACATCAAGTCGAGAATATGTTGTCATGTAAATGGCCGCCGCCACAGTTGATTGTCATTTGAGCCCTTTTTATGGCATTTTCCATCACTTTGGCCAAAACTTCCGGCGATAGGTCCTCACATTGTTGACGGATATTGTCTTTAAGAGCTGCAAGAGTCTGAGGCTTGTTGACATAAACCCGCGACTTCAAAAAGCCCCACAAAAAGAAGTCTGGAGCGGTCAAATCAGGCGATATTACTGGCCAGTGCAATTCGCCAAAATGGGAGATTAGGCGCCCGGGAAATGCATCCTTCAGCATATCGGTTGTGGCACGTGCAGTGTGTGCCGTTGCACCGTCCTGTTGGAACCACATGTTTTCCAATCCCAATTCATCAAGTTGCGGCAAAAAGAACTCGTTGATGATTGCTCTGTAGCGCTCACCATTCACAGTAACCGTTTGGCCCGCGACGCCTTCGAAGAAAAAAGGTCCGATGACTCCTCCAGCGAAAACAGCACACCATACAGTGACTTTGAGCGGGTGTAATGGCTCTTCGTGGGTTACACGCGGATTTTCAGTGCCCCAGAAGCGTAAATTTTGCTCATTTACGTACCCGCTAAGATGGAAATGGGCCTCATCACTCATGATTATTTTTGATGAAAAATCATCTTCCTCTTGGTGGTGATTAAGGATGGCTTGAGCGTATGTTAGACGCGATTGGCGGTCAGCAGCTAACAGCTGATGCACCGTCTGGACTTTGTACGGAAACATCTTCAAATCTTGTACCAAAATTCGCTGTAAAGACCGTCGACTGATACCCATTTGCGTGGCACGTTGTCTGGTCGATGTCGACGGCGCTTCCATGACATCTTCGGCTACAGCAGCAATATTCTCTGCAGAACGGCTACTCCGGGGTCTGCCACTCCTGGCAGCATCTCGTGTTGTGCCAGTCTCTTCGAGGCGAGCGGCTAAACGTCGCAGTGTTTCACCAGTAGGCGTTGGACGGGTAGGAAATCTGCGACGAAATTCACGTTGTGCCAAAGTCACCGACCGATTATTGCTCAAATAAATAGTCACCATTACTTTTGCGCCACCTTGTATATAATATATAAGTAAATATATAAGCACATAAGTAAGTATATAAACAGGAACAACATAAGATGGAATTTAAAGACTCATTTGATGGATAAGGGGATTTTCTAAAAAGTAATTTTAACTTATAAAGTTATCGGTTAGTTTTGGATTCTAGCACAAATTATTTCAAAATTCGCTCTTCTATACAAATCAAAGGCTGGAGTAATGCCATGGTAGATTCAACATCATTTTTAATATTTTATTTAGAGCTATTTGCAGCTTCTTAATATGACATTTTGCACAATTTCCCATATTTGGCACCCATGAAGAAGAATGGCTTGAAAAATAACCTTGTGCATTATAAATTTGTTTTCAGTAGATAGTTTTGATCTTCTGCTGATAAAGGGTTTTTTTTTTTTTTTTTTTTTTTTGCGTTGGAAGGTGGAAACCTTGCATAGGCACCAATGGTCCGACGTCCACTGGTAGTGCCGGATTCTTACCGGCTAAAACCACCTCCCTTCCTGAACAGACCGATTTTATATATCCCCCGTGGAACCGCCGTTAGGCATTACTTCACGGGGGTCGGTATAGAGCCTTAGCTTCGTCCTCTATGATTTGCATTATCCGCTTTACGTTGGCGCTCTAAACGCCTTAGATCGTTTAGTATGCGCACCGCCACGTTACTCACAGTGGTTCAGTTTTCAGCATTCTGAGGCATGTGATCTACGACATTATCGGGAGTGGGCCACTCCCCAAATTGATCCCGTAGGGTGATAACACTTTAATGGCGATGTTATTATTTTTTATAGTTTTGCTGGTGTGATCTTGAAAGGTTAATCTCGGATCAAAATGCACACCCAGGTACTTCACTGATGGTGCCCAAGTAATGTTAGACCCGTAAATATTTATATGGCTATTTGGAAGACTGCACGATTTTCTTTTTCTGGTGAAAACGATGGCATGCATTTTCTCAGCGTTCAATTTGATTTTCCATTTTCTCTAATAACATGCGAATATTTCCATCGCATTTTGTAGATTCCTCTCAACGTTGAGAGCGAATATATGTGATGAAAAAATTGCCGTGTCATCCGCGTAATTACCTATTTCACAGTTTGGGACGCTCGGTAAATCAGAAGTGTATATATTATATAAAATGGGCCCGAGAACGGTACCTTGCGGCACAAATGCGTGAAAATACACTAAGTTGGACGCGCTGTATGAAATGCTTTTTTCCAACCATTTGTTAATTCATCTTTTCGCGGTGGGGGTGGGAGCAATAGGTACATCACATAATGGTCTTGGCATCATAAATGATGTTGCAGGCATTTTTCTAGCTAGCTTTTCTGTTTTTGTTATTGCCGTTAAAGTCCTTATGGCCACGCACCAAGATCAGGTGAATTCTATTGGTACTAACTAATGTCCTGACTAGCTTGACGCACTCCAGTCAATTGCAAGGAAAATAAACTTGTTGTGGTGTTTCTGTTTAGATTCTCCCTGATGCAGAGCTCTATTGCATGTATATCAGCGTAAAGAGAGTTCTTACTGCTTGCTCTGTTTGCCCCTGCCCCAACTCCTTCATCTGTTTTGAATCCATCCGTTTACCAAACCAGTGAACCCTTCACAAATGCAGGCTTATAACGCTCCCAGTTCTTTCCTTCCGGGAGGATTTCCTTAATTTGTGTTTGAAGTTGAACATTTTCCGATAGTAAGGCTTATTCCTATAGTAATTCATTCCTTCCGAGTTCGTGAACCCGGTCTAAGTGCAATAATTTGAATTTGCATTCATATATGGAGATGAGCGTGTAGGCGATTGCCTTTGGTTCTTTCTGTATGTATAAGTGAAGAGAGGGAAGGTTCAGTAGAACTTCCAACGCAGCGTTAGGTGCTTTTCTCATATCACCCGATGTACACACACAGGCTGGTCTTTGTAATTCGTTGAGCTTGAGCTTTGTCTTGTGCCACCAGTTGGGTGCTGCATAGGTAACAATGTGTCTAGCAATAGCTGTGTACAACCAAAGTCCAATCTGGGGTTTAGAACGCAGTTTTTACCCAGTTGACTCTGTCGATTTTTGTTGGGGTCAAATCGGCGGACCCAACAGGGGGGCAAGTAACATGGGAGAGTTGTGATCCCCTTAATCCTGATCATCATCTCGTCTTAAAGGAAGAAGAAGAAGAAGAAGACTCTTGCAGGTCCAACGTGAGATCTTTGCTTTTTCTATGGTTTTTTAAGTGTGAAAGTTCCTAGTGACACTAATTCTCTTTACTTAAAAAACTCTTTTCCACAAATGTGTTGGATTTTTTAGTTTTAATTCCTTTCTTCTTTTGTTTAAAGTTGCTATGATGCTGTTACTGGTGTTAATCTTTAAGTCAATTTTTTTCCTCAGTCAGCAGCGATATAAACAGCTCTCTGGAGGCGATCTGAGAGCGTTTCTTCAAATGTGCATCTGATTGTCACTGCTAGTACCTTAGCTTGTTTACGCTGCGGTTCAATAGGACTTCCTGAATATAAGTCTTATTGAACCAAATATTCCGAGAACTTTTGAGTAACAGCTGAGTCGACGCCAGTGTCCATCTTAGAACCATCTATTATGATGGATAACGTTGAATCATTGGCTGGCAGATGGTTGTCATTCTATGCTTTTCTGCTTGGAAAAGTGGTCGAATGATCTTTCGAAATCTTGATGGGAAGTTACGTTGCTGCCGATATATTTCTGTAGAATCTGCTCATGTTCCGTTTGACTGGGTATCCAGCTTTGTGTCTGGCTTAGCCGAAGAGCGCTGTAGATTCAACAAAAAGATCGAGGGGCCTTAAGTTGATTATCACGATGCCTCACACACACGCGCCAAAGATTTTATACAGGGGATTTCCGATTATGTTCAATACTTTTGCAAAATGGTGTTTGGACAAGTTGTAAGAGAATATCGTTTGCGGTGAGGGTATATCTTCATTATGTAATGTTTACATTATTTACCGATAATTTAAGAAAAGCTTTATTTTGGTGTACCCTGACCCACGTTAATACACGTTTTCTGTTCTGCCCCCGACTCTCTTTCTGAACTTTATAAATGATCTCCAGTCAAATCCATTCCTTCGCTGATGACAGTGCACTTAGCTTCTCATATTCGTTTCTTGCGTCACGCCCCTCTTCTTCGGGTATGGAACTGTAACGGCAACGTATGTTAAGCACATTATATTCCGATATTAATAGCATAACTCACTGGGGTACAACCAATAGAGTAACATTTAATACTTCTAAAACGCAACAATGTCTTCTGTCATTAAAGCACAACCAACACACACTGCCATTATCCATGAATGGCACTTGCATCGGTGAATCAGTAACATTTTCCATTCTTGGTATGAGTGTAAATGACAACCTCCGTTGGAATGACCACATATTCGATGTCGCCAAGATCGCGGCGAAATGTCTAAGCTCATTTAAGCGATGTAAGAAATATTTCACCCCTTCCGATCTGGCGTTCATCCGCCCAGAATGAACACAACGCTCATATCTGGTCTGGTGCACCAATAACTTATTTGGAGCTACTTGACAGGATCCAAAAACGGGCGATAAAACTTATTGGCGTCAGGGACATCGCGAGATCGATTAACTTCCTTAGTCTTCGTCGTAATGTCTCCTGCCTTTCGTTATTTTATCGTTATTTCCACCATAAGTGCTCAAACGAAATAGCCAGATGCATTCCAGCCCCTGAACATTTCAACGCAATACCCGCCATGCAAGGAATGCTTATCAGTCGCCCTCAAGCCTGTATTCGGACGTACAGTGAAGTTCAAAGAATCTTTCCTCAGCCGTACAACACGAATGTGGAATACTCTTCCACGATCTATTTTTCCTTCACATTATAACCTACAAACATTCAAAAGCAACATGCATCTTTCCTTTTCTTCTAATCCTAATTTCCTTAACGCCCGCGCTGTGTAGCTACTACATGATAAGGGTACTAAAAAATGCCTTGGTTAGGTTAGGTAGACGTGGCTGTCAGCCAAAGCCAACACACTTAGACCAATTATAGGTCCATTGTGGTACCACACAGATCTGGGGATTACCCTCACTGCTCGTTGCACCAGTAGGAGCTTCTTATGAAGCGCGAAAGACTTCTAGCGCCAGTGCTGGCTATGTCGCTTGTGTCATTGAACAAGAAAACCCCTAGATGGAGATTTCTTCTATGGGAGAGCGCAGGACACGTGCAGAGAAGGTGAAGTACAGTCTCCTCCTCCTCCTCGTCCATGCAGCTTCTGCAGAAGTCATTTTAGCACACACCGAGTCTGGATGCGTGCCTGCCTATTAAGCAGTGACCTGTGATAACACCTATAGTGGAGCTAATATGCAGTCGGTTTAATGAGATTAGACACTTAGAGCGTCGCAGATCCAGCTTTGGCCAGATCCGATTAGTCGCTAGACATGTATTGCTACTCGTCCACCTAAGGTTTGTTCTCTCGATTGCGGATAGCTTAAACAAGAGTTTACAAGTAGCGATTAGTATACCTAGGGAACCTTTATCAGGTCTGGTAAAGGAGGTAATGTGGTTCCTTTTTTGGCGAGATCATCTGCCCTACAGTTACCTGGAATGTCCCTATGCCCCGGCACCCAACAGAGGTGAATATTGAACTGCTCTGCCATCTCCGAAAGAGATGATCGGCAGTCTTGGGCTATGATGGAATTTGAAGAGACTGAGTCCAGGGACTTAATCGCGGCCTGAATATCCGAGAAGATACGGATATCCTTTGAGGATATCACATTCCTCTTCAGCCACGTCAGGGCTTCTGTTATCGCCAAAATTTCCGCCTGGAACACGCTACAGTAATCAGGAAGACGGAAAGAGAGGCTAAGATTTAGCTTTTCTGAGAAGACTCCACCACCTACCCCATCGCTAGTTTTTGATCCATCGGTGTAAAAGTGGATCGATTTATCATTCGCAAATGCATCATCATCCCAGAATGATCTGGAAGGAATGGTGATTTGGAAGTTTTTTCCGAACTGCAAACGGGATATGGTGTAGTCTATGTTTCTGGGTAGAGACTTAAAGTAGTCTAGAATAATGGAGTGGCCAATATTGTTATTGGTCCACTGCGAGGTAGCTTTTAAGCGGACAGCGGAACATGCCGCTGTTTGCATGCTAAATATATCAAGGGGTATCAGGTGTAGCAGAATGTCCAGAGCAGCGGAGGGAGTAGTTCGGAGTGCTCCGCTAATGCATAGACTTGCTGAACGCTGGACTTTGCCCAGCTTGTCGCGGTTTATAGCTTTTTCTAGAGCAGTCCACCAGACAACCACCCCGTAAGTAAGAATTGGTCTTACCACCGATGTATATAGCCAGTGCGTAATGCGGGGTTGTATACCCCACTTGTTGCCAATGGCTTTTTTACAAGAGAAAAGTGCTACTGTAGCTTACTTGAATCTTTCTTGTATATTGGGTTTCCAGCTTAACTTCCTATCGAAGATTAGACCCAAAAATTTTGCTTCGTCAGAGAAAGTTAAGCTTGTACCGCTAATAGAGGGAGGGTCAATATATGGGATTTTATATTTCCTAGAAAAGAGGACAAGCTCGGTTTTGTGGGGGTTAACGCCCAGTCCGCACCGATTAGCCCATCTCGTTAGCTTGTTAAGAGCGTTTTGCAGGAGTTCCTTGAGGTGTTGAGGTGTTTCCCAGAGACGGCAATAGCAACATCATCCGCATAGGCAATCACTCTGCAGCCCTCCCCTTCCAGGTTTATCAGTAGTTTGTTCACCACCAAGTTCCAGAGAAGGGGAGAAAGAACACCCCCTTGCGGCGTCCCTCGACTGAAAGACCTCCTAGCAGATGTTACGCCCAGTTTTGAATTGATAATCCGACTATTTAGCAGTAGCTTGATCAATTCACCAAGCGAGCTATCCACATTCAGTTCTGCCAGTGCGTTTGCGATTGCAGATGTGTTAACGTTGTTAAAGGCGGCTTCTATGTCAAGGAAATCAACCATGGTATACTCCTTGTTATGGAGGGAGTATTCGATTGTGCGTACTATGTCACCATGCTGAGCTGTAGACAGCAATTGCGGGTTTATGTGCATACGGAGGTGGATATCAATCAATCGCTCCAGCGTTTTGAGGAGGAATGCAGATAGACTAATAGGTCTGAGGTCCTTTGGACTGACATGGGAATATTTGCCAGCCTTGGGTATAAAAACCACTTTTACTTCTCTCCAAGCCCGGGGGATATGTACCAGATTTAGACAGCTTATCATGATCATCTCCAGCACAGGCAGGATGATATCCGCTGACATTTGTAGTTCGGCAGGTATTATGCCGTCTGGTCCTGCAGACTTGAAGGGTTTGAAGCTTTGTAGCGCCCAAGTCAGCTTGTCCCTAGTTATCAGACCGTGAGGGTAAGTTACCTGTGCATGTGACCTGTTAAGGCTATAATTGCCGGTAATATTGGAGCTA
Organism: Portevinia maculata; assembly: GCA_949715645.1. NCBI lineage: Eukaryota > Metazoa > Arthropoda > Insecta > Diptera > Syrphidae > Portevinia > Portevinia maculata. Next base: position 9,386,181 of record OX454525.1, on the reverse strand, counting down.
CCTGGAAAGTGAGTATCAAGTAGCAGATTGAGCGATTCTTCGCTAGATGTCATCCAAGAGCCGTCTGCCTTCTTAAGGCAGCTAGGCATAGTAGGATTTGAAGCAAGGATTTTTCTTAGCCTAGATGCCTCAGAGGATTCTTCTATTTTTCCACAGAAGAGTCTCCATGACGTTCTTTTGGCTTTCCTTAATTCTTTTTTGTATAATTTGAGGGATTCCTTGTAGGAGTCCCAATCGTTTATAGCTTTTGAGGTTTTAGCAAGATTGAAGAGTCTCCTGCACTCCTTCCTAAGTGGTCCCAGCTCAGTGGACCACCACTGAGGCTTCTTTTTCCCCCTAGGTTGTACGAGGGGACACGATGCAGACATTGCTTCGTTAAAGGCCAGAGTAAGTTCATCGACTTTATTGTCGAGCTCGTTGGAGTTACAGGGGGGGCTTAAGAGTTCAGAGTTAACACGTTTGTATAGAGTTTCTCTGTATAATGGCCAGTTGGTTTTCCGAGGATTGCGGAAGGAAGGTTGGCATGGAGGATCAACGTTAGGGTGGATAAAAGATATCGATGATCAGAGAACGAATGATCAGCCGATACTTTCCAACCCTTTATCATGTCGTTGTGGTATCGGAGACAAGAGTAATATCAAGGACTTCTTGTCGGTTTTTGGTAATGAATGTGGGTTCATTACCTAGGTTACAGACAATGAGGTTAGTACTTTTAAGATATTCAAAAAGTGACTCACCTCTCTTGTTAATATCTGAACTGCCCCATACGGTGTGATGAGCGTTAGCATCACAACCGATTATGAGTTCAGCTTTCTGCCTCCTGGCTTCATCGACCAGCCTCTCTAGGTTATCACCAGGGAGAGGCCCCACGTGATTGTGGGCGAGATAAGCTGATGCCAACCAGAATGATCTGCCTGCAGTCTCCAGTCTTGCCACATTCATATCTCGATCGCTGAAATTAGGGAGTAAATAAGCATTAATGTTACTTTTCACTAGTATGCACGATCTGGGTTTACCTTTATCAGTCACATACAGTGGATAGTATCCGGGAGTCCTGAGTCCTCGAATCTGGTTGTGTACAATCCAGGGTTCTTGGATCAAGACGATGTCGCAAGAGGTGGGGCAGTGAAAAAAGACTCTAGATGTTATTTGGCACCGGCGGGAATTAAACCGGGGACCTTTCGATTAGTAGTCCGACACACTACCCACCGAGCCACTGCGCAGAAGGGTTTGTTTCCGGAATACTTGAGCCAAGGAAATACATTCAACCACTCTGCTCTCAGAACACGATCAGTTTCTTTTACTTCTTTTGCTTGTGTAGGAATATCCAAGGACGAGTAAAATATCGAAGGCGAACAAAGTATATTCTTCTGATGCTCGTATTTCGGGGAACGATATAGCTGTACTTGCTGCAGAAAATCTTGCTGTCGCTGAATACTCATTTACGGCATTGCTCCGCATACTTAAACGAGTCAAATATGAGCTATGTCTCTGACTCCTCGGAGCATTGAGCCAAGGCAGAAATACTTGATCCAAATAACCCAATTGGGTACTTCAGCACAACGCTGGTTAGAGCAAAACAACCTTCGACAGTTTCCGCTGGTTTGTATGTATTTTATGTTCAGCAACTAAAGCTTTGTCATTTTTTGTGAAGTTAATTCAAGTATCTATGTTCCTGAGTATCTATGTTCTTGAACTGAACTTAAATCTTATAATTAGATAACTGGTTAAGGTTGCAGGAGAACTACACCTGCGACAAGTTGTAATCCAATGTGTCAGTATTTCGTATTGCAAAAAAATCAAGTGAACACGTCTTTCATCCTTGAAAGAAGGATTGCATTTATTTTTATCTCATTTCTTGAAAAATTTTCAGTGGAAACAAAAAAAAAAACCCTCTTCAACATTTGACAAAGCGTTGCACGTGCTTTCTTTTTATTAAGAGTACACCCATCCATTTCGAAAGGTGAAAGGAAATCAAAAAGTAAAGGAAGTAGTAAATCGCGAGTCTTTTACTCTTTTAGTACCAATGCTGTTATCTACTCGTATAATCACCTGCTGGCAAGGCACACTCCTCTTGTGGCTCAGCCGAAGGTATTTATTCCCCTGACATTAATCTGTCTGCAGCAGGAGCTAAGAAAATCCATGCTACTATAACACAAAGATGAATGAGCTTTTCATTTCTCGAGAGATATTTTTAAAAATTTAATATAAGTTGTTCGGTCACACGAACCAACGTGACATAGGGCTTATATTTTGATTTTTTTGTTTGTAATACGTCGTTGCTATGTATGTATCTCGTGCACCATCGCAGTACGTATACATACACTGGCGATCAAAAGGATGAGGCCATACATTTTGCAATCGATTTTCAGTCTTTATACCTGTTGGAAATGCTATACCCAGAAACTCTTACTACCTGGGAACAGGTACATATTTTCCCAACAGTTTTTTTTAGGGTGGCGCTACAGTCCGGGTGGACCTGGGCCAGCTGTATCCATTTTTGCACGCTAAGTTGGTTAAGGTCCCCTTCCACTTGCGGGCGCCAAATGAGTCGCGGTCAAACCCATCTTCGCCGCCTCCGTCGCAATACTGACGAACGCGCCAGTGACATCCCGCTGCGTTCTGCCGATTATGTCGATGTCGTCGGCATAGGCGAGTAGATGGACAGACTTTAGAAAGATAGTGCCTCTGGTGTTAGCATTTGAGTTTTGCCCTATTCTTTCAAGAACGATATTGAAGAAGTCACATGACAGCGCATCGCCTTGTCTAAATCCTTTTTTGACATCGAAGGTCTCGGTTAGTTCTTTACCGACCTTGATGGACCTGCTTGCAATCTCCATCGTCATCCAGGGCAAACGGACGAATTTGGCAGGGATGCCACAACTAGACATTGCTCTGTTAAGCTTGTCTCTATAAATGCTGTCATAGGCGGCCTTAAAATCGATGAAAAGGTGGTGGGTATCGATTTGGACTTCCTGGGTTTTCTGCAAGATCTGCCGGAGTGTGAATATTTGATCGGTGGTAGACTTTCCTGGCTCGAAGCCACACTGATAGGGTCGAATCCGGTTGTTGACGAAAGGCTTCAGGGGTTCACACAGCACGGCAGATAAGATCTTGTAGGCGATGTTAAGAAGACTAAAACCTCTGTAGTTGTCGCACTTCAGAGGGCATCCTTTCTTGAGGACAGTACGTCATAAAATTAAAGGGTAAATAAGAAACAACCGCTGGAATTTCCCAAGATCAAACAATGAACTACTTGAAAACCGTATTAAAAGATTCGCCACTAGGATGAGGCCACTTGGAAAATCTTCGAAGGAAAGGAACAAATTAATAAAATGTTTACATTTTGTGGTTTTAAAACATTTATTTATTATGTTTTTTTATATTAATAATGAGTATGCGCGCCATTTTTCGATATGACCTCTATAAGGCGGTTTAGAAAAGAAGCATACAGTTTTTTTAAAAAATAATTAAGAGAAATTTGAGCCCAGGCATCGCGAATAGCTTCGATTAAAGTGTACTTGTCCTCAAATCGTCTGCCGCCTTCATACACTTTACGAGATAACCATGCCAAACATTTTGGATTATGCTTAAGTCCGGTGCATATGGTGGCCATGGAAAAAGTTCCACGTCTTCTGATTGAATTGAACTTCTAACAACCCTGGAAGTGTGGATAGCGGCTTTGTCTTGTTGGAATATCCAAGACAGGGGTCCGAAAATGTTTTTCACTTTTGGAAATGACCGTTCCGGCAAACATTTGTAGTTGTTTCCGTTCATTTTTGTGGACAAAAACTCCAACTCGATTGTGCCATAGTGGGTAATAGCTCCCCACAACATTACAACTGATGTACGGCTGTGATGTCTTGCCAAAATAAGCTCCTCCTTTCTTATAGATCATGGAAATAAAAGTTGTAACCATCGGGCCGTCAAGGTTAAATTTTTTTCCATCCGAAAAGACAACGCGTTTCTTCCATTCACTGCGCCAAGCGACATGTTCTCTTGCAAAATTCATTCGATGGTCCTTGTGTACTTGCCTCAAAATAGGTTTCTTCTTAAGTTTTCTTCTCTGTATAGTACCACTTGTTCGTATTATCCTTCGGACCGTTGCTAGGCTGGCTTTGCTGTTGGCCTTTATTTGTGTAAGGTTCACTGGTTCTTCGGCCAACTTCTGTGGTGGTTTAGATACCGGGTTCCCTTGGAGGCGTTGGGCCGATTTTCTTTGCTTCCGCTAAAAAGCTAGTCACCTCAGACCTTTACAGCACGTATGCTATCTTAAGGTAGGGAATCGACTAAGGGAGTGTTTCGAGCTGAAGAGCTATGTAAAAACACGTCTTCTTGTTAATCCCTCGTTCGAAGACGAGTGCCGGTTATTAAAAAAATATCAAGCTACATGGGCTAAAAGTATTCCTAATTCCTAATTCCTAATTCCTAAATCAGCTCTAAATAATTATTGCAAACTGCTGGCTCCAAATATCGAACCCATTATACGAATAATACTTAATTGCCTCATCGGCGAATCTACCGATAGCCTCACACTCGTTTCATAGCCACTTGCGTAAAAAGCACACTCAGCACACGACATACTTCCAAGCTGTTGACAGTGTTTCGTATACGTAGTATGTTAACCATGCAGTGGATATGGAACTGTAATGTGAGTGCTATTTTTCATGGCCCGCTTGTTACCGGCCGTCCGCAGTGTTACCCGATACAATACGGGGTGGATTGACCTATACGCAGATGACACCTGTCGTGTGCCTTCCGGGTTCAGTATTTGAAACTGGAGGAACGCAATTAAGTGGATGCTAGTGTGGTTCCTTCACATTTTAGTCACTGGTAGAGTAGGATTTGAGGCAAGCCGTAGAATAACCCGCTTTTCTCGCAATGTTGTTGCTTCTGCCGTCCGTCTTTTTTGATTTTTCCCATAGTCTTGTGGATCCGCAAGATAACTGTTTACAACAGTCTTACTTCTATTTAGCCTCGTGGAAATTTCTCGGCCTGAGAGTCCTAACTCCTTGAAAGCATCTATTTTTCCTCTTTCTGTCGCTGTCACAGTCTTTCCGAAACCCATTTTTTTAGCTAAATAAAAACAGTTCTTATCAACGCTTTTTAAATATTGTTAGCAAAACTTTGAAAAAAAATCCTGCATACAAATATTCGCAATGGCCTCATCCTAGTGTCGCATCTTTTTATACGCTTTTCAAGTAGTTCATTGTTTGATCTTGGGAAATTCCAACGGCCGTTTCTTATTTATCCCTTAATTTTATGACTTACTGTTGGGAAAATATGTACCTGATCACAGGTAGTAAAAGTTTTCGGGTATAAAATTTCCAACAGGTATAAAAACTGAAAATAAATTGCAAAATGTGTGGCGACGGTGTAGAGGTTAGTGTGTTGGCTTGTGACCCGTGCGGTGCAGGTTCAATCCCCATGGATAACAACAACATACGCCACCCATTCTCCAGCCTCTACACCAAAAAGTAGGATTTCTGCCTGGTAGTACAATGAACCGTTACCGAGTCTGAGTGCTCTGGGATTTATATTCCCTTTTTTTTATTAAAAAAAAGGCCTCATCCTTGTGATCGCCAGTGTATACACATCTCGCAACCAATGTGGAGTCGACCTACTGTGATGATACTTTTGTGCTTTGTCCTGTAATTCAATTTAATTTTCGATTTCGCTGCGAAAAATCATGATCTCCTCTGGGAGTCGGAAAGAAATGAGAGCTGAGGGGACGGCGAGGTTTCATTTCATTTCCACTTTTAGAGTGTGTAATTATGTTTACATGGACATTAGATAGATAACTTTGGGGAGTAATTATGTTACATGTTACACGCTGCAATTAAATTAGCTAATTCCGTTGAGGAAGGTGGGTGTTCTAAAATTTGAGTGAAATTTACATTTAAATGGAGCAGTGATAGTCCCTGAACCGTACTTTATTTCATAGATTTGTAGGAGAACTCTTATCCTAGAATGAGCCATGCACTTTAGTGAATAATTTTTAAAGAAAATATTAAGAAAAGTAGATAAGGAAGACAGCAACTTAAGTCATAAATTTATCGGCGAAATTCCAGTTCTTAGTGAAAAGATATACTTTAAGATTTCAATTATTTATTTAAGCAATTTCGAAACAGAAATTGATAGTCATTTTTGCATTGCGAAACCGAGGAAAACATGCATCGTACACTTTTTTAAGGGCACTGAACATTCTATAATTGCTTACGGGTAGATGTTGAAATGTGGACTTGTGTTCCAAACAGATAATCTACCAGAAGCTTTCTTTTAGTTGGAAAAAACAAAAAAAGTCCTTACACAAATGATAAATAGACAATACATTTAATGATTGTTTTGTGACGGAAATTGTTGGTCGTTTCGGGGTGTTCACAAACTCATTGGATGTGTTGAGCTACGAGTATTTCTGGTCCTGCGAAGCTTACTTTATTTACATTATTCGGTATGCATTAATTTGCTTTCATATTCTATTGCGTTAAGTCTCCTAAAAAATATCCGAAGTGGCTGGTAGATTGGCCATTGAGGAGTATCGACAATTTTGTTTTATCTAAACTCGACAGCAAATAAACCGGGCTACCCGCTACGTTTAAACTCTGATTCCCTTAGCTTTGAAAGTATAAAACATACAACTAAAAAATTAGTACCAGCAGAAAATGCGTTATATATTGAATAAAATGAATGGAAACTCATTAGGATTATTCAATTAATCCAGTGTTTATTTAAGGTTATACAAAAAAGAGTCGTTTTCCAGTTGTGAATGTAATACCTAATAAAATGAAGAAAAAAATGTAATTCAATAACAAAGAAAAAATTAAAAAAAAAATGTTGGTCAATGTCTGGTATTGCCTCCTCTTGCTTGGATAACTGCCAGCATCCTTGCATTCATCGACCTCACGAGCCTGATGATGAAATCTTGAGGAATAGCATTCCACTCCTCTTCAAGTGCGATTCGCAGCTCTGGAAGCCTTGTTGGAGCAGGTATCCGGGCTCGAACCCGACGTTTCAGTTCATCCCATAAATGTTCTATTGGATTCAAGTCCGAGATTCGAGTCCATCGTAGATACTGGGTAACCACATATGCAGCATGAGGCCGTGCGTTATCTTGCATTAACAGCATATTCTGCCCGATATATCCTGCGAACTGTAACACATGGTCTGCGAGGATTTCAGAAATGAAGCGATGAGAAGTCAATCCACGTGTATGGCTGATTCGATAAAACCTAAAGCTGTATGTGCGGTTAAGGAGATGCCGCCTCAGACCATTACAGATCTCCTCCATAAGCCGCAGTTTCCTCGATGCAACATTTTGAATATCGTTCACCAACGCGATGATATGCTCTCTCACGTCGATCACTTACATGTAGACTCACCCTGGACTCATCAGTAAATAGTACATTACCCGCACTGCTCCAACGTCCAATCCCTACGCTCTGGAGCACATTCCAGGCGTGCTCGACGGTGGGCTACGGTTAATGCTGGACCTGTTGCAGCTTTCTTTCGAGTCAGGTTCTGTTCAAAAAGTCTTCTTCTGATGGTATCTGAACTTATGAACACTTGGTGTTCGTCCCGCAGACTTTGTTGGACTGGAACTGCATTTAGGCGGCGATTTCGCAGAACAGTAAGTTTAATAAACCCATCACCTGCTGCTGATGTAGCCCTAGGCCTGCCCGTGCCTGGACGTCGATCGGATGCCCTAGTCTCTAGGTATCTTCTGTAAACTCGTTGCACCACCGAAGAGCTGCTAAGTTGAAGTCTACGAGCGACCTCACGTTGCACAACGCCTGCTTGAAGTAGTGCTAGAGCTTGAGTTGCTTCCTGAGGTGTCGTATCCGTTATTAACAACGTAAAAAAAAAAACGCAAAAATACACGCGGGTGTGTTAACACTGGACTAAATCTAAAAAAATTATAACAGACACTGACTGACCTCATTGTAGAAAAAAGAACAGCAATCGCGAAATCTAGACAAAACAAAGCAAATCGTTAGCATTGTGTTTCTTGCTTGAGTACAATGTGAGTTAACGGTACTTAAGAATAAATTTGAAATTATTTTAATTGACATGAAAAGCGCTTTCTGTAGGCACCACTTGTTTAGTTGTATGTGTTATACTTTTAAAGAAAATCGAATCAGAGCTTGAACGGTGGCCCGGTTTATTTGCTGTCCAGTGTATTTATTTACCTATAATAATAAAAAAACACAAGTTACAAATTAAAATGATTACAAGAAAAAAATAAGTATGCGTTAATGCTAAAACGAAACTAATACAAGTGCTTTAAAAATATCGCTGCTAAGGAAGAAGTCGATGTTTTGAGAAAGAGAATTAAACTCCGAACTGGATCTGGAAATATGATCGGATCTTCCGTAGTTAGTGTACGAAAAGGGAACAAGAAAGAGTGCTTGCCTCATCCTTAACGACCTTGAGGGAGCATATATACTGAAAAGAGAGAGCAGTTTAGGGCAATCAATTCGATTACAGAAAGTATCCCTAACGAGCATTATTAGAAAATACTTCAGTATTCAAAATTAATTGCTGCAGTCGATCTTGTAAATTTTATACTTTTACATTTAGCTACATTTAAATACAAACAGTTCTCATTACACCACGATGATACTTCATCGACGTCAAACTGCAATTCCTGACAATCCAATTTGGCCTTAATAGATATGAATAATTTTACATAAAGCAAACAATTAGAATATCGAATTCTCGACGGAAGATCATTAGCAAACAGTATGAACAGGAGAGGTCCCAGATGACTGCCTTGTGGAACACCTGAGTGGTTAAGGATTTCTTTATTACCAGTAGTAGTATTTCTTTAGATACCAATTTTGACATTCTGCCTACGGTACGTCAAGTACCTTTTAGGTAGGTAGGTAGAAGTGGCGGTTCGGTTTGAACCCAATTAGCACTTATTGTGCCTTTTTGTTACCACGACTCGTGTGACCTATGTTGTAGTGGTTGTGGGAGATTTGGTGTGTGTCTATAGTAGTAAGCCAGAGGAAAATATTGGAATGAAAACCTAAGTCCTTCGACTAACTCAGCAAAATATTATGCTGAACTCTATGGAATGCCTTCGAAAAATCTGTATAAATTGCATCAACCTGGTTCCCACGCTCAATGTCCTTAATGCAAAAGTTTGCAAATAAGGTGATATTGGTTACCGTCGATCTGCCACTAACAAAACCATGCTGATCCATTGAGATCACTTCCTCATATATACAATTTTTCACAATGGCTTCAAATTTTTTTTTATTAATTTCAGTTTTGAAATGGGTCTGTAATTAATAACCTCTTGTTTAGAGCCTGATTTGTGAACTGGACTTACAAGCAATAATTTGCACTCTTCCAAAAAGTCACCTGTAGAAAGTGGCAAGTTGAAAATCTTGGTAAGTGGAGCTGCGAGACTTTCAGAGCACATTTTAAGAAACATAGGACATACGTTGTCCGAATCCAACTTAAAAGTGGATTTTAAAGAAGTAATCTGGAGCAATACTTGATTTATTGTCAAATTTAGGCTATCCGTATTGGTAATAGTATTTACAACAAGTCTTGTGTGTTAACAGAGAGGGGTCCTGTACATAAATAGACTGAAAATAAGAAGCAAACATAGCCTCAATATGGCCAATGTTCCAATCCGGAATTTAATTTCATTTCGCTCAAATTTTATAGCCGTAGGCAATTAATCCACTACTGTTTTACTTACAGAAGCCCCAATTTCGACAGACATTCAACTTATAATGAGTTGAATGCGCTGTCTGATTCCATCACAAGAATTGTGACCCTTCATGCTCGTACTGAAATCGTCATTGCGGGTGATTTCAACACAATTCACAATGGCTTCGACATTCTGGACAGACAACACCCGAAGGAAGGTATGTTGAAATTTTTGCTGAGGTAAACAATCTCACTCTGCTTGTAAATGAGCCAACATGTGGACTTGTTTCTCACCTCTCACCCTGAAAAATACAATATATACGTATTACCGCCTCTAGGTTCGTCAGGACTGGACGCTGTGCTCTAAGGAGTGTGACCTGCCAAGGATAAATCAGAGCAATACCTCGACACGCTTCACAAAAGAAGTATCTAGAGAGGGCTCTGAAAGAGGGCATGAACCTCTCCGAGGCACAAGCAGGGGCACAATAGACCAATAGGTCGCAGTGTAATATACTCTAACTAGATATTATTATTATTAGGTTCGTCAGACCAAACATTTTACATTTCGATGTGCTCAGCTCGAGATGTTTATATATGCACCAGTTTAAAAACAAATCAATATAGTTTTGAAAATTAACACAATCAATATCAGAAGATATTTGACTAAGCAATTTAACGTCATCTGCATAACTCAAACAGTCGCATGAGTTGAGAATAACAGGAATATCATTTACAAACAAATCGAACAAAAGTGGTCCTAGGTGACTTCCTTGTGGAAGACCCGACTCAACCTCTATAAAAATTGATGTAAAACTATCAATCTGGACGACCTGCTTACGACCCGAAAAGTAGGACCTCAACCATTTCAACAAATTTACATTGAGTCCCTGTTTTAGAAGTTTATGCAATAATAGTCCATGATGAACTCTATCAAATGGCTTAACAAAATCTGTGTATAGACCTGCTTTTTATCTTCCATAGATGTTAAACAAAATTGGGAAAAAGGCACAAATTAGTCGAAGTTGATCGGCCACTTATAAATCCATATTGTTTTGACGTTATTGACTGCGAAAAATAACCTCTGAGTCACTTACTTTTCAAATAACTTCGGTACGGAGGAAATTTTGGATATTGGCCTGTAATTTTTAACGAGGTGTTTTAGCCCACTTTTGCAAATTGGGTTAACAAACGATATCTTCCAATCGTCAATGAAAACACCAATAGATAAAGATTTATTAAAAATAATTTTATTTAAAAATAATTTTAAGAACGTAGGAAAGAGATGAGGCACATTTTGACAGCAAGAGAGGGGGAATTTTATCCACTCCACCTTTTTTAGTTGAATCGAGCTCAGTTAAACCATCAAGAACATCTTGCTCTGAAAAACTCTTTAAATCGAAATATGTAATCTAGGAAATGTGTGAATATAAGTCATTAATATTGGAAATATCATCTGTATTATAATTAGATTGAAAGTATTTTACAAATAGATTGCAAGACGATTGTATATCGCTTGACTTCTCATTATCAAGTTCCATCGCTTTTGGTAAGAAGAAGCTTTTACGTTTGAAATTCAGAACTACCCAAAAGGATTTACTATTCTTTTTGATATTGCTTTCATCGGAAAAAAATTTTTATATCATCAGTACATAATGATGATATAAAAATTTTGTTCAAAAAGTCAAATTCTCTTCGAAACTGAAGAAACCGAGCACAATCCTCTGGTTTATTTGATGTTTTTCAGCGTTTAAATGCCTTATTATTTACGCTTTCCAAATTGTTTAATCTTTTATTAAACCACGGCTCCTAAAGTAAGATTTTTTGTTAAGAACCGGGACAAACTGTTCAATGCCATTAAAAATAACTTCTTTGAAACTGGAATACATATCGTTAAGAGATCTATTGCAAAGTCTATGTTCCCAGTCTATTGAGCTATAGAAATTATTTAATCCTATGAAATCGGCCTTTTTGAAGTTGAAGTTTAAAAAGTTTTGAGTTGAACATTCTTAAAATTATTAATTGAATTTAATTGAATTTATTATTCTTGAAATTCATAAAATTCAAAGATTACATAAACAGCTTTATGATGAATTTGAATGTTAACTAACGGAAAGTCTGATTCATATAAGAAGGATTTCATATCATTGTTACAAAAAACAAGATCAAGTGTTCTGTTTAATACATTTTTGGAATGATTAATTTGAGATAAACCTAGCGAGGCTAAAGAATCAACCACTTCAGTTTCGATCTCAGTGGAGACATTAAAAGGGACCAAAAATTGTTTTTCAACCATAAAACACACCACATACGGAAACTGATCAATTGTCAATTCTTTCACCATTACAATAATTATATTTGAATTAAGTTGCGCATACAGTTGAAAAATACTATTAGGGATAATATAACCCACAACAAAACATATTACTTCTAGTTGTAACGTGCACACAAAGTTGTTCAAAAAATTGTGTTTGCGTAGGTAAATCGCACTGCCAGCTTACTAATGTGGAACGTACAGCGATTAAAACTCCACCTCCTCGTTCCATTCCTGATTGAATCGGGCGATCCACTCGATAGACGACATAAGATGAATCAAATAATTCAGAAGATAGAAAGCATTCATTTAACCAGGGGTGGAATCGGCTAAGGTGATAGTTGATTGTCGCCTTTTGATTGTCGTTTTTGATTATCAACTCCTCTTTGCTCTGCGTAAAGCGATCACTAAAAAATGATTGATTATTGGCAGCACTTAGTGTTTTAAACGTCACTTCCTTGCCGACGTTGTCATTCCGAGCAGCTGATGTGTGTTTATTTTTCATAATTTATATTTCAAATATGATTTTGTTCAATCCTTAGGCAAAAACGGCAAAAACTATAATAAATGGGCACAGTATTGTCTGCATTTTTTTAATGACTGCACCAGTAATTTCAGCCACCGTACTTTGACCCATTGATGCAGCCCAGTCAGCCCCAACTTATCTTTGATAGCCACCACCCCCGCTCCAAGAAGATTTAAAGTTGCAGCCAATTGAAGGATGGGTGGAACATGCGTTGATTTTATTCCAGTTGGTAAATCAAGCAGTCCCAAAATAAACACAAACGCTTCTTTTGATAGGTGAAAGTTTTTCAAAAATCTAAAATACACAATAATAAATGATAGCAATCAACAATGAATATTTAGTTTTTTAGTTTTTTTTTTTTTTTTTTAGTTAGTTTAATTGACTATTTATTTCATATAACTTGTTAACAATTTTAATTTTGATTTCTTAGTCTATTTTGGTTTGGCTTAAGGCTTAAGGCCGTCTCTAATGAATATTTATAATTATATGAATTCTTACATCGTGTTTGGAGGGTCCAAGATATTTGCTTTATTTCTCAGGTTTCTTCTTAATAGTTGGACATTTTTGTAATTATTTTCTTCATTTGTGAAGAAAAGTTCTAATGAAGTAAACATTGCACTTCACGAATTTTCCAATTTCACTTTTATATTTGAATTTATTTAATATACATATATTCTTTTTTCACTAAAGTATTTAATTTATTTGGAGTTGAAGCCGAGGTGCGTACCTATGAAAATAACAAAAATGTATGAAAGCGACACCTAAATAGCTGTCACATGAAATTCATCACAAAAAGGTTATTGTCAATTTGATTATCACCTTACGTGGACGTAAAGGTATGATTTTGATTGTCAACTATCATCTATCACCTTAGCCGATTCCACCCCAGGTCTCAGTTAAGACTATCACATCATATTCATGCAACGAAGAGTTTATGAAAAGCTCAGCACTCAGTTTTGACAGACGAATGGGCGATGATGAAGCACAATTTAAGTCTGTACTATCTCCTGTCGAACACGAGAATCCTCGTTTTTTGGATAATTGTAGAATTTTTTTATTCGAACACCAATAGTCCAAATAGCTTGATTGAGTGCGTCTTCGACAACATGAGCGGGATTTCCAAGTTTGAAATTTATGAAATGCAGCGAAGACACATCAGCATCTTGCTTAACCAATTTATTGCACTGACTATATTTTTTTCGCTTACACATTTGTCCAGACGGGAGAGGTGCAAGAAACGGAGTCTAGGAACTGATAGCAAGTTTGTGTTGGCGGTCGTACTTGCTGTACCAAACAGTTTCGGAGTTCGTCGAAACTTGCGGTTGTTCTTCTGCGATACTTGCGCCCGTTCACGGTCAAACGAGGTGGTTTTTGTAACATTGTTGGTGTTTCGATGATCGTTCTCTTCGTCGATTGTAAGCTGTTGTTGGGATGACGAAAATTGAGTAAGCGTATGTGCATTAGAATCATCTCCGGTTGATTTGTTGTCATTGCCTCCTTCTTCAATTGTTTGTGATTGTTGTGATGATGGTGCAATTTTATCATCTTTGGTGGTTTGATGAACGCTCTCTGGTGATGATGACGTTTGAGCAATTGGTGCGTTTAAAACATCTTCGGTGGTTCGATGGTCAGCCTCTGCCTCGGTATCAATTTGTTGCCTTATTAATCGTTTAAGCTGTGGCAAAAAACACTACAAAGTCCCACGGGTAGTAAAAACTTTTGGTCGTTTGTCAATAACATCAAGAATTCGGCCTCGTCATCCATCCCGACACTCATTTACAACGACATGCCAGCCGTCAGCTCTTTGGATAAAGCTAATCTGCTTGCTGCTCACTTTGCAGCTAGCTCAACGCTCCCAGATTGTGCTTTATCTCTTGGTGATCGCGTCTTGGCCGGTTATGGCAGAAAAATAGAGGACGTTAAACTTTCCTAAAGTAGAATGTAAAATTGCCTCCCAATTCCGTTATCAATTGCTTGTTGCAATTTCTCATTAAGGACATTAACGGCATTAACTTTTTATACCCTATTCTAAGGGTATATTAATTTTGACGCATAGTTTGTAACATACCGTAATATTGCCCGTAGACCCCTAAAAGTTACTATATTTATGATCAGCATCGATAGTAATGTCGATCTAGCCATATCCGTCCGTCCGTCTGTCGGCAAAAATTAGGCCTTTAAACTGGACCTAGAGAGCTGAAATTTTAACCATATACTCTCTAGGGTCCCGAAATAATCAAGTTTACGAATTTTTGAAATCCGCCCACAGACACGCCCACAAACTCAAAAAAAAACAACATTTTGGAAAAAATCGAATTTTGAGCTAGAAAGCTGAAATTTTTTATGTATGATCTATGACTCCTAAAACTGCTCGGGATATAAAATTTTCAAAATCCGCCCACTGACACGCCCACAAAAAAATAAAACAATTTTATTGAAAAACCAAACTTTGAGCTAGGGAGCTGAAATTTATAATATATACTCACCAGGGGCCCTTTAAGCTCATGTGTAAATATTTTCAAAATCCGCCTGCTGGCACGCCCACAATTTACAATTTTTTTTTTTTTTCAAAATCCAAAGTTTGAGCTAGGGAGCTGAAATTTATAATATAAAACTCTCTAGGGGTCCTCTATGCTGATGTGTTAATTTTTTTTAAATCCGCTTACTGGCACGCCCACAATTAAATAAAATAATTTTATTGAAAAACCAAAGCTTGAGCTAGGGAACGTTTTTTTACAAAAGCTTCGTTTTTGTTTGCTAAAATCTTTTAAATGTTATATAACAGAATATGTACAGCGTTCTTTACAATTCAACCATACTTAGACTTTTGTCACGCCCACTTATGAGGGATAGGAATAAGAATAGGGTATCCAACAGTTCGCCCAAGCGGACTGTAGCCCGCCCCTATGTCTTAACTTGCTGAAGGGTCATTAATAGTTAAGCAGCAATGCCTAGAAAATAAAAAAACAAAAAAATATTAGGCGTGGGCCATACAGGGCCTAAAACCCAGCTTCTCCAACCACTTTCTTTGCGAAGTGGAAGGGACATACAATATTAAGCTGAATCCGAACGGCAAATTTGAGAAGCTTCTCATGACAATTGATACTCTTGGATGTTTGTCAAACGTTCGCAAGAGGTCAGTGGAAAAAAAACCTAGATGTTACATGGCGGGAATTGACCCGGGGACCTTTCAATTAACCATTGATCCACTGCGCCCGACAAATGCCTGGAAAATAATTGGCCTAAAGTACCAGGGATGCTTTGGCGCTCAATTTCCATTTTAACCATTTACATCATGCATTTTTATTTATTCATTATTTGTCGGTATGCATGAAACCACAGGGAGTACTGGTCTTGCTTTAAAACAAAAGAGTGAGCAAAATAAAACCACTTCTCAACCACTGGACTCAATGAATCGCTTCTGGTTGAATAACAAAAATGCATTCATGTTTCTCCCGCATTGAAACGCCACGAAAACCTGCAGCGAAATTCCTTTTCATTTAGAAAGTTTTTTTTTCAATTGCTCATGACTCGTCTGTATGTATATACTATGCAAACGTAATTTGTTACAAAAAGTCAATTGAAGAACCCAGAGGTGGTACATGAAAAACTGGCCAACGCATATCTGCACCCGCCTGTGTAATAAACTACGGAATGTAAATCATCAAGCGATCCGCATATAATGACGATATCGTTATCCTGTTTTACAAACGGGTGCACAAATACTCCACAGCATCATAATACAACAGACACACCAAGAATGGAACTGGTCCGTTGCCAATTACCTTGGTCAAGTGCATATTTTTTGTATATCTAACGTTGACCTAATTCAAGAACTTGTTCCCGAAACGGCAATCAGTTGGTCGTCACACGGGAACGTTTGTTCACATAGCTGTTTACTCCTCCAGGGACAAGTTTTGCAAGTTTGTTAACGTAACGCAAAAGATCACAAACGTCTGCATCAGCAGTCCTCGTTTCTCTGACGGCGCACTCCAAGAACCAGCTTAGAGAACCTGATTTCAGCAAATATCTATAGGCAAGCTGACTGCACTATGCGCTAGCTCTTCGTTTGGTTATTCAATAAATTGCGAAATAAATCTTCGAAGATATGCAGATACGTAAGTATCTGCCAGCGGGACATTCGAAATCAAATGAACTCATTTATTTGTAGCACTTCCGCGCCATTAGCTTTCGATACAGAATCTGTCTGACAGCTATTATTGTATGTTGCAGCTAATTATGATATATCTGTGAAAAAATTCACACATGTTCGCACTTAATAAATTGCACGATACGAACCGAACCGGACCAAGTTGTGACGACGCATTGCGTATCCGTCACAGTAAATTTGGGATTCATAGGCGAGAAAAACTGTAGAGATCGCATCTCTGTGCCATGGCATGAAGAATTAAATGGAATCACTGAGGTGTTCAGGGACCTTTGTTGGCAGGGGGTGGTTCAGGGTCTATCTATTACGTACTGTGGTGTCAAATTAACTCCGTATTAGGATAATGTGTGTTTTATCATCATTTAGGCGTTTAGTTATGGACGGTGGGGTTGCAGACGAAGTGATAAATTGTGGAAACTGTAGCGAAACGATACTCATGGTGCTAATTGACTTTGCGATCTAGATATCAAAATGACATGAATTTTACTTCGATGTCAATTTTACCTCTGCTGGAATTTAGTTAGTTATAAATGGGCTGGGATAAGTAATTTTGATTAAACTTAGCATAATGATGTTCGTAAACATAATTAAGTTTACTACATAATTAAATAATAGTCGAAAGCAAGGCGTGAGTAAAGCTGCATACGAAACGTTTAGGTCGTTCTACTTTCTTATGAATAATTTCCCTAGTTAACCCAGATTCTCTTACTCTCAAATATGTGGGACATCTGCATTTTTTTTTTAAATTAATTCAATTATCTGAATTTAATATCTGAGGTTTATTCAATTCCTTTGAATATGTTGTCTAGTTGCGAACAAAAAAAAAAACTACCAATATTTCGCGCATTTTTTTCGCGTCTATAGTGTTTTTGAGTGAAGTGAAGGAACTGTCATCAAGTTGACATAATTTTAACAAAAATGTTATAAATATTATTTGGACAATTCAATGTTAGAAGGTCATGTTCTTTACTGTCTTTGTATGTAGGGTTAGGTTAGGTTATAGTGGCAGTCGGCAGAAGCACACTTAGACCAATAAAAAGGTCCATTGTGATACCACACGGATCTATCTTCTTCCTACTCGTTGAACCAGTTGGAGCTTTTGATGAATCTTGAACGACTGTTAATGTCGGTGTTTATAAGATCGTTGAGATCATTGTAAAAAAAAGATTCTAAATGGAGTTTTCGTCTTTGAGAGAGAGCAGGGCATGTGCAGAGAAGGTGGAGAATAGTCTCCTCCTCCTACTCCTCCTCGTCCAAGCAGCTTCTGCAGAAGTTATTTGTATAGACGCCAAGCCTTGTTGCATGCTTGCCTATGAGATTACACCAATTGTAGCACCAATGTGCAGTGTGGCCAAATCTGTTTCGTCGCTGGACAAGTGTTGACACTTGTCCACCTAAGGTTAGTTCTCTCAATGACCTCTATAAACATGAGTTTGCATATGGGAATTGGAATGCCTAAAGGACCTTTATCAGGTAGAAGGAACAGTATGGTTCCTTTTCTGGCGAGTACATCCGCCCTACAATTCACTGGAATGTCTTTGTGTCCTGGCATCCAGCATAGGTGAATGTTGAATTGCTCCGCCATCTCCATGAGAGATGATCGGCAGTCTACGATTACGATGGAGTTTGTGGATGCAGAATCCAGAGATTTAAGCGCAGCTTGGCTATCTGAGAAGATTCGCATGTCCATAGCGGATATCACGTTCCTCTTCGGCCACGAAAGGACTTCTTTAATCGCCATGATTTCTGCCTAGAACACGCTGCATTGTAGGAAGACGAAAGGAGAGGCTGAGGTTCAGCCGTTTAGAGCCAAAACGCAAGAAGCAAAAACGAAAATATTTTTTTTTCTAAGTTTATATTTAAAGGTGCTACCGGGGGACAAAGTTTTGAAAAAAAAATCCGTAGCATGTCATGCAATTTCAAAATCTTTCAAATTATGTTCATTTTTTCCGGAACGCATTTAATCATTAGGAGTGTCTAATTTCCCAGTTATAAAGTCAATAATTAGTCTGTGGTTTCAGTCGCAACTAAGCGTTTTGGGGGGAAACAAGTGTTTGTTTTTTTGATAGTGACTGCGTTTTTCGACAACATTTTTTTGAAACATTATTGGTAAGTCAATTTTTTGATTATAACTGAATTCAGTTATTTTTTGTAGTAAGACGTTTAATAGATTTAAATATAGTTGTATGTTTGTTGTTTGCAGTAAAAATGACTCAAGTTACGACTCGTCAAATGACAAACTGTCCCGTGTTTGGCACGCCCGAAACATTACCCTCTTCTCAACTACCCACTTACTTTGATGTTATGAAATACTATCTTCTAATCAAGCAAGAGTTAAAGCCAGATAAATCTTCTAAAGAACCGACTGTTCAAGAAATCTCAGAAAGAGTTGCGACTCGTGTTTTAGAAATATGGCATAAGTCCTCGCTGCCAACAGTCAGTTTAAAAAGAGTTTTGCCAATTATTAGAGCTTACCACGAAAAATATAGAAATTTAATGAAACCATTTAAAGGTGTTGCACTTTTATTAAACGCGAAACTAGTTTTGAAGAATTGGCGGAAATACCGAAACAAATTAATTAAATGTAAAGCGAACTTGCAGCCGCCACTGCCGAAAAACGAAATTTAATTTACCGATCTGTCAAATGGAGGTGCGAAGAGCGCGAGTGCAACAGTCAGCAAGTGGATATGCTGATTTTCCGGTAGCTCAGCACGGGGTGGGTTCAGGTAACGAAATAATTATTTTTCGAAATCGCACCAAAGGAAACCGTATGTACGAGTAGGTACTTACTGCGGATTTGCAAACTGACTGATGTTGAGTTCTGGGAAACCGAGTACCTGTAAAACAATCGGAAAATGGGCGCCACACAATTTTAAGGGAAATTGTGAAACCAGAAGCAACGACCGGACAAAAAGCGAAAGTCAAGAAAAAAATTAAAGAACGAAAGATTTTTTTTTTTTTTTTTTTTTTTTTTTTTTTACTACGTTATAACGTCCCCGTTGGAGAAGGGCAAATTTATTTTTACGGTAAGGAACGGTTGCACGAATAGCGGAATTGCCGTCGAAATGGCACGAGATCGAATCTTCCCGAAAGGGGACAAAAGTCAATTAAAAAGGGGTCGCGGGTCCCTTCTTTTACCGGGATTCGTGAAAACACTACCCTACCGAGATTTCAGATTTTTCTTTTTTGTTTCTAAAAACTCTATACGGACACTACCACTCTACTTAACTGTTTTTTTTTTTTCCTGAATTCCTGATTCCCGCCTGGAATCGTTGGATACTGGTACCGCCTGTCTGCTGACCTTCCTCTAGGTGAAATCTTCTTTTCAGCTAAATAGACCTCACCAACCACTACTCGCGATTCTATATTATTTCACTTTTCTCGAACGTTCTGATACTTTGAAAAAATTGACAATAAACTCCCCGATTTGAAACAACACGTCTATCACAACTGCTGGACAACCAAGAAGTGATTAGTCAGCTGGCTTTGTCCATTCGGCCGGCCGGCATCCACACTCACACATCCATACATACCTGGGGAAGCAGAGCCAACGACAGTTCCAACCGACAATTCAGCTGTGGCGCTGAAGTTGTCAACTGTTTCGTACTCCCCCATCCTCACTCATATTCAGACATTTTGCGGTCCATGTCGTCTCTTGCTACACTATGTGTTCTCACATTAGTGCGCTGACTTGATCCCGCTAATGCTCTCACGCCCTTCAGGCGACCTCTCACTCCGTGAATTCGCCCATTGCTCTAAGTCTTCAGCAATGAACAAACCCTCCGACCGACCCTGGATCTGCCTCGATTCAACACGTACCCCTTTTGACAGTTCGTAATCAAAACATTCAAGAAACGAATAATCGGAAGATTTAGTTGTTTATTCCTTTAAAATGGAACTATTCTTTGGAAAATATTTTAAACTCCCCATCCCAAGTATGCAGCCCGAAGAAGATTTCACCTGTGAGGGATTGGATTCGAGAATCCCTAGGACCAGGTCCCAACTGAGACCATTTGTGAAACAGAATATGCAGGAAAGTGAAGTGAGTGAAATAACTTATGTATAATTCTCGCGTTATAAAGTATTTCCCTACATCTCTCGGTGGGGTGGCGCACAGATTTGGGGTCGAAAGGGAATATAGATCTTGTGCCAGTTCTTACATTTTTGTTTTATGTTTCATATGTTGCATATGTTGCATCGTTGTGTTTTGGGTTATGTGTTTTGCTCCCTTTCTGTAGTTGTCACGCCGTGTTTATCACGGTATCAATGGTTTTGTGATTCGTCGCGACTCGTGTCCGTAGTGTTACGTTTGGCCAATGGGAGTGTGTTTATACGTGGCCGTCCGCCCACACTCTCTGCTGCTCCTCCGGTGCTCCCACGACAGAGTTGAAAGATAGAGCGTCATCGTCCCCCCATCGTGCGTGGCTCAGTACCGTGACAGTGGTACTTCTTTCGCAATTGTCTGTAGAAGGGGCCGTCCGCTCGCCCTCCCCAATTGCTATCTCAGACCGATCGTCTGGTTGTGCCAGTGTCATTAACATCGACCACTGCCTTTTATAGACCGCCCGTCTGTTTGGAGTGTGTCTGAGGGTGCGTGCACAACTCCGCCGTCGCAGACCGTCCGTCTGGATTTGCTGCCGCCTTTTGCGCCTACAGACCGTCCGTCTGTCCTTGCCGTAATGGTGTTGCAGACTGTCCGTCTGTAAGGAAGTACGTTGCTCCGTTGGGAGTCTCCTGACGGTCCTTGTCAGGCTCACCATCCGGACGTCTGGGGTCGCACGTCATGCTCCGTTGTACAGACCGTCCATCTGTTACGAGGTGCCTTTTCACCGATTCGTCGACCGCCTGCCGAGTTGGTTCGCCAGTGTTGGACCGCCTGTCCATGCCCAAGTAACCTGTGGTGGTTTTTGCCCTGAGGGTCAAGAGAAGTGGGCCGATGGCTGATGGCACCATGGCTGCCCCTCCACCTCTTCAGATCCTAAGCGCGCAAACCGATAAAAAGAGGGAATTTGGTAGGGTGGGTCAGGGACGTAGAGTGGCTCTTGTTGTGGTACAATTATCCCGCAACAAAGGACGTCAAGGCAGTCAAAACTTTAAAGAGAAAATAATAAAATTCAAAGAAGGTTCCCTAAAGTTATTCGACATCAGTAGCTGCAAATGTGTAATAGTTGTCGATTGTACTTGTGAAAAAAGCAGTCGTATACCGAAACAGAAAATTAATTTTATAATAGATCAGAGGACTGCGAGAAAAATGATTATTGGAGGCATTGATGTTACTACAACAAAAAAGATCGAGAAAAAAACAAGAACGAAAAGAAATGGAGTTATCTCGTTTGACACAGATAAAAAATTATGGAAAACCTTCCGGTTCCCGTTCTCAAGTTAACGAAACAACTATTAGCAGCAGTAGCAGCACCAGATTTAATCAAGAACCTATTGTAGAAAACCAACTACCACAAGAAGATGTTGTTGAGCCGCCTCCTAAACAGATGCGCATAAATCTCCCATCTTTAGCTCTTGCTTGCGATCGTACTGGAGTTTCTGATAGGTCTGCCGCTATTATAGCTTCTGCTGTCCTGAAAGACGTTGGCATTATTACATCAAGTGATCAAAGTTGTGTGGTAGATCGTTCGAAGGTGCGACGGGAAAGAGAAAAGAAAAGCTCTGCATTACAAGACTCAAGCCGTAATCAACCAATGCCTGGTCTTTACTTTAATGGCAGAAAGGACAAAACTTTGGTAACAGTCAAGAAAGGAGATAAATGGTATAGAAAACGGCAAATAGTGAACTGCAACAATATGAAAAAATGCCAGTTATGATGTTTGCTGTTATACCTACGTCACTTCCTGTTATAACTAAAGATCTCAGCTCCGATCAATCATATCTATTTGAGATAATGACTGCCATTAGCAATGGTATTTTTCCTTCTGACCTGGTGAATAGAGAACCCGGCTCACTCAACCATTCCAGGTGGCTAACGACTGCAAACAGGATCTTACGATTATATGTCATAAAAACTGATCCAGAAGAGAATTTACTAATATTAGCCAATTTTGTAATGAAAGTTTATGGGAAAATGTGGTTTAAAATCAAATGCAATCCTTCGTGTTTAAATGGAGCACAGCACTTGTGGCTTACGATTAATTGTAGTCGCTATTTAAACGACAATTTGAAAAAAGTGATTGATCCAGTCATACAAAGAAATTGATATTTTGGACATCCCGAAAATCTTATATCTATGCTTGCAGATGACAACAAAGTGATGTGGGAACTGGCATGCCGACGTATTCTGAAAGCAAGGTCAGAGACAGTGACAATAATCAGGAAATTCAAAATTCCATCATTTAATTTCAATGCTCTCCATTATACTGATATTATTGCTTGGCACGATAGACATATTAGTGTTACTGAGCCACCTTTAACTAAAAGTTTATCTACCGAAGCCTTATATGAAATAGTTGAAAATGGTCTTGGAACAAAAGAGAATATAGCTCTCCTTCCTTGTCATACTCAAGCCGCGGAGCGTTGCATCAAACTCGTAACCGAAGCTTCAGGTGCTGTATGTGGAGAGAAAAAACCTGACGGTTTTATCAGGGCCAGACTGTCATCACGTCAGATGATGCCTTTTTTCAATACCAAACGTGAATTTTCTACTTGATCTACTAATTTGTAACATTTTTTAAATAAATAATTTCATAAATATCAATCGCATTTTTATTGCAAAATTCTTCATTTATTTTCGGTTTTTAGAGGTTTTGGGGCACCATGATCATAAATAAATTGTTTATATACATTTTTATTATTACGTGAAAATAGAAGTTTTAAATTACATAAGAAATACTATTCTGATAGATTATTAACGTATATATACATCATAATGAGACTGTAAATATTTAACGAAATTATAATTTTCTTCAAAATTCCTTTGTGCTGGTGCACCTCAAATCATTATGATACATAAAATATATTTCACAAGCTTCATTTATTCATCCATAGACAGCTTTTTACTACTATGCTATTACAAACAAACAAACAAAAAAACATACATTTTCACTCCACCCTAATGTATAGCCAGTTGGTGATGCGGGGTTGAAGCCCCCATTTATTACCGATGGCTTTTTTGCAAGAGACGAGTGCTACCGTAGCTTTAGAACTCTTTCTTATATGTTAGGTTTCCAGCTGAGCTTTTTATCCAGAATGAGACCCACGTATTTAGCTTCGACAGAGAAGACTTAGCTTGTGCCCCTTATTGAGGGGGGATCAATATATGAATAGAACAAGTTTGGTTTTGTGGGGGTTAACACCTAACCCACAACGATCTGCCCATGTCGTTAGCTTGTTAAGAGCGTTTTGGAAAAGTTATTTCAGGGTGTTTAGGTGCTTCCCTGAGGCGGCAATTGCGACGTCGTCTGCATAGGCAATCACCCTGCAGCCCTCACTTTCCAGGCGCATCAGCAGCTCGTTCACCAGTAAGTTCCAGAGGAGGTGGGGTAGGACTCCGCCTGTTGAGGTTCCTCTACTGGCAGATCTTCTGGCAGAAGTCACACACAGTTTTGAGTTTATAATCCTGCTTGTGAGTAGTAGATTAATAAGCTCATCAGCTGAGGTATCTACCTTCAGAGCGACAGTACATTTGCGATCGCGGATGTATTGACGTTGTTAAAAGCGCCTTCAATGAACAGGAATGCAACCATAGTGTATTCGTTATGTTGAAGGGAGTATGCGATTGAACGTACGTAAGGCTATTTCAACAGATTTGCCTTTGCAATATGCATGTTGAGCTGTAGACAGGAGTCTTGTATCATTGTTAGTGCGTAGATGGATATCAATCAGCCTTTCTAACGTTTAGAGAAGGAATGATGATAGGCGTATGGGTCTGAGATCCTTAGGATTTACATGGGAGCATTTACCGGCCTTGGGTATGAAAACTACTTTCACTTCTAATAGCGGAATGTAGACCAGCTCCATGCAGCTTATCAGGATTATCTTAAGCATAGCCAAGATGATATCCGAGATGTTTTCAAGCTCTGCTCTTATTATGCCATGTCCAGCCCTCATTCAAAATGGAATAGAATTTTTATTACCATCCATGATTGCCTTATTTAGGTTCAGCTTCAACTGGGGGTATATACCAGTTACCTGGAGGGAGGTAAACGTAGTATTTATACCAAAACCGGGAAACAAGCCGAGAGAATTACCTAAATCATATCGTCCGATAAGCCTGACATCGTTTTTTCTGAAAACAATGGAAAGGATTATTGACATTCACATTAGAGAATGCATATCAAAAAGCATGCCTCTGCACCCTCACCAATATGCGTACCAAAAGGGCAAATCCACGGAAGGCGCTCTGTTAAGACTAACTACAGAGATAAAAAACGCATACCGTTGCAAAGAGATCGCACTTTGTGCCTTTCTGGACATAGAGGGTGCTTTCGACAACACTGGATATGAATCCATATCAAATGCTTTGTACCATAGAAATATAGATAAACCAACTATTAAATGGATCAAAGCGATGCTGGAAAGTCGCAAAATAACTTCCTCGTCAGGAACGACCTCAGTATCAGTAACAGCCGTAAGGGGCTGCCCACAAGGGGGAGTACTCTCACCCCTTCTGTGGTCATTGGTCATCGATGACCTGCTACACAAGATGAGCAGTTTGAGCTACACCACAATTGGGTACGCCGATGATATTGTCATCATAGTTAGGGGCAAAGACTCAATAGGAGTCACATCAAAAATGAAAAATGCTCTAAAGACAGCCATAGACTGGTGCATTAAGGAAAATCTTTCCATAAATCCCAGTAAAGCCGTCATCGTTCCTTTCACTAAAAGGAGGAAATTAGACCTAGGCCTAATCACAATAAACGACACGGTCGTAGAGTATTCCGACGAAGTCAAGTATCTTGGAGTAATCCTGGACAAGAGACTTAACTGGAACTCTCACATAAACAACAAAATCAGTAAAGCTAATAGAGCTTTATGGGCCTGTCGTCGCACATATGGTAGAACCTGGGGAATCTCTTCAAAGATCGTCCACTGTATCTACACAGTGATGATAAGACCCATTATAACATACGCCTCCATTGTATGGTGGACAAAATCCACACAAAAGGTCGCAATAGAGAAGCTCAAAAAGGTACAACGGCTTGCGTGCCTTGGTATCTCCGGAGAAATGCGTACCTGTCCAACAGCTGCCATAGAGGCAATAACAGGAATTATACCCCTCCACATATACGTCCAAAAAGTGGCGATCCGCAGTGCAATAAGTCTAATTCAGCTAAACGAGATAAGTCTTAATGATCATCCGGAACTTAAGACCCTTCTCGATGAACTGCCAGAACTTAACATGAACTGCGCGGTCACAGACCGCATTCAAAAAACACTATGCTTCAACAAACGGTTCTCCACGGAGATACCCAAAAGAGAGGCATGGGTTAGCAATAACCCACCAAACAGCCATAACGGCATAAAGTGGTATACGGATGGTTCTAAAATGGAAACGGGGGTAGGAGCGGGAATATACGGACCACACAAACGCTTTACGATACCCATGGGAAAAAGTCCCAGCGTATTTCAAGCGGAACTCCACGCCATTCAAGAATGCGCCAGCCACATTATCTTATCTGGCATAAAAGGTGCAACCATCCATATTTTCACGGACAGTCAAGCAGCTATAAACGCCCTTAGCTCGTATACCATTGACTCCAAATCAGTCATGTACTGCTTCAATACCCTACAATTACTCGGAGCAAGAAACAAGACCAAATTATGGTGGGTTCCGGGTCATGTCGGGGTAGAAGGTAACGAAAAGGCCGACGAACTGGCCAGAAAAGGTTCAGAAACACCTTTCATAGGTCCCGAACCTTTCTGCTGCACCCCTAGATCAGCAGCAACGGCAGCAATTAAAAGCTGGGAACATAGAAAATGTATCTATCATTGGGATAATATCCCAGGTCTAAGGCAGGCCAAACGAGCCATTCGGCCCTTCAATCATAATGCCAGCAAATGTCTAAATCTAAGCAGGCATGATATCAAAAACCTAGTAGGTTACCTTACTGGTCACCACGGTTTAAGATATCATCTACACAAAATGAGAATAGCAGATTCTCCTGAGTGCCGACTCTGTCTTGAAGAGGACGAGTCAGCTGAACACATTTTATGTGAATGCCCAGCCCTTAATGGAATTAGAAAGAAGATCTTTCTCAGGGAACAATTGAGCCCCGAGGACATAAAGAATTCTTCTACCGGTA
The DNA here is from genome assembly GCA_949715645.1 of Portevinia maculata. Classification (NCBI taxonomy): domain Eukaryota; kingdom Metazoa; phylum Arthropoda; class Insecta; order Diptera; family Syrphidae; genus Portevinia; species Portevinia maculata. The sequence continues at coordinate 9,359,257 of OX454525.1, read as the reverse complement.
AAATTGTCCGCTTTACACGGAAAGAGGAAATTTTACTAGTTTAAAATTTTTCTGGCCCATACGATACAAAAGATCTTTTAGGTCGAAGTACCCCCCTTTTATAAATCGCCTTGGCGAGCCAGAATTTAAAAAAAAAAAAAAAAAAAAAAATTATGCCATGTAGCCCCATGGATGTATGTATATGGTTTGTATCTGTGTAGCGCCCACAGCAGTTTGTCTCTAGTAATCAGACCTGTGTAGTTAGTACTTCGTGCAATTGGCCTATTGAGGTTTGTATTGCTAATAACGTAGGAGCTACCTGGGAAATGTGTATCCAGTAGCAGATATTTAAAGCTGAATCCGGAAGGTAAAATTGGGAAGATTCTCATGACAGTTGCTACCTACTCTTGGATGTTTTTCAGACGTTCGCAAGAGGTGGGGCAGTGGAAACATTTTTTTAGATGTTACTTGGCCCCGGCGGGATTTGAACCTGAGACCTTAAGATTAGTCGTCCAACACACTGACCTCTGCCCCCTAGAATTTCAAGCTAAAACTTTCTCAAACTTTACCGGTAAATTGGAGCGAAATGTGTTCATGATTTGTTCACGTCAGTGTGTAACAAAAATCTGTTCGCCTTATCCGGTGTTCACATTAACCGGCGGTGTAATGTGTACTGTATTCTTATTGTAACTCGAAAGCGGATAAATCCACATCTGTAACAGAAAACGATTGCGTAGCCAGTCCGTGGATATATCTTTCACAACAAAAAATTCTATCAAAATGTAAGTTGTCTAGGTAGATATTCTCCAGGAGAATAATGCTTTCAGATGAAAAAGCGCAATCTAAAACCCAACCCAACCTCTCAAAGTGCATAATTCTCCCAATTCGGTTGTAGTCGCTATCGAACTTCATTTTAGAATGGATTTGCCATTCATATTAAAACTAATTTAAAATATGTGTCAATGTGTTTAATCGATACGTTCACAATAAATTACGGCTCGTTAGGAAAAACTCGTTTGTTTCAACGGTGGTTTCATAAAATCAATTAGATACCTACTTCAAATGGGACAAACAACACAAAAGCCGTTCCGAAATCAAATTCCACAGAGAAAAAACATGTTAACATAACATAAAAGTAGTTTAACCAATTTGTTTTGGTTTTTTTTTAATATGATATCCCTTATAATGGAAGTGATGAAAGAATAATTTTGTATTCTCTCAAAATTGCCCAGGCACACTTGAATTTGCTGAACAAAAACATATCAGAAGGATTATTGCAAATTAAATTCAGAACAAGTACTAACATTTCATAATAATGTACCCTTTACATGGTGGTCCAAATACAAGTTTTTTTTTTTAAATAAAATAAAATGAAGGAAATGTTCAGTATGTTGTGGCATGTTTAGAAAGAGCAAACATTCGCATTATTTATGAAATAAAATTGTATTTATGTGGCTGCCACAACTGGCTCCGCAGTAACATATCCTGTCAAACCAATTTCCAAGACCTTTTGAATGTTTCTGGAGCTACCGCGTAATGAGCAAGAGCTTGAATTGTTGCCCGCATAAAATCAGTATTAAGGGGCACCCAAAAAAAGTCTAACGCTGCCTTCAGCACTCACGTTTGAAATAAGTTTGCAATATTTACCCACATTGTTCATGCGTAAAGCGATTCATTACGTTCTGCAGAGGTCTTGGCACGAGTACGATAACTAAGGCGCCAAGAATTGGTAGAATGGTCAAAACAAGTATTTTAGAAAATAATGACTTAAATTGAAAAAAAAAATTAAATAACAACGGCAACACCTACAATAAAGTACTATGCTGGTTTTGAAAGCCAGAAATCTGTTCTATAATCCTAAATTTAAAATAAATTATTTATGCCAATATTTTTGGAAAATTTGCATGCAAACTCAAAATTTTGATAAAAACATAGGGACGGGCTACAGTCCGCTTGGGCGAACTGTTGGAAACCCTATTCTTATTCCTATCCCTAATAAATGGGCGTGACAAAAGTATGGTTGAATCGTTAAGAACGCTCTACATATTTTGTTATATAACATTTAAAGGATTTAATCGAAAAAAACGAAGGTTTTGTAAAAAAAACGCTCCTTAACTCAAACTTTGTTTTTTTCAGTAAAATCAATAAAATTGTTTTTATTTACTTGGAGGGGATAATGATCCTGATCGAGTTGTTGTTGTTTTTTGAGCAGATGTTGCTCTGATTTTTTGAATGCTGGATCTTTTGTAGCTTTTTGTACATCGCTGGTAGTTTTAGGGTCATCAGTTTCATCGGCGTTGATAAAAGCTGCTTTCAACCTGTCGATAGAAACATTTTTTATATTGTTTTTGATTTTAATTGAAAAATATTTAGGATATTTTTTTAAAACAGGGTAAGGTCCTTCATACGGTGGTTGAAGTGAGGACCTAACACTATCAGTTCTTATGAAAACATGACTACATTTTTCTAAGCACTTCTGAACGAAAACTTTTGTTGTGCCATGGTGGCTGGTGTTGGTTTGCCTTGTTAAGGTGGACATGTTTTTCCGTAACTCTTTTACAAAATCTTCTGAGTTTGTCAAGTTTGTCGGTGAATCAGCAAGGTATTCGCTTGGTAGACGAAGTATCTCACCGTATAGAAGCTCTGCTGGGATAGCGTCCATATCCTTTTTGAAATATGATCTCAAACCTAGTAAAACGAGAGGTAAAACTTGAAATCAGTCTGTTGTTCCATGACACATGATGGCAGCCTTAAGAGAACGATGCCATCTTTCGATGATCCCGTTGGATTGTCGATGGTAGGCTGTCGTCCTGCAATGCTTAATTCCCAACGTTTTGCTCAGTTCCGAGAACAGTGTTGATTCAAATTGGCGTCCTAAATCAGTTGTTATTTGAAGTGGTACGCCATATCGGGATATCCAACCATGGAGTAGGTTTTGCGCGACCGTCCCGGCTCTGATGTCTTACATAGGGTACGCCTCTGGCCACCGGGTATATCGGTCTATGATCGTTAGGAGATACCTGTAACCATGTGATGTAGGCAATGGACCAACTATGTCCATATTGATACTCGTATGTGTGAAACGCTGGGATGGCTAATTTTAGATTTTTGGCATTTTATGGAATTATTAACAAATTTTGCGCAATCTGCTCTCATTTTTGGTTAAACAAATCGCTCTTGCACGAGTTTGAGCGTAGCTCTAACGCCAGGATGAGATAAACTATGAAGATTTTGGAGAACAGCTTTTCTGCTTTTATCGGGGACAAAAGGTCGGATTTTGGAAGTGGGTGTGTCGCAAAAAAGTCTTAATTCTATTCCTGGGAATGACAGAAGTTTAAGTTATAATGAAGTTGAGTTACCTTCTTCCAGTAAGGACTTAAGTTCCACATCGTCATTCTGTTGTTGTGCAATCTCTTCTAAATCGATTGGTTAAGAAGTGTAAACAGCGTTTATCCTCGATAAAAAATCTGCTAATTCGTTTTGTTGTCCGGGAACGTGCACAATTGTTGTTGTGAACTGACTAATGAAGTCAAGTTATCGAATTCGCCTTGGTGATGCCTTGTTCAGGTTTTGTTGGAACGCGTAAATTAACGGCTTGTGGTCGGTGTAAATGGAAAATGACCTTCCTTCTAATAAGTGCCTTAAATGATTTACGCCTTCATAAATGGCCAGGAGTTCGCGGTCGTACGTGCTTCGTATCTTCTGGGTTGCAGTCAGTTTTCTCGAAAAAAAATCCAAGTGGTTGAGCAACGTTGTTGGATACTTAGTTAACCACATCAGCTATCGCGGTATCCGAAGCGTCAGTGAACAGGTAAAGCGTTGCGTTGCGGGACGGGAAATGCAAGAAGTGAAGCGTTCACTAAATACGACTTGCATTTTTCAAAAGCAATGTTTGCTTCAGATGTCCAAACAATTGGTGTATTATCGTTCTTCTTATTACCTTGATCGAGGTTGAAAAGAGGATTTTAATTGATTACTGCATTAGAAATAAATTTTCCTTTAAAAGTTTATCATAGCTGAGAACTTTTTTAATTCTTTGGCAACTTTAGGTTTTGTATACTCAATAATGTGTGGAACTTTTTTGTTCAACAGAATATCCCAAAAATTTTACCTGTGATTTGCCAAAATGACATTTAGAAGAATTTATTTTGAGGTTATACTCACGTAGTCGCAAAAATACTTCCTCTAGATGTTTGGTATGCTCTGTCTCATCGTCAGACGCAACCAATATATCGTCTATGTAGGGAAATACATAGCTCAAACCATTTAAAGCTTCGTGTATGTAGCGTTGCATTGTTTGCGCTGAATTCCTCATCCCATAAGGCATTGCATGTATTCTATCAGCCCAAAAGGTGTCGTGATGGCAGTCTTCGGTATGTCCTCTGTTCGAACGGGAATCTGATGAAACGCATTAGAAATTGTAGAAAAAATCTTCTTTCCATCTAAAATGTTGGCAAAGTCCATGACATATGGAAGTGGGTAGCGGTCGAGCAAGGTGTTGGCATTGAGAGCTTGAAAGTCTCCACATGGTCGCCAGTCCCCGTTGAACTTTTTACCCATGTGCAGTGGACTCGCCCAATGGCTTTTTGATGGCCTACATTATACCCTTTTCCATTAGGTAGGCGAACTCTGCTTCGGCAGCTGCAAGTTTCTCTGGAGATAATTGTCTTGGCTTATCAAAACGGCTGGACCCGATGTGACGATGCAGTGTTTAGTATGAGATTTCCTTTGAATTCCAGTGGCGTTGTGCGATGTGAGATCTTTAAACTTCTCGAGTAAGTCTGCAAACGGGTTTTTAATGTCAAAGGCTTTTATACTTATATATAAGTCCTGAGTCCCCACAAAATGATTTGCTCGTCAACAGAAACTACTTCTTCTACCTCTGATTCCAAACAACGTTTTCGAACTGCTTCAATTAACGGTCTGACTTTAACAAATTTGTCATTGTTATCCTAACCGATTTCCAAATTACTTACAATATGTAGATTATTTCTTAGCTGACAGAATCTATCACATTACATAGAATTTCGGAACGCATCACTGCCAAGGAGGGGATCCCAGTAAAGTCTAAGTCGCGCAAATTTCATACCGCCAATAAGAACGTGCAGCCCAAACAACTTTTTGATTTCGTTTGCATCAGTGGATTTAAAGTTGGTTGCATTATTCTGAATGGAGTATTAGTTTGTATTGAATGAAAATTACTTAAATAATTCGTCAGAAAATTTTTTTTTTGAAAAACGTATATGAACTTATACCGTTATCTTAAAAAACGTCTTCGCTTTCGTCAGTTTCAAATGGAATTACAGCACTTAGGTTATGTTAGGTTTATGTGGCACTTAGACCTATTTAGGTCCATTGTGATACAACGTATATTATCTACCTCAACTCTGTAGATGGGACTGACCAACGATACGCGGTTGTTCTCAAACGGTCCCCCATCTACGTACTAACCACGCCCAACGTCGTTTAATTACGGTGATCTGACGAGAACCGAATACTTTGAAATAAATTTTTTTATTCATTGATAAATATCTACTTACATACTAGACAAAAATGATTAAACCTAACTTAAAATTAACAGGATACTTATTCTTATTTATTGGTCCTTATGCGAACGCTCTAAACTTAACTATATCTTAGAATTATTGCCTTTCGGCCTACGAACTATTTTCCGAACTAATCTTACATATATATTCCTCGTGAAAATTTATTAAAACTCGGTTTCATTATTGAGATTTTATATAAAACAAATTACAAACTACCTATTCTACTTACTTAAACTACTTAACGTATTCTAACTATAATTAGGATTCTGAGCACTCGTTGCCTTGCGCAACAAGTGGTCAAAATCCCAATTGCTTTCCGAGCGCCTGGCAGTCGTCAACGTGCACACGCGCCGCCGTGAGCCGACTGAAGCCTTACAGCGTCAGTCAACTCCCAGAAGCACCACCACACGTTGGCGAGCCCGGCCTCTCCCAAAAACGCCCTAGCTGACTTAATCTAACTTATAAGCTAAGAGGAAGTTACCTAGAGTAACGCACCGTCCTGGGAGGGCATGTTGACCCCTCCCCCCTCAACAAGCCACCAAAATTCGGCGAATTGCTTTTCCGTGTCGAATCTATCCCTCTCCGATATTGCGGTACTAAAACGGAGGAGCTCATGAGCATTGGCGACGTCCCCGTCATGGAGGAGCCGCTTATCTCTCGCGCTGCGGTAGCGATGGTATAAGACCGGAATACCATCCCTCGTCTGTACCAGCCCTTTTGCATCAATATGGATAAATGCCTCTGGCGGGATAAAGCCAGACCGGAGTGTACTCTCAATGTACATTTCATTGGGGTAGTAAGCCCCAAATATCAGACTATTGTCGCTGGCCATCGCCCTTGCAACGTGCCTTCGAGTGACCTTAATGAGGAAATTGTCAATCCTATTCAACTGAGCCCCATCGTATAGGACCTTGTTGGGATAGTATTTTATATAGTTGGATTCAGGCGTTCGGAACAATCGGAGACAGGTCCTAAGACATTGTCTCTCCAAAACCCGAATCTTTTCCATATAACTAGGCGCTATATTAAACCACAATGGACAGCCATAAGCGATGATCGGCCTTATACGGGCCACGTAGCAAATGACCTTCACTCTGGAGTCAAGTTGACTGCTATGAAACAGTCTCCTTGTCAGAGCATAAGCCCTCTTGGCCCCAGCAAGACAAGCAACTATATGTCTATCGAAATAAAGATACTGGTCAAGCCTGATACCTAGATATCTAACTACGCTTCTCACCGCCAATGGCTGCCCATACTGTCCAATAATGGCCAATTTCTTCCAGTTTTTTCTGGTATCCCTAGAGGCCCCAGCCAATGGAGTTCTGAACAAGATTGTTTCCGTCTTCTGAAAGTTGATTTTCAACTTCCAGTCGTCGCAATATCGCTTAATTTGATCGAAGTCACGCTGCAAAAGGATATTAATGACCTCGATTTTAGAACCTGATCTGTATGCCACCAAATCGTCGGCATACGCTATAGCATGTCTGAGTGAACCCACCAGATAACTCGTGTAAATGTTAAACAGGATCGGAGAATTGACCGCCCCCTGCTGTAAACCGTTTTTAATTTGAAAGACTCTGCTCGAAGTCACGTTGCCACATTTGACTACGAACTTCTTTCCCATAAGCATATTATAAATTACATATAGCAAAGGTTTGTGCATCCCCCGCCTGGTCAACTTGTAGAAAAGTCCCTCTAACCATACGGTGTCGAAAGCCTTCTCAAAATCAACCAGACAAGCACCCGTGCATTGGTTCTTGCATTTATTCCACTGAATGTCGGAAACCAGTTTCGACGCGGCATGAATAGTGTCATGCCTCGCCCTGAAACCAAACTGGTTGTCCGGGATTATGTTATTGTCCTCGACCCACTTTAACAGGGCTCTATTGACAACCTTTTCAAAGACCTTGCTAATATTCGGAAGTAAGCTAATTGACCGGAGATTGGCAGGGTTCGTCCTATCTTTACATTTTTTCGGGATAGGGTGTACCACAGCTACCTTCCAATGCGCCGGATAATGTGCATTATTCAGCGCATTGTTAAACAGCGTGGTGAAAATATCTACAGCCTCCAAAGGCAGGTGTCTCAATACGACGTTTGGGACACCATCCATCCCCGCCGACTTTTTATTCTTTAGTGACTCGAAGATGCACAGAAGATCATTCTTCGACACGAACAAGTGCGATGCATCTCGGCCATTGGCGACAACTGCATTAGCATGGTTTTCATCAGTGAACACGGTGAAACCGTTATTCTCAGATCGCCAATTCTCAAGTTCGGTGCGCAGATAGAAATGGCTCACCAGAGCCCTATTCTCAATGTCGTGGTTACGGCGAACAGGATTGTTCACCGTATACACGGCCTCGAAACAAGCGCCCAGCAAATCCACTTCCTCCTGTGGGTCCTCGACCACGAAAAAATCGTCGTTTGAAACGACACTTTCTGGACTTATTCCAGCAGTCAGTACTGTCTGTCTGTTCTCTGCTGTCTGGGAGATTCGAACACAAGGAATATCATTGTGATCTTTCCTCCTGAACAACTTATTTATCTGTGGGAACATATTCGGACTACAGGTTTTAATAGCCCGAATTTTATTGCCCCAATACAGACTTACAGATTTTCTGTAATTTTCTTTTATCAGCTGTTTCAGGATTCGGATCTCTGACTTCAGCATCCTTACCTCCGGGTCGTCGCGATCAGTAAATTGCCTGTACAGCCGTTTAAGCCTCGAGAGCAGTCTACTTTTCTGTCGGTATAGTGCGTCGATTGTAGGGTTTCTGTACTTTTCTGTCTGGTCGTCGTCGGAACGTCCTACCCGAGGAATAGTTCGTTCCATAGTTCGTTTGATGGCGTCGTTCATTTGCAATAAATGCCGATCAATATCATCATTTGTCATGTTACTGTTTGTCGGTGGGTCGATCCCACTCGAACGTAAATCTCGCTTTAAAAATCTGGAGAAGCGCGACCATTGTGCCCTCCGATAATCGAATGAACACACTGCTTCGTACTCCTCCAGCAGCGTTTGCTCGTTCGGGATCCGTATTGCGGCGGCGAGTCCGTAGTGGTCACTATCGTACTCAAACGCACGTAAACAGTTCCGCGTGTATTGGTCTATGTTTGTCAGTTGAAGTCTTGCGTCCGTTAAGGCCAAGTCCAGGAAAGCACCGCTTCTTGGGAAGGAAGGGATATCCGTCGCGTACAACTCGAGTTTGTACTCAATCATATTGAGGCGCCACCAGTCGTGAAACTGGTTGCCCCTGCCTTCGGTTTTCAACAAATTGGCAAGTGACGTTCTTTTCTCGATCCTGACTAGTGAATTAACGTTCACAGCAAGGATCTTTAAGTTTCCCTCATCCAGCGCAGCCATTAGACTTATGGCACACCAGACCCCACAAACAGCTCCGAATATATAAAGTCAATTCGGGCCGCTTGTTCATTTAATTGTTTCTGGAACTTATCGATCTTCCCATGCAGAGACAGAAGGATCGATTTTAAGTCCAGATCCACCTCTGGTGCCTTTTGGGCTACCATTGGTTGGTTTGATGTCATGTGGGCTTGACCCGGTCCAGCTGCCATTTGGGCAAAGGACACGTTGGGTGCCACAAAATTTGCGAACGAGCGACTCTTCTGACGCCTATCATCTTCAGACTGCTGTTTGCGGGCCTGGACTCTCTTTTTCAATTCTTGGTACTTTGGACAACCCCTGAAGTTGGCGGGATGGCCAGAGTTCCTGCAGAGCACACAGGAGAGTACACTCCGGTCTTCGACTCTCTCCTTACCTAGAGAGCATTCACCATGCATGTGGTCCCTATCGCACTTGACACATCTAAACTGCATGTTGCAGTTAGCTGCGGCGTGCCCGAACCTTTGGCAGCGCATACATTGAAGTATGCGATCTGATCGTTTTAATTTCTCCCATCTTACAGCATGATAATACAGGTAGCGGATATTTCGCAGCCTGTCAATTTTGCTGTCAGGAGTAAGCTGGACCAGGAAGAATGGTAAGTACCGGTTACCACCCCTTGCCACAGCCGAGGAAAACGGCTTAACCGCCACGAACTTGAGGTCGTCGCTTTCAAAATTTTTAAGCTCTTTCTCGAGCTCCTCTGTTTTAATTGAGGGATCGATTCCCTTTAATACCACGGTTTTTAGCTTTTGCTCCCTTGGGGTGTACGTAAAGTACTCGGTCTTAACCTCTCCCAGGGCGGCACGAACCCTATGGTACTCCTCTATTTGTTCACATAAAATTACGTGCTTGTTGGCTGCAAGCCTTTTTACATGAAAATTTTTAGTTATTAGCTTACATAACCTTATGCTATCTAAAATCTCAAAATTACTTACGTTTGTAGGTGGAATTTTTACCTTTGTTTGTTTCTTTTGTTGCTGCCTTAATCTGCTTTTGCTGCTTTGATTGTTGTTGTTGTTCTTGCTGTTGGTGCTGTTGTTGTTGTTGTTGTTGTTGTTGTTGTTGTTGTTGTTGTTGTTGTTGTTGTTGTTGTTGTTGTTGTTGTTGTTGTTGTTGTTGTTGTTGTTGTTGTTGTTGTTGTTGTTGTTGTTGTTGTTGTTGTTGTTGTTGTTGTTGTTGTTGTTGTTGTTGTTGTTGTAGCCGTTGTTGCTGCTTCTCCTGCAGCTGCTGCTGTACTTGCTGCTTGAGCACAGCTTGTTGTTGCTGTTGCTCCAGCTTCTTTATGCGCAACTGGTCGCGCTTCTCTAGTAGCTCTTTTATGAGCTTGTCCAGCTGCGCCTCCTCGTCCACTTCTTCGTCCATTTGGACGACTTCCTCATCATCAACCTGTAGGTCCCTGAAGGAATTTCCTTCTCCGACGTACCGGTCATTTCCACCCTCAAATTCGTAAGAGCTGGAATTTTCGCAATCATCATCGGTTGCAGCCGCCGATGATGCCACATTGTGACCTGCCAAGTTAACCCTTCTCTTGGCCGAAAGATTCGGCTTCGGCTTTAACTTGCGTCGCCTCTTCTCAACCTTTCTGAGCTCCTCGCTTACATTTACCGCTTCTGGTGTTTTTCCTGCTACCATTGATGATATCATTGCTGTTGCTGGTGTTACCTGCGAGACCACCCGCCTGGTCAACGACCGAACCGCTGTTGTTGTTGCCAACTCATTTTCATTTGCAGCTACTGCCCTTGGCGTACATACTGCTGCTGCTGCTGTTGTTTTTGTTGTTGTTGTTGTTGTTGTTGTTGTTGTTGTTGTTGTTGTTGTTGTTGTTGTTGTTGTTGTTGTTGTTGTTGTTGTTGTTGTTGTTGTTGTTGTTGTTGTTGTTGTTGTTGTTGTTGTTGTTGTTGTTGTTGTTGTTGTTGTTGTTGTTGTTGTTGGTGCTGCTGCTGATGTTATAGCTGCTGCTGTTATTGCTGCTGCTGCTCCTGTTGTTGCTGGTCTTGCTGCAGATATTTTTTTTGCCAGCTCGCGTGTTTGCACCACGCGTCGCAACGGCACACCCACACCCGTACGCGGGACCACCGTTTTTCCGGGGTCCATCGCCTACCGTCACTTTTTATTCTCCACTTTTGTTTTTACACTTTTGTTGACTCTAGTTGTTTCTCAAATAAATAAAACAAAATTTTTCCCGGCTGAGAATCGAACCCACGCTTTCGACGTCAGAGTCTGACACTTAGTCTACTGAGCCAATTGACTATAAGAATTAAATTTGGCTAATCACCACTATATCGCACTTGCTTGCTTTAAATCTTCCGTAACTAGCCGTCCTGTCTCTTCGAGAGTTGCGGAACGACTGAGAGTTTGCACTGAATGTAGATTCTAATGTACACCAATTTTACCAACAATTTAAGTGCATAAACAAATAAACAATAACAAATATGTAACTAAGAAATGAAATTATATATATTCACAATCACAAAAATCTAAATTTCACAAGTCTTACCTGCTATTATAACACTAATCACAATCAATAATTAAATCACTTTTTGAAATTTCTGATTGACACTCAGACCACTTCCAAAGATTGCGCCAAACTGAAGATTTATATCCACTCAAATACCCATACATAGACAAAACTTGAATGGGGACATGTTTTTTAACGGTAACAAAAAGAGAGCAAATAATTTCATGAATAAACACGTATGCTATAGACGTTAGAAATACTTGTACCTACATTTAAATGTACGCCACTCGCCAAAGGGTTAATCCTCAAAACAAAATCACCGTAAATACAAAAAATCAAAAATCTCATAAAAACTTAGTTTTAGTAATTTTCAATTTTCTCAAAAACTAGAAAACATAAAACCATTCGGTTTTTTTTGTTCGATTATAAATTCATAGTAACATTGACCACAACCCAATTTAGCACTTCATTTTACAATTTTGAAAAAAATTGGTCAAAACTTTATTTTCATTGTTTTTATCAAAATTTTGAGTTTTTCAAAAGCTATTGGCATAACTTATTTATAGTCTAGTCGAAATAGACAAAAAAAAGTCATAACCTAGGGAAAATTCGCATAGAGCTGAAAATTGGTAGAGACGTTAAATACATCATTATAAATAAAATGTCAAAAGTCCCCATCGATCCTACTTCTGCAAAAAAAATTATTCAAGGTCAAACGTACCAAATTGAGGTTTTTTCCATTTTTCTCGAAAACGGTAAGTTTTATCGTGAAAATAGGTCAGACAAAAGTGTAGATCATACAATTCTCTACAAAAATGGTTCAGTCACTTTTTCTCTTACGACTCACCATTCGTGATTTAATAATTAGAAAATTCATATTTTACATAATATGCACAATAAAAGACTATACTGTCAGTCCCTAATTCCGTTTGTCGGTAACCTTGAGCAACATCTGCTAGCTACGTCATTGTTCGAGTGTGGAGGGTCGCACACCTGCCTACTTTTTAAGGAAGCAAACGAAATGACTATGGATACTATAGATACCCACAATATTTTCATATGGTGTCTATTGCAAAGGAATTTATAAGAGCTGAACGTATGGGAGATTGGCGAGCTCATTTGAATTGCGTTAAAGAAATGATTCCTTATCTTACCACAGTTTTAATGTGGTGGGTCGTGCTCTACTGAATATAATTAATTATTCGTTGACAAGTGGTGTTTTCCCTAGTACATGGAAAACATCTTTTATAATTCCTGTACAAAAAATCGCAAATTCCATAAAAAACGAACACTTCCGCCCAGTAAATATGCTTCCAATGCATAAGAAGATTTTGGAAAAGGTGGTGCATATTCAATTGGAAAAATACGTTGAGGACAATAATATACTACTTGAAGAACAATCGGGATTCAGAAGAAAATACTCGTGCGAGTCAGCTTTAAATTGCATCATTGCTGACTGGAAGGAAAAACTTCACAACAAGAAAAAAATAGCTGCTGTATTCTTGGATTTGAAGAGAGCTTTCGAGACGGTAAATAGAGGCATATTACTTGAAAAGCTTTATGGATATGGGGTAAGAGATGTGGAGTACGAATGGTTTAAATCATATTTAATAGATCGCAAGCAGCTAGTAAAATTTAATAATGAGTTATCCAATCCATTAAAAACAGAAATTGGAGTATCACAGGGGTCCATATTGGGACCTCTTTTGTTTTTATTGTATATAAACGATATCAAAAATGTTGTAATAAATTGTCACATTAAGTTATTTGCGGATGATGGACTCATGTATGTAGAAACAAATGCACTTAGTGAGAGTATTACTAAACTTTTGGAAGATATACATAATATAAAAAAATACCTAAATATGAATAAACTCAAATTAAATGTAGAGAAAACTAAAATAATGGTATTACCTAGAAATTATTCTTTAAATAAAATTGATGAATTTGAATGTGTTAATGAGACGAAGTATCTAGGAATTGTAGTAGATAGTAATTTAAACTTTAAAGTTCATTTTGAAAACATTTGTAAAAAAAATTCTATAAAAATCGGTTTCTTTCGGAGAAATAGAAAGAAATTATGCATTCAAATGGCAATAAAAATGTACAATACCGTCATCAAACCCCATTTTGAATATTGCTCTACAATATTATTAATTGGGTCTGTCGGTATGATGCACACAATGCAAACATTACAAAATAAGGCAATGCGTTCAATTCTCCATTGCAATAGATACACTCCAATAAGTATAATGTTAGAAATGTTAAAATAGTTGACTATCAAACAACATATAATAATGAGTACTATGCTATTTATATTTAAAATTAAAAATAATTGATTGCCCATGTATTTAAAAAGACGTTTGTCCACAAGAGCTAACTCTCATTCATACAACCTAAGAAATAATAACGATTTTAACTTGCAACTATATAGAGATAATAAAACGCAAAATATGTTATTCTATAAGGATATACAAATTTTCAATAATCTGCCGAATGATGTAAAAGTAGAATCCAATATTAAAACATAGGGACGGGCTACAGTCCACTTGGGCGAACTGTTGGATACCCTGTTCTCATTCCTATCCCTCATAAGTGCGCGTAACAAAAATCTAAGTATGGTTGAATTGTTAAGAACGCTCTACATATTTTGTTATATAACATTTAAAGAATTTTATCAAAAAAAACGCTCCCTAGCTCAAACTTGGGTGTTTCAATAAAATTGTTTTATTTAATTGTGGGCGTGTCAGTAGGCGGATTAAAAAAAATTAACACATCAGCATAAAGCGGCCCTAGAGAGTATATATTATAAATTTCAGCTCCCTAGCTCAAACTTTGAATTTTCAAAAAAAAAAATTAATTGTGGGCGTGTCAGTGGGCGGATTTTGAAAATATTTACAAATGAGCATAAAGGGCCCATTGAGAGTATATATTACAAATTTCAGCTCCCTAGCTTAAACTTTGGATTTTCAAAAAAATTGTTTTATTTATTTGTGGGCGTGTCAGTGGGCGGATTTTGAAAATTTTTTATCCCGAGCAGTTTTAGGAGGCATACATCATATATAAAAAATTTCAGCTTTCTAGCTCAAAATTCGATTTTTTCCAAAATTTTGGTTTCTTGAGTTTGTGGGCGTGTCTGTGGGCGGATTTCAAAAATTCGTAAACTTGATTATTTCGGGACCCTAGAGAGTATATGGTTAAAATTTCAGCTCTCTAGGTCCAGTTTAAAGGCCTAATTTTTGCCGACAGACGGACGGACGGACGGACATGGCTAGATCGACATTACTATCGATGCTGATCATAAATATAGTAACTTTTAGGGGTCTACGTATTGCCCGTATTAAGGTATGTTACAAACTATGCGTCAAAATTAATATACCCTTAGAATAGGGTATACAAATTTAAATATGCTGTAATATTATTTGTAAAAAAACAATTATTAAACTCAAAATGCAACACGTAAATGATAATTATAAAAAATGTAATGTAAACATGTAAAATCGAAAAAGTGGCATTATTGCTAAATTAACTGAAATAATAATAATAATAATAATAATAATATCTTCATGCGTCAGGACATGCAATTTATATCTACAAGATATGATGCAATTAGAGAACTTGATGGATCCTACTGTTTATCAAAGATTTATCGAAGGATTTTTCACTTTAGACGTTCTAATAAATTAAATTGTGGAACTTGGACGGATATGATGATGAAGTGTATACAAACCGATGGAGGTGTTGCTCGAGGGAGAAGTACTCAAGAAAGTGTCATTAGTAAATGGGTTTATGGCATGCATACGATGAATACTGTGTGTGAAGGATTGGAAGATCTCGCTGATGTTAGAATGGACACAACAGACCACAATGTGGATGCAAGCGATTCTCGTGTAATGAGAGATATTGAAGATATTAATAAATTTGCGGAGTGGCTCTTATCACATGATCCATTCACTGTGATTCCAAAAATTATCTCCATTGCCAGCGGAGTCGTCGGCGATGATAAAATTAATAGTCATAAAGCTCGTGCAGTTTATGAGCAAAATGACTGGCCAAACGTTTAATAATATTAAATTAAAACGCGCTGATAGAGTACTTCCTCTTTTAAGTGCAAATAGCGTCATAAAAGTATATGGTGAAAAGGTGCCTATAGAGCCTGTATTATTATTTCAACGAATGAGCATTACTAAGACATTTGAAGATGAACTTGAAACATTCTTCGCATATGAATTAGCTCCTTACCCATTATCACTCTTTGATGCAGTGGGAATGCGTAAAACTATGAAATCAGCTCTTTATAGTTGCTTTGGATGTTTAAACTTCGAAATTGATAACACAAATGCTATCTACTTCATCGATGGAGGGTATCTATTGCACCGTGTTGTATGGGATCGAGATGAAACATTTCATATTATTTTTGAAAAATATGTTCAGTATGTACAAAGATATTTTTATTTATTTTTTATTATTATTATTATGTTGGTACTGTTATACGATTGTATTTGATGGTTATACTAATCATACGAAAAATATTAAAGCTGCAGAACAACGTCGTCGGAGTATAAAAACATCTTCATCTGTTGATATCGTTTTTAATCGATCTATGAAAGTTCCAACAAACCAACAACAATTTCTTGCAAATACTTACAATAAGTCTCGCTGTATTTCAATGTTATGTGAACAATTTACAGCTGCTGATATTCGAATAAAACAAGCTGAAATAATGATGCTGATTTCCTTATAACTGAAACAGCAATAGAACAATGGAAAAGTTCAAATACACCTGTCGTTGTTGGGGAAGATGTTGATTTGTTGATATTACTGACTGCACGGACTCCAAATGATATAATTATTTACTTTTTGAAACCTGGGAAAGCTCAAGTACAATCAAGAATATTATTCATCAGGAAGTCTGACTGCATATCCGAAATGTCAAGCTCATATTTTATTTTTACATGCAATAACTGGTTGCGATACTACATCAGCAATTTTTAAAAGAGGTAAAATAGCAGTATTTAAATTGTTCGAAAAACGTAATGATTTAATTGATTGTGCAAAGATTGGCTCTTCTCCACACGACATCGTTACAAATGGAATTCGTTTTCTTCTTACAATGTATGGTGCTCCAAAAAAAATTGATTCCATAGACAAATATAGATATTTGAGATTTGTAAAATCAGAATGAAACAGTACAGTTGTCTTGTCTGCCTCCAACACCTGCCATTCAACACTTGTATCGTGTGTATTATCAAGTTCAAGTGTGGCTAGGCAATGAGCTGGACCCAGAAGGATGGGGTTGGAAATTAACTGATAGTTATTTGGAGCCAATTCAAACTCTACTCCCGCCAGCTCCAGAAAAACTGCTTAATACTATTTTTTGTAAATGCAAGACGGATTGTAGTAAGAATTGTGGCTGTCAAAAAGTGGGATTATTTTGTTAGCCAGTATGCATCAATTGTCAGGGTCAGACTTGCTCCAATATTGAAACAAATATAAAAGATGAAAATATTTATGATATTAATGAAGACACAATTGATGCATCCCTTTTCTTAGAACAGCGAACAGAAATTCTGCAAGAAAAAGAAAATGAAGACGAATAAATAATTGTCGAAGTAGAATTAGAAAATTATATAATTAGCGGTGGTTCAATGGTTATTGTGTCGGACTACTAATCGAAAGGTCCTCGGTTCAATTCCCGCCGGGGCCAAGTAACATCTTGAGTTTCTTTCCAATCCCGCACCTCTTGCGAACGTCTGACAAACATCCAAGAGTATCAATTGTCATGAGAAGATTCTCAAATTCGCCGTTCGGATTCGGCGTAAAATTGTAGGTCCCTTCCACTTCGCAAAGTAAGTGGTTGGAGGAAGCTAGGTTTTGGGCCCTCTATGGGCCGTTAATGCCTAATATTTATTTTTTTCTAATATAATAACATTTAGAAGAAAACAACCTATTCCACTTTGATCATTAGCATTATTTCAATCAATAGGATAAGATCTGAGCAAACTTTCTTTATTACAATAGATCGTGGAGTATACCTACTGGGGAAAGCACGTTAAAAAAAATGCGGCAAGTACATTACCTCATAGGAGGTACGGAAATGTGTGCATATTATGTAAAAGGGTGGCAACGGTGTAGACGTTAGTGTGTTGGCTTGTGACCCGTGCGGTGCAGGTTCAATCCCCATGGGGAACAACAACATACGCCACCCATTCACAGGCCTCTACACCAAAAGGAGGATTTCTGCCTGGTAGTACAATGGACCGTTACCCAGTCTGAATGCTCTGAGATTTAAATTTCCTTTTTTAATAAAAAAAAAAATATGTAAAATATGAATTTTCTAATTACATATTAAAACCGCGATATCTCACGAATGGTGAGTCGTAAGAGATAAAGTGACTGGACTATTTTTGTAGAGAATTGTATGATCTACACTTTTGTCTGACCTATTTTCACGATAAAACTTAGCGTTTTCGAGAAAAATAGAAAAAACCTTAATTTGGTACGTTTGACCTTGAATAATTTTTTTTGGAGAAGTAGGATCGATGGGGACTTTTGACATTTTATGATCTATTTAACGTCTCTACCAATTTTCAGCTCTATGCGTATTTTACCTAGGTCAAATTTGACTGGACTATTAGTTTGTATTTAGGATTATAGAACAGATTTTTGGCTTTTAAAACGGGTGGTGTACTTTATTGTAAGTGATGCCGTTGTTTTTTAAGACGAGATAGAACCCCCCCCCCCCCCACCCCTCCCATAACACCGTTATCAATTTTTGGCGCCCTAGTTGTCGTACTCTCCCCGAGGTCATTGACTGCAAAAAAATAGAAAAAGATCTTCCAGTGTCAAAATAATATATGATTCAAAAGAAACTTGTATTTGAACCACTCTGTGCGTGGTTCACGCAGGGGTAGCCATGGGCGGTATTTTGTTTGCCCATGCCATTGATACATATATTATCCACTTAATAATTGTTTTTTTTTTTATTAAAGTGCCATTATGGCTAGTTGTGCATTTTTATTCCTTAATGCCTTTCAGAGAATTTGAAGCGGATATAAAACCAATTCACAAGCATTGTACCTGACTGAATGAAATTAATTAGAATACGTAAAAAACACAACAAAAAATAATTCAACTGAAAGGAGATATTTCAATTAATGAAAAATGCTGCTGGGCAGTTTTTGTTCCTATAGTGCGAGTACGAGGCTATATTTATTGTCTTTCGGATAGTTTCAACCCTTGGCTGCAGGTCCTCGTCATAGTGAACCATTGTGCATTTATTAATGGGCTTTTTGAAGGATTATGAAAAACACAAGTTTCCATGAAATTGAGAGGCAAAATGTATCCAAATTTAAGCCAGTGCTGGATTAGTACGTTTAATACACTCTCACATGCCATTCGTTTGGTAAGAGTGTTGATTAATTAGAAGGTAGCAGCAGCGATTTATATGGTTTACAATTAAAATTGCATACCCCTGTTTAACCTAACCTAACCTAATGGGCTCTCGACCGGTGAGTAGTCTCTTCCTGAGATACTGCAGCCTTGCTATGCTCCCACGCAATTCCGGGAACGCTGCCTACAGTTGGTCAGACCGCGATGTTTTGGTCTTTGATACTGGAGGTCCAGTCTTCGTTGTTGTCACGAAAACGGGGCTGGGAGTCGAAGATTTTCTTCGGTGGAGCATTATTGTTCCTTCGGTCGATGTGGGTGAGCCACTGTAGTCAACGTAATTTAGCTTTTCAGACTACATCTTCATCTTGGTACATCTCATAAAGTTCGCAGTTGAATCTTCTCCTCCATTCGCTCTCCTCTCACATAGCCCCGAATATCCGTCAGAGTACCTACTTTCGTACTTTCAAAACATTCCAAACACACGCATTTTCGACCTAGGAGCTTGATGCCAAACTCTGTCAACCCTTAGAAACATCAAGCGCAGCCAGCTTACTTTCACCACCGCGGTAAGGGGATTGGTTCCACTTAACATAAGTCATCAACGTGGTCCCGTTACTGCTAAAATCGGCGCTGCCGGTCATTAAGAAGTTTTTAAGATTCAATTCGTGGGACTTTGTAGTATTTTCTGCCTCAATTTTTGGCCGTATGAATATTTCGCAAGATTTATGTGGGCATTGCAGCCATATCTGACTCGTTTGAACTTGTTTCCTCTGATGGACTGACCTTGTAACACCTCTCGTTTGTCTTGGGTTTGATACTTACTTTTAAATTCAATTTTTATTGGTTTTTAGATGTCAACTTACATACTAGACAAAAAAGATTAAATCTAACTTAAAAACATTGGGACGGGCTACAGTCCGCTTGGGCGAACTGTTGGATACCCTATTCTTATTCCTATCCCTCATAAGTGGGCGTGACAAAAGTTTAAGTATGGTTGAATTGTTAAGAACAATCTGCATATTTTGTTATATAACATTTAAAGGATTTTATCGAAAAAAACGCTCCCTAGCTCAAACTTGGGTGTTTCAATAAAATTGTTTTATTTAATTGTGGGCGTGTCAGTAGGCGGATTTAAAAACAATTAACACATGAGCATAAAGGGCCCCTAGAGAGTATATATTATAAATTTCAGCTCCCTAGCTCAAACTTTGGATTTTCAAAAAAAGTTTTTTTAAATTGTGGGCGTGTCAGTAGGCGGATTTTGAAAATATTTACACATGAGCTTAAAAGGCCCCTAGAGAGTATATATTATAAATTTCAGCTCCCTAGCTCAAATTTTGGTTTTTCAATAAAATTGTTTTACTTATTTGTGGGGCACGCCCACGGATTTTGAAAATTTTATATCCCGAGCAGTTTTAGGAGTCATAGATCATATAAAAAAATTCAGCTTTCTAGCTCAAAATTCAATTTTTTCCAAAATTTTGTTTTTTTGGATTTTGTGGGCGTGTCTGTGGGCGGATTTCAAAAAATTCGTAAAATTGATTATTTCGGGACCCTAGAGAGTATATGGTTAAAATTTCAGCTCTCTAGGTCCAGTTTAAAGGCCTAATTTTTGCCGACAGACGGACGGACGGACATGGCTAGATCGACATTACTATCGATGCTGATCATAAATATAGTAACTTTTAGGGGTCTACGGGCAATACTAATTTATGTTACAAACTATGCGTCAAAATTAATATACCCTTAGAATAGGGTATAATTAGCAGGATACTTATTCTAGATTATTTATCCTTATGCGGACGCCCTAATTTTAAGAATATCTTATAATTATTGCCTTTCCGCCTAACTGAGTTTGATACTCATTATTATGTTATGGACAAAGCATTTCATGCCCATGTGAATTATGTTCGTTATCGTGGAAACCGTTTAAATCTTCCCTTTTGGCTGTCGCTTATTGCCATAAGGTTTTTTTAGGCGTTCGTTCTATAACCACGTGGTTGGAGTACATGAAATGCCCGGATATGACACAATGGTCTGACAAATCTAGAGGCGATATCGTAAAACTTTGCATCGATCTCGAAAACTTTTGGCGTTTAGGAACTCACATCCATTAACAAGAATTTGCAGTTTCATTAAATCAGAATTTATATTTTTCTACAAAAGTATCTACAATAGGTGCCTTCTTTGTATATTTTTATTTGGTCGAAAGATGTCTTTACTATACAAGGGCTCTCTTCAACACATGTATCATGTTAGATTAATCTTAAAATATCCGAAACTCAAGGCTATAAGACAGACATCCTCCTGGAATATTAAATTTAAAATTATACGTGACAAACAAAAGAGGAAGGTACGTCCATATTGTACCGAGAATATTTAAGAAACATTCGAGTTACTCGTACGTGATTTTGATGTAATAATAGCATTTTGGGTGAATTATTTCGATAATTTGTTGTATCTTACGGCGGGCGGCTTGAAGAATAACACTTTCCGGGTTTCAACATTTTTCGATATTTCCACTTCTGAATAGTAAGAGCGAAAATTGTTCAATTTGTATCTTTGCTTTATTGTATAAATAAAAATACGCGTGTGTATAGTTCGGCTTTCAGCTTAACAAAAAGAGATATTTTAATGTGGCTATGGAAGTTGACTTGTATTTTTGTGCACTATCAAAGGCCTGTTGACCTAGAGCCTGTCCGGAGTACGATGTCAATGTTGGGCTCCGGGATTTTAATACCAAAAAAATGAGAAAAACATCTTAGGCGGAAACTGGTTTAACAGGCTAAGGATCCACACGGAAATCGAAATCACGCAGTCGAAACATAGCTTCTTCGAAACAGCGACGGAAACCTAGTCACCGAAGCGCAGAGAATAGTAGATTTGCTTAAGCAGCACGCAGCTGTAAAATGGGCGGCATGTAGAGAGACTGATAGGGCAAGAAGAAAACCCATGTCCACTCAGAAGAAAGAGGTATAGAATCAGTATAGATCAAAACACGCGGAACTGTTTGCGTGCGTTTGAGTACGATAGTGACCACGAATGTAAGCACGAATAGACGCGTTTTTTCAATCGTCCAGCTAAAGTGAGCTAATACGGTGTGCTAATCGGAAAATAATCTAAATATTTATCATAAAACCTAAGTCACAGTGGTTATAAAACTTTGGCCGGTTACTGTATAACGAAAAACATTAATCCGCTTAAAAAGACTAAATTGTTTCTCGGTCCATAATTCGTTTATTGCTACTGTCGACATTTTAAGTTTTGTTTTTGCACTACCACCACGCAAAAGCAGTTCTCTCGGTCATCAAAATGTCCCCTCCGAACCTTCGCTCAAGAGTCATCTGTTCAAAAGGCTTACCACCAACGCCTACACAACCCACACAATCATCCTCACCCGCAGTAGAACAAGCGAATAGCGACACTGCCCTCCTTACCGTCAAGGTCTTAGAAGAACATCTTGCGAAGCAGGCTGAAATATTGCGACTTGGGTTCGTCGAAGAAATCTCCAAAATGCAAAATGAGTTTCTTCTTAAGATTGAGGAAATTAAAACAACTTGGAGTCAGCGTTTAAACGAAATGCACAGCATAATCACCAGCATAGTTGAACGCATCGATCTACATGAAAACACCACCAACACCACCACACAATTGCATAATGCAGAAATTGTAGCTCTTAAACGGCGATGTGATGCTCTGGAAAGGAAGGAAATAGCATGTGACGCAGTACTCTTTGGAGTACCAGTACTCCCAAATGAGAATATTAAAAGCTTATTCAACCGACTCTGCCACACCATCGACTGTAAGCCGCCGCTCTTGCTAAATGCCTTTCGCACAAAAATGGGCAACAATAACAACAACACTGCAACATCTCCTATTGTGTTAAAGTTCAGCAACCCACAAGAGAGAAACGCCGTTCTGATGGCTGCAGCGAATTACCGCAAACATCACAAGACCGAATTACGTCTCCATGATCTTGGCATTGAATCGGATAACAGCTGTTATCTCCGACGTTCCGACGACGACCAGACAGAAAAGTACAGAAACCCTACAATCGACGCACTATACCGACAAAAAAGTAGACTGCTATCGAGGCTTAAACGGCTATACAGACAATTTGCTGACCACAAAGACCCAACGAGGTTAGAAAGCTGAAGTCAGAGATCCGAATCCTGAAACAGCTGATTAAAGAAAATTACAGAAAATCTGTAAGTCTGTATTGGGGCAATAAAATTCTGGCTATTAAAACCTGTAGTCCAAATATGTTCCCACAGATAAATAAGTTGTTCAGGAGGAAAGATCACAATGATATTCCTTGTGTTGGAATCTCCCAGACAGCAGAGAACAGACAGACAGTACTGACTGCTGGAATAAGTCCAGAAAGTGTTGCTTCAAACAACGATTTTTTCGTGGTCGAGGACCCACAGGAGAAAGTGGATTTGCTGGGCGCTTGTTTCGAGGCCGTGTATACGGTGAACAAGCCTGTTCGCCGTAACCACGACATTGAGAATGGGGCTGCTGAATGGTGAGCCACTTCTATCTACGCACCGAACTTGAGAATTGGCGATCTGAGAATAACGGATTCACCGTATTCACTGATGAAAACCATGCTAATGCAGTTGTCGCCAATGGCCGAGATGCATCGCACTTGTTCGTGTCGAAGGATGATCTTCTGTGCATCTTCGAGTCGCTAAAGAATAAAAAGTCGGCGGGGATGGATGGTGTCCCAAACGTCGTATTGAGACGCCTGCCTCTGGAGGCTGTAGATATTTTCACCACACTGTTTAACAATGCGCTGAATAATGCACATTATCCGGCGCATTGGAAGGTAGCTGTGGTACACCCTATCCCGAAAAAAGGTAAAGATAGGACGAACCCTGCCAATTTCCGGTCAATTAGCTTGCTTCCGAATATTAGCAAGGTCTTTGAAAAAGTTGTCAATAGAGCCCTGTTAAAGTGGGTCGAGGACAATAACATAATCCCGGACAACCAGTTTGGTTTCAGGGCGAGGCATGACACTATTCATGCCGCGTCGAAACTGGTTTCCGACATTCAGTGGAATAAATGCAAGAACCAATGCACGGATGCTTGTCTAGTTGATTTTGAGAAGGCTTTCCATACCGTATGGTTAGAGGGACTTTTCTACAAGTTGACTAGCACAAACCTTTGCTATATGCAATTTATAATATGCTTATGGGAAAGAAGTTCGTTGTCAAAAGTGGAAACGTGACTTCGAGCAGAGTCTTTGAAATTAAAAACGGTTTACAGTAGGGGGCGGTCAATTCTCCGATCCTGTTTAACATTTACACGAGTGATCTGGTGGGTTCACTCAGACATGCTATAGCGTATGCCGACGATTTGGTGGCATACAGATCAGGTCCTAAAATCGAGGTCATTAACATTCTTTTGCAGCGTGACTTCGATCAAATTAAGCGATATTGCGACGACTGGAAGTTGAAAATCAACTTTCAGAAGACGGAAACAATCTTGTTCAGAACTCCATTGGCTGGGGCCTCTAGGGATACCAGAAAAAACTGGAAGAAATTGGCCATTATTGGACAAAATGGACAGCCATTGGCGGTGAGAAGCGTAGTTAGATATCTAGGTATTTGGCTTGACCAGTAGCTGTATTTCGATAGACATATAAAGTTGCTTGTCTGGCTGGGGCCAAGAAGGCTTATGCTCTGACAAGGAGACTGTTTCAAAGCAGTCAACTTGACTCTAGAGTGGAGGTCATTTGCTACGTGGCCCTTATAAGGCCGATCATCGCTTATGGTTGTCCATTGTGGTTTAATATAGCGACTAGTTATATGGAAAAGATTCAGGTTTTGGAGAGACAATGTCTTAGGACCTGTCTCCGATTGTCCCGAACGCTTGAATCCAACTATATAAAATGCTATCCCAACAAGGTCCTATACGATGTGGCTCAGTTGAATAGGATTGACAATTTCCTCATTAAGGTCACTCGAAGGCACGTTGCAAGGGCGATGGCCAGCGACAATAATCTGATATTTGGGGCTTACTACCCCAATGAAATGTAAATAGAGATTACGCTCCGGTCTGGCTTTATCCCGCCAGAGGCATTTATCCATATTGATGAAAAAAGGCTGGTACAGACGAGGGATGGTATCCCGGTATTATACCACCGCTTCCGCAGCGCGAGAGATAAGCGGTTCATCCGCGGCGAGGCTGTCGCCAATGCTCATGAGCTCCTCCGTTTTAGTACCGCAATATCAGAGAGGGATAAATTCGACACAGAAAAGCAATTCGCCGAATTTTGGTGGCTTGTTGAGGGGGGGGGGGGGGGGGGGGTCAACATGTCCTTCCAGGACGGTGCGTTACTCTAGGTAACATCCTCTTAGCTTATAAGTTAGATTAAGTCAGCTAGGGCGTTTTTGGGAGAGGCCGGGCTCGCCAACGTGTGGTGGTGCTTCCGGGAGTTGACTGACGCTGTAAGGCTTCAGTCGGTGTGTGCACGTTGACGACTGCCAGGCGCTCGGAAAGCAATTGGGATTTTGACCACTTGTTACGCAAGGCAACGAGTGCTCAGAATCCTTATTATAGTTAGAATGCGTTAAGTAGTTTAAGTAAGTAGAATAATTAGTTTGTAATTTGTTTTATATAAAATCTCAATAATGATACCGAGTTTTAGTAAATTTTCTCGAGGAATATACGACTATATGTAAGATTAGCTCGTAAAATAGTTTTTAGGCCGAAAGGCAATAATTATAAGGTTATAAGTTTAGAGCGTCCGCATAAGGACCAATAACTAAGAATAAGTATCCTGTTAATTTTAAGTTAGGTTTAATCATTTTTGTCTAGTATGTAAGTAGATATTTAACAATGAATAAAAAAATGAATTTCAAAGTCAAAGTCAAAGGTATAGAATCAGTCTACCTCCAAATCAGTTTTGAGTGACCTATTTAGAAGTTTTCTAGCTTCTAGTTGGTTTTTCTCGGATTTCTTCTATCCTGCAAAGTTATGGCTTCGCATTCGATTTGGGATTCGATATATCCGATATATCGATGTTCACTTACTGAGAATCTGGTTTGCCAAACACAAGCTAAATGTAAGTAAAAAACCAAACTGATGTAAGAATACAAGAATTCCCAGATTTTTAAATCTACTTTCACGATGGAAATTGCTTACGATTGAGACGATTCTTTAGTGGTTTTTTAATGAGAATTGTTTCAAGATAGAAGAGTTAATAATTTTAATTACACGGGTGTTTTAGTTGATTAAAATGTGAGTAAGTCCAAACATATTAAAATATTGAAGCAATATCTGCGCTTTCCTATCCGTAGTTTCTATCGTCTGAAAAAAATGTATGATAGCAGAACTTTAAGCACGGCCTACTTCGGTAGTTTCCATCAACTTCAATATGGAATATGTTGCTGGGAAGACGCCTACTAAGCAAAAATCCACCCTCTCCTCGATCTGCTAAATAGTGTGCGTTAAGGAAGACCTGCGGTGCTTACAATTTGACTCGCTCTATGCCATTCTTTAGATCCTTGAAAATCCTACCGGTCAGACATTTGTACTATTTTAAAGTCTCCAAGGTATTTTTTAATCAGAGGGGGCTATATGAAGAGCCCTATATACGACGCCCGTACTCTGCAAAGCAATCTTGACAATTATTTTGCTGTTCCCTCTTTTCGTACCACGCACTTATGAAACTTCTACTGCATTGTGTCTGTCAAATTGTTTAATACGGTTCCTATCGCTATTCGGTGTAACAGGTCTTTGTCAATGATCTTGAAAAAGTTAAGCTGTGGTTTCTGGGTTTCAATCACAGATTTTTTCCAAAAAATCATTGAACCTTTCTTTCATGATTAGTAATAGATTAGATTAGATTAGATAAGATTCTTTATTTCATGAAATATTTGTACAATAGTTTGTGTTTGAGAACACGAGCATGGCAGAAATAGCCGTCTGCCGGAATGTTTAGTAATATCATATGATCATAACCTCGTCGTCGTCTTTACGGTTTCAGTTAGAAACTGCCATCTTTTGCTAAGCTGAAAATTAGTTTGCTTCTAATAATAATAATAAATTAGTTAGGGTATATTACACTGCGACCTATTGGTCTATTGTGTCCCCTGCTTGTACCTCGTAGAGGTTTATGCCCTCTTTCAGAGCCCCCTCTAGACATACTTCTTTTGTGAAGTGTATCGGGGTATTGCTCTGATGTATCCTTGGTAGGTCACACTCCTTAGAGCACAGCGTCCAGTCCAGTTTCCTTAATGAATCTTAGAATGTGCTGTGGGTCCATGTATGTATGTCCTTGTCTGTTATTTGGTGCCTGCCCAAATATCTTATCCTTTTGTGGTCCAGTGGCCCACAGGTTTCCAGTATGTGGTCTGGATTTTCGGCCGTGAGGAGGCATGTTAGCATTCTTAGGTTGTTTTTGTTGAGGCTGATACAAGCTTTGAATTTTTGTTGGTTTAAGAGTTTCTATGTTTGCCTCAGACCTTGGAGGTTGAAAAAGGTTTTGGCCCTTATTTCTTCCGCCAGTCTCCTGAACTCTTCGCGTAGAGTGTGTTCTCCTATCCCGCAGGACGGTTGAGGACCTGTGAAGGGTTCCTCTGCCGCTTTTCTTGCCAGAGAGTCCGCTGCCTCATTGCCGGTAATGCCAATATAGCCCGGTACCCAGCAGATGGAAATTCTGTTATTCTTGCCTAGTCTGTTCAGTCCGTGTGGGCTTTACCACACGAATTTTGACTTGAAGACGTGGGCGTCAAGAGCCTTTATGGCTGCTTGAATGTCAGACATTATTGCTATGTTGCAATTCCTCTAGTTTTTCTCGAGGTTGATTCAAACGCACCTGTCTCAGGCACATATTTCTGCCTGGAAGATGCTTTTACATTTGCCCATGGATTCGTAGTGCTTGATTCCCGGCCCAAACACTCCTGCACCAGTTCCCTCCTGGGTCCTCGAGCCGTCCGTGTACCACTTTGTTGTGTGGTTGCTCAGTCCACAAGTTGTGGATTCCTTGCTCCAGTTCTCCTTATTGCTGAGCTTTATCTGGATATTCTTCTCGAAGTTGAACTTCCTGATGCTATCGTCCCTAGGTATGGCAAGAAGTGGGAGTTTTCTGAGTAAGTCACCGTGTTCTTTCGAACCGATGCATTTCCCTCTTCCAATTCCCTTTTTTCCATCCTTAGGATTGTTTTGTCTGCCGCGTTCATCGCCATGATGTGTAGAGGGTTTAATTTCAATAACACCTCCATGGCTGCGGTTGGGCATTGCTCCGGTAATGCACAGGGACGTCAGTCTTTGCACTTTGCTAAGTGTCTCTCTTGTTGTGGCTAGACTGTTTCGTTTCGCCCATGCTGATACTACCGCTGCGTATGTGAACATTGGTCTCACAATTGCAATGTACATCCATCGCAGGATGTTTGGGCTGCATTCCCATACCTTCGCCGCTAGGCTCCTACATATCATGAGAGCGCGGGTGACCTTCTTGGATATCCCCTCTGTATGTTTTCGCCAGAGGAGTTTACTATCTAGATGAAGTAATAGGTACTTTACTTCTTTGACTGGTATCAGTATCGTGCCTGATAGGCTAATGTCCTTAAGTCTTTGAAGTTGTCTTTTCCTTGTGAATGGTACTATCGTTGTTTTCGCCAGATTGATGTTGAGTCCGACAGTATGGCACCATTCCTTGGTTACTTTAAGCCTCCTTTGTATGATGTCCCCAAGGGTTTCTTCAAACTTACCCCTGGCAACCAATACAATGTCATCGGCGTACGCCTGACAGTTGATGCCAAGGTTGGTAAATTTTTCCAGCAGTTCAGGCTCCACATTAAGGGTGATAGTACCCCTCCTTGTTGACATCCTCTTGTTGTGTTCAATCTGATGGTTCCAGATGGTGTTTGAGCCTCTGCTAATCAAGTGCTCAGCACCTCACACATAGTGGATACTGTTCTGTTAACTCCTTTTCTATCCAGGGATCGTTTGATCGCCTCGTGTGAGGAGTTGTAAAATGCTCCCTCAGTGTCTATGAAAGCACACAGACTATTTCTCTTGCTTCCAAGGCGCTTTGAATTATCTCCGTCAGCTGATATAGGGCGGTCTCTATTAATCTGCCCGCTCTGTATGCATGCTGACGATGATGTAAGTGGGATGTGTTCAGTACATCGTCCCTTAAATAGTTATCCACAACCTTTTCTGTCATCTTCAGAAGAAATGACGTAAGGCTGATGGGTCTGTGCAATTTTGGCTATGCGATTTTGGCTATTTGGGGTCTTTTTCCTCGCTTTTCGTATAAACACAACCCTTGCTCGTCTCCATTGCATCGAGTTATCCTAGTTATTTTCAGCAGGTGTGGTATTAGTGCACCTTCCCCATCTTGTAGTAGGGCGGGTATAATGCCGTTAATTTCAGTTTGCTCCTAACTTCACAACTTAGCAAATGGCTGCGCCCATGAAAAATCTGTGCATCCGAGAATATATGCGTCAGCTTCACATTTGATTTCTTTGCAAACAACTAAACACACATAGAGCTTTGAGTTTTGTTCAGCTTAGATTTCGTTCGAGGAAAAGGAAAGTGATTGCAAGTCGGACAGCCGAAGTGAGAGGGTTATAATCCCTTCAGTCCAGATCATCACATCGCCGTTGAAGAAAAATGGAGCAAGTTGAGAGATTTTCTCGAAGTATATCTCATATAGCTCATCAGTCGATGGAACTCTACATCAGGGACAGACATTCGATCAACAGGTGCATTTGTATTGTCTCTGACCGCAGAGCCGCACTGCTGGCCAAGTAAACTAATGAGCTGAAGCCAACGTTTGACGCTTGTTCAACGAAAATGACAACGAAGAAACAGGTGACCATAACCTGTGCCAATGGAACTGCTTTGCAATATCAAGTTTTCATTTCCTAAGTCAATCCTACCTTGAGACAGATGATGTAACTGACTTAGCTGAATTTATTAATCAATCCGGCTTTATGACCGAGCTTTAAAAATGTGTGACAAGATTACAAAATCCCACCTCTTTTTTAATCCAATCTAATCTAAATCCGCGATGGTAGTTCTTCTTTTCCACACAAGAATTTTCCAGGGGCTTGGCAATCAAACGTATGGTCACTCGAATATCAAGTAAAAGTGATGAGAGCAAAACTTTGTAGGTTATTTCATCGAAAGCGAAACCTTGCCCAACATCAGCCTAGTTAACTGTCATTCGCTTCATTTGTATCGCATTTATAAGCAAAGATAGTTTGCATAAACATGATTGCTCTGCATTCCTAGCGATTTGTAAACATCGTCTTTAGTAACATCTATACCCGGACATGACGGCTGACATCAAATCTTGCACCTGTTCGACAACTTTTCGCTAACAAACGACTAATTCCAAATTTATTTCCAATTAACCTCGTCAGAGCGCGCCCAGCCACGCAGTAATAACCTGTTTAAGAACGCGACATAGAGATATCTATAGGATTAGCTTAGCATTGAGATTTTACATATTTGAGTAGCATCATCTTATCCACATCAATCACGCAGATCTGAGAACATACTTTTTTTTTTCCTCTATCATGACTCATTCAAGAAATGCTCGGAACTAAATGTTTTTCTATGATTCTTCTTCCAGGTGCTGCAACTGCAAGCTGGTGCAAGGTAAGTCGATAAAAAGCGATTTCCCACGAAATCCATTTCTTCAACGGATTTTTAGATTTCATAAGATCCAAGATGCAACACATTCGCCGGAAAAAGACGACAAATCGCGATCGATCGATAGGCCTTCGACGAGCAATGATCTCCAAAACTATATCTTACAATGCAAGTCATAAACATTGCATTGGCAACGTTAGGTATCTAGCTCACTAAGGACCGCATAAACAGAGCAAACTGGTACCGGTGGCTTAGGCAATAGCAAAGGCATCGACTAACTGCAGTCTGGTATTCAAAAGGCTTGCGAAACTATAATTTTTGTAATTCAATTTATTAGTCACGCTGGAGCACTTTTGGTTGTCTTCGATTGAGTTGCAACAGAGCTCGGTGGTTTATTGAAGTTGAAGGTATCGTTGCATCTCCTAAGCGCAGCAAACAACGGTCAGGCACTCATGTTGTTGGGGAATTTTTTTAACTAGTTTTGATAGTTTTCACACGACTCCCCCCTACGATGGTGCATAAGGGAAATTGTACACATATTGCCGTAATGAAATTTATCGGGGTGCATGTATATTGCTGTAATGAAGTTTATTGGAGTGCATGTACCTACCTATATTCGAAATTCCATTTTCATTACAATTTTAATTGAGGTATTTACTAACGGAAAATAAGTTCTGGAGCAAATGAAAAGCTGTTGCTTCCGAAAGTAGTATTAAGGAAAAACTTACTCGTAATTGTTTTATAGTTTGATAGTTTCGAATTGGAGTTGCAAGTAATTGTTTAAGTTGTTGATACACACGCTAGGAGGAAGGCGGAGATTGTAGTAAATGATTTTGTCTCTAGAGAATAGTTGGGAATTTAATTAAGGAGAATGACATTGAAAGAATTTTTTGAACAGCAAAGTCTATCCGGCGGGGCTTGGAAAGCAGTACAGTAATATATGCAATGAGCAGTATGAATGTAATATATGAAATTGTAAAGTTTTTTGAAGCAAATTTTAAAGGAGTAAAGAAATAGTTTTTGAAATATTTGTGATTGACATTTCCGAATTGCGAGCGGAATAGCAATTTTTATAATAAATTGTATTGATAATATTCTGTAGTATTAATCAGACCTTAAAAATACTTATGTAGCGTTTGAGATTCTTGTAAATGATTTATTTTTGAAAAAAGAAATTTCACTTCATAGGCTTTACTAAAATTAACAGGGTTAGTATTTAAAACTACTTTTCTCTAACAGCGAGAGCAGAAAAAATCAATGCTATGCTTCACAGTAGTATCATTGGTTCAAGGATCAATCAAGATCACGGAGATCCACACGTTACTACCGCTTTGCTTCCGGTCCAAGGATCAATGAAGATCACGTAGGTCCAAATAGGTTCGCACTACCTTTCCTGGCTCACTGCCAGAACTCGAATGAACTTGTACTGGGGATGTAACCCCTTTTATACTTAATTTGGAGTTCAAAGTCCATCAACGATCATTTACATATTTGTATATACTTGTAATCAGGCACAGGACTTAGAGTTCAAAGTCCATCAACGATCGTTTTACATATTTCTATATATGTAATTATAATTATAATCTTTCAGAAAATTGCGACAAAGTGTCGTTTTCCATTGCTTTTGCTTGATACTGACTATGAACATTAACAGTTATTAAAAGAGGACAATACAGTGCGTTGGACAAGAAAATGCTTATAGTGTATGTTACAAGAAAAATGTCTATGAATCTTATATTAGTAATTATATATGTATATCCAAATCGTTGCGAGGCGATACCTCATTAGCTATCTCTTCTTTTACTTGTTAACAACTGGGTTGCGTGCAGAGGACTGGGGGTAAACGCAGCGAAGTTATATATACAAGAAAAAGGGCAATACCTGTCTTTAAACCACCAAGTACGGGTGGAGTGGACCTGCAAATATCCAAGACAGCAAGGTACCTGGGCGTCATTCTTGACTCCAAAATCACCTGGAAGAAAAACAGAGGATCGGGTTAGGAAAGCGTATGTGGCACTATATGCATGCAGACGAACGTTCGTCAAACGGCAATACATGGGGATCTAAACCATATGTGGTACTCTGTCTGGACACAACGGTGGTGAGTCCCATTCTTACATACGGCCCAGCGGTATGGTGTAAGGCTACTGAAAAGAAGTGTTATATATCAAGCCTCACCAAAGTCCAAAGGACATCCTGCACCGGGATAACGGGGCCCTTAAGGACTACACCCACTGCAGCTATGGAGGTTCAACTTACCGTACTTACCCCTGGACATTTACTGTAGCAGCAAGGCGGTAAAAACGGCCATCAGGCTCAGAGAGTTGGGACTGTGGTCTTTTAAACCATACGGAGATGCCTCCGTGGAGACACGATGGAGTGCATCGAAAAAGAAAGTAGCCACTGACTACTTACCCCACAGCCTCGACTTCAAAAGGAGATTTGATATCATCAGAAGCGAATTGAGTAATAAAATGGTCACAAGAGAAGAGGAGATAGCTATGTACACCGACGGATCCAAGATGGACGTGGGTACAGGTGCAGGCATCTTCTGCGAGTCTATGGACCCAGGCGAATCATTTAGACTCAGCAATGAATGCAGTGTGTTCCAGGCAGAGATAGCTGCGATCACTCAGGCGGCCAAGGAGGTGCAGAGGCGAAAAATAGCCGACAAACACATCACAATTTACTCTGACAGCCAAGCGGCTATTAGAGCTATGGAGTCAGTAGTAATCAAGTCAAGGGCGGTGTTGAAAGGCAAAAAATACCTAGACGAGATATCAACTGCCGTACCAGGGCACAATGACATCTCGGGCAATGAGAAAGCGGACGAACTAGCAATGAAGGGATCGGAGATGAATGAATCTCTGGCCCTAATTTCCATAAGAACCCCGCTAAGCACATTAATGCTAAATATCGAAACCGAATCCATGAGTAGAGCAAACTTACGTTGGATCAACCTTGATACATGCAGACATACAAAGGAGCTCTGGCCACCGGTTAACGAAAATACCAGTCCAATACCAGTCCAATTTCGAGGCACTTTTTTGAACATAGTAAAACGTGTACCTAATATTGTCTTCCCAGGCTGCAATTGACGCTGGCTTATCGGTATAGGCGAGTGATTTGACGTATCCCCATACAAAAAAATCTATCCGTCCAATTCATAGGTCCATAAGGAGAGAAATTTCTCATTGAACTCATTTTTCAATTTTTCCATCGATTCGCGTGCTTTGTGGCATAAAGCGGCGTTTTTGATAATAAAATTCAATTATTTGTAGCGTTGTTCGCGTGTGTGTGACTTTGACATATGTCACGAATCAAGTTTTAGCTTTCGAAAATAGATCACTGGAAAACCAAGACGCAAAAAATCACCCTTCACTCGCGGTCTATACGTGCTATAATTTTTTTTTCGAATTGTCTACAACTGAAAAACTGCACTAAATGCCTATCTGTATTAGTGTTTGCATGCAAATCAAATGCGAAGCTTGCACACATATAGGATATTTAGTTGAGTCAGGTGTGAAGTTGGGAGCAACTGAAGAAAAAGATCGAAATCCTCTCTCAAATTGATGGAAAATACGCTGTGTTAACAAACCTACTTCGTTTCGAGGTGGATTTGTGGAATTTTAATAAAGTAGCTGTAAACTTCTTCACTCCATGGTGAATTAGTAATAAGTATAAAATATTGTAAGAATGTAAAGTAACCATTATCATGGACACTTGGTGAACGCACTCATTTTCGGTAACTCGAGTTGCGCCACCTGGTTGTTTTGTGAGATATAAAACGAAGTAGCCGTGGCTAACTTCACTCTGAAAAAGAAAGAAAGGGAAGCGGGTACAACTTTCGAGGTCCGCCATTGTTTTCATTTTTTATTAAAGAATAAACAGAAAAAACCCAAAAGAAAACCTTTATTAAATATTAAAATATCAAATACATTATACATAATAATGCTTTAAATCAATTATAATACTTTTTTTAGAGAAATAATAATTAAAAAACTTAAATATAAATAACAGCATAAACGAGAATAGTTTAATTTTGCCCGCTATGTACCCCCTAAATCAGTAGCAAGTATGTACGTTTGTCGTATATAGGTCGAATATATATAAAAGTTTGTACCTACTGGCTGCTCCTACATGGTCAAAAATAATGTTGTTTCTAGTAATGACGAAACTCTCCACTCAACATGGTCATTACTTAAGCCTGATTACTTACTAATCATATTATTATTTTCAGTAAGTTTTATGTGTCCGAACATCTGAAATAAGTTTATTACTAATCTTTTCGTTGAACTATAAATTAATATCCATGACATTATAAATGCAGGCTATATGATCAGTGAAAATAATTTTGAACTTAAGGCTTATAATAATTGGATAGTTATTGTGTGTTGATTGACGCTCGTACATATAAAAGTCAAACAAATCGGTAATGCAAACATTTCGAACCGTTTTTATTTTGTTTATGATTTTGTTGAAACATATGAGTATGACACAATTAATGGCCATTCATAACAGAGTGAAAAACATTCTGTGTCAAATATTACACAACACACAAGTCCTAATCCAAGAAAAAGTTTGACAGTCAATACTATTCTCTGCCTTCGCGTTGACGCACAACGCTTGACAGCAACATTGAAAAACATAAGGTTTTGGTCTTACGAATACCATTTAAAAATTGAAGTCGAACGCAGCTTTGTTATAGGTTTTACTGATTTCATATTATTACGATCCAGTCAACATAAGTCTTTTTAAAATTAATTTCTATTGGAAAAGATCTGCAAAACATTCACTATAAATTTGTTAAAACAAGTTTTATCATTTCTGTTTCAATGCTTTCCTAACTTTCTATACTACGCTTCGAAGTATGATTGCATAAGTCAGCTTAAGCTGTTTTGAAGTTATGTTAAATAGAATATTATTCTCAATATTCCAAGTGCTCCAAATGTATTTACTATTTATTTGTTAAATCATCTTGTCACTTAAGATACAGCGTTAACTTTTACACATCTTTTGCTAAACCTATTTTACCATACCATAAACTTGAATTTATTGTCACAGATTCATAAACTAATTTATCATAGCACGCCCAGAATATTAAAATGCGCAATTTCCTTTTCATAAATGCATTAAAAGTGACTTTCCTGTCATTTGGTTTTTGTTCGTTCAAGGTCAACAAATTTTACGAAAAAAAATATTTTCAAACAAAATAAGAATAATTAACAAAGAAATGATAACAACATAAGTCAAATGTATCAGTAAACAAGATGACCACACATTTGCAACAATTTTTATTTGTTCCATTGGTTATTTGATTTCCCAAAGCTAGCAGAGTTGCTGCAACCACTCCTGCAAACACACCCCTCAATCTCACCACGAACTTTGGCAAACGTTAAACAAAAATTTTTAAATAGTTTTATTTCAGTGACAAATATAAAAATATTAAAAATAAATCAATAATATGGACAGTTTTAATAATATTTAACATTGCGGAATATTAGGAGAGGCTCCCTTGCAACTTCAGCTAAGTTTAAATCTTTTTCATGTTTCACAAATGAGATAAATTGTACCACAAAATTAAACTCACCACACAATATTGTCATATTTGACAATCTTACAGAATTAATAAAATTCGACGGGGGCTAAATTCACTTTAATTGATTCACATAAATATTCACCGATAGTAAATTTTGAGAGAGGATTAGGCTCCGCCCTTTTAGGGGCGCAGAGGACGGGGGTAGTGAGAGTTGACTGTCTAGTATAGGTAGTCTGTGACGTGGAGACGGCTTGTCATCAGCAAATCCACTTTACAAGTGCTTTTTAAATTGTAATTTTTAAGAAAACCAATCACAAGACAATGAATTTTGTCGTGCCTCAAGTGTTTTTTTTTAACTTTTCAGAAAATGTTTTGCTCGGCACAAGTCTCCCATTCAATCGAATGAGGGAAAGTTCCTGCAGTGTAAAACCATACAACCGACTGCACTATGCAAATTGCATCATTAAATGCAAAAACGATTTAATTTTGCAGTTTTTTTCTTCTTTCAACCCAAAGCACTGAAGAAACTGAGGCTTCGCATGGAAGAAGTTCAACATTTTTATATTGTTTGAAGTGCATTAGACATTCCCACACCTTCTCACGTGTGAGAAACTACCAGTACCGTTTTGTTGCTCCAGGCTGTTAATTTCACAGAATGTTTGCTTCTATGCCACCATTATTTGTCAAACTTGTCCACCTTTCTGTTGCTGCACCATGTATTAGGTCTCATTACAAACATCGGAGCACCTTATCGTTCTGTTGGCACACCTGGCCAAACGTCAAACGTTAGAGTTCTAACCGTTCGCATTGTGCTTATGTTATAAATTCCGCCAAACAATTCCCTTATCTGCCCAATTTTATAAAAACAAAAAAGTGGAACAACAAGACAATTACTCGTACGTAGCCTCTGGGGGTTGTTAAACCCGATTTGGAGTTGAATATCTCACCCCCGCATTTATCCTCACCGCACTTATGATTTTCGTTTCTGAGGAGTTGGTCTCTCTATTCATTTGGGTAGTTGTCACGTAGCAAATACGTTTTAAATAATTTACAAAAGACATGTTTCCAGCAGCCTGGGCACGTCTGGAAGATGGGCCCTTATCCGTGTGCTATGCCGTACACATGACATTGGGACTGAAGTCAAAGTTATTTGTCGCCACCATCCTCATCATCGCCACCATCAATCATTGACAGCGTTCTGTATGTTCGTCTAAATTATGTTTATGGTATACGGAGTAGAAATTGAAGTTTTATGGAAATCGGCAAGTGTCCAGCCCAGCCCAGGTGCTCATTCTTCATCTCGTCTGGTATATGGCAATGATACACACTGCTGGTGTGCTTATAATTAAGTCATTAGCAATTCGTTCAACAGTAGAGAGTTCTGTTAACACTGCCAACTTACTGTCACCTGTTTTTTATTCGCCTTCTCTTAGTTTTGTGTTCCGTTTACAAGTGAAAATAGACAAATTACCGTTGCACTGCAATTTGTCTTCAGGATGAATTAGTTTCTATGCAACCATTATGTATCAATTTGTAATACTTTCGGATTGAAGGTGCATTAGCATGACATACTAAATGAACGTTGCCATCTCAATATTTTTTTTAACTCATTTCGTATACACTTAAGAGTAAGATATTGCAATCGTGCTGAAATTTCGAACTCAAACTTACTTTTTTTATTCTTTTTATTTTTTTTATTTATTCACTATTCTGGATTTAACAAACTTTTTATTGACTTAATCCAAAAAAAAACAATATTGAAAAAATAATAGGTAGTGACATAAGTATTTGTACATTAACAAGTAGTGATAATGTCACTTCATGAAAATTAGCTTTTAAGTAGGTACTTTACTTACTTAGGTGGCGCTACAGTCCGGGGTGGACCTGGGCCTCAACCAATATGCCTCTCCAGTTAGCACGATCTTTGGCTAACTGTCTCCAGTTGCGCACTCCAAGGTTGACGAGGTCTTCCTCTACCGCGTTGTCCCTCCGGATTGGAATCGAAGACTCTTCGGCCCGAAGAGTTGGTTTCCATTCGCGCTACATGTCCTAGCTATCTTAGTCGACTGATACGTACTTTTTTGACCAGGTCGATGTCGCTTTACAGCTCGTAGCATTCGCTGTTAAATCTCCTCTTCCAAAGCCTGTCAACGCAAACAGGACCGAAAATCACTCGAAGTATTTTGCGTTCGACACGACATCCGCTTTTGCTAATATCCACGGTTCTGTGCCGTAGAGCAGGACTGGGATGATGAGGGTCTTATATAGAGTCTCTTTAGTTTTCTTGACAAGGCCTTACTAGTCAATTGCCGTCTTAGGGCAAAGAAACACCGGTTGACAAGTGTAATTCTTCGTTTGATTTCAGCTGTGGCGTCATTATCAGAATTAAAAGCGGAGCCGAGGTAGACAAAGTCCCTAACTGCCTCAAAGTTATAGCTGTCTATCGTGAGGTTCTGTCCGATTCTTTGATGTTGTGCGTCCCTTCTTGTTGACAGCATATATTTTGTTTTGCTGTCATTCACCACTAAACCCATTTTTGCCGCTTCTGTGCTAATACTTGCAAACGTACCAGTGACAGCTCGCTGTGTTCTGCCAATTATGTCAATGTCTTTAGCATATGCAAGAAGTTGCACCGACTTTTGGAAAATTGTGCCCCTGGTGTTGGCTTGCGAGTTTCGCACAATTTTCTCAAGTATCATGGTGAAGAAGTCACATGAAAGCACATCACCTTGTCTAAATCCTTTTTTGACATCAAAGGTCTCGGTGAGATTGTTTAAGACCTTTATGGAGCAGCGGGCGTTCTCCATCGTCATGCTGCACAATCTGACAAATTTGGCAGGGATGCCAAAACTAGACATGGCTCTCTATAGATGCTGTCATATGCGGCATTAAAATCGATAAAAAGATTTTGGGTATCGATTTGGACTTCTTGGGTTTTCTCCAGGATCTGCCGTAGTGTGAAAATCCGATCGGCCGTGGACTTACCGGGCCTAAAACCGCACTGGTAGGGACCAATCAGGTCGTTGACTAGTGGTTTCAGGCGTTCACACAGTACAGCAGACATGATCTTATAGGCACTACTCAGCAGACTGATGCCTCTATAATTGGCGCAGCTTAGATGGTCTTCTTTCTTGTGGATCGGGCAAACGATGCTGAGATTCATCAGGCGTACTTTCTTCTGGCCAAATCTTGGAAACGAGTTGGTGTATGCTCTCCACCAGGTCATCTCCCGCTGCCTTAAAAAGTTCGGCTTTTAAACCGTCTGGTCCAGCAGCTTTGTTGGACTTAGGCTTAGATATCGCTATCCTCACTTTGTTTTGGCCAGGTGGACAGAAGTCTTGGCTTTGGTGGCTGAATGTCATAATTTGTGTCGTCTTCGCCGTTTAACAAAAAAAAAATTCCATGTCCTCAGCACCGACTGTGACTATAAAATGTTCTTGTTCGTCTCGAACTCAAACTGAGATCCAAAAAGTGTGTCCCGAATTTCTGGCCGTCAGTCCGTCTGTCACCGAGGCTCCAGCCACAATGTGTGGACGGGTTTACTTTAAACTTCGTGTCTAGGGATTTTTTTTATTTTATCATTTTTAATAAGGGTATCACTAATTAAATGAGCGAAAGTTCAATTTGCAATGCAATTATAGTCGCTACTATTTACCCTTCCTCATTGATCAAATAACTCACTTGACCATCGCTTGGCAAGTGACAGACGTTTAACTAGTAGGGGACTCGAAATTGCCTTGCGAGTAGAACGCCCAATGGGTTTCTCAAAAAGGGCTCTAACGTTTTTTATCAATTTTGAAATATAAAATAATTGAGGAGGGAGTAAACGAATGGCTTACTTAGTTTTTGCGAAAATAGTCGGATAACGGTACTCTACAAAACTGCTTATCACGGTTAGCGAATCGAACTAACTAGAGTTACTGACATCTAAAAGTAGGCAACATTTTTACAAATAAAACTCAACTGCGTTGTATCTCATACCATTCCACTTTGAAACAATTGAAAATGTGTTTTTCTGCAACTCAACAATAACTCATTCGTAATTATACCTACACACGAAAAACAAATTCTTATAAATGCGAGAAAGTTATCGTACGGCCCAGTCGTGCACTTTATTCAATATGTATTCGATTCGCATATACGTTTGCTTTTATATATCGATGAGCAATGAAACGAAAATCTTTCAGTTTTATAAAAGAATAATTAATTACGGATATTGAATCAAAGTTTTTTTTCTTGTTTTGGTTCCGTTTGCGCTTTGAGCTCTGTTTGATCTGAATTCATTGTGGATTTGTTATTTTACCACCAAAATATTTGATGTGTCGTTCTCGAATGATAAATGGTAATCCGTCCATGTTTTTTTTGTAAAAAACTGTTAAGCTTCCGATGAGATTAATTGTATCGTGGAATCAAAAGAAAATGTGTCAGCTAAGCCTAAACAACATAATTTGATTGTTATGTGTCCCGGGGAAGAAGGTGGATTATTGCTATACAAATACGTTTCGATTCAATCTAAAATATTTAATATATGTATATTGTATATACTCGTATATGTCGAAGGAGTATACGTGTTCCCATCTGTTTCAGACATTATTCTCATCAATCAATCAATCAATGCTCAAATTCTTTTTCCTTTCTAATTTTTCCCAATCCCTAGTTTTTCTTTTCTTTTTTAAACCAACTCTCTTTTCTTCCTTTTTCTTTCTTCTTTGACAACCTCCTCCCAATCTGTTCCAAGTTATCCCACATTTGCCTTGAATTTTTCAACCGCGTCTACTTTCACAGTGTTATCGGCTGTTTTCATTTCGCCTCTCACCTCATCCACATCCTCGTCTCCGACATATATATATAATTATTATTATAGCATTTGCCGTTTCTTGAAGATAGGAATGGGCTCTCGGTCAATCCTCTTAAAACTGAGGTTGTTCTAAAAGGCGTCACAATCCAACTCTCCAATGAAGCAAAATATCTAGGAGTCATCCTAGATAGCAAACACCTTTGGTCCAAGCATGTTAAGCCTTTTGCCTTACCGCCAAGGCGCTGTCGGTTTTCTGGCAGTGCAAGGGCATTTTCGGCAAAACATGGGGCTTATTACCGAAAAGAGTCCTATGGATTTACAGGC
Organism: Portevinia maculata; assembly: GCA_949715645.1. Lineage (NCBI taxonomy): Eukaryota > Metazoa > Arthropoda > Insecta > Diptera > Syrphidae > Portevinia > Portevinia maculata. The sequence continues at coordinate 9,318,202 of OX454525.1, read as the reverse complement.
TATGATAAGACCATTTTTTAGCATAAGCATGGGTTGTTTGGTGGAATAACCTTTAACATAAATACGTTACTGCTGCTTTCACCAAACTCTAAAGGTATGTCTCCACTGCACGGGGACCTTCTCGAGCTTGCCCGGCTCCGGCCTATATGCGTTATTGATTCTTACATCATGGCACGAGTTTTGACGAACTTGAGCGACGGTTATCCTTCGACTCCTATCTTATGGATATGCCGTCCGATGCAATGACACCGGAACTTCGGCTGCAGCGCAATTACGATGTCGACTTTCATCGTGTTCAGGACTGGCTCTGGTCAGACTCTGAGCCTGAAAAGAAATGTAGTCGAATGTTCACGGATGGCTCCAAAACCGTGATGTGTTTTTATGGAGAGCGACAACATTAGACTTTTCATCTAGTTAGGCAAACATGCGTCAGTCTTCCAAACGGAGACCTATGCTATCCTAATGGCTATGGGCTATGCTGTGAGGAACAGGTGGAGGGGGTGAAGTATCTGCGTCTGTAGCCACAGTCAGGCTTAAGGTCTTGCTCAACTCTTTAACCACATCCAAAATAGTTCGTGCATACCAGATTTCTCTGAATTCTGTCGGAAGGACTAACCTGGATCCCGGGTCATAAAGGGATCACAGGAAATGAGATCTCCAATGAACTTGGTAGACAGGGCTCAGAAAAAGACTCATCAGGACATGGACATGAACCGGCGTTATGTCTGCCTGCGTTCTCGGTCAGGACTTCCATTGACAGTTGGGTTTCAGCTGAACACAATCGCAGATGGCATGACTCTCCAGAGTGCAGGCTGACTAAACGAATTCTCCCCCACGTCTGTAAAAAATCTGCGGCATCCTAGTTGTCTCTCAAGAGAGAAAAGACAAATTACTTGCGTTCTTACGGGCCATTACGCTTTTGCCAAGCATCTTAAGATGCCAGGCTTAAGCTATACCACCAACTTCGAAGCCTGTGGAGAAAGCGATGACATTGCGGAACATTTCCTGTGTGACTCTCCAGCTTTTGCTCTAATCAGGTGGCAGGTATTTTGTGCTAATGGGGTGAGTTCTATAAACCTAAGCTACCTATCATTGAAGCGCCTCCTCGTCTTTCTTTGGAAAACGAGTGAATTTAAACAGTGAACACTGTAGGAAGCCTAGCACCCCGGAAAAAATCTCCCAATAAGCCAACTCATCTCTCTTTTTCTTTACATGTGCTTTCTAGCACAGTTTAGCGGGAAGAGTCATTCCCTGATATTTGGCTGTATTTGAGTATTCCACTACATTGTTGTTTATGTATACTGGTATGTATACTGGTAGTCATTTAGTCTAATCTGCCATTTTTTAGTCAATTCTGAGATACTTTTTATTGTCATTTGAAGTTTTTTTGTTGCCATTCCGACGGTTGTTTCCACAGCAAGTACAGCAGTGTCATCTGCAAAAGTTGATATTGTGGTTTCTCCACTTCAGGCAGATCGCAGTAAATAAATGCTATAGCACTGGACCCAGTACACTAGCTTGATGTACACCGGCTTTATTTTCTTTTAATGTTGAGTACTCGCTCTATTTCCTGTTTAATTCTGAAGAATCGATCTGATATATTATATGGCTAAAGAATTTTCGAATACTGCTTCGGCAGTTGCTTTTGTAATTGGTGGATCAGTCTTGTGTGCCAAATTTTATCGATATCTTGTGATATACGAGTATGTATCAAGAAATATTTTACAGCGCACATTTTTCTTTCCAAATTCTTTTTCGATTTTATCTGTCATTCTGTGCACCTGATCAATTGTAGAGTGCTTATGTCGGAAATCCAAATTGGTGAATTGCGACAAGTGATTTCTCATCAATTATTTATTGCAGACCTTTTACTAGCATTTTTTCAAATAACTTGGGCAACATTGGTAGTATCGACCTGGGGCGGTATTAGTTTGCTTTACTAGGTGGTTTTCCTGGTTTTGTTATCATTATTACTTCCGCGACCTTCCACATGTTTGGCACATATCTTAACTTGAATGTAGCATTTATAATCTGCTCTAGTTTTTATACCCTATTCTAAGGGTATATTAATTTTGACGCATAGTTTGTAACATACCTTAATATTGCCCGTAGACCCCTAAAAGTTACTATATTTATGATCAGCATCGATAGTAATGTCGATCTAGCCATGTCCGTCCGTCCGTCCGTCCGTCCGTCTGTCGGCAAAAATTAGGCCTTTAAACTGGACCTAGAGAGCTGAAATTTTAACCATATACTCTCTAGGGTCCCGAAATAATCAAGTTTACGAATTTTTGAAATCCGCCCACAGACATACACGCCCACAAAGTCAAAAAAACAAAATTTTGGAAAAAATCGAATTTTGAGCTAGAAAGCTGAATTTTTTATATATGACCTATGACTCCTAAAACTGCTCGGGATAAAAAATTTTCAAAATCCGCCCACTGGCACGCCCACAAATAAATAAAACAATTTTTTGGAAAATCCAAAGTTTGAGCTAGGGAGCTGAAATTTATAATATATACTCTCCCTTTATTCTCATGTGTTAATTTTTTTTAAATCCGCCTACTGACACGCCCACAATTAAATAAAACAATTTCATTGAAACACCCAAGTTTGAGCTAGGGAGCGTTTTTTTTGATAAAATCCTTTAAATGTTATATAACAAAATATGTAGAGCGTTCTTAACAATTCAACCATACTTAGACTTTTGTCACGCCCACTTATGACGGATAGGAATAAGAATAGGGTATCCAACAGTTCGCCTAAGCGGACTGTAGCCCGTCCCTATGTTTTTAATCCATTTCTCCACGAAATGTTTCAAAATTTCCCCTGTAATTAAATCAAGCCCTGGGGCCTTTTTTTATGTTTATGCCTTCTTAAATTTCATTGGCAAGTTCTTTAGCTGTTGCCAGCTGAATAGGTCCATCTTATACGCACCTTATCTCGATTTCTTGATAACCTTTTTCTTCACAAGGTTTCAAGACGTCTGCAAAAGTGTTTGCTCTCTCTTGGCTGCTTTTTGCCCAGGTTCCTTCTCTGATTTTTACTGGCGGAATTTGAGCTATTGGCCTGTTCATTTTCTTTGTTGCCTTCCAGAGCAAGTAGTTGTCATTTGCAAGACTGGTAAGTTAAGTTTTTAAAGACTCATTATTAAATTCTCTTATAAAGGGTCTTTCATTACGGACTTGACAACTTCTCTTTTAAATCAAATGCTAACTACTTGAGATATCTCAAAAAAAAAATAGCTTGAATTACTATCAAAACATTTATGAATGGAATTCGACTTCGTTTATTTGTCTACCACGGGAACGTATGCAGCGGTCGATACGTTGAACCCAATTTTTGATGACTCGGCCGCACATTTCGACCGATACGGCCGCTATTTCTCGTTCAATATTGGCTTTGAGCTTTTTTAACGCCGCCGGCTTGTTGGCATAGACCAATGATTTAATGTAGACTAGTGATGGCACGATTAATCGAAAATTTTATATTAATCGGTTATTTTCTTTCGGTTAACGATTTGATTGTATCGAATTTCCCCTTTCGATTAATCGACAAAATAATCGATTAATTCAAAAAATAGTCGAAAATAATCGAAAGAAAACCATCACTACTAAAAACCCAGAAAACAAAAGGATACAGTACCTGGAATTGTATCCCTGCGAATGTGCCACACATAACCAGGGGTATAAATAGAGCTACAACCTACAGTGGGTTGCCAAATTTAATAGGGACATTGTAAATTTTTATCAATTTTCATGTTTTAGTTTTCTTCTGAGCTTTTGTTTTGGTTCTAAGTGTACGTGGTGAGGGTAGCGACGGTGTAGGGGTTAGTGTGTTGGCTTGTGACCCGTGCGGTGCAGGTTCAATCCCCACGGGGAACAACAACATACGCCACCCATTCACATGCCTCTACACCAAAAGGAGGATTTCTGCCTGGTAGTACATTGGACCGTTACCGAGTCTGAGTGCTCTGGGATTTAAAAAAAAAAAAAAAAAAAGTGTACGTGGTGACTTTTAATTCACAGCCTACGTGCTATTAATCGGTTATTTTCTTTCGGTTAACGATTTGATTGTATCGAATTTCCCCTTTCGATTAATCGACAAAATAATCGATTAATTCAAAAAATAGTCGAAAATAATCGAAAGAAAACCATCACTACTAAAAACCCAGAAAACAAAAGGATACAGTACCTGGAATTGTATCCCTGCGAATGTGCCACACATAACCAGGGGTATAAATAGAGCTACAACCTACAGTGGGTTGCCAAATTTAATAGGGACATTGTAAATTTTTATCAATTTTCATGTTTTAGTTTTCTTCTGAGCTTTTGTTTTGGTTCTAAGTGTACGTGGTGAGGGTAGCGACGGTGTAGGGGTTAGTGTGTTGGCTTGTGACCCGTGCGGTGCAGGTTCAATCCCCACGGGGAACAACAACATACGCCACCCATTCACATGCCTCTACACCAAAAGGAGGATTTCTGCCTGGTAGTACATTGGACCGTTACCGAGTCTGAGTGCTCTGGGATTTAAAAAAAAAAAAAAAAAAAGTGTACGTGGTGACTTTTAATTCACAGCCTACGTGCTTAACGGTTATTTTTCATTGTCGGCGCATATTCAAAATGGTTTTATTCGGGGAAAACCCGGTTTTATTCTTGAAGTGCAAAGGCTGAAGTCAAAAAGAAAGTGTTTATTTTTTGAAAATTGTTTGTGGACATTTTTTGAACTTCTTTTAATTGAAACTTGAAACTCCAAGAAAAAAAAAAACGGAAATAAAAATATTATTGATTCATTCGAGTCATTCGCAAAGACAAGTATCTGCTATTACGGGTGTTTCAAAATCTGTTGTTAACAGATTAAAATTAAATCTGGACCAAAATATTCCAATTACTCCCAACAAAGCCGGTAAATGTGGAAGGAAGCGAGTAACAACACTCCGAACGGACAGAAAAATTCGAAACATCTGCGTTCAGAATCGCAAGAAAAGTGCATCAGTTCTTACGAACATGATGCATGATTCGGGAATATTGGTTTCCAAAAGAACTTTGCAGCGACGGACGTTTGGCAGAGGATGGACTTTCGGGTCGTTGTCCTGCTATGAAACCAAGTCGCACATAGGCAATGATCAAAAAACGTTTGTCTTGGGCTCGGGATCATCGTCACTTGACAATTGATGACTGGAGTAAGGTAGGTTACTAATGGAATTATCTAAAGAAATAAAAAGTTATTGAAAATGTGTTTTTTTTTAAATTATTAATGTTGTTTCCTTTTTTTACAGGTGTGCTTCTCTAAAGAGTCATCATTTGAAATTTTGGCTGATAAAAGCAGTTTCGTGCGGCGACGTCTCAATGAGCACTACCATCCTGACTGCATCGTAGAAAGGGTAAAACATCCTGTAAAAGTTATGGTGTGGTCAGTTATTTAGCACAAGAGTAGTTGGAAGTCTCCAAATTGTGCAGGGAACCATGAGACAGGACCAATATAAGGACATTCTGCAAACTCGTCTCATACCCCAGTTAAGAGAATGGTTCAATTCTGGCAATTCCCCTGACATGAACCCAATAGAAAACCTATGGGAGATCACTAAAAGGGAAGTTGCCAAAGAAGTTATTACAACCAAAGTAAAACGTATAGAAAAGCTAATAGAGGTCTGGCACCACTGCCCTGCAATTAAAGAATGCGCTAAAAAGTGCATTGATACGAGTAGCATGCCGAGACGTATTCAAGCAGTTATTGAGCCAAAAGGAAACGTTACAAAATATTAATTATTTGTAATTTTTTTAGTTTCATTTGATTAAGATCTATTTTTAAAGATTATTAATTTAAAAAATACTATTTAGCTTATCATTTTATGTAATAATAACCAATATTAATAATAAAATTCATATTTATCAATGTACACATAAGATTTTCATTAATTTGGTACGGAAACATATAATTTTCTTAAAATCCATGACTGTCCCTATTAATTTGGCAACCCACTGTTTGACAATAGATTGTTAGTTGTAAGTGTAACTACGTACTTGTGATAGTGAAATGGCTCCTATACGAAGCGATGTTTGGAAACATTTTTCAGGAGAAAATGCAACATATGTGAAATGCCAGTTATGTTTTACATCCGTGGTAGTAAACAAATTAAAAACAAATATTTTGAACCAGTTTGACCGCCGCTTTGGACACGATTCAAACAAATCCATTTTCAGGATCCTGTAGCTTTGTCCAAAGTTATGAGAACCATCAGAAGCGAAATCGCTGAAATTGGACATGGAGACGACATCATTGGGAGTGGAAGTGAATCCTCTTCCACGGGTGATTATAAATTCGATTTATGGGCTTGCCAAAAGACTTTGGCCCACAAACGACGAAGAACAATGAATTAGCACATCCTCAAGACGAACTAAGCTTCTTTCTCAATGCTCCGGTTCTCGAGTTAAAACGAAATGGGGTTGATGCTTGGGAAGAGATGAAATCCGTTTACCCTAAGCTATACACTCTCTTCGAAAAATATTGCTTTTTGATTGGGACTTTCGAACCATCCGAATGAATTTTTTCCAAAGCAGGTGCAACTGCTACGGAAAAACGGAATCGTTTAACGACCAAACACCTGTCAGAACTCTTGTTTTGAATTCAGTTTTAAACAAATAATGTATTATTTTTTTTCTTTATGTATAAATTAAATTAAATTTAGTGAACTAAACGCTTTATAAATTATTTTTGTACTCAGCAAACAATTTATTTTTGAAATTATTTTCTTTTCCATGACAATATCAAATTTTAACCCAAAATTTAACCGAAAAACCGATTAATCGGTTAATTTTGTTGCAATTAATCGCGATTAATAATCGCTCCCTTCGATTGATCATATGATGAATTAATCGATTAATAATTTTTTTTGCCATCACTAATGTAGAGCCATTAAAAAAGTCTGGAGGCGTTAAATCACACGATCTTGGCGGCCAATGGACAGCTCCTTTTCTCGAGATAACACGTTCACCGAACTGAGACTTCAATAACTCGATGGTTGCATTCGTTGCGTGGCTTGTGGCACCGTCTTTTGCAGATGAAGTGCTCTTTTATGATTCGAGAAGGTACGTCGCTTCATATGATCAAGTGGCTTCAGTTCTTCAGACAGCTTGATCTTGTAAGGGTGTAGGCCAAGATCCTTAGGCACAATTCGCAATAATGTGGTCTGGGAGAGGCCCAATTTTTGAGAACGCCGACTGACACCTCTACGCCAGCAATATTCTCCACACTTCGGGCAAAGAGTAGTCTCACTGGCATGGCAACATCAAGTAGCGAATATTCTGACTCAAATTTGTTCACTTGGCTATGAATTACCGGTCTACTGGGACGAGAATGACGGCCGAGAATTGACGTTAACTGTCTTAAAGTTGCGACCACCACTCGGAATTTCGGTTGTGAATTTTAATTATTTGTAAACGTTGTTCCTTCGTGTACTTCATCACGATAAAAATGATAATTTAACTGAATTTTTTGACATTGACAGTTCGGTAATCGGTTTAAGGGTGCGTTCACACTGAAAGTTTTAAGTTGTCAAGTCGCTAATCTTGTTTGATGTCTTGGGAGTTGCAGGCATTGTAAATAATTGCACTGCTTCTACTTGATCTTCTGTTTGGATAGCTGAGGATAGTGGATGCTTCCTTCCAACTTCTGTCTGAAGTAGTTCCAATCAGTCAGTCTTTTAACTAATTTCGGGCTATGTTCTTTTATTATTATATTATTTCTTTCTATCCATCAAATCAAACTCGACTGGGTTTGATGGCATTTGTCCGGTTTTTGTTAAGGCCATTCTGCCGTACATTTTGAAATATATAACGTACATATTTAATCACATATTTATGACGGCAGTTTTTCCCTCTACTTGGCAACGAGCCAAAATAATACCAGTTCCTAAGAACCAGAACGAATTTAGGCCCATTGCAATTTTACCGTATGTTTCTAAAACGTTTGAAAGGATTGTGAATGTTCAGATACGGAGATTTCTGAATGATAATAATCTACTATGTGCTAATCAGTCTGGTTTTCGCCTTAAACATAGTTTTACTACTGCGTTGATAAACGTAACAGAGGAAATTAGACAAGCAGTAGATAAAGACGAAGTAACTTTCCTTACCTTGCTCGTTTTCTCTAAAGCATTTGATATGGTAAATCACAATGTTCTTTCTGGTAAGCTACGAAATCAATTTAATTTGTCGGTTTCGGCTACTAATTTAGTACCCTCTTATTTATGTCAGAGATTCCAGGCAGTTGTGGTTAATAACTCCACATCTGATTTTCTTCCACTTAGGTTTGGTGTTCCTCAAGGATCAATTTTGGGTCCGCTATTCTTCTCTATGTACGTCAACGACCTTCCTTCATGTATTTTAAATTCTTTTATTGATATGTATGCTGATGATGTGCAGGTACGAAAGAGTTTTCCGTTGGGTCTTGATTAAAATGCTGCATGTGAATTAAATGAAGACATGGAAAGGATTCTGTGCTGGTCTCGAGCAAATTGCCTCCCTTTAAACCCGTCTAAGTCTAAATGTTTGGTTATTTCTAGGAAGCAGGTTGATAGTCTATGTTTTCCTAAAATATATCTCAATGGTACCTCTATTGAATTTGTCGAATCTGCAAAAAATCTTGGCATAATTTTTAAACGAACGCTTACTTGCAATAATCACATCAGACTGGCTCTAGGCAGGGTTTATGGAGGTCTTCCCATGCTATGTGCTACACAAAAAGTCACACCTCTAAAAACAAGAATAATTCTTGCCAAAACGTTTCTTATTCCAATTCTGATGTTTGGTTGTGAACTTTTCAGCAACTGTGATTATGAGCATAGGCGAAAACTCAATGTAGCCTATAATAGTATCGCCCGATATATTTATGGTCTAAGAAGATACGATCACATTTCCTCTTTTTCAAAATCGATTCATGGCATTTCTCTTGACAACATTTTTAAGCTCTGAATATTGATCTTGCTTCATAATATTCTTCAGACGCGCCAACCATCTTACCTTTTTAGCAGGATCCGTTTTATGCGTGCAACTAGGACTTTTGATCTCATACCAAAGCGCTTCAATTTCTTGGTTTCTGAGCGACAATTCTTTATCCATGCGATTCGGCTATGGAATTCCCTCCCCCAACATATAAGGTTGATAAGTCGCAAAGCGCTGTTCAAAGAGGAACTCAGGCAATACCTACAAGCACTTCGATCATGATGATAAGTTGTTTAAGTCTTTTTGCTTTTATTTTTTATTTTTCTTTTGCTTTTATTTCTTATTTTATTTTTATTATTTTTTTTCTCATTTCCTTTTCCATTTTTGTCTTTTGGAATTTTTATTTGTATTTTATTTTTTTTATTTTATTTTATTTTAAATATGTATCCATCTAAACGATTTATTTTCTAAAAATTGAACAAGTACCTAATTTTCTACTCGTATATCTACATACTCGTACATTATAGATTTAACATTGTTATAGAATATTTTTTCACTGAAACTTGCACTAGCTACTTAATAAGATATTGTATCTTACTATGTAAGGTTATTAAATAAAGATTTGAATTTGAATTTATTGCCAAGTGCAGTAGTATTGAGGGGTGATCGGATTGGAGATTTGGTCCTTGTTATATATTTAGTTTATTTAAAAATATATTTTTTGACATAAAGAAGTCGATAAGATCTGGGGTTTTGTTTCTATCTGTTGGCCAGTAGGTAGGTTTTCCCGTTAAGTGATATTTGGCGCCTTCTTCTTTTATCGTTTCATATAGTTCTCCGCCTCTAGTATTTGTTTACCTAGATTCGCAATATTTATTCTTGACATTAAAATCCCTTCCCGCGGTTAATAAATATACGGAAATGATTGTAAAAATCATTTTTCTTAAGTCAATAGCTAGGAGAGCAGTATACTGACTCTAACGATATTTGCCTACTGCTCGTTTTAATTCTTATGCAAATTTCTTGGATGACACATGATAGGAATTTTGCTCTTACTCGTATATGTATAGTGTTCAGTCTTATTCTTTATTAACGCTGCAGCCCCACTTTTTAAATGGTCAAATTATACTGGCTTCATTACGTCTTACGTTGACCATATTCAATAAGAAAGTGTCAAGTTGTTTAAAATGAATAAAAGATTTTTTTAATATCTTAAGGAACAACCTGCGACGTTAGTGACTGCCTGCGAATATAGTTAACGGAAGTGAATGAATACCTAACTATTTCATTTTCATGACGACTTATTTTAATTCCGTTCCTCCGTTCATCATAACTTTATAAAAGTAAATAAACAAACTCACACCATCGACTGCTGAGAATTGAGAACTACGAAGCAGCTTGACAGCCAGCTGTTGTATACAAATTTGTAGTAGAGCAGTTGAGCCAGAAATGCTGTGGGAGAAAATATCAAAATGTATTTATTTTTTCTTCGGTGGGAAGGCCTCGGTATTAATTTTTAATTACTTGCCTTAAATGTCGGTAAATCTTTTTGTGGAAATGTTACGTTAATTATTTTGACATTTGCAATAATGACTCATGTCATTGGTTATATCTTAGGCTGTCTTATTTATCATCAGGTTTAGAAGTAGATGTCGCTAAAGTTGTTCCATTTCGGCTCTTTGATGGCGTTTTCCATGGTTTCCTTCAGAACTGCGGGCGGTAGGTTCTCCACATCTTGACGGATGTGCTCCTCGGAGGCTGCCAAAGTTTGTGGCTTTTTTACATAAAGCCGTGACTTTAAAAAACGCCAGAGAAATTAGTCTTGGGCGGTCGAATCGGTTGATCTTGCAGTCCTCATCCAGTGTAAACAGCCCTACATGCAGTGACTTTCTCGCGGATTTTAAAGACCCACAACCATACATTTTGTTTGTGATCATTTAAATGATGATCGACAAAACCGGTAAGGATTATCTATTTGTAATTTCACACCTGAGCGGATAACATAAGGCTCGAAGCTGTATTTTTCTGATCTGACTTGATCTGACAGTTTGTTGCGGTATAATTTCCCGCAACAAGGTCCACTCTTCGTCCCTTTACCCACCCTACCAATTCCCTCTTCACATTGGGTGGTGTACCTGGGATCTATAGAAGTGGAGGGGCAGCCGTGGTACCATCAGCCATTGGCCCACTTCTCTCGAACCTGAGGACAAAACTCCCACAGGTACACTCGGGCATGGACGGGCGGTCCAAAGCGGAAGAACCACTCAGGCAAGGGCTAACGCGCGGTGCAGAAGGCTCCCCACGAACCGACGGACGGTCAATGGTTCAGGACAACCCAACGAGTGGGAATATCCCAACAGACGGACGGTCTGCAACGGCGGAGTAGTGTACGACATCCAAACACACTCCAAACAGACGGACAGTCTGCAGCGGCGGAGTTGTGTTAGCACATACCACCACACTCCAGAACAGACGGACGGTCTGAATACGAAGCAGACGTCAAACCAACTGCTTCAGTCACAGGCAAATGGGCTGTGATGCAATTGGGGAGGGCGAGCGGACGGCCCCTTCTGTTAACAATTGCCCCGAACTACCAAAGTCACGGTAGGGTGTCACGATCGATGGGGGAAGGGATGACGCTCCCTTTTGATCCAACCCCGTCGATGGAGCAACGTAGGAGCACCTGGGGAATGCGGGCGGACGGCCACGTATACGCACCCCAAACCACCATGTCAAACTCACTGCGCACAGTAAAACACTTGGCCATATAACATCCACAATTAAAAGTAATGGTACGAGGACGAAAATGAAAGTGGCCAGAACAAACGATCGCAACTACCACGGAAATTTTGCGGTTAACAAGCATCACGGGACAGATACAGAGGGCTCGTGCACAACAACAAATAAACAAAAAAAACTACCTGTACGATCTGGCGGAAGAATAGCACTTCCCCATTCCCCCAAACCTGCGCGCGATTCGACCGAAATAGCTAGATTTTAATTCACTTTGATTTTACTTTTAATAAGATTGGTTTCATTTACCGCCTTCCTGGGCGATTGTCCTTCCGACTATTCCATTGGTGCCTGGTCCTAGTGATTGTAGTATCCTACCCCTTCAGGTGTACTCTTCTTTGGGGAGTATAAAAGGGAGGGAACATGTTCAAAACAATATAAATTTACTTTAATACTGCACTTTGGGCATTTTTTTTCAAAAGATTTATTAATTTAATGTCCTCCTCGAAAGATTCTTTTCGTTTACAATCGCGAAATGTCAAACTTTTAATTGTTTACATTGTCCAGGGTCGGCCGGCGAATTCGTTTGTCACTGAAGACCTCCAACAGTGGCGAACTCTAAAGTCGGAGTGCGTGAGAGCATTAGCGGGACTAAGTCAGCGCACTTATGTAAAATATTACATAGTGTAGCGAAAACGGCAAGGTCCAGCTAAATGTGCGTGAATGGAGTGGGGAAGGAACAGCGGTTGGTGATCTCAGAGCGACAGCTGAATTACCGAGTGGGAGCCGTTGATTCCACTGCCCAAGTATGTGTGGTTGGTGGGAGGTATGAAACAGTTGACAATCTCAGCGATACAGCTGAATTGTCCAGTGAGAACTGTCGTTGGCTCTGCTTCCCCAGGTTTGTATGAATGTATGAGTGGAGATAGCGGACGACGGTCTGGACAAAAGATTTGGCAATCACTTATTGGTTGACCAGCGATAGTTCAAGACAGTTTTGTTAGCTTTGATTTTTTTTTTGTTAAAGGAATTATTGGCGACAGTTAAGAAAAGAACAAAAAGAACAAAAAGGAACAGTCGAGAAGGGCAGTGTAATGAGTTAAGGAACACATAATTAAGGAAGAATACACCGGGAAGAGGTTAATTGTGCAGGCGGGACTGATATCCAAAGGACTAGGTTGGATTTACAGGAGTTCAGGAAGAGGAGAGGACAAAAAAAACAGATAAGTAGAGTGATTTTGTGAGGGTAGGAGGAGATTATTTGGAGGAAATATATCTCGGTCGGGTCGGGCTCCGCCAAAATCCCTGAAAATCAAGGAACACGCGACCATTTTCTTTTGGAATATTTCCAACTTTCGGGATATCGCGGTCTTGCGCCATTTCAATAACGGTATTTCGCTTCGTTCTGTATAACTGCAGTCCAAAAAAAAAGAAGCGGTTAATAAAATTTGCCGTGCTCCACCGGGGCATTTATAACGTTGTGGAGAAAAAAACGGTTCGTCTTTTTTTCTTTGTTTTCAGTTGCTGGAAGCGGTTTCCATTGGTCGGAATTTTCTGAATTTTTGATGTTTTCCTTTTTTTCAGTTTAGCACGGTTTCAAAATTTTCCAATTGTCCAATCAACAAAAAATTGTGTGGCGCCCATTTTACTTATTGCCCTCGGGGGAAAAAATATTTTCCTCGACGACAGTAAGTAAGTAAGTACCTTTCACGTCATTTTTCGTTTAGATCAGCGAAAGTTTATCGAACCCACCCCTAGCTGAGCGACCGGGAATCCAGCATTATTTTCGCTGGAGTTGCACTTTGGCTTCTGACAGTTTGGTTGAATTTCGTGTTGATGGCAATATTTTCGCGTTTCTATCCGTAGGATTAATTAATAATTTGCTCGCGAATTCAAAGTGTAACAAGTTCACTCACTAGTGCTGGTCTGTTCTGATCTAGTTTTCGTTCATTAAAACATCTTTATTTCGCTTTTCCTGACAAATCGCCTGGAAATATTATTTATAATTTTATTCCATTTACCATAATTTTATAAAAGTAGGTACACAAACTCCCCACCCATGAAGTTGCATGACAGCCAGCTGTTGTGTTCAAATTTGTACTAGAGCCAAAGAATGGTTTGAACGAAAATATCAAAAATAATGTTTTTCTTCGGTGGAAACACTTTTATATTAATTTTCAATTCCTGATACAGATCTGTCTGTGGGGTTGGCCGGTTTGACCTCAAACATTTTCGGAAGGCCTACTGATTTCGGATTACTGCGTCACTGAGGTAAATCAAATACTGGAGTTGTTGCGTTTATGCTATCCAGGCATTTTAAGGCGCAATTTTCTCGGAACGTTGATTGATATCGCCTTTTTCGGGGGTACGCAGAAACTCCCCTGAAAACATTACAATACCAGCTGACATAGGTTATAGGGAGTTTCTTGAAATAATTTTATTGGGTAATTTCCGTTGCAACTCTACGATAACAGTCCTGGTTATGTGTGAACCTGACCCATATTGTTGGAACCACGCAGAGTTGAAAGGAATTCTCTTCTGGTGTAGTTCTGGAAAAAAAATCCTTTAACATTTTTAAATAACGGTCTCCATTAACCGTAGCAGTGCGACCGTTTTCCTATAAAAAGTATGGCCCGACAATGCAGCTTGATGAAACTGAAAACTGAACACCACACTGTGACTCGAACTGGACGCAGTTCCGCCTCATGGAGAATTTCTGGCTTTGAAACACTTGACAGTTTTCTTGTTTACATTGCCGTTTAAGTCGAAGTGGGCTTATGCTTGCAATTTAAACTTTATAAGCAATTAAATTCAAATTTGTCTGCAATGACTGTCTGCTGATCTGATATCTACCCATTTGAGCAGATAAGTTTTGTGTCCTGTGTTCGAACTGGAGGATTTCGCTGGAAAGCCCTTCGAGCAATTGCCCCTTTCTCGGCAAAAGAGATTACCAACCTCGTTATGGTCCACCTGCGCGGAGGCGTGCCGCCAAACGTGCGCCGATAACCACTTTGGACGGAAACTATCGACTCCAGTCGCACAATTCAAATTCGGGTTTCATCATCCCAATTCTCCATTTTCAGTAAACATAAATAACAATCTGCAAATTAAAACATTGGGGCGGGCTACAGTCCGCTTGGGCGAACTGTTGGATACCCTATTCTTATTCCTATCCCTCATAAGTGGGCGTGACACAAGTCTAAGTATGTTTGAATTGTTAAGAACGCTCTACATATATTGTTATATAGCATTTAGAGGATTTTATCGAAAAAAACGAAGCTTTTGTAGAAAAAATCGCTCCCTAGCTCAAACTTTGGTTTTTCAATAAAATTGTTTTATTTAATTGTGGGCGTGTCAGTAGGCGGATTTAAAAAAAATTAACAAATGAGCATTAAGGGCCCCTAGAGAGTATATATTATAAATTTCAGCTCCCTAGCTCAAACTTTGGATTTTCAAAAAAAGTTGATTTTAAATTGTGGGCGTGTCAGTAGGCGGATTTTGAAAATATTTACACAAGAGCTTAAAGGGCACTTATAGAGTATATATTATAAATTTCAGCTCCCTAGCTCAAATTTTGGTTTTTCAATAAAATTGTTTTATTTAATTGTGGGCGTGTCAGTGGGCGGATTTTGAAAATTTGATCTCCCGAGCAGTTTTAGGAGCTATAGATCATATATAAAAAATTTCAGCTTCCTAGCTCAAAATTCGATTTTTTCCAAAATGTTGTTTTTTTGAGTTTGTGGGCGTGTCTGTGGGCGGATTTCAAAAATTCGTAAACTTGATTATTTCGGGACCCTAGCGAGTATATGGTTAAAATTTCAGCTCTCTAGGCCCAGTTTAAAGGCCTAATTTTTGCCGACAGACGGACGGACAGCTCAAAATTAATATACCCTTAGAATAGGGTATACAAAAAAGGAGTTGATTGATTGCTCAGAAAAAAAGTTATTACATTTTTTTTTGGGAGTGCGATTCATCAGCCACCCTGTATCATCTTCATCTTAATCTTTCTGACGCTCTTTCCCACGGTTAATATTTCACTTTGTTATTTATAAAAGGAAATCTGATGGATATCCCACCTCACTCTTGGTTAAGGCGAGTGCTCAACGAATACTTTTGCAATCGCAAACTCTTGCAACCGTGTTCAAACAGTCCTTCGCCTGATCACTGCCCAGAACTAGAGATGGCTGAAATTTATTTTTTTGGGAAAAACTACATTTGTAACGTCTGCTGCATATTCGTGCTGTTATCGTAGAAAACGTAGATAACTGTAGCAGACGTAGTTAACTTTTGTAATGTGTAGTTGTTCGGTTTTCAATTTAACATTTTAACGTAACTGACATTGAGAGGGCAATCAATTTGTCTGCCAAGTACTAGGCGTAGTTAAAGGTAGTTTATAGTGGAAAGTAGTTTCCCTGGAAAATACGCGTAGTTAAGCATGAAGATTACGTGAGGTAGTTTACCCTGTCATCTCTGCCCAGAACCTGAAAAACTATACCGCTGGCCCATTCACTTTACGTACCTTTGACCATTCCATGGTATGCGCGAACATCTTCATCTCAATGATGAATTTTCACAGAGTTTAGACGGCCTTCCAGCCTTACTTCTTAGAAAGTGTTCTGTGGTTCTTGCACATTTGCCGATCTCTTTAAACATTCTCCATCTCTTGGAAAATTTCCTCAAATCTGGAAAACGTCCTGCATTTCATCAGTTCACAAAAAAAGACCAAAGTATGACCTATCCAGACTTAGTTAACACAGATGTTAGAAGTCCATCCGCTTCATTAGAAGCTCCAAATGGGTTGAGCGAGTAGGGGTCGAAACTCCCGATCCATGTGGCATCACAACGGACCTCATTAGTCTAAGTGTGTTGGCTTTCAGCTATCAGCCACTTTAACCTAACCTAACCTATGACCTATCCAACTAGCGACCAATTGCTAAGTTCTTGCATATACCCACGGTTTTAGTAAGTTTGATGTACGATTCAATATCATTCCAGTGCAATCTCCCCTATCAGCTTGATTTCCTCAAGATAGGTCCAGAACGGTCTGCATTAGATAATGGCAATGAAGTTGATTTAATCGTCACTGCCTTAAGTAAGGCATTTGACGAAATATTTCATCGTTTTATTCTTTTCAAACTCTCCTTTCTGGGTGTCGTTTTGTCCGTTTTGCTCTTCGTGGGTTTCCTGTGGAATAATCACCTTTTCCTACCACCACGAACGCCTTTGTTTCATAAACTTTCAGACCTTACAACAAATAACAGATGTCGCTGACATTTTGCTTATACATCGTCTTCTCAAGGGCTCCTTCGTTTGTTCTTCTCTTCAAAATTATATTGCTTTGACTAACCCCCCTCTCTCGTCCCACCCATCATCGCACGTCGTATGGCTTGACGAGCCGATCTCCCGCATACTGCAATTCTAACCCCCTCCTCTTTGATTTTAATCGCCTAGCAGTATAAGTTTAAGTATTAGTTTAAGTTAAATTTTTTAAGATATAACTTTGTAAACGCTTGTATTTAGCTAATTAAGTGGATCTTGCCCCTAAAAAAAATTTAAAAATTTCACCGTAAGAAGCATTTCATGACCCTCAAGTATCGCCTAAGCTCATGCATTACTTTGTTATCCCTTGGAAATCGAGTAACTCTGACTCGATCATTTATGCACGTCTCAGTATTAATACGATGGTTAGTACAGCCTGTCTGAGTAGGGCCTTTTCTAAAGGGTCTTTCATGATTGTCAACTTTTTTTTTAAATAAAATGCTAACTAGTTGAGATATCTAAAAAAAAATTGGCTTGAATTACTATCAACAATTTATGAATGAAATTCGTCTTCGTTCATATATCCACCACGGGAACGTATGCAGCGGTTGATACGTTGAACCAAATTTTTGATGACTCGGCCGCACATTTCGACCTATACGGCCGCTATTTCTCGCTCTGGGCTCCTCTTACGCCACCGGCTTGTTGGCATAGACCAATGATTTAATTTAGCCCCATAAAAAAAGTCTAGAGCCGTTAAATTACACGATCTCGGCGGCCAATGGACGGGTCCGTTTCTCGAGATAACACGTTCACCGAACTGAGACTTTAATAACTCGATGGTTGCACCCGTTGTGTGGCTTGTGGCACTGTGCAGATAAAGTGCTGTTTTATGATTCAAGAACGTACGTCGCTTCATATATCAAGTGGCTACAGTTCTTCAGACAGCTTGATGTTGTAAGGGTGTAGGCCAAAATCCTTACGAAAAATTCGCCATATTGTGGTCTGGGAGAGGCCCAATTCTTGAGAACGCCGTGAAATTGGCTGATTTGGCTGGTTTGCGACGGGCGCTTCTACGGCAGCAATATTCTCCACACTTCGGGCAGATCGAAAATTGTCGTTAACGCTCTTAAACGCTCTTAAGCGGCCACCGACTCGGAATTTATGTAGTAAATTTTAATTATTTGTAAACGTTGTTCTTTCGTGTATACTTCACCACGATGAAACTTCATATTGATTTTACTGAATATTTTGAGATTGACAGTTCGTTTATCGGTTTAAGGATGCGTTCACACTGAAAGTTTTAAGTTGCCAAGTCTCTAATGAAAGACCCTTTATAAGCATTCATTTACTTGCTTGACTTGAATGCGACACGTGCATGCTCATTTTATTTGTTGTTTGATCTTTCTTTTCATTCTTATCGGCCTATTTTGACATATATCAACAAGCTTCAAAAAAACTCCTAAAAGAATGACTTTAAACAGGGGCTACTTAATTTAGATTGATTTTATTCATTTTCTATAGCCATGACATCGTAAAGGCGGTGCAGGGAATTAACTCCAAATATGAATTTAAATTACCCTGAATAGGAAATAAGTCCACGGTACGTTCCCAAAAACACTTTGTTTAATTTAATACATAAACCTACACAAATATTTCAGGGTGTTCTGCAATTCCATACAATTATTACACAACAGTTATTTACAATCGATTAAATGCATTATCATACTCAAATGAAAACAATGCCCATTTGCTACTCGCAGGTCTCATCTGGCTTCAAATTTATGCTTGCATATTGAAAGTATCTTTGCATAACGTCTACAATAATTTATGTAGATTCGTTAAGATTGTTAAGACAATTTAGTTATGGAATATGACAATTCAATCGGGCAAAATCATAGGGTGGGCCACCGGCTGGATTTTATTTACATTGCTATAAAATAAATATGTAACCTTCAATGTTGTTCGAAGCTTGATACTTACGTATTTACGAGTACATAATTGCCTACATCATCATCAACAATTATACGAGTATATAGACAGATATTCAACTTTTTCTGGTTTATTATATATTTGTGAAAAATAAAACTTTATGATAGTACATAACGTCTACATCAACATCATCATCTTTATTGTCTACATCATCATCTTTATGGTTTGGATTGATGTGGCACGTAGCGCCATCCTAATGGAATCAGAGCCACACCTCATTCGCCTCCGTATCGCTCTCCATTTACCGCAACGCTTTTGCTATAATCAGTTCTGAAGAACAATGAGAGAATAATGCCGGCATTCCAACCACCACACCAAACAGTGGCAAGCTTGACATCACTTCTACTGTATGTCGCTTTCCCAAGTCCAAAAACTACGTTTTGTATAGCCGCCGAGATGAAAAGGCTCCTCATCCAGCGTCAATTCTTAAGAGGTTGAACCTTTTAGGCTTATATGCCAAGTTCTTACGAATTAAACACGCGGAGCCTGTAACGCAGTTTTGAAGGAGCTCTTTCGAATTATTTTAAACTTACACCGAAATTCGGCAAGGAGCTGCGCTGCATTGTGACTTCTTCAATCTTGTTCTTGAGAGAATATTGCAGGTGTTAACACGGAAGGTCATATCTTCTATAGATATATTTATCAATACCTCAGCTACTCTGGTACATTCGGGCGATATCGACATCGTCGACCGTTCCCAGCTTGTCGTAATACTCGTAGGTCTACACAAAAAACTTTGTGTAGGCGAGCTGTTAAGAATGGCATATTTCGCTATAACCGTTATTTATTTTTTTAAAACAATAAATCGATAAAACGACGGTTTTGGCAGAAACGGCACCCGTAGGGTGCACGGCCCTTTTCGAAAGACTGTGAAGAATACGATCTTTTTTAAAACGGTGGGCGTATCAGTGTGCGAATTTTTAATAATTTTACACTTAACCATATTTAAAGAGTAATTGTTCCGAAAATCGGGTTTTTAGCCCGAATTTAAGGGCCTCAAAATCCGTGTCTGACGGACGGACATGGCTCGATTGATATTATTTTCGATGCTGATAACAAATTTAGTTACTTTATTGGTCTATTGATAATCCCTAAGGGCAGGGTATAAAAACGATAACCGACAATTGCCCACCCTATACAACTACTTTAACATTCATTTAACTGCAACACAAATTTCGCATGCACATACTCATTTTCCGGAACAAAAACGATGTGCATCCAAGACCCAAAGCAATTTGCTATATTCTGACGGTATCGTCCCATCTTATCCTTCCCACACATATTCTTCTCCAGCTAAGACTTCCCTCCTCACATCCACAGGAATTTAATTAAAGTCACAATTTATTCAGATTAATTGAAGACACAAACAGAATTGCCTGTCGATGCTGAGTGTGTTCCCTTTGGCTGATCTGGAATTGCAATGAACTCCACTCTTCGTGTGGTGTACACGAAAAATCTGAAAATTCAAAAATGCCGACATATTCCATTAGTAGAACTGTCACATTGATTAAAAATCACACGGAGATGCATGTAATATGCTTCACCAGGCTTCTGCTGCTTACGTAGGAACGCAGATGTGTATCGAATATCGAATGGATGTGCAGTTGCAGTCTATAGCAACTCTTCATGGCAGGATATTTGCATTTATTTTTCCAAAACTTTCCCAAAGCAACATTTGTGTGTGTTTACACAAGCACATTTCAGGATTCCAATGATTCATAGTACCTGTAAGCCAAATATTTATGTTTTGATCTAGCCAACACCTCTGGTGTCGACAATTATTGTTGGTCAGGCAATATTTGTGTACGCGGGCTTAAATGGCTTTCGATTGCGAGAAGAATTAAATTTTGTGATACATTTAACAGGATTCTTTGGGCTCACCAATTGGTCGAGGAACAAACAATCATTGAATTGGTGAGGCTTTCATCCTTTTTGTTTACACTCATCAGCGCTTCGAACGCAAATTAACACATTTGGGAGTGTTATGTGCCACAGCATTACACAAGTAGTCACGCAGCTAAATTTATTTGATAATACTTGTAATCAGTCCGGTCTGCCTCACATTAGAAACGGCCGTTGGGGGGACTTACACACAGATTGAATGACCCTAATGGATCAAAGATTCCCTGAATACGAATCATGTTACATAAAGAAATACTGCAATTAATGGAGGCTGTGTAACAATTGCTCTAATGAAGTGCAGCGATGGCGGTGCACCAGTGCCCGCGTCGAAGAAAGTGAGGCAATAAGTGGATTCAGGCCACCTATTGTGATCTTTGAACAAAATTTCAAAAAACTTTGACATTTAGTGGTCAAAGATGGATTATAATTTCATTGGTGATGCAGTATTTTTGTGTGGATACGTAAGACAGAGGCAACGTTTCGGCACCGCATAACGAGCACGTAATCTAAATGACGAAACGACTATATGTTACACAACGATGTTTCATTGCACAATTAACTTGACTGTCTTTCATTTAGAGTTTTCATTTAGTAGTTCATTTATATCAAACAAGTTGATTACACCAATAAAAGTGGTAATCTTGTAAAGATGCGGTGGCCAGGGCAACCAGTTGTAAAGTTATTGAAGATTCGACCAATCGATGGATGAGAGCCATGCTGAAAAGTCGAATAACAACCCCTCTCATCTGGAGGATTGTCGGTGTTTGCGACGGCAGTCAGAGGATGCCCTCAAGGAGGAGTACTTTCACACCTCCTGTGGTCACTAGTCATCGGCAGCCTTTTAGTCAGTCTTCAGAGACTAGGCTATAACGCCATTGGGTATGTAGATGCAAAAATCTCAATGACGTGGCGATAATTATAAGTGGTAAGCATAACACGACCATAATTGGGTTCATCCAGAATGCTTTACTTCACGCTTTGAAATGGTGTAATAATGAACGACTCTCCATTAATCCTTGCAAAACCATTCTAGTCCCTTTACAAGAAGGAGACTGGCCAATTTTGTACCTATCACCCTTAAAGGCACCACCTTCTTACTCATCCCGCCTTGCACACTCAGGCTTGAAGCAGGGGAAAATGCAATAAAAGAGGCGAACTTTACATGGACTGCACTAGATACTTGCCACACTACAAGAATGCTATGGCCAACCTTCAATGGAGCCAGAACCGAGAATCTCATGAAAAAGGATAGGAAATCATTATCCACCCTCGTAGGTATATTAACGGGGCGCAATACTCTGCGGTACCACATGAAAAACTTACGCTTGACGGAAGAAGAATTCTGTAGAGGCTGTGGCGACGAGGAAGCTCTGGAGAATACAAGCCATTTCCTATGTCATTGCCCGGCTCTCCAACACATCAGGTACAGATTCCTGGGGAGACATTTCTTCCATGACCTAGACGAGCTCTCCAGCACACCGATAGACAGGACAATGAACTTCACCAAATCCGCAGGATGGTTTGTACCGAACAACACAGTGAGTAATTAATCTCAGTTTTTGTAGACAGGGTTAAAAATGAGTAAGGGATAACCCTCCTCCCACGATGGGCATCACAATGGATCAGTATTGACCTGAGTGTGGTATTAAGCCAGCCCGCCTACTTAACCTAACCTAAAGGCACCACCTTAAGCTACTCCAGTGAGGTCAAATGTCTCGACGTCGTCCTCTTTAACAGACTCAACTGAAACACGTCTCCAACACATCAGGTACAGATTCCTGGGGAGACATTTCTTCCATGACCTAGACGAGCTATCTAGCACACCGATAGACAGGACAATGAACTTCACCAAATCCGCAGGATGGTTTGTACTGAACAACACAGTGAGTAATTAATCTCAGTTTTTGTAGACAGGGTTAAAAATGAGTAAGGGATAACCCTCTTCCCACGATGGGCATCACAATGGATCAGTATTGAGCTGAGTGTGGTATTAAGCCAGCCCGCCTACTTAACCTAACCTAAAGGCACCACCTTAAGCTACTCCAGTGAGGTCAAATGTCTCGACGTCGTCCTCTTTAACAGACTCAACTGAAACACGTCTCCAACACATCAGGTACAGATTCCTGGGGAGACATTTCTTCCATGACCTAGACGAGCTATCTAGCACACCGATAGACAGGACAATGAACTTCACCAAATCCGCAGGATGGTTTGTACTGAACAACACAGTGAGTAATTAATCTCAGTTTTTGTAGACAGGGTTAAAAATGAGTAAGGGATAACCCTCCTCCCCCGATGGGCATCACAATGGATCAGTATTAACCTGAGTGTGGTATTAAGCCAGCCCGCCTACTTAACCTAACCTAAAGGCACCACCTTAAGCTACTCCAGTAAGGTCAAAGTTCTCGACGTCGTCCTCTATAACAGACTCAACTGAAACACGAGCATCAAGTCTGCCCCAGGGCGTGCCACTAAAGCCATTTGGGCCAGTGGGCTTTTGTATGGCACAACTTGTGTTCTGAGTCCCAAAATTGTATACTGGTTGTCTATCATGATGGTCAGACCTATTATAACATACGCTGCCTCCGTCTGCTGGCTCAAAGTTCCTGAAGGGACAACGGCAACCAAGCTCCAAAGGCTACAGCGATTGCATGTCTCGGGGATGCGCACCTGCCCAGCGGCATTAGTAGAGGCTATTACTGGGCTATCACCTTTACAAGTCTTCGTAAGGAAGAAGGCCGCTAGTAAGCTGCAGCTAGAATACAAGATTCAACCAGGTGACCTCGTAGGACACCTGAAAATAATTGAATCAATTCCAAAAACCGTTTTGCTCCATCCCGGACACAATAGCTAGGGATTATTGTTTTGGAAGACTATTTGAAGTTAAGATATTGGACCGTGCCGGCACTGGACCCTGGTCTGGGTCACCGACGGATCAAAAATGGAATCTGGAGTTGGAGCTGGAGTCTTTGTACCCAACACCAAAGTCTCGGTGCCTATGGGAATGTGTCTCACTCTATTCCAGGCAGAGATCCATGCCATTGAGATCTGCACCAGAATAAACCTTGAAAAGGGTATTTAAGGTGCCAGAACGCGCATATTCTCGGACAGTCAAACGGTCTTCAAGCACTGTCGTCCAATTCAATGGCATCTATGACATCTAGGATCCACTGCAATCATTATCCAGAAGGTCAAACTTGGTTGATAACGTGGTCACCAAGGAATTGCAGGCAATGAATCTGCGGACGAACTAGCTAGGACTGGCTAAGAGTCCGCGTTCATAGGACCAGAACCTTATTGCAGAGTCAACTTGACTACCGCTCTAGGACTGATTAATAATTGGGAGCACCAACTTCGTCCAGCCCATTGGGGAAATGTTCCAGGACTCCAAATGATTAATCAGGCCCTTTATAAGGAAATTTTTATACTAGATAAGGCAAGTATTAGGCGGCTGGTGAGCTTCCTGACAGGCCATCTTGGCTGCAGATATCATCTTAACGAAATTAACTTTCTCGGAGGCAGAATAAATGTGTTGTCTGGAGGAGGAGGATGAATCCTTGGAACACATTGGCGCTACATTGGTTAACAAGACGTATCTTCCAAAGAGAAAAACGTTCACCAGCAGAGCTAAACCAAGGACGTGCTGACGCTCATCAGGGAAGTGGTATTTCTCTTGGAATAGTAAAGCCTTAAGATACAATAGATCTTTCTAGTCCCAGTGTCAGCCATGTGGGCAGGGGTATAGATAAAAAGAAGATGCTGTAGTCCTAGCAAACAAGCTAATCGTAAACCCGAGTAATCGATGCCAGTTTCGGGTAAATGAAGTTCTCTACGTATTAATCCATACCACTACGTTTCAACCACACTCCCCGCAAGACGAGGTATTTATTTGTTTAGCAGTTCAAGCCATACTTCTATATCAGCTGGATCTGGTGCTTCGGATGTTCTCCTTTTTTTCTTTTCTTCCCAGCTCTTGCTCTCGTCTTCGAGAATTTTGATGGCTTCCATTTCAGCTTAAGCAGAGGCGGCCTTGTCTGAGAAAGTTCGAAAGCTGCCAATTGTCCTTAGCGCGCAAACTCTATAAGCCGACGATAGTCTCCTTTTGGTCTGATTTGTCCTAAGTGCCTCGGCCTAGACTTCCGCTGCGGTATTAACCGGCGCGCGGCCAGTCACTTACGCGTACTGAGGGAAATTTAATACCCATGTAATGAAGATATGTTCATAGTTACGTAGTGCGGGCATTAAGAAAATGGGGATAGGTTAGATTAGGTTAGAAGGGAAGTGCACATTAAGGCTATGCTGTGCTTGCACGGGGGCCCATTGGTCCATTGTGATCCCTTGTTGTTTTACGTGGTGGAAAACTACACTTAGAATAAAAACACATACCATACTCAGTTAAAGTTATTCTTGCTGGTTGGCCTATTGGAACCACCCTGTGCTCTGGACAAACCTGATTGTGTCCGTCAGGAGGAGAGCGGATAAATCGAAGCAAGTTGGTTTTAAATGTTTGTAAATTATAATGGGTAGGAAGAACAGACTGGGAAAAGCATTCCCTTTCCCAGGAATTTTTTTTTGTATTTCACTTTATATACGAAAAAAGCCCCAAGACGATTGTGAACTGATGCGCATTCCTGACATGGATTATATTGCAATTGAAATATTCTAACGGTTAAAAGCAGCTGGCTATTTCGTTTGAGCACTTGTGATGGAATTATCGATAAAATAGGAATTGCTTTGTTTGAAGCTGATTCTACGACAAGGATCTCGTTAGCAACTGTCACGACGATAGACAAATGTGATCCTTGAACCACAAAATTTATAAACGACTCTATTGTATTGTATTTTTGTTAATTTTTTTTACAACTCCGTGACGAACCAGATGCTTTCACTGCCTCTTTTCTATTATTAAACCAAACCAATGCAAAACGAAATTGTTCGCTTACAAATTTCACTCGTGGCTATCTTTAATGAATAAACTCATTGGTTAGCCTAGTTTATCACGTCCTTTCTGGGCATTGACAAAAGTGACTTAAAACAACTTCAGCTCGTGTTCTTTTTCTTCCTTAGTTTGTCAGCTTCAACAACAAAATAAAGGGCTGAGATGTTTGCATTTTGCATCATTATTATATTTGACAAAAGTAATACACTTGAATCATTCACCGCAACAAAACCTCAAATACCTTTCTATGGTCTCAAAATAATATATTTATACAGCTCAAGTTTAACTCCAGTACTTGTTTTTTTCATTTAATAAATTCTGTAATAGGGTAAGAAAATATTGATGCACCAAATATGAAGGTAGATAAATGTATAGACGCAGAAAGAAAATGCTCTTTTATGCAGATATATATATTTCGAAATGCAATGTTGACTATCACTTGAATAACAAATTAATTCGAATACCGAAAATGCATCATTAGTGAGCTGAAAAACTAACCCTAGATTGAACTCGTTTAATGAGTATCTACCATCTGCAACATTCATTAACAGCTTGTTCATTGATTATGTACTGTAAAGCACATTTTTGTATGCAAAGTTACTGTTCTTCCATCTAACGCCGAGTGCACATTTTTCCTCAAATATACATAAAAGTAAAGTTTGCCAATTATTATATGGTAGGCCTGCCTTTACGATAAAACTGTAGCAATTACGTAAATTAGCATTTCATGAAGCCGTAATTTTAAAAATTTACTTCTGATGCAGTCATGCTTTTTGCTGCAAGATGTTTATATTCGAAATCAAAACCACAAACTTTACAGGACACATTATATCAAGTTAATTATCGAACAGTAGGCAAAATGTCCTTTCTTGGGTTGTGGAGTGTAATGACTTTTAAATATGGCTTACCGACAGAGGTTTATTTCTAATTAAGTACTCGTTCGTATATACTCGTAAGTTCCTTTGGAGACGAATGAATTGTAACTAGGTAGTTAAATGATTTAAACTACAGTAAAAGCTATGCTGTGTCGTAAAATTGCCGTGCTTTCCTCTTTTGAGGAGAAGTGCAATTTCTCGGAGAAGAAAAATTCGTTTGTTATGCTATATGCTATTTGTTAATACTATTGGCCCGCTGTCTTTTAATTTTGTATACCCCATTCTAAGGGTATATTAATTTTGACTCATAGTTTATAACATACTTTAATATTGCCCGTAGACCCCTTAAAGTTACTATATTTATGATCAGCATCGATGTCCGTCCGTCCGTCTGTCGGCAAAAATTAGGCCTTTAAACTGGACCTAGAGAGCTGAAATTTTAACCATATACTCTCTATGGTCCCGAAATAATCAAGTTTACGAATTTTTGAAATCCGCCCACAGACACGCACACAAACTCAAAAAAACCAATTTATCGAAAAAATCGAATTTCGAGCTAGAAAGCTGGATTTTTGTACATGTGATCTTTAACTCCTAAAATTGCTCGGGAGCTACAATTTTTAAAATCCGCCCACTGACACGCCCACAATTAAATAAAACAATTTTATTGAAAAACCAAAGTTTGAGCTAGGGAGCGTTTTTAGTGTTCCGTAGCCAAATGGCAAAAAAAGGGAACCCTTATATATTCGTCATGTCTGTCTGTCTGTCCGGGCATGTCACAGACACTTTTTTCCGAAGCTATAAGAACTATACTGTTGAAACTTGGTAAGTAGATGTATTCTGTGAACCGCATTAAGATGTTCACACAAAATAGAAAAAAAAAGAATAAATTTTGGGGGTTCCCCATACTAAGAACTGAAACTCAAAAAAAAATTTGTTCATCAAACGTATGGGTTTGTGGGGAGAATAAATGTTGGGGGTTCCCCATACTAAGAACTGAAACTCAAAAAAAAAATTTGTTCATCAAACGTATGGGTTTGTGATTTATTTATTGATTTATTTATTTCAAAAATATATGATGTTCTCTGTACATATAAGAATCAGATTCTTTTAGCTTATACAGGAGTTTATAAACAGTTAACAGCACAATAACAATAATGAAAAATAAAAATCCGAAACAAGATTAATTAACGGAAAAATTACAACGAATACCATAGAGGAGAAGCTTCAATTTTGACTAGATAAAAACGAAAATGTAGATAATAGAAAATTCTTTGTCCGGTTGATTTTCCGTCTAACGTTAAGAGGCAAGTTATTCCAAAGACTTACGGCATGAACAAAAAATTGTCTACGGGAAGTTAAACATGTATGGATTAAAGAGAAGCTACGACTGGAAAGCGGAAACAAGATTTTCTCGAATAAATAAGTTGGCTGCTGCGTATGGATAAGCTTATGTAGAAAAACGATTACTCTATAGTTTAGAAGACTCTGGAGATCGCATCCGAGGAGTTGACGGGTGAAGGTGGATACGTGGTCGTATCGTCTGAGGTTAAAAACATATCTTGCAATTGAGTTTACTGCAACTTTAAGTTTCCTAAACGACTCTGAGTCGCAGTCAGCAAATAATTCGCAACCGTAAGTAAAAACTGGCACAATGAGTGATTTAATGAGTCTTAACTTTGTTTTAACCGGAAGAGAACCTCTGGTTAAAGACAGGCCACGAAGTGCAGCATATATTTTACCTACCACGCTGTTGATGTGGTCATTCCAACTAAGCGAGTTGTTAAAGGTAATTCCTAAATTTTGTAGTTTTAGAAGCAAATTGAATTGGCGTGTTATTAAGCAAGATTTGGGGGATGGACTGTAACTGTAGATGTCGTTTATAAATCGGGAGAATCTTGGACTTGGAGGGATTTAGGCTAAGATAATTTTGGGTTGCCCTATACCGAAGACAGATCGCCATTGATTTTTTCAGCAGCCTCCGCCATACTCTTTATTTCAAAACTGTAGTAAAGCTGCACGTCGTCAGCGTAAATGTGGAATTTTGAATAACAGATATATTGAGACAAGTCATTAATAAACATAGAGAACAGAAGAGGGCCGAGGATCGATCCTTGGGGGACGCCCACATGAGTGGGAAGATAGGCAGACTGCAGCCCGTTGTAAGACACTGATTGGACACGACTGGTGAGGTAAGAATGTATGAGTTGAATTGAAGTCACGGAAAAATTAAAGTACATTGAAAGTTTGTTACATAACAGCACAGGATTTACTGAGTCAAATGCTTTGGAAAAATGTAACAGAGCGATCAAAGTCATTTGATCTAAGTAAATAGCCTCCCGAATATCGTCGGAAACTTTGAGAAGTGCTGTAATGCAACTATGGTTGCATCAAAAGCCGGAATGTAGACATGTGAGTAAATTGTTGTTATTAACATGGGTTCTGATTTGCTGATTGATGATAGACTCGAGGACTTTAGACAGATATGGAAGAATGGCAAT
Organism: Portevinia maculata; assembly: GCA_949715645.1. NCBI lineage: Eukaryota > Metazoa > Arthropoda > Insecta > Diptera > Syrphidae > Portevinia > Portevinia maculata. The sequence continues at coordinate 9,289,059 of OX454525.1, read as the reverse complement.
CGATCTATATTCAAGTACATTGGGCTTTTTTGGGATGGGTATAATTTTTTGCTTTTTTCCATTCTAATGGGTAAGAGGACGAAATCAGTATCGTGTTGAAAATATGCGTTATGTGGGTAATAATGAAGGGGAGAAGTATTTTAACAAAGTCTGGGTGAACATTGTCCAGTCCTACGCATTTAAATTTAAGGCCAAAATTTGCATTACCAACCTCTATCTATGGATACGTCTTCAAAAATGATATTGAGGTTTCTAATATAATTTTTTTCTAAACTGAATAGTTTGCGCGAGAGACACTTCCAAAGTGGTAAAATGTGTGTCTCCCCTCCCCCCTGTAACTTCTAAAATAAGAGAATGATATAACTAAAAACTAAAAATATATGATGCAAACTTCCACCGAAAATTGGTTTGAACGAGATCTAGTAAGTAGTTTTTTTTAATACGTCATAAATCGTAAACCGCCACTTATCTATTATTAAAACATCGATCAAAGTTACAACGAACTACAAGAACTTTTATAGGGTGTTACTTGCTACTACGGAACCCTTCGTGGGAGAGTCCGGCTCGCACTTGGCCGCTTTTTTTCGATTAAAGCCTTTAAATTTTATATAACAAAATATGTAGAGCGTTCTTAACAATTCAACCATACTTAGACTTTTGTCACGCCCACGTATGAGGGATAGGAATAAGAATAGGGTATCCAACAGTTCGCCTAAGCGGACTGTAGCCCGTTTACAATATTATAAACAAAAACTTAAAACTAAAGAAGTGTTAAAATATAAGACTGGATATAGGGGCGGTAGTAGGATCTATTTAATATTTTTTTCCTTTTCTTTCTTTCTTTATCCTTTGTTATTGCTGCGACGAAAAATTAACAAAAACTGCTGCCTTGAAATGTTCACTCCTTGATAGACTTTTAATACGTGAAGGCAGTGAATTCCATAGCCTAATCGCATGAATGAAAAACAATCGGGAGGAATTCAAATAGCGAAAAATGGGGATGTCAATATTAAATCTTGTACGAGAGCGAGAGAAACTCAATTTAGCGTTTAAATAAGGTAGCATTTTCGTATTAACAATATTATGCAAGAATATGCAATTCCTCGTATTCATGTATTGCGTCAATGTGCAACCAAGAAAGTTACGAGAGTAGATAGATATCCTGTCATATATTCGAAGCACACAAATGTACCTAATGCCATCATTAAAAGCTACCTGTAGATTCCGTTGCGATAAAGAATCAGCATATGATATAATCGGCATTATGAGTGTACGCACTAGTCTTTTCCGATTTTCGGATGGAGTAAAACTAGCTTCAAGCCAAAATTTACGCAGACATCCATGTAACATGATAGGCTGCGATTAATAACAAATCCAAGATTTTTGGCATGTTCAACCACCTTCATTTTGGAGCTTGACAGCCATTTATCAGGCAAAAGGCTGAGGTCAAAAGATTTATTGAATATGGGGATAGCCATAGATTTGGTTGGGTTTAACACAACGCCATTTTCCTCTGCCGAGCTATTTATTGCTGACAACTCCAGATTAAGATGTATAACAATGTTTTTAATGGGCAGGGAAAGATGAAGTTGGACATCGTCTGCATATAGATGGATTTTGGAGTGACGGCATACCAAATAGAGGTCGTTGATAAAAATACAGAACAAAATGGGCCCTAAGATTGACCCTTGAGGTACACCTTGCTTGATAGGCTTAAACGCGGAATGTCTTTCACCAATAAAAATCGATTAGATAAGAAATCTTTCAACAGCCTAACACTACTGTCATTGAAGCCGAGTAAAATGCTTTAGTTTCCAGCAAAGAATATCATGATTAACTTTGTCAAAGGCCTTCGAGAAATCGAAGAAGCAAAGCAAAGTCGCAAAACCCTTGTCAAACTCTTGTCTAATGTTGTCAAGGATATTAACCATTGCCGAGGGGCAACTATGACCAGCTCTGAATCCTGATTGGTGAACGTTAAGCAATGAGTTTTGTGACAGATGGAAAAGTATTTGCTTTGCTAGCACCCTGTCAGAGACGCAGGATTAGCCTTCCTAGCAACTGGTATAACTTTTCCATACTTCCAGGACTGGGGAAAGGTTGATGAGGTTATACAGACATTTATTATATGCGTTAGGTGGCCAATGATTTTCGGTGTTATTATTCGAAACTTATTGGAATACCATCTTCACCAGTCGCATTAGACCTTATTGAAGCTATGGCTGAAAGAACTTCGTGCTCTGTCACCACTTCAAGGTCAGTCTGACCTCCAAAGCCTGCATCTATTTCTTCAAAGTTAGATACACTAGTTACTGAGTCATTTTCCAAAAATAGTCATTTAGTTCATCAGTGTCCAAAACGCAGTCTTCAATGGACCTACTGCAAATACCAATTTGTCTCAGGTTCCTCCATAACACTTTTGGGGACAGTGAAGCATTTATTTTTGATGAAAAATATAGTTAAGTAATAGTTTTGCAACCAGATAGTATGCAATAAGAGGTTACTTACAACCAAATTAATATAAAAGGCCCGCTGTGTTTACGTGGCTGCAACCTTGTATATTAAATGACTTTGATTATACCCTATTCTAGGGGTATATTAATTTTGACGCATAGTTTGTAACATACCTTAATATTGCCCGTAGACCCCTAAAAGTTACTATATTTATGATCAGCATCGATAGTAATGTCGTTCTAGCCATGTCCGTCCGTCCGTCCGTCCGTCCGTCCGTCCGTCCGTCGGCAAAAATTAGGCCTTTAAACTGGACCTAGAGAGCTGAAATTTTAACCATATACTCTCTAGGGTCCCGAAATAATCAAGTTTAAGAATTTTTGAAATCCGCCCACAGACACGCCCACAAACTCAAAAAAACTAAATTTTGGAAAAAATCGAATTTTGAGCTAGAGAGCTGAAATTTTTTATATATGATCTATGGCCCATAAAACTGATTGGGACATAAAATTTTCAAAATCCGCCCACTGACACGCCCACAATTAAATAAAATATTTTTTTTGAAAAACCAAAATTTGAGCTAGGGAGCTGAAATTTTTAATATATACTCTCTAGGGGACCTTTATGCTCATGTGTAAATATTTTCAAAATCCGCCTACTGACACGCCCACAATTATTTTATTTTTATTTTTGAAAGTCCAAAGTTTGAGCTAGGGAGCTGAAATTTATAGTATATACTCTCTAGGTGCCCTTTATGCTCATACTTAAATTTTTTTTAAATCCGCCTACTGACACGCCCACAATTAAATAAAACAATTTTATTGAAAAACCAAAGTTTGAGCTAGGGAGCGTTTTTATTTACAAAAGCTTAGTTTTTTCGATAAAATCCTTTAAATTTTTGTCACGCCCACTTATGAGATATAGGAATAAGAATAGGGTATCCAACAGTTCGCCCAAGCGGACTGTAGCCCGCCCCTATGTTTTTAATTCTGCTTTATCCCTAAAATTCCTAGTTCTTTTATACTAGTTTCTAGTGTTCATTTTGGTTGGATTTCATGCCCCTCCAATACGCACATTCTTCAGTACCCCAGATCCACGCATTTCCCAATCCTAGGTTTCCCAAACAGGTTTCCCAATCAGTACTTGTATTCCGAAATATAGTTCCATGTCGTCATGTCATTCACACTTTCCCTAGCCATGAATATTGCATTTTTATCAGTATATAGTATCAAAGCATTTCCATGTCTCCGCTGTCATTCGTCGCAGATACGCAATCTCAGCGTGTGCAAGGAATTCCCTTTTGTTTACCCTACGTCACTGCGCTTGTAAGAGAGATCCATTACTTATATATTTTACGGGTCGGCAGTGCATATTAAAAAATATGATCGGTGAACAAGTGCAGACATTGATCGAATGGTGACTTACTTCGGCTATCGAATCTGGTGCCTTCTGGGCGCTCATGATTGTGGAATGCAGTGGAGGAATTAAATGCGTAGAGGAAAGGCATGAAAAGTGTCGTTGCCCACCTTCTTTTTGAGAGTGTGATGATCTGGCCCGAAATATTGTGAATTTATGGCCCACATCGGTGGCGTACTGTAGCACTCCGAATCAATACTAGTCCAATTTACTGCCAGGAAGACACACGACTTTTTACAGAAATTGGGGAGCTACCTGTCAGATTTAATACAGACGTCGGGAAGAATTCGTTTAATCTGTCTGCACCCTAGGGTAGATCTAGTAAACTACCGAGCAGTATCGTTCTTAAAGACATCCTCTACATTGTTTGCTTGTTTGCTTTTGAATCGGATCATGGAATGAATGAAAAACAAGATAATTTAAAAAGTTATATCAAGCAGGTTTTCCAAGAAACTATTCTTCGACATATCAAATATTTTTCACTGGTAAATATTAATTGAGATAGTATGACGAAGAGCTTTAAATTGAACGCCTTTTTCATGGATCTTCATGCGGCTTTTGACTCCATCCGTCAAAAAATTGTTTTCTACAAGCTTCACTCGCATCCACGGGCAGCACACAGGCTAAGACATCACCCATGGACACCAATCAAATTGCTCGAGATTGTTCATGAACCTCGATTCCTCACCAAACGGTTAACTTTTTGCGAACGAAAAACATTTTTTCACTAAGGGGAAAGGTGGATTGGCAACCAAGATCCATGCGATTTGACTCTGTTCGTCTTCTTTTTATGAGGTTATCTGAAAAGTAAGGTCTACGCCAACAATCCATGAACATTTCAAGACCTCAAACCCAACATTCAAAGTGAGATTGACCGACTTATTTTTCAAAAAGTAATTGAAGTAATTTCGACCTTCGGAAGCTGGTTTTTAATCGGAGCCATGGTGGTCACACGAACGATGTTTGTTCCATGCATAATAACCATAAACCAATCATTAATAATCAATAAAGATCCACAGTGATACTCGTATACTCATAAAATATGTGATTTATTTTACACAAACATCCACACTATCTGTTGACTCAGCCACTTTATAGCTTTGTTTTTGTCTTTTTAATACCATTTTCATTCTGGTAAATATACAAGGTGGCGCAAAAGTAATCCTCCTATCAGAAAATGCTATAAATTTTGCGATTGGCCCCTAATGTCAGTTCTGTTTTGACATTTGTGTAGTAAGCACTTGCGAAATACACGTTAATAAACAATGTTACGCTACACTGCTCCAGAACGCGGAATATTGGTGACTATTTATTTGAGCAATAATCGGTCGTGACCAAAAAACATCGGAAGTTTATTTTTGCGCCACCTTGTACTACTATAAAATGCATAATATATTCGTAGTTGCTTTAAGTATCCGAGTTTCCCAACATTCCAAAACAATAATTTTCATCATTGCGACACTTTTTCTGGCCGCTATAGTGCGTCACTAGTACAATATAGGTAATGCGTTTTGGAATGCATGTCATTTATCATACAGCAGGTACACTGCAACTTGTCTGTATCAAAGAACCATTTCAGCATTTGTCCAATTGTGTGAAATTTCTAAGCGTATCTATCTGCATGTAGAGAATCACAGCAATTGTGTTTTGTCAGATACCGTTCTATGCGAAGATGTTCCATTCTCCAATCCCCATCCACACATTGGCATTTGACATTTGAATTTACTCCACAAAAAAGAAGAAAATGGCAAACAAAAAAATTATCCCCCGACGAAAAACATAGCCAACGATGACAGCACGACATGGAAATAGCAAAGCTTAGGTCTCTGGCCTCCATCTATTCAGGGTACTAGTAGAATGTGTTTGTATAGATATTTATTGTCAAAAAAGCAAAAACGTTTTCCATTTGCTGTACCTAGCTAAACGAACATTTATCAGTTGCAATCTGATGGGTCGTAATTGAAGATGTACTTGTTTAATTGACATTTTCGAAGAAAAAGCCAACACGCAATGCCAACAGACCTCAACCTGGATGTGAGATTTTGTTGCTTGCTTCTTATATTTGTGGTGGCATAGGTGTGCTACTAAATAGATATGCGAAGGTAAAATGTCAGGTGTGCCGAGAAGAGATGACAATGCAGATGAGATTATGACTATACAAGGACTGCCAACACCACCCACATACACCCATCACTGATGGCAAAGTGGATGAATCACTTCCGGGATAATGCTTTGAAAGTGGATTTGATGGAAATTGAAGCGCAAAAATTGGCGTTCGATTATAAATAAGGAAATAAAAAAACTTAACCGTGATTCGTAATCATCAAGCTCATGTCCAGCCTGTTTTTAGTTTATGTAACTGCATTTAAAAAAGGCGATTGAGGTTAATTAAAAACTTACAACCATTTTTGGGTGGGTCAAATATACTTGCTTGTTTTCATTTAATAAACAGTTCGCATAATTTGATAAATAACCTTCAAGTTCAACAAAAAAGAAACGCTTTACTAAGTTATCTGCAGTTTGCCACAAATTAATGTTTTATAACACACCAAATCCAATTCATAAATCTGCGAAATAAACAAACAAAATTTATCTCATGACGTTTTTTTCTCAGCATACTGTATGTGGAATGTGAAAAACTTGATCAAAGTATGTCCATTGTGATGCCATTGGGAAGAGGCCGGTGGGTCACGGTGAACGCTCCTAGAATCAATTTCGTTTCTTTATAAAGTTGTTGATATCAACCGTGCAGGCATTGTTGAGATCATCCAGATCGTGGAAGAGGTATTGACCTAGAGGTCGCCATCATAATCTTGGCAAGTGCGGGACACGTGCACAGGAAGTATAGGACTGTCTCCTCTTCTTCCTTATATCTACAACTCCTACGCAAATCGTTGAAGGGGACGTACAGTCTCTGAGCATGCCTAGCCATTGCACAGTGTCCGGTGATTATGTTTGTATGGGTAGGTAGGGTTCCTCTTTTATGTCTTAGAAGTCAGTCGGATCTTCTTTGGTCCGGCTTTGGCCATAATTGTGTGTGTTAGCTCATCGGCGTGTATGAGGTGCTCGTACCCACCAGACGACATTGGTACATCAATGTCGTCTATTTTAATGCTATTTGTACCAGAGGAGCCTCGTCTAGCCAGTTCATCAGCTTCACAATTCCCTTGGACATCGCTATAACCTGGTATGTACTGTACTGTATGGCTATCTCGTTAAGAGAAACACGAGATGCCTTCATGGATTTGGATCTTATTATGCTGGATGTACGGGACTTTGATAGCGGTCTGACGATATCACATTGTGGTATGGTATCGCGATCGTAAATGCACTGTCAGCTCTGAAAGTAGATGATTCACTTGGTGAGCTAATTACAATTAATCTACTACTCACAAGCCGGATTATAAACTCAAAACTGGGTGTGACATCTGCCAGAAGAATTGTCAGTAGTGGAACCCCACAAAGCGCGGTCCTATCCCCCTTCTCTAGAACTTAGTGGTGAACGAGCTGCTGATGTGCCTGGAAAGGGAGGGCTGCAGAGTGACTGCCTATGCGGATGACGTTGCAATAGCCGACTCAATGAAGCATCTAAACACCCTGAAAGAATTTCTCCAAGGCAGATCGTTGTGGGTTAGGTGTTAACCCCCACAAACCTGAACTTTGACCCTCCCTCAATCAGGAGCACAAGCTAAGTATTTTCTGATGAAGCTAAATACTTGGGTCTCATTCTGGATAAAAGGCTTAGCTGGAAACCTAACATACAAAAAAGAGTTCGGAAAGCTGCGGTAGCACTCTTCCCTTGCAAAAAAGCCATCGGTAATAAATGGAGCCTTCAACCCCGCATTACCAACTGGCTATACATCTCGGTAATAAGACCGATACTTATGTACGGGGTGGTTGTTTGGTGGACTGCCTTAGACAAAGCGATAAATCGTGATAAGCTTAGCAAAGTCTAACGAACAGCGTGTCTCTGCATGAGTGGTGCACTGCGCACTACTCCCTTTACTGCAAGGGACATTCTGCTTTACTCAACACTCCTTGACATCTTAAGTAAGCAAGCTGCTGCTAGTGCGGCTGTCCGCCTTAAAACAACCTTCCACTGGTCCGAGAATAAAATCGGCCACTCTTCTATTCTAAAAAATCCACCCCTCAGCTCCGTTTTGAAAAAAACTTCTGAGGCAACACCCCTCTCTTCTTCTCTGACAGGTTGAACCTCAGCCTCTCTTTTCGTCTTCCTAATCACTGCAACGTGTTCCAGGCGGAAATCATGGCGATCAAAGAAGTCCTATCGTGGCTGAAGAGGAACGCCATATCCGCTGTGGACATCCGAAACTTCTCAGATAGTCAAGCTGCGCTAAACTCTCTGGATCTCCACAAACTCCATCGTAGTTCTAGACTGCCGATCATCTCTCGCGGAGATTGCGAAGCAATTTAATATTCACCTATGCTGGGAGCCGGGACACAGAGATATACCAGGGAATTGTAAGCCAGATGAGCTCACCAGAAAAGGAACCATACTACCCCTTCTTCCTGATAAGGGTATCTTAGGCATTTCAATTGCATTCAATTCAGAGTAGGAGTTAGAGAATGTGAAAGATTTGACTCTAGTCATGAATATTACATTGGAAATCTTTTTTTTTTTTTTTTTGTGATAACACACTTGCAGTTAGGCTGCTTAGTGCTCGAAGTCCTTTTCCACTGAGTCTGCGGAAACTCTGTTTGCTGTTGCTCGAAATAGATCATTTTTGATACCTCCAAAGAAGGACTTTGGAGCCTAAAAACGATTTTTCACTGGGGTCGTCTTTTTTGGCCTCCCTGAGCCTTCCTTTCTGCGTGTAGACCCGGTTTCGCATTTTTTTAGATTCCACGCCACAGTTTGTTGAGTATATTGAGGTTTTTATAAATTTGACGGGTTGTCAATGGGTTAAGACGCGCCAAGCGCAAAATATTAGATTTTCACTACGAAATGATTTTTCCCATTTTTTTAAAGAAAAAAATACTTTTCGTCGTTAAGTTCGACATTACGTTCGTCTTGAACGGCTATCACGAGCTAAATATACCTTACATTCATAATTTTTGCACTTTTATGCAATATGTATTTAAATAACATTTCACAATAGGACGATAAAACATGAATTCTACAGTGAACTCCCTCTTAACGGACACCTCTCCTTTGTGGACGATTCCCTTAAGAGGACAATATAAAGTGTGGTGCTTGGCTGTTATGATTTTGTTTGAGTTTTTCTCCTCTAAAGTGGGCAATTCTATTAAGTGTTGTAATGGACAGTATTTTCATTTGCACGTGCACATTCTACAAACAGTTTTCAGTATAGATACACACACATTGTACATAAAACATAAGTAACATCACAATGATATTTTTCCCAGCAAACACAACGTCCGTTTGTCAACCCTTACATCTGGGCATCATCAAAAGTTTTTTATCGGGAACAAGTTTTAAACCACCTTATTGCTAAAATGGATCACGTTGGTAATGTTAGAGAGCTTTATTCAGGAATTAATGTACTAGATGCCATTAATTTTGCTGCTGCAGCCTGGAACAAGGTTTCACAAGAAACGATAAAAAACTGTTTCAAAAAATCTGGGTTTTTACGAAATCCAACCACCCAAATTGAAGACTTTACCCCAGAGGATGACATACCATTGATCTGTTTTAAAAATTTATCCTCGCTAGTACGACAAACCTGCTGCAATCAAGTTGATTATTTAGAGTATGCCGCATGCGACAAAAATGTTCAGCCAGATGAGGGATGGAATAAGAACTTGTCCGAAAATGTCTTAAGCGTTATTAGTGTGAATGAAGTATGAAGAGGACGTGGCTACTTCGAAATCAAATACTGAAATAGATTCTTACTCCTACAAGAAGGCGTTGAGCGCTTGTGAATCGTTTTGTAAATTCGCTTTAATAGCTGGGGATGAAAAGGCAATGCAGCTGACATCTGTTCTCCGATCTCACTATGAGTCAGTAGTAGCTACTAGCTAGCGGTTGTAATCTTCATCAGAGCCGGATTAAGGATTTTTTTTTAAATAATTATGAACTATGTTTGTATATGTACCTATTTTTGAAGAAACGATCTAAAAAAACAATTTTGTGTTCTATTTAAAATATGCGTTTTTTTTTAATTTTCCCTTGAGCGGACCTGTGGACAAAAAACTCCGGTCCCTTGGCTGTCCACTTAAGAGAGATTTCACTGTAGCTCCCATAATTTCCCAGAAATACCAACGAAAAGAGTAAAAAACGTTCTGCAACAGTTTTCGAACAACACTGTATTAAGATATAAAAAGAATACGGCAAAACCTTTATAGCAACATCGAGAAAGAAAGCATGAAACTCTAAACTGACAAAAATGTCAATGTCCGATTTTATTTACGATCATCAACTGCCCACTTTCTACTCTTCCTTATGATACGACTTACGAGCTTTCATTTGGTTTAATTCATATGTTTTGTAGTTTTCTATAAAATAATTTATCCTTCTTGAAAAATTAATCTTAGATACATATTCCAAAATATATACTTAAACCAGCAAAATGTCTTCTCTTATAAAACATTTAATCAAGGCACGGACAGCGAATAAAGCCTTTAACTATCTTTTTACTCCGATTTTATTTCCAAAATTGTTCTCCCTCATCAAACGAGTTTTTACCTGTGTGTGTTGGTACTCTAAAAATGCAGTTGGAATTTTTAAGAGAGTCAGTGAATAGATATATTCCATAAAATAAACTTCATAAACTTAAACGCATTAAAATATGATCCACCACTTTAATGGGTACTTGGGTTGATTTCTTTCTTTCGATGGACTTATCGTCCAACTCTCTGCGATATTAAGCAAACCTGGCAGGATTAAGGTTCGATAGAGCATGCATTTCGTCCTTCGAGTCAGGAGTTTCGAACCCATTTGTTTTGCCAAACCGAAGTAAGCAGTTTCTTAGGGTAGATGAAATCCTTAACTACCTCAACGTTTTAGCTATGAACAGTTGCGTTTGTGCTCCGTGCTGGACAGGTGTTTGTTTATTTTTTGATGGCATGTACTTGGTCTGGGGCTTATTGACTTGAAGGCCAACCAATTTTGTCTGTTCTTCAATCGCCGTCAAAGCCTCTTCCACGGCACGCTGAGAACGGTCGATCCTTTTAATATCATCCGCATACCCCAGTAGCTGGACGGTTCTATTAAAGATAGGGCCTTCCATGTTGGTACCGGGCCAACGCACTTTTTTTATCCAGAAAAAGGTTAATGAAGTTACATGGTAGTGCATCTCCGGTATAAGTTTGGAAAAATTCGGAAGAGCTGCTTCCAAACTGCAGTGCTCATGACACCACAGCCGAAATCAGACGAAGAATTACACTTGCCAACCGCTCTTTCTTCGGGCTAACACAGCAATTGATTATGTCAAGAAAAACTAAGGAGACTCTATATAAGACCCTCATCATCCCAGTCCTGCTCTACGGCGCAGAAGCGTGGACAAAAGTGGTCGTTTCGTACGCAAAATTCTTCGAGTGATTTTCGGTCCCGTTTGCGTTGACGGGCTTTGGAGGAGGAGATTTAACAGCAAACTCTACGAGCTGTCAGCACCGGCTCCAGCCAAAGAAGCGCCCTGTGCAAGATTTACAGAAAGCGCCCTATTTTGAGTTAGATTCTCCTTGAAGTTGCAATATTGCAAGTGATGTGAGTTAATGTGCAAACATTCAGCACAGGTATGATGGATGTTGCTATTTTGGGCTTATTTGAACAAGTTTTTTATTTTAAATGCAAATGGCAGTATCCGCGCAAGGTAAAATTAATTTTTCTTACTCCTAGCAATGCGCCCCGGAATATGTGCACATCTTGGATCTTACACATATGGTTGGGCCGGCCTGGCGAGCTGTACAGCGAATGCGACCTGGTCAAAAAAGTACGTATCGACTAAGATTGCAAGGACACGTAGAACGAATGGACAACAACGCTCCGGCCCGAAGAGTCTTCGATTCCAACCCGGAGGGACAACGCAGTAGAGGAAGACCTAGCCTTAGGTGGCGCGCGCAAGTGGAAGGGGAGCTCAACCAACTTGGAGTGCGCAACTGGAGGCGCTTAGCCAAAGATCGTACTAATTGGAGAGGCGTATTGGTTGAGGCCCAGGTCCACCCGGACTGTCGCGCCACCTAAGTAAGTAAGTAAGATGATACGCTAACTTTTGGGGCCTTCTGGAAATATCTATGGGTATAGCGTATAGGATATACAACAGTCTCTCATCTCTAGCCTCTCTTCATGGTTATTTCGTAGCTTGCTGTATATAAGGCCTAACGGTTTCATTCATCATCATCATTTCAGCACTGAGGTCAATCATATGTTGGTGTTATTACATTTGTGTGATCCAGGAGTGGCCTGCTTCTCGATTCGACACGTGCATGCTTTCATTATTGATTATTGTTTGATCGACCTTTTAGGACACCGGTGATCTCCACTCGTGTCAACCCACGGACTTGCATGCGCACTTGCGGCACAGCTTTTATATGTTATATGTTTCGCTCGGCTCACCTGGATATTTGAATTTGATTCTACCCCTAAATCTTTCACGACAATCGCTGTATTTTAGGGGCACTGGAGTGGTATTCTAAGTCTGCCTCTGCACGGGTATGAGCCACTTCTCATCAAGGATAAATAGTCATTAGTCGAACCCATCTGAAACTCGACGTTTGACATTATTCGCCCTCCTATTCCGGTTGATATATCATACACCATCCAATATAATTTCTATTCACGTCACTTATTTTTACTGAATGAATTGTATATTAATCTTTTTTGGAACAAAATGTATTTTTGGATTGTACCAAATTACATTAGCAATGTGTTCTTCCTAAGGGAGGACTTCCGATTCCGGCAAAAATACGACATGATGCGTAGGTTCATATACAATCTTTTCCTTTTCAGATGGGTACTCACAGCGCGTACCATGCATGTGTGTCTCTGTTTGTGGAAGTATCTCCTGTCTGACAGACTTTCCCACCATATAATCTAAAGAAAAAAAACAAACTTTCCAAAAACATTCCAGAAGTCATGCATTAGCAATAACCACGCGATAAGAACCAAGGACGATGAACACGAAAAGTAACTATAGGATGGCATTCGTTTATGAATTTCAGAAACCTTCGCAGCTCCCACCCGCATCCGTGATCCGTATTTTCTCCGGCGCTCTATACTCAACACTCAACTGTGTCGTAATGTGAGATTTATGTTTGCTTAATATTTCTTCTTTTTTTCACCATCATCATCGCACGTGACACGTCTCTTCAGCTCTTCTAGGTCCTTAAATGGCGAAACACTTTAGAGGAGACAGACAGCATACACGCGAATGCATAGATATGAGCACACATAGAAGTCGACCCAATCAACTAAGCTGCCTTAGTGTCAATGGATTCGTCGATTTATGTCCAAATGGCGGAGGCACTTAGGCCAAAGCTAACTACTCGTATTCCTTAGTCATTAATCTATTTTCTGTGTTTTTGTACGACCAGATATTATCGTTTCGATGACGGGATCCTGACTGACCGGTTCGATGGGTCATGGGCAAGTTAATCAATTTTAAAAACGAACCACTATTCTCACCAGTGTTGCCGAAAGTACTCCCATAGGAGTATTGTACTACTTTCAGCACAACCGTACTCCCGTACTCCTCCTTTGACATTCGTACTCCTATTTTTTTAAAGACCTAAAATATCCAGCTGCAAAGTGTAATGCCAACCTAAATAAATTTAATTCACTTAAAATTTAATGCAAACTTGTCAGCTCCTGCTGCAAGAGCCAACGATTTTGAGTTTTCAAATGCTTAAAAAGCATTTGCTGTTGAAGTTGATACACCAACCACATCAAAATCGCTAAAGGCAAAAAAAGCTCCACCTGCTAATGTCAATGTGTCTTCTGTTGCTGGTACAAAGCCAAATGAGCCTGTTGCTGTTACTGAATCAACTGCCGAAAGAACCGACGGTGTTGAGATTTCTGATACTGATTATGTTGATACACCTACCACATCTTCAAAAAAAAAAAAAAAAAACCGCACGCAAATCTTTCGTCAAGGATGGTTGAGTGATTTTGCTTTTCTAAAGGAAATCGACAAATGAAACTAACAAACAACAAACAGCATATAGAAAGACATGAAAAATCGAAATACCACCAAGAAATCTAAAATTAAGCGATTTAAACAACAACCAAAAATAAATATAGTAAATTCAGGATCAACTAAAAAAATGAAAAGCTTAAAACATCAGAACTAAAAATCATAATGTTCCTTTTGCAGTCTAACACAGCCATGTCCTTAATTGAACCTTTAATTGCATTAATAAAAAGTATTGATGTTGAAACTCTAAAAGATATAAAGCTTGGGAGAACAAAACTCAAAGAAACAATAACATCAAGTTTGTTAGAAGAGGCAAATCGTGATCTAGTAGATGTTTTAAAAAAAACAAAACTATTCTGTGATAATTGATGAGACAGTGGATGTCAGTTCCTCAAAGTGCTTATGTATTGTGGTAAGGTATTTTGATATCATTTATGTTAAAGTTAGAGATCGATTTCTTTCCTTGATTGAGCTGTTTGAGTTTGATGCTAAATCTATTTTCAACGTACTATTTCAGTGCTTTAATGATCTTTTAATACCGTTTAAAAATTGTGTTGGTTTTGCCTCAGACAATGCTGTTGTGATGGTTGGCAAAAAAGTAGAGTTCGATCGCTTTTTTTTTAAGGAAAATCCAAATATGTTTACTTTAGGCTGTATGTGCATTCATTCATTACATCTCTCTTCCTCACCCGCAGAGATTTTCCTAAGAAACATCTATGTTTACTTTTCAAATAGCCCAAAGAAGCAAATCGAGTTTAAAGAATTTGAAAAATATTTTAACGTCGACAAACATAAGATTTTAAAAACGTCTTTTTCTTGGTGGGTAGCTCTTCAACAGGTTGTGGCAAGAACACGAGAACAGTGGCCTGCATTTTTTTTTGGAGAATTCTTTTGAATCTTCTGACAGCAACCTAGATCTTGTTCATAAAATTCAAGAAGAGCTAGATGATACCACAAAATTGTATTTATTATTTCTAGCCTATGTTCTTCAGTTAACTAAACAACTTAACTTAGAATTTCAATATCAGTCCGTCCGGATTCATAAATTTTTGCCATACATAAAAACTTTCTACAAATTTTTTTTTCTCAAATCGGAGTTTTTACGTGGCGAGTTTCTCTCCGATTTTTCTGACAACTATGTAAAAATATAACCAACGACCATACCACGTCGAGTTAATCGGTCCTCGTCCACAGATAAATAAGTTGTTCAGGAGGAAAGATCACAATGATATTCCTTGTGTTCGAATCTCCCAGACAGCAGAGAACAGACAGGCAACTGACTACTGGAATAAGTCCAGAAAGTGTCGCTTCAAACGACGATTTTTTCGTGGTCGAGGATCCACAGGAGAATGTTGTTTTGCTGGGCGCTTGTTTCGAGGTGAACAATCCTGTTCGCCGTAACCACGACATTGAGAATAGGGCTCTAGTGAGCCACTTCTATCTGCGTACCGAACTTGAGAATTGGCGATCTGAGAATAACGGATTCACCGTATTCACTGATGAAAACCATGCTAATGCAGTTGTCGCCAATGGCCGAGATGCATCGCACTTGTTCGTGTCGAAGGATGATCTTCTGTGCATCTTCGAGTCGCTAAAGAATAAAAAGTCGGCGGGGATGGATGGTGTCCCAAACGTCGTATTGAGACGCCTGCCTCTGGAGGCTGTAGATATTTTCACCACGCTGTTTAACAATGCGCTGAATAATGCACATTATCCGGCGCATTGGAAGGTAGCTGTGGTACACCCTATCCCGAAAAAAGGTAAAGATAGGACGAACCCTGCCAATATCCGGTCAATTAGCTTGCTTCCGAATATTAGCAAGGTCTTTGAAAAAGTTTTCAATAGAGCCCTGTTAAAGTGGGTCGAGGACAATAACATAATTCCGGACAACCAGTTTGGTTTCAGGGCGAGGCATGACACTATTCATGCCGCGTCGAAACTGGTTTCCGACATTCAGTGGAATAAATGCAAGAACCAATGCACGGATGCTTGTCTAGTTGATTTTGAGAAGGCTTTCCACACCGTATGGTTAGAGGGACTTTTCTACAAGTTGACTAGGCGGGGGATGCACAAACCTTTACTATATATAATTTATAATATGCTTATGGGAAAGAAGTTCGTTGTCAAAAGTGGCAACGTGACTTCGAGCAGAGTCTTTGAAATTAAAAACGGTTTACAGCAGGGGGTGGTCAATTCTCCGATCCTGTTTAACATTTACACGAGCGATCTGGTGGGTTCACTCAGACATGCTATAGCGTATGCCGACGATTTGGTGGCATACAGATCAGGTCCTAAAATCGAGGTCATTAATATCCTTTTGCAGCGTGACTTCGATAAAATTAAACGATATTGCGACGACTGGAAGTTGAAAATCAACTTTCAGAAGACAGAAACAATCTTGTTCAGAACTCCATTGGCTGGGGCCTCTAGGGATACCAGAAAAAACTGGAAGAAATTGGCCATTATTGGACAAAATGGGCAGCCATTGGCGGTGAGAAGCGTAGTTAGATATCTAGGTATCTGGCTTGACCAGTATCTGTATTTCGATAGACATATAGTTGCTTGTCTTGCTGGGGCCAAGAAGGCTTATGCTCTGACAAGGAGACTGTTTCATAGCAGTCAACTTGACTCTAGAGTGGAGGTCATTTGCTACGTTGCCCTTATAAGGCCGATCATCGCTTATGGTTGTCCATTGTGGTTTAATATAGCGCCTAGTTATATGGAAAAGATTCAAGTTTTGGAGAGACAATGTCTTAGGACCTGTCTCCGATTGTCCCGAACGCTTGAATCCAACTATATAAAATGCTATCCCAACAAGGTCCTATACGATGGGGCTCAGTTGAATAGGATTGACAATTTCCTCATTAAGGTCACTCGAAGGCACGTAGCAAAGGGCGATGGCCAGCGACAATAATCTGATATTTGGGGCTTACTACCCCAATGAAATGTAAATAGAGATTACGCTCCGGTCTGGCTTTATCCCGCCAGAGACATTTATCCATATTGATGCAAAAGGGCTGGTACAGACGAGGGATGGTATCCCGGTCTTATACCATCGCTACCGCAGCGCGAGAGATAAGCGGCTCCTCCATGACGGGGACGTCGCCAATGCTCATGAGCTCCTCCGTTTTAGTACCGCAATATCGGAGAGGGATAGATTCGACACGGAAAAGCAATTCGCCGAATGTTGGTGGCTTGTTGAGGGGGGAGGGGTCAACATGCCCACCCAGGACGGTGCGTTACTCTAGGTAACATCCTCTTAGCTTATAAGTTAGATTAAGTCAGCTAGAGCGTTTTTGGGAAAGGCCGGGCTCGCCAACGTGTGATGGTGGTTCCGGGAGTTGACTGACGCTGTAAGGCTTCAGTCGGCTCACGGCGGCGCGTGTGCACGTTGACGACCGCCAGGCGCTCGGAAAGCAATTGGGATTTTGACCACTTGTTGCGCAAGGCAACGAGTGCTCAGAACCCTTATTATACTCGTAGTTAGAATGCTTTAAGTAGCTTAAGTAAGTAGAATAATTAGTTTGTAATTTGTTTTATATAAAATCTCAATAATGATACCGAGTTTTAGTAAATTTTCTCGAGGAATATATATGTAAGATTAGTTCGTAAAATAGTTCTTAGGCCGAAAGGCAATAATTATAAGATATAGTTAAGTTTAGAGCGTTCGCATAAGGACCAATAACTAAGAATAAGTATCCTGTTAATTTTAAGTTAGGTTTAATCATTTTTGTCTAGTATGTAAGTAGATATTTAACAATGAATAAAAAAAATGAATTTCAAAGTCAAAGTCAAAGTAATCGGTCCTCGTCAGATCACCGTAATTAAACGACGTTGGGCGCGGTTAGTACGTAGATGGGGGACCGTTTGAGAACAACCGCGTGTCGTTGGCCAGTCCCATCTACAGAGTTGAGGTAGATAATACATACGTGGTATCACAATGGACCTTAATTGGCCTAAGTGTGTCGGCTTCTGCCGACAGCCACATAAACCTAACCTAACCTATGTAAAAATATTGTCTCGGTGTCTGTATATGTTGGGCCTAAGGCTGAGCTTTTTATTAAAAATAAAAAAAACAAAAAAAATCAAGTAGGTAATTGAATTTAAAGGTGTTTGTCGAGAATATTATAAGACACTGTGTGCGCAAATTTTTCAGCGAATTGATTTTGATGACGAAATTTTAAAATCTATATAAGGCATTGACCCTTTAAATTTAGCAGAAAGCGCAACTACAATAATTTTTTCCATTCCTGATTTGATTAAACAAATTGAAAACCTTGACATGGAGTGGCAAACTTTACCTTATCAAACTACGGTTTCTTATTCTTTAGAAATAGAAGAATTTTGGTCAGACATATTTTTCTTAATAAAATCCGCTAATGACACACTTTTCCTCTGACAAGGGATTTTGTAAATGATTGGTTAAGTCTTCCGCACAGCACCGCAGCGGCAGAACGAATTTGTTCCCAACTGTTTCTCATTAAAGATAAAAAACTTAACAGATTGGAGAAATACATTGAATGCAATTATGAGTTGCAAGGAATTGTTAAATGGAGTTAATTGTTGTAAATGGAATCCTTCAAAACAACTTTTGAAGGCGTAACCATATAATATGAATCAAAATACCTTTCTTTTTGCAAAGCCACTTGTATTAAGTGTATTTAATACATATCTTGGGATTACAATAAGTTCCTATATTTTTCTTTAAAAAAAATAAGACAGACTTTTTATAATTAAAGAAATATTTACTTACTTTTGTTATTAGAATAAATAATTTATTTATTTATGTGTTATTTTTTGAACTGAATTTTTGATGATTTTGTTTTAAATAAAGTTAAAAAAAATTTGTGCACACACTTATTATTGAACGCTAAAAAATGTCTGTATAACTATTTGTTTCAAAATACTCCCCGTTTTTGGCTGCAGTACTATCTTATAATATTTCTCTCCGGCAACACTGATTCTCACACTCTGAAATGAGGGAAAGTGGTTGTCATAACTCCGAAACAGAGAAGACTTACCCACGCTCGTTGTGGAATTCGCTCTTTGTCGAAGGATTATGAGGACATTCAGATGATGACTTTGACGGCTGGATACTCTATGATGTGGCTTTATTGACGTACGTAATTAGTAGAGTTAGGTGATATATGTATCTCTTGATATTTATTACAGTCTTTGATTATCTGCTTGAAAGAAAAGTGACGGACCCAAAAGTGCATCAGTTGTTATTCTTTGCTCACGATGGAGCCATCATTAGCGAGCACTTGATGTATGGGTGGAAATTTTAGAGGGGATTGGGTATCGTAGTAGTCCGAAAAAAACAGAATACTTGTGCTGCCCGTTCTTTGATCCCCTTCGACCTATTCCAGACATGTTTATGAATGGAAGAGTGATTCCCAAGTCCAAAAAGCTCAAATATCGGGGATCTGTAATAGCGAATCAAGCCGTGATGACGACATTAAGCATCGCATAAGCGTAAGGTGGATGAAGTGGCGCTAAAACTCAGAAATCTTCTGTGATCGAAAAATTCCCCCTAAGTTGCAATGAAGGCTCCACACCGCAGTTGTGCGCCCGGCGCTCACATCAGGTGCACAATATTGGACAGCGTACATAAAGTATGAGGGAAATTTGACGACAGCTGAGATGAAGATGTTTCGCATAACAGCAGGAGTAACAAAGATTGATCGAATAAGAAGTTCCGAGGAAGAATTTACGTTAAAGAACCTATCTCGAAGATAATTTGGCGCGACCGGCTCATTTGATACTGTCATGTTTAACGCAGAGATCCTACAAGCCCTGTCAAAAAGGCTATATCAATCAGCGTTCCAATATAAACGCGAAATAGGGGCAGGCCTAAAAACTCCTGGATCACACAAATGCAGGAACACCAGCATTTGAATGGCCTCAGCCACGAAGTGATTCAAAATCGGGAGGCCTGCCGTTATTTTTTGAGGTCGAGGAGAGTTTGGTTTCCAAATGTTGAACTATATTCTCACAACTAAGTGATCCTTTCATAGTTCAGACAACACCCAAAGGTATGTTGAGCTTTTTGCTGAGGTAAGCAATCTGAATCAGCTTGTAAATGAGCCGACACGAATACCGGACATAAGCAGTCAAACCTCCAACACATTGGATTTATTTCCTACCTCTGACCCGGAATAATACAATATATACGTATTACCGCCTCTAGGTTTGTCAGAAAATAAGTTCACTATGCTTTCTCGACAGCGACGTATATGCTGCTGCTGATATCATAACAAACATAATTCACCTGGATATGAAATTATTTATCCCTAACAGGGATAAATAGTATCAAACCTAAGGTAAATGTGTGGTGTGACTTGAGCTGCAAAGAATTTATCATGTTAAAAAGGATAAGCTATCAGTCATATAAGGCCAACCCATCCGAGGAAAACCGAAAAAAGTTTAAGCGAGCCAAGGATGACTGCAATGCCACATCAATCGTGTCAAATCACCAAAATCTGAGGCAGAAAATACTACAAAGTTCCACAGTAGTAAAAACTTATTGTCGTGTGTTAAAAACATCAAGAATTCAGCTTCGTCTTCTATCGAAACTCATTTATAATGACACTCCAACTGTCCGTTCCGTAGATAAAGCAAATCTGCTCCCTGCTCACTTTACAGCTAGATCAACGCTCCCAGATTGTGCTGCATCTCCCCCTGTCCTCGAGCGCGTAGAACACTGCATAGACCAATCCACTTTCGCACTCGTAAAGTGGCTAGAATACTTCAAGATCTTGACATACACAGATCCGCTGGTGCAGATGGTATTTCCCCTATCGTTTGCAAAACCACTGCGTAAGCTGTTCTATCTGTCCTATTCCTGAGAGTTCTTTCTTGAGAAGATGGAAAACAGCATTTATCCAGCTTGTACCAAAAAAAGGCTAATCTTCTTCTCCCTCCTCCTACCACTACCCACTTACGTCCCTTCTTTCTAAGGTCATGAAAACGCTGATCAAATGTGAGCTAATGAAAAATCGTGAATCCCGAAAACTTCTTAATGACCAGCAGTATGGTTTTCGCAGCAACAGGTTCACTGGTGAGTTGATGGCTTATCCAACCGAAAAGTGTAACCAATCTGTTCACCAAGGTGGTGAAAGTAAGATCGTTGCGCTTGATATTTCAAAGGCATTTGACAGAGTTTGGCATCAAGCTCTCTCTTCCGTGCATTTGGAATCGATGAGACTTTTCTTCGATATATTAGAAATCACGTTTCAGATTGTTAAATTCAACTTGTTTTGGACGGTTTCAAATCTGCAACTCACCATACAAATGTTGGTGTTCCCCAAGGCTCTGTTCTATCCTCTACTCTCTTTCTAGTTTTTGTAAATAATCTCCTGTCTGGTACTTCTAATTCAATCCATTCCTTCCTGACGACAGTACTCTTAGCTTCTCATACATTTCAACCGCAATACCCGCCATGTAAGGAATGCTCATCAGTTCACCCTCAAGCCTATATTCGGACGTACAAAGAATTTCATGTGGAATACACTTCCACGCTCTAGTTTTTCCCACACATTATAACCTACGAACATTCAAAACCAACGTGCATCGGCATCTCTACTAATAATTTCCCTAACATCCACGCTGTAGCTTTTACATGATAAGGGTACTCAAAAATCCCTTTGTGCGCCTCCCTACATTATACAAAAAAACCCCAGAATTTTACTCTATAACATCTCTTACACAAATCCCATGTACAGTTATGCATATGTAAGGAATTCGCAATCTTAAGATGACGATTTCACAGTATTCAGTTCAGTTCAGTTTACTTTATTGAGACTTAATTTTCAAATTTGGTTTTGATTACAGTGTATTAAAATTAACAAAATGTAACAAAATTTTAAATAAAAGAAGAGTAGTGTTTTCTTTATAACAATATATGTATAGTTACATATATAATTCAAAAAAATGTATTCCTATTATAAATTTCGTATGCTTGCTCCCGACATACGTCCACATAATCTCTCTTAAAGGCCAAACTTACAACTAATAATGACTAGAACCTAAAATTAAAATAACAAAAGATGCATTTGATGCATACGTTTATAAAAGATTTTTTAAAGGAGGTTTAGAAGTTCGGTATAAATTTAAGAGAAGCAGTTACTTGATTCGTGATATAATTTAATATATTGGAACAAGAATCGTATGATTTATACAAACTAAGATAAATAAAATTAGTATCTAATATCTACTAATTAACTTTTTTTCCAAGGTTATGCAAATATGTTAAAATTGTTTAATTTTAAAAATATAGAAAGGAAAATGATTTATTATCTGAGAAGATTTAATGAGGCTTTCTCATAATAAGGTAAAGTCAGAGTAACATTCAACTGAGGTTCTATTAAAGTTCGGGATCTATTATGCAAAAGATCGAATGGAGATTGGTAATACTGGAGATATGAGCTTTCATTTACTTAATTAGCATCCCATAATCTTTTTGATTTGGATGGTTAGCAGTGGATTCTAATCTGGTTTTTAATAAAGTTGTCATATAAATCACTAAAGGTTTAACCTTTGTTAAATTATACAGCGTATTGTTAGAAAACCATTTTTTATTTGGTTTCCGATATTTTCCACTGCAAAATCGTAAGATTGTTGTTTCGAAGTTTTCTAATTATTTTGCTGCCGTTGGAGAAACAGAGAACCACGTTCTAAAACCATATGAGATTATGGGTCTTATAAGAGTTTTATATATAAGTATTTTAGTATTTTTGGATAAATGCTTTGACGAAAGTAGTTTTTTTTTTAAATAGCACTGGCCATTTTCGCTTTTTTCAATACATTCATCGCGTGCTTATTAAATCTTAACTAGCGGTCGCCCCATGGTCAAAATTCGACCAATTTATTCTATAAGTTGAAAAAAAAAACAAAATCGTTATACATATTAATCGGAGAATGAAATTTTTCGACATTGCATTCTCTGATTTCACATGATATAAAATTTTTCCGGCATTTTCAAGTAACTTCAAGCATTTTCAAGTAACTTCAAGCATTTTCAAGTAACTTAAAGTAACTTCAAGTCGGGTTGACTCAGCCAGTGCTAAAAGGCGTCACAATCCAACTCTGCAATGAAGCAAAGTTTCTGGGAATCATCCTGGACAGCAAACTTCTTTGGTCCAAACATGTTGAGCTGAAGACTGTCTGTTTTCTGGCAGTGCAAAGGCATTTTCGGCAAGACATGGGGCTTATCACCGAAAAGAGTCCTATGGATTTATACGGCTATGATAAGACCATTTATAGAATACGCATCAGTTGTTTGGTGGAATAAGCTTTCACGTAAATACGTTACTGCTGCTTTTGCCAAACTTCAAAGGCAGGTATGTCTCGGCTGCACGGGGGCCTTCCCCAGCACGCCTGGCTCCGGCCTAGATGCACTATTGAACCCCCGCCCCTTGATGTTTACATTATAGGTTGCACAATCAAAGCTATCTCACGTTTAAAAAGAGGTGGCTTTTGGTATAACTCGCACTGGAGTTTTGATGAACTTGCGCAACGGCTGTCGTTCGACTCCTATCTTATGGATATGCCGTCTGATGCAATGACACCGGAACTTCGACTGAAGCGCAACTATGAAGTCGACTTTCCTCGTGTTCATAACTGGCTCTGGCCAGACTCTGAGCCTGGAAAGGAATGCAGTCGAATCTTCACGGATGGCTCCAAAACCGATCAAGGATCTGGTGCTGGTGTTTTCATGGAGAGCAACAACATTAGACTTTTCTTCTCCTTATGCAAACATGCGTCAGTCTTCCAAACGGAGACTTATGCTATCCTAATGGCCATGGACTATGTTGCAAGGAACAGGTGGAGGGGGCGAAGTATCTGCGTCTGTAGCGACAGTCAGGCTGCGCTTAAGGCCTTGCTCAACCACTTAACCACCTCCAAAATAGTCCGTGAATGCAAGATCTCTCTGAATTCGGTCGGAAGGCTGAATTTACTTAGACTTGTCTGGGTCCCGGATCATAACGGGATCATTTGAAATGAGATCTCCGATGAACTTGCTTGACAGAGCTCAGATGGGGACTTCTCAAGACCTGAACCAGCGATTTGTCTGCCTGCGTCTTCGGTCAGGGCTTCCATTGATGGTTGGGTTTCCTATGAACACAATCGCCGTTGGCATGACTCTCCAGGGTGCAGACTGACTAAGCTTATTCTCCCCGACGTCTGTGGCAAGTCCGCATCGTTCTTGTTGTCTCTCAACAGAAAAGACTGCAGACAGACCACTGGCGTTCTTACGGGACACTACGTTTTTGCCAAGCACCTTAAGGTGCTAGGCCTAAGCGATACCACCAACTGCGAAGCCTGTGGAGAAAGCGACGACACTGCGGAACATTTCCTCTGTGATTGTCCTGCTTTTGCTCGTATCAGGTGGCAGGTATTTGGTGCGGATATGGTGAGTGCTGTAAACCTAAGCTCCTTATCATTGAAGTGCCTTCTCGTTTTTCTTAGAAAAACGAGTAAATTCTCACAATAAAATGTGGTGTGTCTGCCTGGTAGTACAATGGACCAGTATTGAGTCTGAGTGCTCCAGTGCAGAAAGTCTCACACACCCCGACAAAAAAAAAACTTCAAGCATTTTCAGGTAACTTCAAGTAACTTCAAGCATTTTCAATTAACTTCAAGTATTTTCAAGCATTTTCAAGTAACTTCAAGTAACTTCAAGCATTTTCAAGTACCTTCCAGCATTTTCAAGTAACTTCAAGCATTTTCAAGTAACATCATAAAAATTTTCCGTTCCGATTGGCAGATTATTGCCTCACACAGCAGTGTTGTTGTTGTTGTAATTTCATCCAATTCGCTTCATTTTACCTGCTGTAATTCATAATGCGTGTTATATATGTAGGATTTGGTATTATGTCACTCTCACAATGCGACATAAGGCCAAATTGCGAGATTTGGGCTTATGACGCTTGGGGTTATGTCACGGCACCGCTGCAAACCACGACCTCAATTTTTCTAGGTCCCCTGTAGTTCTTGCAATACATTCAAAATCGCGTTGAAATGAGTACGTAAATGGTATGTCATCAGCAATACTAAACCATTAAATTGTTGACTAAAAAGCGAGTTTACATGTATCAAAAATAAAAGCGGTCCCAGAACAGAACCTTGGGGGACTCCATTTCTCAAAGCACGAGGTTCACTAAAGATTCCATGGACTTTAACTTTTTGTTGCCTATTAGTTAATATGTCTTAAACCAACTGTGAGCAGTTCCAATGAATCCAGCATTATACCTACAGCTTATTTAGTAAAATCTGGTGATCAACCATATCAAATGCCTTAGTCATATCAATGAACAAAGCCATTGTGGATTGATAATTATTTAAACCTTCATATAACTGAGTGCACACCCTGAGAATAGCGTCCTCTATTGATAACCCAAGACTACACCCAAAGTGATTCATCGAAAAGAACGCATTACGTTCAAAAAAATATAGCATTCTAACCTTAATCAATTTCTCAAAAAGCTTCCCAAACGTTTATATTTATAAAAGAAATATACGAGTAGGTCTATAGTTCGATACGTTTCTTCTATTGCCTTTTTTGAAAAGAGGAATTACCTCAGCACGTTGAAGGGATCGAGAAAAACATCCATTACTGAAACTTATATTGAATTTGAAACTCAACACATCTGCCACTTGCCAACAAATGTTTATTAATAAAATATTTGTTATTCTATCGGTAGTATGAGAGTTTTTATTGCTTAAAGGCATTATAGCCTTATGAAGCTCACCCGAATTAATAGTTTTAAATACAAAACTATTTACTTACTCTGCCAACAAAAACATCTTATGACAAGTTGCAGTTGCAGGAGCTATAGAGTTCAAGAGATGGCTTTAATTGTTCCAAAATTTCGGTAAAATGTTCACTGAATTTATTAGCAATACTTTCGGAGTCAGATATTTTGACCCCATCAACTTCTAGATCATATATCTCCGTACATTCTGTTCTTTTCCCCAAATCGTTAAACAATTATGAGATAGGTACTATTCGAATCCAATATATTGCTAATAATTTTAAGAAGAATCTGGTACAATTGAATTATTGTTCCCATGTACGGGTATCATTTTAGTGTGCCAATCGCTCTGTCTAATATATGCGAAATTATTAACTCCATAAATGAAGTTTGTTTAAGACACCAAATCGAATACCTACGAAATGAGGACAAATACTCATTCGGTTGATTCAAAATGCATAACTATCTATTGATGATGAACCATCGAACGCGCAGCGTGATATAACCTCTTCCGAACGGTGTTTCTATGGCACAACTCTATAAGGCACGTGCTTTCCAATTTAGCCAACTCCGTGAAAGGAAAAGAATTTGGCATCCGGAAGATGTGCAAATTGATATTGAAATTCCAATCAGACCGTTTTTAGGTGGGTACTGGCATCGAAAGAATGTCCAACCTTAATTCGGTAAAGAGTTTGAACCGTTCTTCGAATGGAACATGAATAACAACACAAATACTCCCATACTCTCCCATTGCCTATGATGTACAATTTAAAAAAATTAAATTACATACACCACCATTGTGGTATAGTCAAGCGAACAAAAAACAAATTCCTTTGGTTGAGCCTCAAAGCGGAAGACAGAAGGAGGAGATTCAGTCTGTCAGGTGAAAAACCTTAACGGTCTCGTGGATATATATCCAGCACAACGATGACGGCGCGTTGGACAAACATTATCGCAATCGATTGAGTGCCTTTTGTGTTAGCACCTTTGATGGTGGCTTCACCGGTTACCCACCTGAATAAATTTCTTTTACATAATCGAGCCGCGAGATATGTGAGCAAAAAATAAGTAAACAAATAAACAAAGCTAACACATCGTTACCGCGATGGTTCAAACAGGTGCGGGTATATGTACAGAGAAGAACCTGGTTTACTCATTGATTGAAATGGTTTTTATTATGACTTTGCGGTTTGTCAGGCTCAATGCTTGATACCCACAGGTACATGCAAATAAATCGAATCGCAATTGAATGGATAAATGATTTTCCGTAGGTTAAAAGTGGGTATTCCGTCCATTACATCAGCCTTAGATGAATGAGCGTAGAGATACGCCTTATTTTGAAGACTTCAAGGTGCTAAGATCATTAAAGTTCTTTTTGTTAACAATGGTGTTACTCAAGAGACGGTTATTAACTACAACTTTACGCCTTCGCGTGCACAAGAAATAAATTGAAGGCTCATTTACATCAATGCGATGCATATATCTCTTATTTGCCATCTCCAGCGGATGGTTTCGTTTTTTTGGATGGCGTAGGTAGGTAAAAGAATGAAGTTGCGAGGTGCAGTATTGCTAATTTACATGTTACTTGTTAACAATGTGCGAACGTCAGCCAATGTTTACTAAGTAAGTGTAATTTTGAATCGCTTTGCAATGTCAACATGGCCTTGGGTTTATTATTTTTACTTCAAGTTGCAAGGCAGCAACTTAAAGGTGTTGTAATTAACAATGGCTTAAGCATCGACTGCATCTGGTGTGACCTGATAAATTTCCTTCTTTGACGTTGCTTGTTTTATGGATGCATCTTATTTGCTTAAGAAATTATTTCGTAAGATTTTTGTTTTTATTATAATTGCTCATTTAGCTTTTTTGTTTTATAAACACTGTGTTGATGTCATTAATAACAAAGTTTATGTTTTTTTTTTATTTCAGAAGACTGTTTATTCTAAATGCAGTGGTAAGTAATTTACATTTTCTTCGAGTTAAAAATCAACGGTCAAGTGCAGCCATACACAACAAAAGTGACAGCACCCACAAACAGAAAACTGGTTGTAGGTCTTCTGACCAAACACCCCAATGCGTTATCTGCCGGTTATATAACGTTGGGGAACACACATTTCGTTGACTACGACCTGACACTACTTGTTAACTTCCAAATGGAAGTTCTTGTAATGGGGCTGATTTTGTAAATCGCGGATTTTGACATATCTCCACCTTTCAAGGTCACCAGAATCCAAATTCAACGTTTTTATAGAGACGTCTGTCCGTGTGTATGTACGTATGTGCGTATGTACGTATGTGCGTTCGGAATCGTTCGTTTCGCCACGACTATCTCGAGAACCAAAGATGATATTGGCATGGGACTGGGTTTATTCGAAGCGTAATTACGTAACTCAGAACTGATTAAGTTTCCAGCGAAATCGGTCCAGGCGTTTTTTGTTAGTAAATAAACAACTAAAATAGTTTGCCTTTATTTGTACTATTTATTGTCATTTGTCGTTAAGCAAATCATTATTACTCGTACATTGTGCTCCGTAATTTCGTATACATGTAAATTTACAGGTCTCCGTGTTCATAACAATGGTTGCATTAATATATATCACACTTCGCTGTTATTAACAATATTTAATTTCCATGAGCAATGAATGAGTATTTCATAAAAAGTGTAAAAGAAATCGCCAATTCAATCGAGAACACCGAATATGTTAACTGTATAAGGCCATCAGAAAGTAAATTCAAATTCCATTAAATAACAATAGCCGAATTTAAAACAATATGCAGAAAACTAAATAACAAAGCGGATTTCGAAAAAATAAGTCCGCGAATATTTACGGATAACTGAAGTACTCTAGGACAAACAATACTTAAGCTAGTCAACGAATCGCTTCTATGCAGGTGGCAATGGTGCGATGGTAGTGTATTCACTAAAGTGATTGGCAGGTCGTGCGTTCGAATCCCGACCAAGGCCATGATTTTTATAAAATTGAATACACACAACAAAAACTGATCTCCCTAAAGCAATTTAGGCGCCACCTGTTGAGAAAAAAAAATCCCATCGCACCAAACTTCTTTCCTATCCTTCTATTCTTTCAGTAAGTAGCACCCAAAAATAGGCAATGAATTGCTGGGAGCTACTTGCGCAACAAACTAAATGCCTGCGCTGTGGTTTTACCATTATAAGGGTACTGTGTCACTACAGAAAAAAGAAATCCCTTTAGCACACGCAAATTATAAAAAAAAAAAAAAAAAAAAAAAATCAGGAGAGTTTCCGAGCGCTTGGAAAGATTCTATGGTGACACCTGTAGAAAAAGTAGCAAAAACCAATAAGAGTGAAGAGTTTCGACCAATAAATACACTTAGGACAATTGAGAAAGTTGTCGAGACGGTGGTTAAACAACAACTGATTGAATACGTTGAGAGAAACAATATTCTCTCAATATACTCGTATCAATCGGGGTTCAGAAAGAATTATTCCTGTGAAGCAGCAGTTAATCACGTAGTGAATGAATGGAAAGATGGCGGAAAGAGGAAAAAAACAATGGCGTTGTTCTTAGATTTTAAGCGGGCGTTCGAAACAATTGATAGAGAAATTCTCTTAAGAAAATTATATATTTTTGGTATACAAGATAAGGAGCAAGAGTGGTTTAGATCTTTCCTAACAAATAAATAGAATACAACGGACGAAAGTAAATAACAGCGTTTCAGAGTTTATTGAAGTGGATCAAGGAGTGCCGCAAGTTTCAATATTAGGTTCGCTGCTATTTATAATATACATAAACGATATGCAAGAAATGGTTAAATTTTGCAAAATAGTTATGTACGCTGACGATACCCTGATATACGCAAAAGGAACAGGCGAAGAGGAGTGCAAATATAAACTTATGAATGATATAAATAAATTGATCACATGGCTAAAAATGAACAAACTAAAACTGAACGAACAGAAAACAAAGTTAATGGAGATAAATATGAATGGCACAACATACAAGGTGGCGCAAAAGTCATCATCCTATCGGAAGAAGCTATAATTTTTGCAAATGGCGGCAAATGTAAATTCTACTTTGACATTTGTGAAGTTAACTATACAGAAAACATAGGGGCGGGCTACAGTCCGCTTGGGCGAACTGTTGGATACCCTATTCTTATTCCTATATCTCATAAGTGGGCGTGGCAAAAATTTAAAGGATTTTATCGAAAAAACTAAGCTTTTGTAAATAAAAACGCTCCCTAGCTCAAACTTTGGTTTTTCAATAAAATTGTTTTATTTAATTGTGGGCGTGTCAGTAGGCGGATTTAAAAAAAATTTAAGTATGAGCATAAAGGGCACCTAGAGAGTATATACTATAAATTTCAGCTCCCTAGCTCAAACTTTGGACTTTCAAAAATAAAAAAAAAAATAATTGTGGGCGTGTCAGTAGGCGGATTTGAAAATATTTGCACATGAGCATAAAGGGCCCCTAGAGAGTATATATTAAAAATTTCAGCTCCCTAGCTCAAATTTTGGTTTTTCAAAAAAAATATTTTATTTAATTGTGGGCGTGTCAGTGGGCGGATTTTGAAAATTTTATGTCCCAAGCAGTTTTATGGGCCAAAGATCATATATAAAAAATTTCAGCTTTCTAGCTCAAAATTCAATTTTTCCCAAAATTTGTTTTATTTAATTGTGGGCGTGTCAGTGGGCGGATTTTGAAAATTTTATGTCCCAATCAGTTTTATGGGCCGTAGATCATATATAAAAAATTTCAGCTCTCTAGCTCAAAATTCGATTTTTTCCAAAATTTTGTTTTTTTGAGTTTGTGGGCGTGTCTGTGGGCGGATTTCAAAAATTCTTAAACTTGATTATTTCGGGACCCTAGAGAGTATTTGGTTAAAATTTCAGCTCTCTAGGTCCAGTTTAAAGGCCTAATTTTTGCCGACGGACGGACGGACGGACGGACGGACGGACGGACATGGCTAGATCGACATTACTATCGATGCTGATCATAAATATAGTAACTTTTAGGGGTCTACGGGCAATATTAAGGTATGTTACAAACTATGCGTCAAAATAAATATACCCCTAGAATAGGGTATAAAAACTTAAGACACCAGTTAACATTTTGGATTAAAAGCAGAACCAAAGTTGTTCATTCATAAAAAAATTATAGCGAAAGAACATCGGGTGACAACTTTTGCGCCACCTGACAACTTTTGCGCCACCTTGTATATAGAAATAAACGGAAAAGCTATTGAAAACGTTAAGAACATAAAATATCTGGATACCTATGATCATCGATAAGGATCTAAAAATGCACGACCATATAGATTATATCTGCAAAAAAATGGTAAAAAAATAGGATTTTTTAAAAGGATTCGAAAAAGAATGAACTATTTGACAGCTGTTACAGTGCATAATACAATAGTCAAACCACATTTTGACTTTTGCTCATCAATATTGTTTTCTTGCTGCAACCAGGGTCAGATCGAAAGGATGCAAAAACTACAAAACAAAGCTATGAGGAGCATCCTGAGGTGCAACAGATTTACTCCAGTAAGGGATTTGCTAGAAGCTCTTATCTGGCTCAACGTTAAGCAGAGGTTGGAGCTGAATATGCTTTTGACTGTTTTCAAAATAAAATATGGTGATGCGCCAAGGTATTTACTAAATGAGGTCAGGCATGTTAATGAGGTGCAACCCTACCAAGTTCGAAATGCGAATGACTTTAGACTGAGAATGCAGAACTCATTGGGCGCCCAAAGTACGATCATCTATAAGGGATTTCAACTATTTAACAAGCTACCAAATGACATTAAATGTGATAACAATTTTAGATCATTTAAAAGAAAATGTATTGAATGTGTGAAAAGAAATACTTAAAAATATGTAACTGAAATAAGACTGAATTGAAAAGTTTATAATTTATAATTGGTAAGTTTTATAAAGTATTAAAAATACTAATAAAGAATTATACATACATACATACATACATACATACACAACAATATAAAAGAGCATTTATTAATATTAAATAATTCTTAGCCATATCTTATGGTTAACCACATTTCAAAATTTAACACTAATCGCATAAACCATATTGATCCCACTGGGAAGTTAAAGTTAGTCGTGTGGACCTTGCGGGTCGCACCCAGACCACCTTTTTTTTACTTATTTTTGGCGTCTGAATGCGAAAATTTATAGCTTTTCCTGGAGTGTTCATTCTGTGGATAATCTCGCCTGATGCTCCAACAGTAATCAGCCATCATATGTACATCCCATCTACCTTGGTACCGTGCCTTCATGATCTGTAGATCTTGGTGGAATCGCTCACCTTGCTCATCACTGACTGCACCTAGATTTTGCGGGAAGTCGGCAAGATGTCAATGCAGAAAATAAACCTTGATGCTCATGTTGCAACCAAGCGTTTTGAAGCTCTCTAAAAGTTGCTGGACAATTTCGGTGTAATTCCCTACTGGCGTATTGCCAAGAAAGTTTTCGACAACGTTTTGGAATGCCAACCAAGCATTCTTTTCTAGTTCTGTCATTGTCCCAATAAAATGTTCATCTTTAATGAGCTGCCGAATCTGTGAACACACACCGGCCTTTAGCTTTTCAAAAGACAAGCGTACTTCAGTTGGCAAAGCTTTAACAAACTGCTTCATGAAGCCCAGTTTTATATGCAGAGGTGGAAATATAATACTCTTTCTGTCAACAAGCGGCTGATGTAGAATGTTTGGATCACCAGGTTTGAGTTTAGATCTTGGCGGCCAATTCGACCGTAGCCAATGCTTCTCACGAACTCTGCTGTCCCAGATACACACAAAACAGGTATACTTGGTATATCCGCGTTGCTGGCTCAGAAGGAAGCATACCATTTTAAGGTCAACACAGATGATGCATTTGTGCATGTGGTATTGCAACAAATCAATGACTCTTTGTATGTCTTCATATTCTTCACGCAAACGAACTGAGTGGCCTATTGGGACTGCACCAAATAAGTTTTCATTGTGGAGGAGGACTCTCTTCATGCTTCGCTTTGAGCTATCAATAAACAGTCGATAGTTAGTTGCGTTATAGGCTAGAATTCCCAACTCCTCCATTGAATCATTTATGTTATGGCAATACACAAATTCACCGTCACATCGAAAATATTGCAGAAATTCAATTTCTCTTGATCGAAAGTAGGATCTTAGCTTCTTTTTCAAGCAAGTTTGTCTCGCGAAGTCTTGATGCTAAGAGCTCTGAAGCCTTTTTGGAAAATCCCAAATCCCGGGCCAAATCATTTGACTCTGATCAAATGCCTTACGAATGGAGTCATCTTCCATTTCAGAATCTTCATCGTTGGTGTCACTTCGATCTCCACCATACTCGTATTCTTGTAATAAAGATTCTTTGAAAACTGGCTCTGGGATTTCAGCTGAATGAGGTACTGGGCGTATAGCGTAACGACTACAATTATTGGCACACCTAAGGAAATTTCAACTTTGATCAATTATACTATTTTTATTTCTAAAGTTGTTTGAATCTGTTGTTTACCAGAGTATAAAATATAAAATTTCGCATTGATTGAGTATTATAAATTGAGATTGAATAATTCAAAATATACTCGTATTTAAAATGCCAATTTAAAAAAAGCTTACTAAAAACTACAATTATTGGTACCCTGATATAATTATTGGCACGCAAAAAACTACAATTATTGGCACTCTTTAAAACAGAAAAAACATCAAGGGTTATTATTTTATTTATGTTTTCAAAACGTTTTATTTTAAATTATAAAATAATAGATAAATACAGTATCTATAAATGAATAAATAAATATATATATATTTAGGGAACTGTCGTTTACTTCACTGTTTTAAGGAACATTGCTTTTTATTTAATTAAAAGTAAATAGCTAGGTATATAGTTTTGTAAACAAATAGCTATATAGCTAAATATACATATTTTTTATAGGAAAATAAAAAAATATATTATTTAATTCATTACAAAATGAATTAATTAAAATAGTTAAATAAATAGATATGTACTTACATCACATTTTTGAATAAAGAAACAAAAATTAGTTTCTGATTCATTCCAAAATTAATTCATTAAAATAATGAAAGGTAACGAACAAAAATCAGTTTCTAATTCAAGTTTTTATACCCTATTCTAGGGGTATATTAATTTTGACGCATAGTTTGTAACATACCTTAATATTGCCCGTAGACCCCTAAAAGTTACTATATTTATGATCAGCATCGATAGTAATGTCGATCTAGCCATGTCCGTCCGTCCGTCCGTCCGTCCGTCCGTCCGTCCGTCCGTCGGCAAAAATTAGGCCTTTAAACTGGACCTAGAGAGCTGAAATTTTAACCATATACTCTCTAGGGTCCCGAAATAATCAAGTTTAAGAATTTTTGAAATCCGCCCACAGACACGCCCACAAACTCAAAAAAACTAAATTTTGGAAAAAATCGAATTTTGAGCTAGAGAGCTGAAATTTTTTATATATGATCTATGGCCCATAAAACTGATTGGGACATAAAATTTTCAAAATCCGCCCACTGACACGCCCACAATTAAATAAAACAAATTTTGGGAAAAATTGAATTTTGAGCTAGAAAGCTGAAATTTTTTATATATGATCTTTGGCCCATAACACTGCTTGGGACATAACATTTTCAAAATCCGCCCACTGACACGCCCACAATTAAATAAAATATTTTTTTTGAAAAACCAAAATTTGAGCTAGGGAGCTGAAATTTTTAATATATACTCTCTAGGGGCCCTTTATGCTCATGTGTAAATATTTTCAAAATCCGCCTACTGACACGCCCACAATTATTTTTTTTTTATTTTTGAAAGTCCAAAGTTTGAGCTAGGGAGCTGAAATTTATAGTATATACTCTCTAGGTGCCCTTTATGCTCATTAAATTTTTTTTAAATCCGCCTACTGACACGCCCACAATTAAATAAAACAATTTTATTGAAAAACCAAAGTTTGAGCTAGGGAGCGTTTTTATTTACAAAAGCTTAGTTTTTTCGATAAAATCCTTTAAATTTTTGCCACGCCCACTTATGAGATATAGGAATAAGAATAGGGTATCCAACAGTTCGCCCAAGCGGACTGTAGCCCGCCCCTATGTTTTTTTCGACATTATGTTCCTTAATAACGGTTGAAAGATACAACTATTGGCACTCATAAAAGTACAACTATTGGCAGTGACAATAATTGTAACTACCTATGATTTTATTATTGGCACACCCTCTGCCAATAATTGAACCCTAATTTTTTCTGCGGCCAATTATTGGCACCCCTTTTATTAACAAAATATAATTTTTTTTTTACAAAATATATTTAAAAGTGACTTCTTTAATGTATTATTATAGTAAATAAAAAAAGTTTTGATGAAAAAATATAAAAGGAACTAGTGATAAGAAACTTACAAAATTATGGTCCTTAACGAAAAGAAAGGAAATTTCGAAGGTTTTTTTTTGTCGCACGTGCTATCACTTTCACTTATAAATCAGAACTAAAAAGGAATATCTCCAAACTAATG
This sequence comes from Portevinia maculata, assembly GCA_949715645.1. NCBI lineage: Eukaryota > Metazoa > Arthropoda > Insecta > Diptera > Syrphidae > Portevinia > Portevinia maculata. The sequence continues at coordinate 9,253,805 of OX454525.1, read as the reverse complement.
ACGCAGAAATGTGAGAAAAATTTGCAACTTTAAAACAATAAATAAATTGACTATTCGGACCAAGGGTTACTGAGAAAATCACTGTTGAATGATGGGGTGCCAATAGTAGCTGATATACTCTATTTTACATTCGTTTTTCTTGTTCTATCCGGAAGTTTTCACTATACAAAAGTAACAGTCAGTTGATCTTTGGGCTCTCGCCAAATCATAGGTATACCAAATTGCATTTTTTACGTGTTACCTTTGTACACATCCGTAAACTCTCAACACACTGTTTGCACACCTTGTGACGTGCGCAACGTTTATCTTGATTACCAATTTTTATTTTAAAATATGCAAAATACGTTTCCCTGACAAATGCGCTGATAGTTGTTCTTTGACTGGTTCTTTGAATGGCCTCATATATAATAAAATCAATCAGGGCTATTTAAGCACGTGCGGCGTGAAAAAGTAGAGGCAGACTTGCTCCAAAGGAAAGGGAATAAGTATATAGGTAAATAAAAACTTAACTCTGCTTTTTTTGTGAGTTTTCGTGGTGTACGGATGTGCGATTAGTGAAACGGACGATTGTATTGCATATATTGCTCTTGCAATATATTCTTGAATTGTACTGCGAGATGCACACGGATATTCGCTGTCTTTAATGAAACTAATTTCATTAAAATACCAAAGAGTTGGTTCACTGAAATTATCAACACCGGATCCGCTTTTGTTTAATTCATTTAAACGTTTTAGCTCACGACGAAAATTCGTTCTCAACGTATTTATTTTTCTGGTGACATCCGCTTTTTGTGCATCAGGATACTCTTCTTTATACTTTTGCAGTAAAACTTCATAATGTTGCATTTTTTTGTTTCGGTCGCAATAATCTTTTCCTTTACATCCCATAAACTCGGTAATGACCGATAGGTTTCAATTAATTCCGATACAAATGCTCGGTCTTCATCGTTCTTCAATTTTCCGCTGGCGCCAGACATGTTTTCGCTTCCGTGACACGAGACATAATGAAGTAATTACGTCAATCCAACATTTACACATATCAATCAGCATGGCGTTCATAATGCAATATCAAACTTGCTTTGATTTACGTCAATTAGACGTCACCAAATGTGTGTGACTCATACACATACATTTTCACAAACAGATGCTAGTGATTGATGTCATTCGATTGACCGTGTAAGGGCCCCTTTACTCCCTATGTGCCGACGAGAACTCGGACTCCACTTCACTAATTCACTATAATAGATATTATAAATATATGGATCGAAACACAAAGTCTCTGTAGCGAAAAAACTTCACGTGATAAAAGAAAACTAAGTAAGTTACTGTAGATACTTAGTTTTTAAAACAGCTGAAAAATTTAAGTCAACAGTGTAATCAATCAGTAGGCCTGTTTTTTTCAACTTATTAATTATTTGACACTGCTTAATTTAATTATATTTGTTTTCTTAAAATTGCACAGGAAAGAATCGAAAGTCTTCTTCTTCTTCTTCCTTCACGGAGAGGTTCTGCTGGTGTTATTGCGTTGGAAGCTTTCATCAGAGGATTCAGGTATACCAATGATAAACCCATCAGAGCTTACTCTCTCCCTATCAGTTTAATCTATTATAAGCTGTAGCCGCTTAATGATTTGACGAATTTGATGTTCGTTAGCATGTTTTGTTTCACTGACCTGTGAATGACCACTGAATTTGAATCGATCTTCGAGCGCCAACAGCTTAGCATCCAACTGGACAGAGAAATTTTCAGCCCATTTCTCGGATTTCCCCTCAATTTGGCTCCACAGTTTGTCGGCTATGTTCTCAGTGTTGCTGTTTCCATGTATGACCAGAGCAAACATTTTGATTCTCTTCCAGACGGTTCTTGCGGAAATCATAAAGCAACCAACGAAAATTCAGATGCAAATTATGTGGATAGATCACTTGATAAATTAAATGACAAGTGCAACAACTATCGGTAGATTGGTCATGCTTTAAGCATTTAAAACTGTGGTTGACTTAAGAGAAATTGAGAAATGGTCAGAGAATGAAAAACACGTCTACTGTCTATGCATGACTATTTCCACTTTTTCTTACCGAACTGCATGTGTTGTTCTTTTCCATTTGTCTTGGAAGTCTTCTTCTTACTCGCGTGTCACCTATTGTATGTTGATGGTGTATAGATATACTCGTAGTACGTTGATGGTCCCATTCCAGAAAGCTCACGTAAGTGCCAACAACAACTGTACTAAGATTCAACTCAATCGGATTACCGATGCGCCAACTTAGAGAAGACGAACACACAAACATTGATTTTTAGGGAGCGTATCGAAATCCCGTTTTTCAAAAATCCCGAAAAAAGTTTCAAAATCCCGTCTACTAAAATACTGCTTTTTTAAAATCCCGTCTTTTAGAATCCCGCTTGTTCAAAATCCCGATCTATTATAATCCCGCTTTTTAAAATCCCGCCAAATCCCGCTAATCCCGTTTTTTTACAAAACATTCGTAATGGAAGTAGACAAGTGCAGTACTCTCCTAACTTTTGGTCTGTGTATGACAGTGCAGAAAAACAATTCCCGAGAAAACAAAATAATGCTGAAGCGTGGCATCGCAGACTGAAAGTTTTGTTTGGACGAAAAAGTGCTGGCTTGTATAAACTCATTGCAGATTTGAGAAAGGAAGCAATTGTGGTGCAAACTGAAATACAAAAAATTACGAAATGGATAAGAAAAATTATATAAAAAAAACTAATGTTATAAAGTGACGCGCTGTAAAAAAATTAATGAGAAATAGAAAAAAATGAGTAAAACAGGGTTTTTTCCGTTGCATTGCGTATAATACGAGTACACTTGAACTAATAAAATAAAAAATGTTGTTAATGGTTTGAAGTTTTTTTGTTCCCTTTTGCAGAATATCATATAACATTACTTTATTTTTTTTTTAATTATTGAAGATTGTCATATATATACATAACGTATTGTAAATTCCAAAAAAAAAAAAAAAAAAAAAATTATATATTGTGAGATTAGCTTTAAGATTGATTTATTATTGTAAAGTACTACAAAAGACTGAGTCTTATTTGTACATTGGAATAAAATTGAAATTGAATTGAAATTGAAATTGTCATATTTATTACTTAAAAATTTATTTTGATATTATTTATTTCTTATTTTGTTACTTCTTCTAAAAATGATAAATGTTAAAATAAACTGCATTTCAAAAAAACACTCATTGCTTAATTTATTTTAATTTTCTTATTAAGCCGCTTTTACAATCAAAAGTAGTTGCTTTATTTTAAAAAAATCGCGCGATTTTTAAAAATACGGGATTTTAAAAAAAGCGGGATTATAAGAGGCGGGATTTTAAAAGACGGGATTTTAAAAAAGCGGGATTATAAAAAGCGGGATTATAATAGCGGAATTTTAAGAATCGGGATTATAAAAAGCGGGATATCGAACCCAATCCTGATTTTTATTAGGGAGCGTATCGGAATCTCGCTTTTTGAAATCCCGCTTTTCAAAAATCCCGAAAAAAAGTTTTAAAATCCCGTCTACTAAAATACGGCTTTTTTAAAAATCCCGTCTTCTAAAATCCCGCTTGTTCAAAATCCCGATCTATTATAATCCCGCTTTTTAAAATCCCGCCAAATCCCGCTAATCCCGTTTTTTTACAAAACATTGTTATCAAAAAAAATAGATGTTGGTTACATGCGCTTTTATATTATATTACATATTATATATTTAAAAATATTAAAAATACTCGACCAAAATGCATCCGATACACTGGAACTAATAAAATAAAAAATGTTGTTAATGGTTTGAAGTTTTGTTGTTCCCTTTTGCAGAATATTTATTTTTTATTTTGTTAAAAATGATAAATGTTAAAATAAACTGCATTTCAGAAAAACACTCATTGCTTAATTTATTTTAATTTTCTTATTATCCCGCTTTTACAATCAAAAGTAGTTGGTTTATTTTAAAAAATCGCTCGATTTTTAAAATAAAGCAACTACTTTTGATTGTAAAAGCGGGATAATAAGAAACGGGATTATAAAAAACGGGATTATAAGAGGCGGGATTTAAAAAAACAGGGTTTTTAAAAAAGCGGTATTATAAAAAGCGGAATTTTAATAGCGGGATTTTAAGAATCGGGACTACAAAAAGCGGGATATCGAACCCAACCCTTTTTATTAGAGGCCCTTTCATTAGCGACTTAACAACTTCAAACTTTCAGTGTGAACGTATCCTTAAACCGATTACCAAACTGTCAATGTCAAAATATTCAGTAAAATCCATATTTTCATAGTGAAGTACACGAAGGAACAATGTTTACAAATAATTTAAATGTATTACCGAAATTCCGAGTCTGTGGTGGCAACTTTAAGAGCGTTAACGCCAATTTTCGAACGTAATTCTCGTCCCAGTAGACAAACAATTCATAGTCTAGTGAAACAATTTGAGTCAGAATATTCGCTGCTTTATGTTGCCGTCCCAGTGAAACTAGGTTTCGCCCGAACTATTAAGAATATTGCTACCGTAGATGCGTTCGTCGCAAACCAGCCAAATCAGTCAATTTCACGGCGGTCTCAAGAATTGGGGGTCTCCCAGATCACATTATGGCGAATTTTGCGTAACGATCTTGACGTACACCCTTCAGCGGTCTCAAGAACTAAAACCACTTGATCATATGAAGCGACGCACGTTCTCGAATTGGGCTCTGGACATGATGAAAGAAAATGAAGAATATCATTGCAAATTCATCTTCAGCGATGAAGCGCATTTTTGGTTAAACAGCTTCGACAATAAGCAAAGTATGCGTTACTGGACTAGTTAAGCCCCATCTATTAGTGGCATTTTGAAAGATGGTGTTTTATATTTTCTCGTTTAATTCTGTTTTTTTTTCAGGATTTACGTTGAGTATTTAGCCTAATTGCTTAGAGTTTTAAATGCAGCCTTCATAATTTTCACTACTTGTGTTGAGGAATTTTCCCTGAACTATGATGACAATGTCATATCCATATGCCTATACCCCTAGTTCTCAGTTGGTTCAGAATATCATCGATAACCAAGACCAATAGTAGAGGGGATATGACCCACCCTTAGGAAATTCACCTAGTTACTGATTTTAAGATAGTACTGCTCCCAATTGTTGAACAGATTCTCCTTGTGCTTAGCATTCTGCATAACCAATAGGTTTTCCTCTGTTCAAAGTTTAGCTTCTCGATATCATGCTTGATCACTGACCCTTTGACTTTTGACGTTATTAAAGGCACCTTCTATATAAAGAAAGTGAGAGCGAATTTTCTATAATATATAAATAATTTCAATTTTCCCAACTACCTCTTGTAAGGCGGTTTCTACGGATCTACTTTTCAGGTAGGCGTGATGTGCCTTGCATAGTGTGTCCTTTTCGCTGAGACTCTTGATGTGAACATCGAGGAGTCTTCACAGCGATTTTAAAGGGAAGGAGAAAAGACTTACGGTTCTGAAATCCTTCGCTGTCGTGGCTCTGCCTGCACGTTTTAGGGATGAATGTGACTCTCACATCCCTACATGCCCTTGGTATGTGTCTCAGTTTGAGGCAGTCCCTAAATATCTTCATTAGCCTGCAAGTAATCATTAATTGTGCTTTCCTCTGTGCGGCGGGATTTAGAGGGTGCAAATGACCGGATTGCCAGTCGCATCCTCTTCCAACTGACAATACATTCTGTCAGATAGCGTGGCGTTTTCCCTAATTGAGGCAATTCATCCTTTGCCTCCCCTTAGAAGCGCAGCATCCAGGAAAGTGAGTTTCCCTTAGAGTTTCTAAAATTTCCAGACTGTTTTCCGCCCATGTGCCATCATTTTTTTTATGAAGCTTTCCACGCTAACCTCCTTCGAGAGCAATTTGTGCTGCCTGGATTTTTTATTATTTAATTTTGGACCCAACTCCAAAGGCTTAACACAATTTTAAACTTGAATGGGTAGCTGGTTCTTATGACCAGAACCTTATTGCAGAAGTCAATCTCTCCAGGATAGGCTCAGTAAAAACAAATAAGGGCAACGAGTTATACACACTAATTGAGTTTACGCTGTATGAAGCCGATTGCTGCACTATTGGAAGTAAGGAAGAGGAGATCCTAGTCTTTCGAGAAGAAAAAGAGGGTTTAAAATTGGGTCCAATGTCTGAGGAGGGCGAATGGAGGAAAAGAAACAAAGGCGTGCTCTATGAGCTGTAGCAAGATGTGGAAATAATCTAAAAACCTAAAACTTATCTTCGGATCCTAGCACCCAGCTTTTATACGACTATTAAGACCAAACATTAATTTCAAAGACCAAACCATCGCCGATGCCAGAGCATCAGACTCTTAAGTAACTTGAAGCTGATTATTTCTCAGGTTATCCTCATACACCGTAGCACTAAAAGTTTGCCAGGTAAGGTTCATATGGTCTTCATTTCCCTAATATCTCTGAGTAGCAGTCCAGTAGGCTTCCAATTATCTCTGTGAATACATTCAAAAACTACTTACAATAATCAGGTACCATCTAAGTATACCCCAGTTGGTCGAATGGCCATTTGGGAGAAAGCTAATCACACTAATTGTTCCTGAAATTCAACAAAATTCCAATAATGCTTACGACTGCATTTGCGAGTATTCCCAAAGAGCCTTGCTCTCTTCAATCTGTATGAAGTATTTATTTCGCCAGTTTATTTCTTTCTTTCGAATATTCTGTCGGACTGTTGAATCTTAAATTTAGTTCTTCCCTAAATACGAGTAAACCATCCTTCTGGTTTTCTCATGCAAAGCTTTTATTTTCTGTTCTTGTTTGTGTTGTGTGCTAAAATTCAAATAGAAAAAATAACACAAAATAGAGATAAATGAGTAAAGGATGACGTCGGATGAATGCGGATGCAGAAATTACGGAAATAATTTCGAAAAGGGTCTACGAGTTCGAACGAATGCAAAGATTAGATTTTGCTTCGTTTGGTTGCTTTGGAATTAAGGAAATTTCCCATTTGGTAAGACGGAAAATGAAATAATCGGCAAAAGGAAAACTCCTTCGCAGACCCAATTCCGCCAGCCACTAACCGACTTATTCCTCCATCGTCTTGAATTTGAGGTCGATTCCATTTTTAAATATTAAACAGTTTGATATTACTCCACAGTCGGCTGTAGTCGACAGAATATTTTAGTCCCCAGTCGATCCGTGGAACTGTGTGTGTGTGGTATGTTAATATATGCGTGCATTATAAATTCCTAAGGACGAAATCATTATATTTTCAAGTCCATCGCGCTCTAAAGATGCCCATTTGGATGGGATGTTCACAGAGTACATTTCTTTTCATCCTTACAAATGGTGCATAGATACTATGGCCACTCTCTACAGTCATCCCTTTGCTTCGAATAAATCGAATGTGTACAATAATTTTCTTATACAAGCACGAGTACGAGTGGATCAATTAAGACAAAAAAAAAGTCCCGTTTCTTTCATGAATGAATAGAAGAGGGTCCTGCAGCGTATTCAGGTGGATATGATAGAACCTGCCTGCATAATAAATATGTTTAATTAGTGAACTTTTAGAATTTTCAAAGCGCGCCATACCCGAACCCGTTGCATGAGGGAATCGAAGCAATATAATAGAATATGCAAACTTGAGGTTTTTTGCGGAGGCAGAGTAATTAGGTGGTGCTGGGTGGGTACTGCCGATAGGGGGTCGGATTGAGCAATCAAAAACTTTGCGAGCTGAAAAGGTCGATGCTTAGATATTTCATTATTGAAAATTCTTAACGAGGTCCCTTTTGTTATTCGATAGTAGCGGCACATACATATTCAGCCCAAAAGGGGATCATCCTATTGTGTGCATTAGCGTTAGCGATTCGATGAAATCCATCCAGTTTGAAGTGCTCATGCAAAATTCGTTATGGATCGCAGAAGAAAGCTAATTTGTCAGCTATGCCGGCGAAGTGGGATTCGATTGAAGTTATTTTTGAGACCAGTTGAATGGGATTTGGTGACTTATGCATATTTCATTTTATTTATCAAATGATTTACTAATTTCGCTCGTATCAGCGTATTATTTTTTGGAGATTGAATTATTGATGATGTTTATCATCAGTATACGAACTACGGCTTCTTGTTTTTTTTTTGTCTTCACTTTCAGAGATGTGTATTTTATTTATTAGTTTGGGGACATGTGGCAGTAAGTATGTTCGGTTTCTTTATGACATTTCTTTATGGTATATGACATTATGTTGCTGTGGAAGGAAACATATTACTCTCGGCATTCAATGGTGATGCCCATGCGAAATAATTTCTGCAATATGTTATTTGCTCGAAGATACATACAAATATTGGGTAATAAAAGTGCTATGCATGCATTCAAATGTAATGGTCAAGGGCAGTTTACAGAGCCGAGCGGAGGTTTTGAATAGTCTGCGGCTGGGCGTGGGAATTAATTTCTTAATGATATAAGAAAGTTAGGCTCTAGAACAAGAATCCAAAGAGACATTGACCAATAAAACCGAAAATACAAATGACAGAAATATGTGCCGTTCTACTTTTCACACCTTTTACGAAATAATGTTTAGCTAATAGGATGTAATTTTATTTTATTTTGCAATGAACATGAGCAGCTATGGAACTGACGCAGGGCTTTGAAGGTATATTGATTTTAATTGGACGCAATTTCCTTTTTTTATAAACAGTTAGTTAAAAACATTTATACCAATTATACACCATTTCCGGAACAGAAATTCACATATTATGTATATGCTCTTAATTATCAAAATAAGTAATGTATCTACAAATGGATTTATGTATCTACACTTCGTGTTGAATATTTTATAATTATAATTCTTATAATTTGCTTACGCTGAAGGGGTTTATTTTTCTGTAAATGGTAATTTAATTTAATTTAATTTAATTTAATTTGGTGAGGGCAGAGATAGCCCTCATTTATTTGGCTTACTACAAGCTAAAACTAACATCTAATGAATAACTTAAATACTAAAACTTAAAAAAATAAGAAAGCTTAAAACTAAAGCTTAAGGATTAGGGGAATGGTGAAGGAGATCGATTTTAAGGCGGGCAGGGTTACGGTTGAAATCAAAGACGGAGAGATTTGAGTTAACCTTCTGCAGCATACGGGAGATTGGTTCGTTGGAGCCATATGAGGTTCGATGGGTCCGTTGTAGTTACGGTGACCATATTTGCCAACGCTAAATATCACTAATCCAACATGTCTCTGTAGCGAATACCATTAACCGTAACGTGGCGGTCATTTTCATCGACGAAAAAAACGGCCCAATGCCGCCACCGGCATGAAAACCGCACCAAACAGTGTTTCATGAAGCGCATGAGGGTTCTCACCTGTCCAGTAACCCATATTTTGCTTATTGACCTGTTTAACCAAAAATGCGCTTCATCGCTGAAGATGATTTTGCGATGAAATTTTTCATTTTCTTCCATCATGTGAAGAACCCAATTCGAGAACGTACGTCACTTCATACAAGTGGTTTTAGTTCTTGAGTCAGCTGACCTTAAAGGGTGAAGGCCAAGATCTTTACGCTAAATTCGCCATAATGTGGTCTGGGAGAGGCCCAATTCTTGAGAACGCCGTGAAATTGACTGATTTGGCTGTTTTGCGACAGACGCCTCTATGGCAGCAATATTCTCCACACTTTGGGCAAAACGTAGTCTCGAATCCGAACGGCAAATTTGAGAACCTTTTTTATGGCAATTTGATACTCTTGGATGTTTGTCAGACGTTCGTGTACTTCACCATGACGACAATATTGATTTCACTGAATATTTTGACAGTGACAGTTCGGTAATCGGTTTAAGGGTGCGTTCACACTAAAAGTTTGAAGTTGTCAAATCGCTAATGAAAGACCCTTTATATAAATATGTAGAATGTAAATACATATATCGTCAGCTGAGGTACAATATTATACATGGTGTCCGTTAATTCGTAGACAATATTTTAGTGCATGATTTATGGGTATATTCTAAGGAAAAAATTGTTCTACAGTAAGGGCCTATCTCCAATTTTTATGTCATTTATTGAGGATTTAAGAAAAGGCTTACTTGGGTGTACCCTGACCCATGTTAACGGTAATTGCGCTGTTAGTACTAATGATAGAAATTTCATTTAGGCCCCTATTTTTAGAAAAAATATTAGCCTTTATAATTGCATTTAAATAAATTTTATATCTTAACTCAGTCTTATGATATCCTATTTTCAAGCAGTTCCATTTTTCCTGCCCATGCTAATTTTTTGACTTTCGGTTCAATTTTCTCCAGAAAATCATAACGTTTTAATATTTTTTTTTTTAATGAAGGTAACAATAATAAAAATAAAAGCTTACGACAGGTTTGTAGAAAAACCCATAAATTTTATGATACTTGGGAAAACATGGAACAGGTAAAAATGGGGAAAAAAGGACGAATCGATGTAGTTGATTGTGCAATACCGAGATTGAAATCTTTTCCTAAACTCAAGTTGTAGTTCCCATGTGTCCTCTATTTCTTGGGGAAAGTAAAAAAATGCATCCTTCGATGGTAGGTAGGTAGAGGTGGCAGTTCGGCCTGAACCCAGTAGCACTATGTTGTGCTTTTTTGTTACCACGACTCGTGTGACCTATGTTGTAATGATTGCAGAGGATTTGTTGTATACGAGTAGCTGTATCCAACCTGTGGAGTTGAGAAAACGGATAAGATCTTGTATCCCTTTGCCCGATATATCGCTAAGAACGTCGAAGAATGGTTGATTCAGTGCCCACAGTCTGGCTCTTGTTAGTGCCGGACATTCGCAGAGGAAATGGAAGAGTTTCTCATCGGGTCGGGTTCTGTTTAGAAGATCCTTTGTTCTTCTTTTGCCATAATAAGGCCATATCTTCCTTGATATGATGCAGTTAGTTAACCTTCTCCATTGAAGATTGGCTTTCTGCAGGAAGTATGAGTGTATTTGTGTCTTAACCGCACCTAGCGGAATGTGAACCCTTGCCGCGAGTGAGCCGTCTATAGCTGAGCCCTGCCTGGCCAGCTCATCTGTAGGTTCGTTTCCTGTTATGTTACTATGCCTTGGAACCCAGAGTATTGTAACCCTAAAATGTTCGCCCAGACGGCAAGCTCATTCCGGCACTCCTCCACCAGTTTGGAGGATATGGTAGCCGAGTCAATAGCTTTGATGGCGGCTTGCCTATCTATGAGGATAGCAATATTTTGTTTGTACGTTGTGTCACGCCCTACTTGCGTACAGGCCTCTCAGATAGCCAGAAGTTTCGCCTGGAAAACGCTGGTAAAATCCGACAGGCGGTAGGATATTAATATTTTTTAGTGATTCCGAGTATACACCGGCCCCCACACCACAGTTCATCTTAGATCCGTGTGTATATAACCGTGTCGAACACTTTCACTACTTCGTCCCTCTTCCAACGAGCTCTGGAATTGAAACTTACTTGGAAGCCTTTTTTGTAATTTAGTTTGGGTGTGATGTGGTCGGTTGGAAACGTGATCATGCCTTCTGGTAACGAGTTACCGCACTGCATACTGCGGTATCCTTTGTGTGTAGGTCTTGACCTACAAGAGATGCAAGAGCACAGTGAGGGCGTAAGCTGGGGCCGACCTCAGTGCTGCACCCGTGGTGCCTACACTGGCTGTTCTTTGCAATCTTTTCAGTTTTGTGAGGTTGTAACCTTTACTCAACGCGGACCACCGTACCAGTGATCCATAGGTGAGGATTGGACGTACTACAGCTGTATACATCCACTAGGTCATCTTTGGTTGAAATCCCCACTTCTTTCCAAAGGTTCTGCTACAGGCATAGAAGGCAGTGCACGCCTTCCTCACTCTGTGTTCAATGTTATGTTTCCAGTTATGTTTTGGATCGAGCGCGATACCCAGATACTTAGCGCTGGAGGATAGTGTAAGTGGTTAACCGTTTAGGCAGGGGAGGGTAAAATCGGGTATTTTGGTTTTGGTAGTGAACAGCATCGGTTCGGTTTTGCTCGGGTTAAAGCCGAGGCCACAACTTGCAGCCCAGGTGCTTACCTTGTCTAGAGCAGCCCCGTGATTTCACTTATCACGGAGGGAAACTTCCCTGACACTAGTATCACTACGTCGTCCGCATACTCGGCAACTTTGACCCTTTCCCTGTCTAGTTTTACGAGAATTTTGTCCATAACCATTAGCCAGAGTAGCGGAGAAATGACGCCACCCTGTGGTATTCCTCTATGGGCAAATTTGGTTAAGTGGATGTTGCCTAGTGTTGCCTGAATAATTCTTGTTCCGAGCATAGAGGCTACCCATTGACTAATATATTAATCTATGCCCAGTTCGACCAGAGATTCAAGAATAGCTTTCGTGTGTACGTTGTTGAAAGCTCCCTCTATATCCCAGAAAGACGGTAGGGTGTATTCTTTGTAGTGTAGGGATTTTTAAACCTCATGGAGAGCCGTTTCCGTGGATATGCCCTTGAGATAGCAATGAAACTATAAACCGAAGGCCAATAAAAATAGAGTATGCTTAACTACAATTATTACATCTTTTGATAGCCGGAAGTTTTTTTAAAAAAAAACAGAAACGGTGAAGCGCCGTATATGGATTAATTAATTTTTATCTGAAATAATTTGACTTCCATTGGGCTTTCCAATGCCAAAGGATTGGATGCATCCCTCAAACTTCGTCGCATTATTGGCATAGCAGGATCATTTAACTCCTCATCGTCATCATAAAGTTCTGTTGAAGTCATTTCGTTTCTAATTTTATTGATTTTCTGATTTTCAACAAACATCTGTTAGACGCACATTGCCATTCACAATAATCGAAATATTTTGAAGGTATTCACAATAGCACAATATTTTATCAATTCATTTTCACAATACCGATTTTTATTTGAATTGATCAATTATATCAACCGTCAATCGGTTGATAGTTGATCTTCACAATAAGGCTGTATGTTACGATCTACGTATTAAAACGAATATTCCCTTATGCAAGAGTACCTACTTAACGGGCTCCCGTCCCGTGAAGAGTCTCTGCCTGCGACACTGCAGCCTTCCAATCTAGTCGACGTGATTTAGCTGTTTGGACTACATCCACATCTTGGTACAGCTCATAGAGTTCGCGTTGTGTCTTCTCCTCTATTCGCCCTCCTCGCACAGAAAGAGTATGTAAATAGAAACCGCAGTTGTCAAAACAAATTATTACCAATCATCTGTATCCCCTTTGTACTTATTTATACCCCAAGACAGCTTCATGTAGCCGAAGACGAGGACGTATTTCGCGCACAATTACCATCGGAAGCTGGTTTATAGCTAACGCTCATGGCTAACCCTGCACAAATCAGCGTGCACTGGATTCCACTATTGTTTTCTGTCGTCAAGGAACGGATCTTACGAATAAGCATGCAAATTTATTCTGTGCATCATCATCAGGTCTGTGTCGTCATCATGCGCATCCAGTGCATGGCAGTCGATAGTAGTTCGCTATTTTTAGTATGCCAAACCTCAGCTGTCACAAACAGATGGAGAGCTTTAGCGGCGGCTACGACGGAGTAAGTCAGAAGGACCACCTTACATCGTGAAATGCATAATGAGTAGGAAACAGGATTGCTGCTCACAAGAATATTGATAAATTAAAAAGAATTTCAGTTTTAGCATTTCGGGTTCAGTTTCAGCTAAAACAGCAAACGAAGAGGACACTTTCGACTCGAAGATGATACTTGTACTTTGTTGCATATCAATTGAGTAACTTTATGTCTGCCTGTTTTGTGCAGAGCAATGACGATGCGGATAGCTATGGTTGTGGTAATGGCAATGACAGTGGTTATGGATTATGTAGCTATCTCGACCGACACGTTGATGAATAATTCAGTTCCAGTTTCAATGCACTTATATTCAGAATATCAATAACTGTGCTATTACTTAATGGCGCACAATGATACCACACGAACCCGTGCCGCGTACCGCGCGCCAGCTGTTTACACAAACAGAATTTGCCAACAAAGCCCGCGCTTGTTGTGTGTGCGGACAAACCTCTGGGTAGGGTATAGCTGCTGAAGTTCATTAACCATAAATACGACTCTAGGGCCCACATTGCACTTGCACGATATTCATTTTAATTAATTGTAGTTATCCGCAGCTAGAATTGAAATTAGCCGTACCTGATGTAGCTGCTGCTGCTGGTCTGAATTCCATGCTTGAGGAGTTACAAGTTGCCAACATGAGGCTTTTCCTTTAGTCCTTCAACTATTAGTGCAGTTCCAAAATCGGAATTGAATGGAGAATTCAGGAGTTACATCTGTATAGATATACGCAAAGTTGGCCTCCGATACAAAATTGGCGAATAGGCCAAAACCATTAAGTGAGCGAAGGTATTTATGAGGTGAGGGATCATTGCCGGATTATAGCTAAGTTCCCGATGACAATTAAACGATGCTGCCAAGACTTTGGAGTTTGTGGTCTTCCATTAAATGGGATCTAAACATAATTGGATTTAGTCTTCAGGTTGCATCACATTAAATACCTTTCGGGTCGTTTACACTAATACGGGTGACGACGATGACTGTGTCTGTGTGGTTGCTGTTACCAAATTGGGGTGTTCCTTAGAGGGGTGGTTTTCGCTTAATTATTCTGAGGGGTTAATACCTAATTAGATACAATACACCATCGTAATGCTTTGTGAGATTTGGATACATTTAAATTGTCTGGAAAATGTCGACAGTTTAAGTTTGAAAGAAAACGAACTTCAAATGAGTTGACAAGTTTGCCACTAAAGATGTACAGTTCACTTACAGGCCAATTACATCCTAAACTTTTAGTCCACGTAACAACACCTACGAGTATCAATCAACCCCTCGTAATATCCACAACAAGGAACACTTCTTCGTGGCACCGAAAGCTTTTGATAAGAAATACGTGTCTTTGCTGTCTCTTAACCGTCGCCACTCCCCAGTCACTCCATGCTTCGCTTGAACAAATCCACAGCGCGCATTGTATTCAATCGCAATCGTCGCAAGCGTAATTGCTAGCTACCATGCAATACAAACATCTTCAATTGACCTATTCTTATTCTGCGCCACGTCCCAGTTGCTGCCAATATACAGAAAAAGGTAATCATTATCTGGTTGATTGAAATAACACACACCCCAGTCCCGCCATCGCCCTCATTAGGAACCAAGAAGATCGCACGTTTCATCATCAATAAACCGTTCAACTTTATTCTTCTAGTCAAGTCAGGTGGTCTCTCGTTTATTTTACCAAATGCAAACACTTTCGTTGTAGTCATCTCCCTCATTCAGCGCCACGCTACTTCAGACGCAAGGTAGTTCCACTTTCTGCATTCTGTTTAAAACAAAAAAAAAACGTCGATATGACTGCGGTAATTATGTGCTTTGCGTGCGACGTCTAACAAAAGCATCACCGCCTGGGTAACTCTCCGCCCCTCCACCCACACATGAAATATGCATGAATACTAAGCGGATCCTTTCACCACAGTTACTGGTACTTTATTCACAAGGAAACACTGGTACCCCACCTGAACATTGTTACCAAAGTGCACTTATATCGTCGCCGGTAAGTTTGAATAATGGGTCGTGCTCGTGAGTGCATGCGGTGTGTTGGCCAAGGAAACTTTTAATGGAAACCCAATTACAGCTTTTGGTTGATATTTGAGCTTTATTTCCAATCACCATTACAAGGAGTGCATACAATAAGCATAAAAAGAATGTGTGCCTAGCTAAACAAAGGTTGTGTTCTCTGAAAAGGCTCCGCAAAGTCGAATGCGGCTACCACTTGCGATGGCCCGCAGGAACTGTGGTCCACCTGAATTCGTTTCATCTTCTAATCGGATAACGTATTCTTTGCTCGAAGGGTTAGGAAGGATCTAAACGACAGAGAGAAAATTGAGTAATTTGGATTTTGAAAAATAATATTGACTAATGATTTGTTTACCTTTTCACTGTCAGCAGAGGCCACTTCCAAGCGATATTTCTCGAGAACTCGTCGCGCAAATGTGTTTTTAGCCGCTCCAGGAAGTACAACATCATCTCCACTTAGGGATTGAATGATTATTTTGCGCTCTTTTTCGTTGGGTGGACTTTGGGGAGGGAACAATTTCTCAAGATTCTTATACTGGAATAGGGATGCCTCGAGCTTTTCAATCTTTGTTAGGATCCCAAATACAGAACCCTCTGGAATGAGTTCGCTGTCGCGAGATAACTTGCACAATTCTGAGAGAATCTCCTCGATGCTCTCGTTGAATGCCTCCAAAATATTTGAATATGCAATGATGTCCTTTTAAAAAAAAATCCTTGTAAAAGTTAGAAATGCGTTGGGAAGTAAAAGATTACCTTTAGCTTTAGTACAGCGGAATGCAAGACAGTGACTACCGATAGACCGTAAAGTTCGCCAATTGTGCGGCTTTCTAGATAATTCAGAACCTTCAGAGCTTCATTAGTGTCATCAAAAAGGCGTTTCTAAGAAGAAGACAAGTGGATTTAGATTTATTGACCATTAAACCAAGGATTACCTGTCGATAAGCCGGGACTGATTGAGCCTGTTTCCATACACATTGCCAGGTATTGTCTGGAGCTGTCATTCTTGCACTCAGTTTACCGGTTACGATGCCATCCTCATCTGTCTCCTCCTCCCAGTCACGGGGGCTGTACCATCTAATGAAGTCCTCTATCTTTCCACTTGGATTAGCAGCCTTAAAACTTTCCATATCTGACCTTAATGACGAACACATCATCTGAGTTGACAGGCCTGACAAATCGTTTTTTCATTGTTTAACAAAATAACATCTCTCACAAACATACCAGATCCTGGACCAAGTTTCAACATAACCTCTGCATCATCCAGCAATTGGTCTTCAGTCTTAGGCACCGGGTCCTGTGTTGCCGGCACATACAAATACTCATCTGAGTCAATCAATTTTGTCATTCCCAACCGCGATTGTCGGCCTTGGGCCTTTGGAGGATTGCCACCACCCCCGGTTGAGTCCTCATCTGAACAATCGAAAAATTCATCGTCCTCCTCAGTAAGCTCCCCCTCATCATCCTCGTTTTCAACCACCATAGACGCCATCGTCTTCTCTGTTGTACCAAATGGCAGTCCACACTCACGTATACGACGCCTTTCCATGCAAATGTTTAGCATCTGAAGCTTCTGGTTCAGTAGACACGTACGCATATCCGGAAATCCTGGAGCAACACTGTAAAACCGAAATTATTAATAAATAAAAAAAAAGCCATTAATCAAATAAATTCCTTCAGGTAATTGCAAGTCTTAACGCTAAGTCGCATCAAAATCATTGATAATGCATCCTGCCATTATATCCAAGGCTGGCAAGCGGATGCGCCACCACCATTGGATTTGCAGAGAAGGATATTACACTCTAACTCAATTGACTGTACTGTGGCAAGGCGAGGTGGTGACGGTAGTGACAACTGGAATTATGAATGAAGGATATTTTCCCTTCCTTCCATTTGCATAGGATCATTGAATTTTTTATGGTTTCCAAATGAGGAAATGGTTTTTTCATTAGTATTGCGGGTTTTATATTAAATTACTTTACCACGAATGATGCAACGCATTAAAGAAATTAATTTGTTTGGGTTGAAGGACAGTGTTGAAGGATAGTGTTTTCCAATACGCCCGCGGTGTGATGAATGTACTAATACGAGTACAACTCTAGCTCTAATTGTAATTCCGTATACCCATTTCATGACCTTTTTTGTGTAATTCTGCAGTTTCTAAGCCAAGATACTTTACAGAGTTTTAAGTGTGTCTTCCATTTACCTTTTTTTTTTTTCACTTATGAACAGACTAAAGACATTTATTAGGACCCTTAGAATGTAATAGCTACACAGCGCGGGCGTTAAGGAAATTAGGGTGAGAAGAAAGGAGAGATGCCGATGCACGTTGGTTTTGAATGTTTGTAGGTTATAATGTGAAGGAAAAATAGATCGTGGAAGGGTATTCCACATTCGTATTTTACGGCTGAGGAAAGATTCTTTGAACTTCATTGTATGTTCGGATACAGACTTGAGGGTGAACTGATGAGCATTCCTTGCATGGCGGGTTTTACGGTTGAATTGTTCAAGGGATGGAATGCAACTGGCTATTTCGTTTGAGCACTTATGGTAAAAATAACGATACAATAAAGAGAGACAGAAGACATTGTGACGATGAATAAGAGAGTCAATCGATCTTGTGATTTCTCGGTCGCCAATGAGTTCTATCGCGCGATTTTGAACCCTGTCAAGTAGCTCCAAACAAGTTATTGGTGCACCAGACTAGATATGAGCATTGTCCTCGAGTTTCGGCCTTATAAATTGTAGCCAGATTAGAATGGGTAAAATATTTTAAGGCTGAAAACAAACCGGATAAAGCAAAACGTTTTTGATTCGATAGTCAAACAACATGTTTTGTTTCAACACACACCAAGCGAAACAGAATGTAACAAAACAAAACGTTTTGTTTTCTTGCTTCATTTGGTGTGTGTTGAAATAAAACAAAATTGAATTCGCGACTTGCTTTTAGTGTTGGTCAACATGTGGTCAGACTCAGACTATTTCTATCCACAGCTTATCAATAGTAACTTTATTAACATGTTACTTATCTTTATAATTAGAGATAGGGCTTCTTGCCTCAATTAAAAAAAAACAATTTTTCTCCACCTACGTCCTTATTTGTTAAAATTTGCGCACAGAGTAAACCAGGGTATATCCATATAATGAGTAGGGACACTCTCATATTTTTGACTGAAGGGTTATTGTAGACTGTAGAGGTTCATAATTAGGTGTAATCATTAACAAAAATAATCAGAAAAACCAGCCATAAACCATTTTGAAAATAAATCAGGTACCACTGCACACATTGAAAAGGATCAAGTCATGCGTCTTTAAAAAAGTATTAAGAAAAACCCCACAATGTTTTGCAGAAAACAACAGGTCAGCTATCGGCAACGAAGCACGTTTTTTTGTATTGCTTTAGTTTTTATGTTTCGTTTCATTTGGTGTGTGTTGCGCCATAAGAAAGTAGGCAATTATCGTCAACGACGCTGGGTCGAAACAGTTTTGTTGCATTCGGTGTGTGTTGCTCGTATACAATGGCATGTATTTTCGACAACCACCACCGAAACACTTCGAAACAAAAACCTGTTTTTTGTTTCGTTTTCTTTGGTGTGTGCGCTCTCATAAGAAACAAAAATCAAAAACGTTTTGCTTTATCCGGTGTGTTTTCAGCCTTAAGGAAGCCCACACATTTCGCAGGGTTCTTGGCGACATCGAATATGTGGCATTTCCAACAAAGGTTGTCATTAAGACACATACCCAGAATGGAAAGTCTTTCGGTTTCAGCGATGCAAGTGCCATTCATGGATAATGACATTGTGTGTGGGTTTTGCTTTAATGACAGAAGACAGCATTGCGTTTTAGAAGCATTAAATTCCACTCCATTGGTTGTACCCCACTGAGTTATGCTGTTAAGATCGGAATTTAATGAGCTTAATATACGTTCCAGTTCCACGCCCAAAGACCCAAGAAACAAATATGAGAAGCTGAGGGTACTGTCATCAGCGAAGGAATGGATTGGGTTAGAAGTAACAGACAGGAGATCATTTATCAGAATGAGAAAGAGAGTCGAAGTAAGAACAGAGCCTTGTGGAACACCAGCATTTGTTGATGATGAGTTGCAGACTTGAAACCGTCCAAAATAACTTGAATTAAATGGTCCGAAAGGTAATTTCTAATCCATTGAAGAAGAGTATCATCGATACCAAATGCACGGACAGCAGAGATTGATGCCAAACTCTGTCAAATGCCTTTGAAATATTAAGCGGAAATATCTTACTTTCACCACCTTGATGAAGAGATTGGTTCCACTTTTCGGTTAGATATGTCATCAAATCACCAGTGGACCTGTTGCTGGGAAAACCATACTGCCGGTCATTAAGAAGTTTTCGAGATTCAATATATTTCATAAGCTGACGGTTGATCAGCGTTTCCATGACCTTGGAAAGAAGGGACGTAAGCGTCATTGGTCGGTAGGAGGAGGGAGAAGATTCGCCTTTTTTGAGACAGGCTGATAGAATAGCTAACGCAGTGGTTTTGCCAGTATAAAAGAACACCTCTTCAGACCAATAGGGGAAATACCATCTGGACCAGCGAATTTGTGTATGTCAAGATCTCGAAGTATCTAGCCATTGTACGAGTGCGAAAGTGGATTGGTCCCATGCAGTATTCTACGCAATAGCTGCCTAATGAACAGCAAGTAGATTGGCTTTATCTAGAGCTTACAGCTGGAATGTCATTGTAAATGGGTGTCGCGATAGATGACGAGGCCGAATTCTTGATGTTTTTAACAAACGAAAAATCTTTTTACTACCCGTGAGACTTTGTTGTATTTTTTGCCTCAGCTTTTGGTCTTAGGAGCATTTGACACAATTAATGAGGGCATTATTGTCATTTCTGGCTCATTTGAACTTTTTTTGGTTTTCCTCAGATGGGTTGGCCTTATATGAGCGGAAGCTAACCACTTTTAACCCGACAACATCTTTGCAGCTCGAGTCACACCACGCGTTCACCTTGGGTTTGATCCTTTTTTTCGGTAAGGGATACACCATTTCATTTCATTATGTTGGTTATCATATCAGCAACAGAGTCCACGTCGCTGACGAGGAAGCATAGCTACCAGTTAAAACCGTTTAGTTGTTCATAATTAAGCTTTGTTTTCCATTCTGTGTAATACTGCTCCGATATTTGCGCCGCATTGTTTTAAATTCATCTCAGTGTTGAAATCTAATTCACTTGACGAAAATACTGTAGTATCGTCAGCATAAATTGCAGTTTGGCATTCTAGTAGATTTGAGTAGTCAGATGTATAAATATTGTACGAAACTGGCCCAAGAACTGCGCCTTGCGTTGGCTATGGGCACTCTTTTTGCCGCTTTCTAGGAATCCGGAAAGTATTGCATTTTTAAGCTGGCAGTAATAACAAAAGCCATATAAATATTTAATTCCTAGCTTGAGAAATAGGTTAGGTAAGGTTAAAGTGGCAGTCGGCAGAAACCGACACACTTAGACCAATAAAAAGGTCCATTGTGATACCGCAGGGATCTATCTTCTTCCTAGGCCCTGAACCAGTTGGAGCTTTTGATGAAGCTTGAAAGACTTTTAATGTCAATGTTTATGAGATCGTTGAGATCATTCTAAAAGAAAGATCCGAAATGGAGTTTTCGTCTTTGAGAGAGAGCAGGGCATGAGCAGAGAAGGTGGAGAATAGTCTCCTCCTCCTTCTTATCCAAGCAGCTTCTGCAGAAGTCATTTGTATAGACGCCAAGCCTTGTTGCATGCTTGCCTATGAGACAGTGTCGGGTGAGTACATCAATTGTAGCACCAATGTGCAGTCTGTTCAGAGATATCAAACACTTAGATCGTTTTGGATTCAGCTTTGGCCAAATCTGTTTTGTCGCTAGACAAGTGTTGCCACTTTTCCTCCTCAGGTTAGTCTTCTTAATGGCCTCCCTCATAAACATGAGTTTGCATATAGCAATTGGAATGCCTGAGCGAACTTTATCAGGTAGAAGGGGCAGTATGGTTCCTTTTCTGGCGAGTTCATCAGCCCTACAATTCGCTGGAATATCTCTGTGTCCGGGCGCAGCTTGGCTATCTGAAAAGATTCGGATGTCCATAGCGGATATCACGTTCCTCTTCAGCCACGATAGGACTTCTTTAATCGCCATGATTTCCGCCTGGAACACGCTGCAGTGATTAGGGAGACGAAAGGAGAGGCTGAGCTTGGGAAATTCCTTGGGGTAAATACTCGTATTTCTTATATTATCCAGGCCTCCTTTCTTCTCAATTTTAAAAATACCTAAGAAAAATATTATGTTTTCCTCAGTAACATATAGGTACACATTTTGTGGAGCAACAAGTAAATTTGTATTTTCGTTTCCTAAGTTTTGAGAACCAAGGCGATTTCTTCGAAAATTTCATGCTCATGTTCATGGATATCGAATTTGAGTTTGATAATCCACCCTTTTATAGGATGCTGAAGATGTGAATAGCGTGTGAGAGCTGTAAAACATTTTGCACAGATTGGCAGTCCTTTTACCACGGCTTTTGTGGATCCTGTTGGTCGACAATAACCCTGCTTCGGCTGCACATATTAGATTCTAGTTTGTTGCGCAATTGGCATAGGATCTATCCCTTTTTTGATATTTCTATGAATCTACAAAGAAAATCCCTGCTGTACTGTTCTCCGAAATACATATTTGCATTCATTTTTGAGCTGTGCAATATGAATTGAATGAATGACTGTACAACGCTCTATCTTCTCTTGCCATTGCAATTAACAGATATCCCCAGGCCAACATGCATTGAAATCTCTTCGCAGTGGCAAGCGCCGTAATCTCTGTACGTTGTATAAAGAGCTCGGTGAATGTTTTTGAATCGCTTATGAAATCGCAAATCCCTGAAACGCACACAACAAAGATGCGGGCGAATTTTGGCACATTTTTATATGATGGGGGGCCAACACCGTTTTGTAAACTTCCTGAATTTACTCTCTCTTGTGAACGTAGTAAGTTAATGTACTTCAGCGGATATTCACAATTTGCTACACTGTTGATTCGCATTAAACTAGGGCAAAACTGAACTATTGCAAACAACTCAAAACAATTCTAAAATGGATCTAGTACACTGTTTCATTCTGCAAGTGTATATAAAAAATCTCATTTAATCGTCACGTTTGAATGATCTCCATAAATATATTTTTTTCAACAAAACACTTAAAGGACTTCCTTTAAGGGTCGCATAATTGCATGTATTTGAAGTAGGAAGTATTTTTTTTTTTTTTTTTTTTTTTTTTTCAATTTAAAGGAAAACTTTCTGTTAAACTTCATACACCAAACATTCGCTTATGCATTACTTTAAAGGAGCCATATCCAATAAATATAGGTATCGCACATACATACAACCGCAAACGACACTATTTCCATTACAAATCCATAGAAAAACCACACCAACCACTAAGAAATCAATTTTCAGTTGAATTAAATTCTCCTACAAAGTTTCGATCTCTTCTATCCATCTATTTGGCCCGCACCGCACCTACCACTCAGGCGGCTCTTCCAGTACACTCTAGTAAAGTGACTCTACGTCTACACACATACACACTGTTAGAGAGCATACAAATAGTTTTTGAAAGGATATTGGGTGCATTCAGGGTGAAAGAAATCACTAGTGTCATTACAGACAGGAATCTATGCCCAATAGGCTTTAGCAACATAGTCAGTGATGGCGTTCTAGTAGTCGCAAACGTCATCATCGTCGTCATCTTCTCTGCTTCCGAATCTCAACCCCAACAACAGCAAAAAAAAATTCTAGAAATAAAGCAAACTCATCTGAGCGAAACGTGGACTGTAAATGTATGTCCAAGGGACTTGTTTCTTTTCACAGTTTTTCCCCCGTTTTGTGTTTGAAAGGAGAAAACTTTTGTGGCATATCTATTTGAAACGATAAATTTCCATTGGATATCGTGCCGCATTTTTCAGTATTTCTGCAGGACAATTTTAGTGTATTGTCCTATGCGATGGATCAAGATGTTGTTTTTTTTTTGTTCTTCGATGAGAAACGTTCAAAAGAATAAAAGGACGACATTTCAATTTTAAAGTCGGCCAGAGGTTCAATTGTATCTTTGCTATGAGATATGGGTCAAATGAATCGGTTCGAAATATTTATCCCAAGCATAAGAAGCAACGATAAAAGGGGTGATATTGTGCGTTTTGGTTAAGTAAACTTTAACCTAATTCAAAACTTCAAAAAAGAAAACAATGTTTTGTGAATAATAAATATCTACAGGGTATTTTAGGTTCTCACATCCGGTCTGGAAAATTTGTTAAGGGGAAAAAGAAGAAATGCTTTAGACTTATAGACCACTATGATAACGACCGACATTTACTTTGATGATTTAAATAAATTGTGGGGCTTTTAGGGCCAACAATGTATTAAAAGAACTTCAAACTACAAACGTTGAATTTAAAGGTTCGCTTCTTTTAAAAGAAATTCTTTATCGTTTTCTTTGCATTGCTAAGAACAAGTGCATGCCACTCTTACGTATTTTACTGCTAGAGGCTGAAAAATAATCCATCACAAGAAACAACAATGGCACGTTAATTTTTCATACATTATTTTTCACTCCGTGAATTAAGTGGGAGGAAACGGAATGACAGCTCGCACGAGGTGCTGAATAATTGAAGTAAATGTCAAATATTTTACATATTTATTAGAAAGCTAACAAAATACAAAAGAAATGAAACCGAATAAGGTTATTTATCAAATAGTCACTCGGTCACAGCCTTCCATCAATTATGTAGCTACAATGCCTCTGACATAACATCAACCACAACTGTCAAAAAATAAAACAAATTAAAAGCAAGTTAGATAGTTCATATCCACACTTTTATGCTTTTGATGGTATTGATATGTATTGCACATTTTAAATGGTGTAAAGGATCATTAATTTAACCGCGACTTTCGCGAATGAACAAATACACAAACACTTTAAATGCATTTGCTAACAGAAAATAGCAAATTACACTAATCCGGGAGCAGAATAAATTATTAATTATAATTCATTAATAAATAAATATGAAGGAACATTTTAAAATAATAAAAATTCTAGTTTTATACTTTTTGCCGAGTAGAACAACACATTTGCAGCGAATTGCCAACGTTTACTCGCAATCCACAAGATTTGGATTTCTTTGACAAACCCAACTCCGTCCGGGCAACTTAATCTCAAACCTAAAACCTCATTGGGATTGGCTTGTTGTTTTCTAACTGGAATTCGAGGGTTTTTACAACTATAAAATTATATCAAATTAAAAGAATGTCAAAATTCGGGATTAGTTCAGAAGTGGGTTTTTGGCTGCTCTCACATACACGGTTCAGCAGTGGGACAAATGAAACCCAGATTGACTAAAATTTGTAGCACGTTCCAAAAACTTGAGAGAGTGCAAACTGTTTCCGATTCTGGCAGAGGCGATCGCCCATAACATTGTCTTTTTTTTTGTCGGGGTGTGTGAGACTTTCTGCACTGGAGCACTCAGACTCAATACTGGTCCATTGTACTACCAGGCAGACACACCACATTTTACTGTGGGAATTTACTCGTTTTTCTAAGAAAAACGAGAAGGCGCTTCAATGATAAGGAGCTTAGGTTTACAGCACTCACCATATCCGCGCCAAATACCTGCCACCTGATACGAGCAAAAGCAGGACAATCACAGAGGAAATGTTCCGCAGTGTCGTCGCTTTCTCCACAGGCTTCGCAGTTGGTGGTATCGCTTAGGCCTAGCACCTTAAGGTGCTTGGCAAAAACGTAGTGTCCCGTAAGAACGCCAATGGTCTGTCTGCAGTCTTTTCTGTTGAGAGACAACAAGAATGCCGCGGATTTCCCACAGACGTCGGGGAGAATTAGCTTAGTCTGTCTGCACCCTGGAGAGTCATGCCAACGGCGATTGTGTTCATAGGAAACCCAACCGTCAATGGAAGCCCTGACCGAGGATGCAGGCAGACAAATCGCTGGTTCAGGTCCTGATAAGCCCCTCTCTGAGCCTTGTCTAGCCAGTTCATCGGAGATCTCATTTCCCGTGATCCGGTTATGACCCGGGACCCAGACAAGTTTAAGTGAATTCAGTCTTCCGACCGAATTCAGAGATATCTTGCATTCACGTACAATTTTGGAGGTAGTTAAGAGTTTAAGTAAGGCCTTAAGCGCACCCTAACTGTCACTACAGACGCAGATACTTCGCCTCCTCCACCTGTTCCTCGTAACATAGTCCATGGCAATTAGGATAGCATAAGTCTCTGTTTGGAAGACTGACGCATATTTGCCTAACGGAAAAAAAGTCTAACGTTTTCGCTCTCCACGAAGACACCAGCACCAGATCCTTGATCGGTTTTGGAGCCATCCGTGAAGATTCGACTGCATTCCCTTCCAGGTTCAGAGTCCGGCCAGATCCAGTCCTGAACGCGAGGAAAGGCGACCTCGTAGTTGCGCTTAAGCCGAAGTTCCGGTGTCATCGCATCAGACGGCATTTCCATAAGAAGGACAACCGTTGCGCAAGTTCATCAAAACTCCAGTGCGAATTTTTCCAAAAGCAACCTCTTCTTAGACGTGAGATAGCTTTGATTGTACATCAAGGGGCGGGAGGTTGAATAGTGCATCTAGGCCGGAGCCAGGCGTGCTGGGGAAGGCCCCCGTGCAGCCGACACATACCTGCCTTTGGAGTTTGGCAAAAGCAGCAGTAACGTATTTACGTGAAATCTTATTCCACCAAACAACCGAAGCGTATGCTATAAATTGTCTTATCATAGCCGTATAAATCCATAGGACTCTTTTCGGTGATAAGCCCCATGTCTTGCCGAAAATGCCTTTGCACTGCCAGAAAACATACAGCGCGTTGGCAGTCTTCAGCTCAACATGCTTGGACCAAAGAAGTTTGCTATCAAGGATGACTCCCAGATACTTCGCTTCATTGGAGAGTTGGATTGTGACGCCTTTTAGCACTGGCTGAGTCAACCCGATCAGCTTCCTCCTTCTCGTAAAGAGAACAACCTCAGTTTTAAGAGGATTGACCGAGAGCCCATTCCTACTGCACCATTCGTCGATCACGTCAAGGGCCGCCTGCGCCTTGGCGCATACAGTCGCTAGGCATGATCCAACAGAAAGCACGGCAACATCATCCGCGTACGCCTGAGCGTAAATATTAGAACTGTTGAGTACGTTCAACAGAGAGTCGACCAGCATACACCACAGCAGTGGAGACAGGACGCCGCCTTGCGGGCAGCCTCTGTTTACCCCCGCCATAACATAGCGGCCACAATCCGCATCCGCAACCAACGTTCTATTCATTAGCATTGCTTTAATCCACAACACCAATGGTTCGTCTACGCCGTGTTGTCTGGCGGAGCTGCACATGCTATCAAAAGTCGCATTGTCAAAAGCACCCTCAATATCGATGAAAATGCCCAATCGCGTATTCTTTTCTGTCAAGCGCGCCCTCAATTCTACCAACTAGATTTTGGAGCGCAGTCTCGCAGGATTTTCCGCGTTGATAGGCATGTTGCATCTGAGATAGTGGGTGCAATCGCAAAGCAGTTTTGCGCACGTGAAGCTCGACCAGCCTTTCCATGCTTTTCAGCAAGAAGGAAGTCAGACTGATTGGTCTGAAGCTCTTGGCGAGCGAGTAGTCACTTCTGCCAATTTTTGGTATGAATGCCACTCTAACTGTACGCCAGGGTGTTGGAATGTATGCCAGTGCTAGGACAGCGGTGAAGATTTTCTTCATAGTCGGTAGCAACTGGTTTGTACATTGTTGCAGCATGGCTGGGTATATTCCGGGAAGTAACATCGTCTGTTCCTACTATGAAGAAGACGGCGAATTAAAACAAACAAACAAACAGTGGTGTAATGGTGAAGGAAGCATTTAGTGTAATTTTTTTTTTTATAATTTGCGTGCGCTAAAGGGATTTAATTTTTCTGTGACACAGTACCCTTATAGTGGAAACCACAGCGCAGGCATTTTTTTTTTTGTTTGTTGCTGTAAGGAGCTTCCAGCAAATGATTCATTGCCTATTTTTTTGGGTGCTACTTACTGCATGAACGAATAGAAGGATAGGAAAGAAGTTTGGTGCGATGGGATTTTTTCTCCACAGGCGGCGCCTAAATTGCTTTAGGGAGATTTGTTTTTGTTGTGTGTATTCAATTTATTAAAATCATGGCCCTGGTCGGGATTCGAACGCACGACCTGCCGATCACTTTTTTTTTTATTTTTTTTTTTTTGTTTATTAAAAAGGAAATCCAAATCCCAGAGCACTCAGACTCGGTAACGGTCCATTGTACAATCACTTAGTGAATACACTACCATCGCACCATTGCCACCTGCGATTTAAATTAAAAACATAGGGACGGGGCTATAGTCCGCTTGGATACCCTATTCTTATTCCTATCAGACACCTAGAGAGTCCTATTATAAATTTCAGCTCCTTTCTGTTTCACCTGATACCCCTTGACATCTGTCGTAAGCAAGTGGCTGCTAGTGCGGCTGTCCGCCTTAAAATAAGGTTCCAGTGGTCCGGAAATGAAATCGGCCACGCGTCTATTCTAAAAAAAAAAAATAGAATCCTTCCTAGCAACATAGACTACACCACCCCTCGGCTCCGTTTTGACAAAAACTTCAAAGTCAACATCCCTCTGGGAGAAATTCCCCCCTGTCGAAGATGAATCGATCCACTTTACACGATCGATCCACTTTTACTAAACCGACGACGACGGGTAGGTGAAGGTGTGTTCTCTGACAGGCTAAACCTCAGCCTCTCTTTTTGTCTCCCTAATCACTGCAGCGTGTTTCAGGCGGAAATCATGGTAATGAAAGAAGTCCTATTGTATCTGAAGAGGCACGTGATATCCGCTATGGACATCCGAATCTTCTCAGATAGCCAAGCTGCGCTAAAATCTCTGGATTCTGTCTCCACTCCATCGTAGTCCTAGACTGCCGATCATCTCTCGTGGAGATGGAGGAACAATTCAATATTCACCTATGCTGGGTGCCGGGACACAGATATATTCTAGGGAAATGTAGGGCTGATGAACTCGCCAGAAAAGGAACCATACTGCCCCTTCTACCTGATAAAGGTCCCTCAGGCTGAGAAAACAGATTTGGCCAAAGCTGGATCTGAAACGCTCTAAGTGTTTGATCTGTCTGAACAGACTGCACATTGGTGCTACAATTGTTGTAATCACCGGATACTGTCTCATAAGCAAGCATTTAACAAGGCTTGGCGTCTATACAAATAACTTCTGCAGAAGCTGCTTGGACGAGTGGGAAGAGGAAACTATTCTCCACCTTCTCTGCACATGTCCTGCTCTCTCTCAAAGACCAAAACTCCATTTGGAATTTTTCTTTTACAATGATCTCAATGATCTCATAAACATTGACGTTAAAATGTGTTCAAGCTTAATCAAGATCTCCAACTGGTTCAACGAGTGGTATAGAACATAGATCCGTGTGGTATCACAATGGGCCTTTTTATTGGTTTAAGTGTGTCGGCTTTCGCCGACTACCACTATAGCCTAACCTTACCTAACCTATGCGCCTTGTAGACAACTAGCACCTACCCTCAGCGGACAAAATATCGGCGAAAATATTTTTAAAAAAAATATAACAAAAGGCTAGAGTCCGCTTCGCGAACTGTTGAACGCCATATTCCTATTTCTTTCCCGTAAAAAGTGGGTGTGCTGAAAATCTAAGTATGAGACTGAAGTATATGCACATACAGACATCGCTTACATCTCTGCTATAACCCTACGACCTCGAATAGCGAGCGTATCGTACCGAGGCTCCCCTATGAACCAACTGGGGTCGCGCCTGGTGGGGAACCACCCCCAAGTTTGGATTTTAGTCGCCTCTTACGACCGGCATGCATGCCTCGGGTAAATTCTAACCCCTATTTCGAAGGGGGAATGCCAATCACTTAGTGAATACACTACCATCGCACTACTGCCATCCACTAGGGGTTAATCTGTTGGCGCCACAATTAATTCTTATCATATCTTTTCGTCCTTTCTGTAATACATCAGTAGTGATATTTTATGTCCCGCCCCAAGTAACTATATCATACTGTAATTAAGAGTGTGCAAGTCCATAATAGATCATAGAAATTATTTCCCTGGAACAATGTGATTTAAGTTAATACAATTTACGAGTGACAGCCAACATACATTTCTTGAGCTCATCCACACAAGCCTTCCAGTTAAGATTTGTATCTATTAATACACGCAGATATTTAAAACTCTCAACACCAACTATTGTAAAACGCTAGAATTACAAGACATATATAGCACACAAGGACAATTTTATACTAGAAGAATGGAATACAATATTACAGTTTAGACGACAGGGACCTTTCAAAGTGCACGCCACCAATTTAGTTTTGTCGTTAACTATCAATTTATGTTTTGCAAACTACTGTCGTAAATTTGTAAGTCCTTATAAAAATCTATTACAGAGTCAAATGAGCTTGGACTCGCATATGGAAACGCCATATCGTCAAAAGCTGTGTCCTGACTGTTAAAATTTTGTTCAAACTGAATTCATATAAATTAAAAATAGAACTGGCCCTAAGACTGACCCTTGAGGTACATCAAAGTTTACTGGTGCGGAATCGCTATATGTACCATCAAGTCTTACACGTTGACTTCTGCTAGATAAGTAAGACGAAAAGCAATGATAATTTACAGCTCTCATCCGGCTTTGTACAATTTGTTCAAAAGTATGATTTGATCGACCATATCAAAAGCTTTTGTCACATCTATGAACAGAGCTATACTAATGGTGTCCTTATACAAATTTTCTTATATCTTTAAAATTGCGTCTTCTCTTCAGTTGATCTCTTTTCACGGAAGCCAAATTGTTTGTTACTAAAGTAATTATTTTTGTTGAAATAAAGAATCACGCGGTTTCTAAGTAGCTTTTCTAATAATTTGCAAAACGTCGGAAGTAAAGAAATGGGCGTATACGGGGGTAACAAATGACTGAGTGTAATTGACAGGTAATATGGGTGGCAATTAATTAGTTTTAACATTTTTTCGATCGCCTACTAAGCAAAACAGCTTCAAAACAAATTAAATATTGGAGTATTGGAGTTCAACATATGATAAATCATACGGTGCGCAGTAATGGGTTAAGCCTAACTTCTCCAATCATAAATGTGTGCGAAGCTATATTTTTGGCGTGAGGACGACCTTCAAATTTCCGCCGATCTCGAGCGACAAATTTCAGAAGCTTTTAACGACAATTGACACTTTTGGACGCTTTTGTCAGATTTTTGCGAGCGGTGGTGCAATCTAACAATATTATTACATCAAGGATGTATACGGTATACCTTTACATACATACTCGCATGTACCTTCGAAATGAATGCAAGCATTCAAACTATTTTTTCAAAAGAGATTTTTCTAATAAAAATTAAATATTAACCAGGATTGAAGAATTGGTTAGAGATTGTAACCAATCCCTCTAATTTTCAATCGTAACGCTTTATCATCTCCATACACAAAGAACCAAAAATGTATCATTTTCCCAAAACACAATATAAATATGTATATATATATATAAACAAACAGCTCATTTAAGAACAAACTTCCCCAAAACTAATTTAATTTAAAATGGACATAGGATACCACCGGAATGGTACTGAAAACTTTACACACCCCACTGTATAATAAGCTGCCAAATGAAACAATGACGCTCAACTCTCATATGTATATAGCTATACGATACCACCTATGTTTGGCTGTGTGCGGTCGAGCATGTTCACCCATAAAATGTGGTATGCTTAAGTCTTATGGCAAACGACAACGACCACCATTATTTGCATCTTAAAATTTTTCCACAGCTTCACTGCAGACAGTTAAAAGGATGAAACCTGGTAAACTTCCATTAAACATGCGATTTAAAATGGATTTTCCCACCACCTACCCACTGACAGACAACCTACTTTCGGCGACTATTAAATTCAATTGGAAGGAAAGAGTGCAATGAGCCAAACAAATGGCAACATCAACCATAGTAGCTATGAAATGTTCCAAGTTGTACCTTGGATTGTGTCTTGCATAACATTAATAATTAAATTCCATTCTCACTATCAACTCTATGCTAGACAGACATCGAGGAGCACCCAGAACAGGTTTTAAAATGTTCCTTCTTTGATGCAGAATAGGAAAAAAAAAGTTGTCTCCCTCCACTTTACGAAATCTAAAAATAAATAAAATAAGCTTCTTTGTAACCCGCCGTAGAAGACACG